>JAZKJV010000475.1:0-673697 GCA_037367405.1 Ottelia alismoides | reverse complement strand
TTCTTAACTACTTCTCGTAGATCAGGAATTAGTCTTCTCTAAAACTCACGTGAAGGGTTGGCATTATCCTCAACATAAATATGATGTGACATAGTCCAACCTATAGTCTTGCGCTTCTTTTCTAGAACTTCTAACAACTTAGACTCATGTTTTGCAGTTGGTTTATAACTAATAATGATAGGGAATATATCTTTGAGTCCCTTAAGAAAGGCGTACTTGAGTGTAGGAGGGAGTTGTTTTAGCTTTGGAAAAGCCGTATCATCAATTAAATCAGGTCGAACTGTTTCTGAATATGGTTTCGTGTTGCATGAAGGTGGAACTATCTCTATTGTACTTGCCACCAACTTTGTTATGCTAGGAGTCATATCTCCAAAGAATCACAGTAACTTGATGAAAGTTGTGTCTGACTCATATTCTATACCCGTTGATTGTTCCGAGGAAGAAGGAACTGATAGATTCGAATGAATCTCTAAGTCATCAAGGGGATAGGGGGATGCATAACTCAAGAACTCTGGCAACACTTCACTAACTGTATCGCGATCACTATCCTCTCCATATGAGAGAGTCTTTTCTTAGTATTAATGGGGTATGTTTCCATATCCCAACTATGCTAACTACTATGCAATTCGCCTTTGAAGATGAATAGAAATCCACGCTAGATTCTAAGTCAGGTTGCTGTCATTTTGTCTGCTTCATTTTAAGTTCCACATTTCCGCCTGGAGAACAGAACTTCATCATTCATGTCTGGTAATCAAATGAAGCTCCATCGGTTCTAAGGAAATGCTGCCCAAGAATGATCTATGAATCTCTCCAATGATTGGGGATATCAATCTCAAGGTCAGTGAAGTTCACTGATGAATCATCAATTCGTTACATTATAATTGCTTGAACTATAAAGAAAGTTGCTCTTTTTACACCCGCATCACCATTATTTATGCATAAATTGCTTTACATACACTCCATACACAAGGCACATAACATCTAAAAAATAGATATGAACTCTACTAATCTCTTTTTAGATATCAAGACGAGTATGATTACCTAATATAAATTATATATTAATTATAGCTATATTTGGACCGAATTTAATACATACATATAAAATTCATATATCATGCCACTAATATTGTGTAGCCCAATGTGAGTATTATGTATTTAAAGGACCAACATGGACATCTTACATTCTCTCCCTCGATCTCTTTTAGTTTCCAAACCATGTGGCCCCATTCATATACTCTCTTACGAAAGCAAGAATAACATTTTTAAGTCTCACACACAATCAAATCCAACCCTCCTTATTACCAAGGAAAAGATATGTATGTCCCATCCAACCTTCCCTTACACCCAATAGAAAAAAATACATGTCACATATATATATATATACACACATATTCAAATGCAAATGTAGAGCGTTTCCTCTCTTTGATTATTGTCTCATATAGATCTTTGCTGCAGAGTTCCAAAAAATACAAATCTCGTTGGGTCAAAGATAAATCTTGAGCACAATCTCTTGTCTTATATGGAATGGAGCAAAACTTGTAAGACTATAAAGAGGGGGATCACACATAGGACACCACCAAGAATACACATCATCTTCCCCCACCTCCATCTTCATGCTTTGAGAGAAGAACACATCTCCTAATCAAAGTTCCTCGCTCTCCATGCGACCAACAATCCCGTGCGCCTCCTCTCCTTCATGTGCCCTCCGTCCAGGTGGTGCCACCCGTGTACACTGCCCTCCATCCAGGTCGTGCTGCTGCTGCGTATCTCCCGCACCTTCCGTCTACACCGCCGCCCGTGCATCCATCTTCTCCAGCGGTGACCTCCCTCCAGCCTGCGTGCTGTCGTACACAATGACTACCTCTCCATCCCATGCGCTGCCATTTGCGACTACCTCTTGCCAGCTCGCGCACCGCCGTGCACGATCACAACCTTCTCCAGCGGCTACCTCTCTCTAGTCCGTATGTCGCCATGGATGGCCTCCTCCCTCCAGTCCGCTCCCCCCGTGTACGCTACCGCACCGCCCCCGCGAGCTCTAGTGCCCTTTGTCTGTCTGTGTTACCACCGACATCACATCCTCTTCCACCTTTGTTCCCTTGCAGAGGAGAAGCCCTCTCTCTCTTTATCTTTTGATTTTGTTTTATTTAAGTTGGATCTAAATGTATTTCGTAAAGTAAATAGGATCTTTTATTAACTTTAGTTTTTGGAACTTTTGTTGTACTGTTCTCATTTACTTTATTCTGTTTTGAAACATTGCAAATATCTACTTGTTTCTTTTTCAAGTTATTCTATTTAAAAATCAGTCCCTAGTTCATGAAATCTTTATGCTTTAGCCCCTGCAATCATCTTTAGATATTTTTAACAATACCTATGAACTCAGAAAAAATATAGAAAATTATCAAAAATATTAGAAATATTTAGATCATTTTGAAATTGGCTCCAACACGTTTTAAGGTTCTCTGATGAAAAATCAAAGTTTCATTTCATTTTCTCGGATTAAGAATCAGATCAACTTCAAAAGTCAAATTGAAATTGCAAATTTACTTGGCCCTTGTGGATTTCAACTTCTCCTCGCGCTCTACATTTTATTACATATGTTAGATGCTCGTAGTTGTAATTTATTATTTGAATGGATTGATTTTTGTGCATCCACAACGATAGTGATGAAAACTTCATTCTTAAACGACACAAAATCCTCGTTTCACTTGGCATGAATTCGAATTGGTTTTCAGTTACTTTGAAAACTTGCTTCAACCTTCTTTCAACCACATGTTCCCAAAAATTCATATTATGATTCATCGATTTGATACCTCTGTAATCTGAATAATTTTGAATGTCTCCTTTATTATTATAAAAGGCACTACAATGCTTCTGCTCTATTCTTCAGGCATTTTCTTACTTATCCAAACACACTGAATTAATTTGTAAGCCAAGTCAAGCCGTGTTCACCTAGATCTCTCCAAACTTCTATAGGAATGCCATCAGGTCCCAACCTTCCCCAATTTTCACAACCTTTAAATCCTCTTCTACTTTCTTCCTTTGTATCCGTTTATAGCTTGCATGATTCATGTAACATTCATTACCTGCAAGATCTCTCGAAGTAATATCTTTATTCCCTTATCCTATAAAAAGCTTATGGAAATACTACTTCCATCTAGTCTTTATATCCTTCTGAGTAACAAGCGTACGTCCTTTCTCATCCTTGACACATCTTACTTAAGAAAAGATCTTCGGTCTTTTTTTCTCTTTCTTTGGCCAATCTAAATATATCCTTCTGGCCCTCTTTCGAGTCAAATTTTTTGTACAAAATTAGATTATGAATAGTTTATAAAATTTGCATTTTATTAGATAATTTAAAAATGTTTTTTATCCAAAAATAGTTGGTCAAGCTGGTTGTTTGGTTCAATTGGGTCAAGCGACCCAACTGAATTTTGTCTGGTTTTAATTTTTCAAGTAAAAATCAGGTGGTTGGACCGCTTTTCTTCCGATTCTTGATTTAATCATTTGAACCGACTTGTTTGGTTCGATTTCTAAAACCTTGCTTTTGAGAGCATATTTTGATGGATTTCATACACATATAAGGTGGTGAACATGGAATATATTTTTGAATATGATTATGAGAATGGATATAGTCTTTTATTTTTTTATTTTTATTGCTATTCTCTTATCAATTTATATTTTGAATGCCGACCCTGATGTGCATGTGATGGATTTGTTGAGCATTAATGATGTTGATAGTGTGAACATTGGTGTCATCGATATCCTACAAGAATGAGGCGTCACATGTAAAAACCCTTGAGAGGATCGATATCACATCTTCTTCCTTGGTATCATTCCTACATTTCTTTGATCATCATAAAAAATAACATAAAACTATTACAGAGAGATTGATGGGAGACGGGCAACAAGCTGCGCCGCTAATCCCTTTTGAATGGGATATCACATCTTCTTCCTTGGTAAGTTTGTTTATGAGATACCAAGCTGGACTACCTAATGGCGCACTTTCTGTATTTCTTACAACTCTTTGGGCCTGTTTGATAACTGGTTTGTGTTGGGTTGGAGTAACCTTTTGTGAATAGTAACTGTATGGATGGTTATGAGATTGAAGAGGGTTGGATTGGAAAAAATGACGTGACGTCACAATGATTTGTGATGGAATTTCAACACGGGAATGCATGGGGGTAAATGAGGTTATCTCGAGGTAACCTGGTAATCAAACAAGCTCTTTATTCAGTTTTTTGGAAGCCGTTGTGATTTTGACCAGGTGATGGTGGATTTGGTGATAAAATAAAAAAAAAGATGTGCATGCAAATCCTTTTAAAATTTAACACCCATCTTCAATAAGCTCCTTTTGTTTTGCATCATCTTGGGCCTCCTACTTTTTTTCAAGTGACTTCAACATCACCCTTTTTTCACTCCAGATTTCTCCCCTCTTTTTTTTTGCTAGCACATTATTGTAATTACACTTCCGAATTCAATATTTCACTTTAACTTAATAAACCCCTTTTACTTCCGAGGGGGTACATGGAAAAACAAAATTTAACAATAAGGTCCTCGATTGGGACACTGTGGGTTGTCTCATTTAGGGAGGAGGGGTCCACATCAGTCTGCATCCATTTCTTCTTCTGCTCAGCTCCCCCACACCCCCCCTATCTCGGGAGTGCCCCTCGGACTTTAAACCCTTGCAACTGCCCTTGCTCGCGTTCCGTCCGTCGTAGCTGAGCGCTTCGGATCCGATTGAGAGCGCCAGTCGGCGGTGACCATCAGGTCTGTAGGAGTCTCTTTCTCCGGCCAACAATGCCGTTAAAGCACATGCGCCGTCTCGACGTCCCCTCCTCCCCCTTGCCGATGTGATTTAGCTTTAGGGTTTGCCAGTTGTGCATCTCCAAGTGTTTAGTCTGCATTTCTCAATGGAGATGTTAATGTTCTTTTTTCCACACCTGGTTTGAGATTTGAGGTGCTGTCGGTTGCTTGCTTCTTTGTTATTCCACCTACTCATGCATTTCTGCCTAAATCTCAGGATCTGAATTGGATTAGCGAAGTTCTACTTCCATGGGCAAATCTCCGGGGAAGTGGATCCGCACTCTCTTCAGCAAGAGATCTTCGAAGACGCAGGGTCCAAAGGTTTGCACGCTGATCCATTGGAGGCTGGATCTCTCTCTCTCTCCTCATTTCTCTTTCATAACTTTGATTTGGTGAATGGTGAAAAAAAAGAATTTTGGTTGCATGTGCACTGAACACTGAAGGAATGCGTATATTTAACTAGCGTCGTTCTCAATGCTTGGAATCTAGAATTTGCGGTGGTTTTCTTGATGGTATATTCTGTTCTGTCTTGAAGAAAAATTCGGTTGATCGCAACGAGTGGAACAATGGGAAGACGTCCATGGGTGTGAATTCGCCTGTCATTTCTCAGCCCACACCTGTAAATGTCTCCGGCAATGGCAATCCGTCTGAATCGGAAATGGAGCAACAATCCTGTTTGCCCGGGACAGCGAAGGAAGTTACGATGAAGCAAACTGGTGATGTAACAGATGAAGCGGATGGTCCCGGAAAGGCCAAATTAGAAAGAGCTGCTGTAAAGGCACAGGCAGCTTTTAGAGGATATCTGGTAACTATTTTAGTTGGTATTATGCATGTACATGTAGTCGAAGCTGTAAATTCGCTTTTGGCTGCATGAATGTCTTGATTGCATATATTATCATTGCACCAGATGTGGAGTTTTCTGTTTTCTGTGAATTGCTCCAAGAATGCTTACATTTCTGTGGAAAATAGAGCGCACCCTTCATCAGTTAAATCATCAGAAGTTCTTGTCTCTACATCTTTATGCATGTCATAGTCTGCACTTGATGCTAGGCTCCATACTTGGAATTTCATAAACATGGAAGACGGATCTTAAGTAATCTTGTGATTTTACACATGTAGAACATGTAACTTGTCCACCTTTTTTTCGATGATGTCGTAGTTCTTATGGTTGCATCTTTTCGATAGGCACGCAGGGCATTTCGTGCCCTGCGAGGCATCATAAGATTGCAGGCCGTTCTTCGTGGACATCTGGTCAGAAGACAGGCAGTTGCAACGTTTCAATGCACGATTGGGCTTGTAAGGTTACAAGCACTTGTTCGAGGTCATCAAGTTCGACTTTCTTACAAAGGGAGTGCAATGATGCACAAAGCTATATCAACAGTAAGTTCTCATATTTATTCACAAGTATTTTCAATTTATGAGCTAATTTAAATAAAATAGTTCATCAAAAAATCATCTGATTTCAATTTATGAATGTTGATGGAAACCGTTTATTGGAAAAATCAAATGGCAACTTTAGTGAGTCCAGGTGGATTTCAGTTTTAAAAGTTGCTGTCTATATTGTTACCCTTATATTGATATTCAACAGAAAAACTTGTCTGGAGAGTTGTAAATACTTCATCTTTAACTTACTATAGAATGCATTTTTACAAGCTTCAATGAAATTGAGATGTAATTGGTAGATTTTCTCATGTAACACTTAGACATTACACATCCTTTTCCTTTTCAATGTGTTAATTTATCATCTATCTGCTGACTAAATATGCAAATTATTTCCCCCCAAAAATAAATATGCCTTTTTTTCTTAATTGCAGGCTGCTGAGCATTTAGATGCTTCAACTGTTATGATAGCATCCTCGGCAGTGAAGTTTAGAGATCAAATTTTTATCTATAAGGTAGACTGCGCATATTGTGCTTTAGAACTCGACATTTTACATGTTTTCTAGTTTTTGATTCACTCATGCTTGGTCAAGTTCTGACATCCTGTGAACCTTCACTATCTAAATAGTCCATATAAGCTACTTGCAAAGAATTTATCATAACAAGTTTGTGACACAACACAGTTGCATGCCGATAATAATTTTTTGTGCTTAGTTTCATGTAACTATTGCATTAGCTCCGTTGTGCATATATTAAGTAATGATGCTATCGGAAAGGTGGTGATACTATAGGTGTTATGTTAAATTGAGGGATTATAAATACAAATTTTCCTTGAAAAGATAAATGTAATTTTTCTTGACCTATTTCGTATCCTTATACACTTTTTTACCCACTAAACGTAATGTGGTCATTTTTTTCCTAGTTTTCATCTCCCTTGACTTATAAATTAAGGAAAACACTATATAATTTATTTGGTGGTCCAGATCAATTTCAATCAGCAAATGTTGAATAAGGGTAGTAATCTGTATGCTATGCAGGATCTGGATATGGGTATGAAATAAAAGTACTATTATTAATGGTGACCCATAGATTTTTGTATGGCATGCAATCCTTTGAATCAGTGCCCACTGTTCAGTATCGTATACTCTCCCACTAGCACTAGCACCAGAATGTGTCGTTACTACAAAAACACATCCTGTTGCTTCTCCTTTACTATCACCTGGTTCTGATTTTAATTATTCGTTGAACGTGGAATCATTGTCGTTATCACTTTCAACTTTCCACTTGAGTGTGGATGTTAATCTGATCTACCTTCGTAGTATTTAACTTTTACATCTATTTGTGACGCAATTTGTGTGTTTGGCCTTCATCCTCTCTCATCAAGCACACTAGCGTAATTATTATCCATCCACTGCTGCAAAATGTCTTCCTCATCATGACCATCATCCTCTATCTTGAAGATATATGTAAGGTCTATGAGGTCTCTGTAGTCTATCTTGTCATGTTCTTTGCATGCTTCAATTTCAACATGAATCTATCTTGAAGATATATGTAAGGTCTACGAGGTCTCTGTAGTCTATCCTGTCATGTTCTTTGCATGCTTCATTTTCAACATGAAGTTGTAATGGATGCAACTAAGACCATGTAGCTTGTCTATAATGTCATAGCCTTCTCCCACTATAATTAGGGTCGGCTACATGGATTCTTGCTCAAATCCATGTTGAAAGATTCGATTATTTTTTATGCTGGTTGTCGACTACCTAACGCAACCCCCACAAGGGAGGGGGTATTTGAACCCTGGTCTTTTAGGTGGTAGGCACACTGCACTACCACCAGACCATTTAAATGGATACCCTAGTCCATGTAGCTTGTCTATCCTTAAAGAATTTCATCCGCAACTGTATGAGGTTGAATGCAAATTCTTTACCTCTACACTCTCTAGCCAATGCAATTTGTGGCAACACTATCATTGTCGCTTTACACAAGTTAAGAGCATCCCATTTGTCCTCGATAGATGTTGATCAAGATTATAACATTAATCTACAAATGTATAACTTATAACTTGGCAAGTTTGATACATGCTTAGAAGAGTATTACTCTGTTGATGATTGCGATCATTCTTGCAAATGAACTTAAGGCCTTCATAAAATATTTTATTTACATCTACAAAATAATAAATACTCGCATAAAATAATAATATTTGTTGAGATATTATTTATCTTTTTATTTATTTTATGTATTATCTATTCTTTCTGTCTTTTCTATGGGATTTGCCTAATAGGTTTCTCTCCTATATAAGAAAACCCTAGAGCCTCATGAATAAACAATTCATCCCCCCCCCAACATGGTATCAAAGTGACGGTCATAGATTGGAGTTTTCGTGCCCTAGCCGCCGTCGAGGGGGGCCCTGCGTGGCTTCCAACAACCGCTGCCCAACCCTGAGAGGGTTGTAGCCACTGTCGGCGACACCTCTAGCCACCGCTAGAGGTTCAACACCGCCGCTCCGTGTGGGCCCTCCCAACTGCCGTTGGGACCCTTGTGGGCCCTCCCAGCCACCATCGGATGTCCAATACTCTCGCTAGGCACCGTTGGGATCCTCCTAGTCACTGTCATGGCCTCAAATTTCAGCGAAATTCGGTCGAATTTCTGTCGAATATCGATATCCAGTCGAAATCGAAATTCGATCGCAACGATCGAAATGATCGAAATATGGGGGCCCTAGTACAAAAAATGACCGAAATGATCGAAATTTGGGTCGAAATTCTACCGAAATTCCGTTTCAGCCGATCATCGAAATAGTGACTGAAACCGATATTTAGGGCCTTGGCTACCGTCATACCTCCCTGTTTGCAACCATGCTCTATCACATCACATCCTATGGCCCCTAAACTGATTTCTCATCTCCGTCGCAAAAGTGTAGTCTGAAACCTTCTGATTTTGACCGGAAAAACACGATTTCAGACTTATAAACCGCGTTTTCTGACCCTAGCGTGGATCGATTATTGACGTGGATGGTTGTACAAGTCTACACATACAACAAATCCTCCATATGATCGTGTAGACTCGCTCAGATCAGTCTATTTCCCAGTCGAGTTCCGTTTTGATCTTCTTTCTCATCACATCAGAGAACAAGGGTGGCATTTTCTTTTTGTCCAGTGCCTTCAAGGGCCCGACTACTATCATGAAGATGGACGAAACCAACTATGAGTTGTGGTCCATACAGTTTTGATCATTATGTAATGCAATAACAAGGAGCACATTTTGACAAATCCATATCCAATGGAGAAGCCTGGGGATAATGCTTCGTGGAAGCAAGATGGCATGCATGCGCGTGTTTGGCTCTTTGAGACCCTCAACACATAGATCGCCAATGATATTGTAAACCAGCCCACCGCCAAGGTGATGTGGGATACTCTGTCAGCCACCTATGCCCAAGCGAATAATGAGGTCAAGATTCTTCAGCTCTAGTTTGACATGGCCAAGCTAGTTTGACATATACATGGCCAAGTGGATGATCGTTCGCTGCATACTTTCTACTCTTCACTTTGAGGCATGTTTGCGAAGCTTCATAGTTTCATGCCTGTTAAGATTTCCATAGATCAGCAGATGGCCTACATGAACTCTACGATGGTTGGAGTTTTCTTGGCAACACTCGATCTGGAGTATGATGCAGTACACATACAACTCTTTACTGGGGTGACCATACCTCTCATGGAATAGGCTTACAATCATCTTAGCTGACTTTTTATCCCACTATCTGCCACCACACATGCCTCCTCAGTGATGGCTGCATCTCATGGCAGGGGAGGTTTTGCACAGTTCATAGGGCGTGGCACTCGTGGCGGAGGAGGTGGATGTCAACGTGGTCCTTGCACCTACTGTCGTCGTTCAGGACACTCCGAGGACACATGCTATTAGAAGCATGGATACCTATCATCTACTAGAGTGGCAGAGTAGATTGAGCCTCCAGACACTTCGGCTCCTCAAGCAGATCCATGCCTTGATGACATTGTCTCTCGTATACGAGAGCTTGTAACTCATGCTCTCGACCCCACCATTATAAGTTTCTCAGATGTTGCAATTGTTGCTAGAGCCTCTTCGAGCTCTTCAGGTATTGCATATGCTTTTACAAGTTGTAGAAGGACAGATATGATAGAGTGGATCACAGACTCTGATGCTTCACACTATATGTGTGGAGACAGAGCCCAATTCAGTTCTTACAGGTCTACCTCCGGGTGGATGGATCGTCATTTCAAATGAGGTTTACTTATCCATCACAGGATATGGAGTGGTGCATTTAACACCATCCATGTGCCTGCAAAATGCTTTATATGCTCCGATTTTCATATGAAATTGCTTTCTATTAGTCAGATCATGAAGGATCTGCATTGTCGTCTCATTTTTGACCCCTCTTCTCTTGTGTTTCACGACATACTCACGGGCATGGTGATTGGATGTGATCGTGAGCAATGAATGCTCTACAGACTGGTCTAGCCTCCTCATGCTGGTGCTTCTGCTGTCCCTACTGGACCAGTCTCACCATACTTGTGGCATCTCCATTTTGACCATATTCCTCTGCAGAAGCTGTGTCATGTCCTCATAGATCTCCATGCGATCTTCCTTCCAGTACAAGGCTTGCCAGCTTGGAAAGCATCACCGCTCTAACCATATCGCCTCATCCTCACAACCCTATCGCCTCAACCCCGCAACCCTATCCCATCGCCCGACCCCGCAACCCCCATCGCCCAGCCCCGCAACCCCCGTCGCCTCGAGCCCCCGTATCTGGTATGCCGAGCCCCCCTCCCCCAACCCCATCGCCGAAGTCCCCATCGCCTAGCCCCGTCGCCTTAGCCCTCGAGCCCCAGTCACGTCACCCCATCCCTCACACCGCCCAAATCCCCTACACCTTCCCTGTAGCCCCAACCCCATATCCCATCGCCCCAGGCTCTTCAGCAGTACGCCCCTTCAGACCCTGCGCCATACCGCCTCAATTTTCTACTGCAGCCTCTATCGCTCGCGCCATGAGCATCCCCAACATGGGCAACACCACCAGGCTCTCCCGCCTGAACAAGCGGAACTGCCACATCGCCCCGGCCACTTCCGGGCTCCTCTCAATGTCTTCTCATTAATATAATGCTTGCTTGAACGAAACCATCAAAACTCTCTAGGTCAACTTTATTAGTCTTGTGTGGCCACCATGACGTCTACTGAGTCCAAGCCTCTATTCTCGGCTTCCTTTGTAATGGTACAAGCATGTCTATCAAGATTAAGGTTTCCGAAAACTATGTTCTATGGTCTCGTTCTTTCAAGATTTTTATTGGTGGTCAGCGAAAGAACTATGTTCTCACTAAAGATCCGCCCAAGGAGACATATAAGAACTATGATACTTGGTATGTGGATAACTGCCAAGTTATCACATGGATGGCCAACAACATTGATCCGAATATAGCTTCGAATCTTCTCTACAAGGAGACGACAAAAGCGATGTGAGAAAGTCTCGAGAATACTTACTCCCAAAAGACAACCAAGTCCCGGCTATCAGACATCTATACACGGATTTGGTCTACAAATCAAGGAGACTGATGGATGACAAATTTGCCTCTTTAATAATAAGAGAATGTTGTAGTATAGGAGGCAAATTCGGTTCAACAAAAATCACAATCCTTTGAATGTTGTGGATTATTTTTACTCGGCAAGTCTACCAAGGTCGAACACATGGACACGAGCTACTCTATCTATTTGTCGTATTTCGACCAGTTTAGAGCATGCGTGAATCATTTCTCAATTACAAGTCTTCATGAAGATACAAGGATCAAAACGACACTAAAATCATGCAATTTGGACCTACGATGCTCAAGTCATGAAGAAAACAATACATGGACATAATTTTAATAAAAATGCAAGAAATAAAAAGATAAATATTACAAATAGGTCTCTCCAGGGACCTATTTGTAATTTTAAAAAACGCTTGGGTCTCATTGTAATTTCTCCATGCGCGCAGGGACCTTTTATAAATTTCAGACGTTGCAAGGATCTCCCTATAAAATATCCAGGCACGCACGTGAGGCACGTGCCTGGGGACCAAAGTGTAAATAGCAAAACTTCCGGGATCTTTCATGCAAATTACCCAAGCCCTCACGTGGGGTGCACGTGAGGGGCCTAGGCTCGGGAGGCATCTCTGGCTTGGAACACATGGCTGATATTGGAGGTTCGTCTCGAGGTTCAGAGAACCCGAGCCTAGGGGTTCGGAAAAGAGGCTCGGGGCGCTACGTGCTCTCATCTGGTCCGTCCGATCCAGATGATCGGACGACACCAGTATCTTCTTCGTCCGCCGCTGCCACCGGAGGAGGCGGGACTCCGGCGAACTCGATGGAGCTCCATTGTGCTCCAGATCGTCGCCTGAAGGTCGGGGAAGAACGCTGGTAGGCTGGCGGAGAACCTGGAGCCAAGGCGATGGTGCAGGAGTGGCTGGAAGCTGCTGGCGGTGAACCCTCGTCGGAGGAGAAGCTGCAGAAGATGCCTCCGGCGTTTCTCTGACCAATGACGTGTCTTGGGCATGCAAACGTTAGGTGCGAGTAGCCGAGGCGTGCGAGTGTGCAAGGTGAGTGAAGCGAGGTCTCGTGCGGGCGGAGGGAGATGGAAGACCTGGTCTTCGACTTCGGCGGACCGGAGGGAAGTTGGAGCGGGGTGGTCGGGGCTATGGAGAAAGGAGGAGAGTGAGCGGAGTAGTGAGCGAAGGTGCTGGTGGTAGGGTGGAGATCGTGAGGTGGTCAGGTGAGGGTGGCGGTGAGTGAGGGAGTTGGGAAAATTAAGGAAAATTAAGAAGAAGCAAATAAATGATTACTTGGCCGGAGCCAGGCGATCGGCGGAGGAAGTGGCCTGTGGTCGAGCTCCATTGGAGCTCGGGGTCGTCGCCCACCGTGCCCGACCGATGCACGGAGCTCTGCGGCGCACAATGGCAGCCGTGACATGGCCGGAGGCCACGTATTTCACCGGAGGCATACGACCGTCGTCGCCTCGAGATTACCACCCTCCGCTGTCATCGGAGAGTGGAAGAAGCTAGGCCATAACCTGTGGAGTGGTGGATACCGGTGACGAGGGGCGGAGCTTCGGTTAAATATGCGGAGGAGGGTGGCGGTTACGAGTGTGGGGCGGAGGGTTTGAATGAAGATAGTGAAGGCTGGGAGTGATGGCTGCATTAAGTGGGTGTTGCGCGAAGATGACGGAGGTATGGGGTGCATGTAGGCGGCGTTGTGACAGGGAGAAGGTGGTCGGAGTGGTCTCCAGAATAGGAAGGGGGGGGAGCCTCGGTGATGCGTAACACCAAGAGTCGGATGAGCTGGAGGTTGACGAAGGGTTTTGGACCGTTGGATCATACGATCCAACGGTCAGGACAAGGGCGCTGGCGGAGGGATGGGATCAAATCATGGATCTGATCCAACGGCGAGGGGTGAAGGGGTGACGTGGAGCGATATAGGTCGTAAGATGTCAAGTGGATCAGAGGGCTGTGAGGAAGGCGCTAAAGAGCGGTTGAGGATTTGATCTGATGTCAGATCAGACGGATGGGGATTAAGTGGAGATGGACGGTCAAGATGGGGGCGTGGTGAAAAAGATCTGACGGTCCAGGAGGGTGTCGGGTGGTGGAAAGAGGAGCAGACCACGTGGGCGGCCCAAAGGGCGCCACGTGGCCCAATCAGAAAATTAGAAAAGGGGAAAATAAAGATAAGTACAAAAGAAATAGTTAGACGCAAAATTAGGAAAAAGTCAAAACATGAAAGTTGTTCGTCTCGATGAGATTTACAAGTTTCACGTTGGATAAAAAATCAAAAGAGGTCATTTATACAAAAAGTATTTTTGGGGGTATTTTTAAGGGGTTAAAAACATATGTTTTTTTATTTTGAGTTGTTTTTGTATTTTTTAGCCTTTTTAAGGGTTTGGGAATTATATATAATTGTTCAACTTGATTTTTATGGGCTTTTGATGAGAAAATAATTACAAAATAAATAATAGTTATTATACACAGTAATTATAGACTAATTATGCACAATATATACAATATAATAAGGAGGAATTATTGGTGAATTTTATTTGGTTTGATTAAGCCAGGGGTTTAATTAGTGACTTTTAGCATGATGAATTCGAGATTCATCATACCCCTATACTTAAACTATACTTGTCCTCGAGCATCTAAATAATGAAGGAGTCGGATTAATTCCTGACAGTGCAAGTGAAGATTTCAAGGCTCAATCTTTCAAAGACCCTCAATTTAGGTGATCCTAAAATTATGGGCTTATCCATGCTTTAGTCAGAAGGAATCCAACTTCTCTAATTCTCAGGCTCTCTTTTTGTACATATAATATAAGGATTTGACATTAAGTGTAATGCATTTCATGAGAGTCGAGTCGAGGCATCACTCGAAGTTCCAGTCCTAAAAGACTCTCCTTTAGACCGCATCCTCAATACTAGGGAATAAGTCTATTCTTGCTTCAGTCAACCGTATCATTAGTTCGTCAGACTTGAAATGTAGATGGACGGTCGGATGATGGAGGGCATAGGATTGTGTTTATTTTTCTCTTTCTCACATTGGAACAAGGGGCCTCTCGAGTGCCTTTTTACTCAACACAAGTAGATTTTTAGCTTATTGATCAATGTGTCCGTCAAGAGAGTTCGGAGTCGTTTGCACTTGCTTTTCTGGGAGTACACCGGGGTGTGTCTTTTTTGAGTATCTAAGATACCTTCGACACCCAGACTTGTACCGCTTACGATGCAGAGCTCTTTTATGGTGTCAGCCCAACTCCTTGGTCCTAATTAGCGCTTGGTCCAAGTGGACACTTAAAAATGTTTGGGAGCCCTCACCATTGGTGGAAGCTCATTTTGTAGTTTGACTTTGGATAATAGAGCTTTTCTTTGACATTTCTTTTCTTTTGTTGGCTAGCTCCACTGATTTTACCAAAAGTTGGCGCACACTGATCAACAATTTTCATTAAGTTTCATCACACCCTGGCACATAGGTAGATATCAAAGAGATAGCATATGAATCTTGTTCACATACTGGCTAGGGGTTTGCTGACACTCAGGTTTTCTGAAGCATTCATTAACTTTATTCATCCTCGAATATCATTAGATCGGGTCTAAACTTACATCTATAGTCCTAGTTCCTCAAGTGATATCTCAACTCATCTCATCAATCCTGTAGTTGTGAAAGTGATTGTGCTGATCATATTCTTTTGAAAGTAGAGATGAAGAGTGCAATATAGCGCTCAAATCTTTCAAACTAGGGAAGTGTGGATAATTAAGTTTAAAAGCCCTACCCCTAATGACTAAGGCATGTTAACTCAAACTCTAAAGATCACACAAATCCAGTGTCCTCAAAATCCTCAAGCCTTGAGTGAATGTGATTGTGTTAGGAATACATCAACTCCTTAGTTAGTGCTTTTTTGTGTGATTTTTGTTTTTGCAGATTTGCATGGATTTTAATTTTCATTTTTTTAAAATTCTTTGGAGAGACAATGACTGGCCCAGGTTCAAATGAATAAAAGTATATACTCTCAGCCAGTATGGGTGTAAGTACGTATCGTTAGACGGACCCGTGTTACTTGATGACGGAGCCATATACAATGTCCTCTAAACCACCCACTCTGCTAAGGGAGACCTAAGTTCCCTCACTGAAAGTGTCTACTAAGCCTAGTAATCAAAGTCTAATTGAAAGAAGAATTTTAATTTTTCAAATTTTTATGGATTTTTTTTGAAAAAGGGTTATTTACAAAAATTAATCCCTCAATTTTTAAGAAAACATGTTTACAAGATTTTTACAAAACTCAGTTCACATGAATACTAAAATCAAGCTCGAAAAAGAATTTTCAAAAAGTTTTTAGAAATACGAGCTATGGCTAAAGTAAATATACAATAATATACGGTATACCCCCTATACTTAATTATTGCTATGTCCTCATAGCACAAGTGATATGAAGCCATGGCTCGGTTAAATATATGGCGATATAGCAGAACCGAGGAGGAGGATCCCCCTATACTTAGGTCAAAAATTGACCCAAGTATAAGAAGACATCGCGAGGGATGTATGACTAGGCGGGTCCCCCCTATAGCTAGGCTACAAATAGCCTAAGTAAGGTATCTGAGTTGGGGGGGTCTGTATTTGGAGAAGCATTTACACTAAGATACAATGGAGGAAGAGGTTATGATCAGAAGATGAGAGGGGGTTTTGTGCAATGTGTACAGTTTAAGGCGTCAGAGGGGGGAGAGAGAGATAGAGAGAGAGATTGTGAAAAATACAGAGAGGAGGGAGATGGGGGGGGGTGAGTGTATATATGCAAGTGTGTGTGTGTGTGGGGGGGGTAGATCATCTAGTGATCTATTTTTTTACAACATGCGAACCCTCTAATGAGGACTGTTAAAATAATGCGTTTGCAACATTTTTTTTACAGTATGCAAATGCAGACAGACTGCTAAAAACTCCTAAGATTTCTCCACCAATTCTTTTGCGGCCTCTTCAGCGGGAGCTCCCAACTCCGCCTCCATGGAGATCAAGCGTCTTCGATTTTCATGGGCCCTGCCACAAAAGAGAAATGTTAGAAAAATAGAGAGGAAATTAATCAGCAGAAATGATGCAGAAATAATGCATGAAAAGAAGACCTGTGAATCTTGAAAATATTCAACACCAAGAATAAATCAAAAATAAATAAATAAATAAAGATGAGCCGTGTCCCTGGCAACGACGCCATTTGATGAATGTCAAATTTGCCTCTTTAATAATCAGAGAATGTCGTAGTATAGGAGGCAAATTCGATTCAGCAAAAACCATAATCCTTTGAATGTTGTGGATTATTTTTACTTGGCAAGTATACCAAGGTCGAACACAGGGACACGAGCTACTCTATCTATTTGTCGTATTTCGATCAGTTTAGAGCATGCATGAATCATTTCTCAATTACAGGTCTCCATGAAGATGCAGGATGCATTATGCAGATTACAATACAACACAGTGATGCATGCATTTTTTAGTTGTTTTTCGATGTGATTTTAAGATGAAATAATGCAACATGAATGCTTGCAAAATAAAGGATTACAAGAATACCCTAAAAGGATCACTAAATTGAGCAACGGAATATGAATTGAAATTAGAGTCATTTTGAGCACAATAATAATGTCAGTCATCAATTCAGGATAAGGACAAGTAGAGCAAGTTCATCATCTAACATAAAAATTCACTTCATTTAAAATGGCGGCGGATTAGAAAATAAACATGCCATGCTATATATGAAGAAATAAGGATCAAAACGACACTAAAATCATGCCATTTGGACCTACGACGCTCAAGTTATGAAGAAAACAATATAGGGGCATAATTGTAATAAAAAAGTAAGAAATAAAAAGATAAATATTACAAATAGCTCCCTCCAGGGACCTATTTGTAATTTTCAAAAACTGCCTGGGCCTCATTGCAATTTCTCCATGCGCACAGGGACCTTTTTGTAAATTTCAGACGTTGCAAGGGTCTCCCTGTAAAATACCCAGGCATGCACGTGAGGCACGTGCCTGGGGACCAAAGTGTAAATAGCAAAACTTCCGGGGTCTGTCATGCAAATTACCCAAGCCCTCACGTGGGGTGCACGTGAGGGGTCCAGGCTCGTGAGGCATCTCTGGCTCGGGACATGTGGCTGATATTGGAGGTTCGTCTCGAGGTTCGGAAAACTCGAGCCTAGGGGTTCTGAGAAGAGGCTCGGGGTGCCACGTGCTCTCATCTGGTCTGTCCGATCCAGATGATCGGACGACACATGTATCTTCTTCGTCTGCCGCTGCCATCGAAGGAGGGGGACTCTGGTGAACTCGATGGAGCTCCACAGTGCTCTAGATTGTCGCCTGAAGGTCGGGGAAGAACGCTGGTAGGCTGACGGAGATCCTGGAGCCAAGGCGATGGCGCGGGAGTGGCTGGAAGCTGTTGGCGGTGAACCCTCGCCGGAGGAGAAGCTGCAGAAGATGCCTCCGGTGTTTCTCCGACCAATGACGGGTCTTGGGCATGCAAACGATAGGTGCGAGTAGCCGAGGCGTGCGAATGTGCAAAGTGAGTGAAGCGAGGTCTCGTGCGGGCGGAGGGAGATGGAAGACCTGGTCTTCGACTTCGGCGGACCGGAGGGAAGTTGGAGCGGGGTGGTCGGGGCTATGGAGAAAGGAGAGTGAGCGAAGTAGTGGGCGAAGGTGTTGGTGATAAGGCGGAGGTCATGAGGTGGTCAGGTGAGGGTGGCGGCGAGTGAGGGAGTCGGGAAAATTAAGGGAAATTAAGAAGAAACAACTAAATGATTACTTGGTCGAAGCCAGGCGATCGGCGGAGGAAGTGGCCTGTGGTCGAGCTCCATTGGAGCTTGGGGTCATCGCCCACCATGCCCGGCCGATGCACGGAGCTCATTGGCGTACAATGGCAGCCGCGACGTGGCCGGAGGCCACGGATCTCACCGGAGGCATACGTTAGTCGTCGCCTCGAGATTACCACCCTCCGCTGTCACCGGAGGGTGGAAGAAGCTAGGCCATAGCCTGTGGAGTGGTGGATACCGGTGACGAGGGGCGGAGCTTCGGTTAAATAGGCGGAGGAGGGTGGCGGTTACGAGTGAGGGGCGGAGGCTTTGAACGGAGATAGTGAAGGCTGGGAGTGATGGTGTCTTTAAGTGGGGGTTGCGCGAAGATGGCGGAGGTATGGGGTACATGTAGGTGGCTTTACGACAGGGAGAAGGTGGTCGGAGTGGTCTCCAGAATAGGAAGGGGGAGGAGCCTCGACGAGGCGTAACGCCAGGAGTCGGATGAGCTGGAGGTTGACAAAGGGTTTTGGACCGTTGGATCATACGATCCAACAGTTAGGACAAGGGCGTTGGTAGAGGGATGTGATCAAATCATGGATCTGATCCAACGACGAGGGGTGAGGGGGTGACATGGAGCGATATAGGTCGTGATGTCAAGTGGATCGGAGGGTTGTGAGGATTGAGGAAGGCGCTAAGGAGCGGTGAGGATTTGATCTGATGTCAGATCAATGGCTGGGGATTGAGTGGAGATGGACGGTCAAGATGGGGGCGGGGTGAAGAAGATCTGACGGCCCAGGAGGGCGCCAGGTGGCGGAAAGAGGAGCGGGCCACGTTGGCGGTCCAGAGAGTGCCTCGTGGCCCAATCAGAAAATTAAAGCGAAAATAAGGATAAATACAAAAGAAATAGTTAGATGCAAAATTAGGAAAAAGTCAAAACATGAAAGTTGTTCGTCTCGATGAGATCTACAAGTTTCATGTTGGATAAAAAGCCAAAAGAGGTCATTTATACAAAAAGTATTTTTGGGGGTATTTTTATGGGGTTAAAAACACATGCTTTTTGGTTTTGAGTTGCTTTTGTATTTTTTAGTTTTTTTAAGGGTTAGGGAATTATAAATAATTGTTCAACTTGATTTTTATGGGCTTTTGATGAGAAAATAATTACAAAATAAAATAGTTATTATATACAATAACTATAGAGTAATTATGCACAATATATACAATATAATAAGGATGAATTATTTGTGAATTTTATTGGTTTGATTAAGCCAGGGGTTTAATTAGAGACTTTTAGCATGATGAATTTGAGATTCATCAGAGACACAACCCTGGTCGAGTACTATCATCTCCTTACAGGTCTATTTGAGGAGCTTCTCATTTTCCAACCCGCTTGCTGTGACAAACAGATAGGAGAACGTGTGGAGTAGCAAGTGTATTGCTTCCTATCTGGATTACATCCACGATACAAGTTGGTAAAGGATCAATTCTTGACTGTTGCGGCTTTACCCAGTCTTGAGACCATATTTGATCGACTACAAGAGCTTGAATCTCCATCTCCTCTTATGTCTGCTGAGACTACAACTCATTTTGCTAGAGACCGATCTAATTATCAAGGAGGACGCGGACGTAGTAATAATTGGCAAGAACATTGGTGCACAATTCTAAAGCATTATCACTTCTCACAAACTTCACAGATGTAGAGAAAACATTTTGTATTTCATTCAGAAAATGGATAATGATATTTCCTGCTTTAGATTTATTTTTCATCAAAAACACCCATGACACTCTAGAAAAATCATCCACAAATACTATATAAAATCTGTGTCCCTGATGATCAGGTACACGACTCGGACCCCAAACATCAATATGAAATAACTCGAACTTGGAGGTACTACTCCAACCTGGACGACTGGGAAAGGACGACCTGTGATGCTTTCCCAACTGACACGCCTCACATTGAATAGGTGTGTGAGGAAGACCATGAGGTAACACGTGACGCAACTTCTGAAGCGGTAAATGTCCACAGCGCAGATGCCACAATAAGGTAGATGCTTGTCCAGTGGGAAGGGATGAGGTTCCAACAAATAGGGTCTGATTCAGGCGGTAGAGGCCTCCTTGCTCATAGCCACGACCAATCACGTTGTCCGTATGGATGTCCTGAAAAATCAAAGAAGATGGATCAAAAATTGCCCGACAATGTAGATCCTTCGTAATCTGACTAATTGACAACAAATTCATTGAAAAATCAGGTGCATGTAGCACATTCTTGAGCTGCATAGACGATGTCAATCTAATCTCCCCCTGACCAGTGATGGGAGAATGTGTACCATTGGCAATTACTACTGTCCGACCTGGAGGAATCTGAGTGTATTCTGTAAGTAAACTCTGGTCGCCACATAGGTGATGTGTAGCGCCCGAGTCCATAATCCATGGTAATGTATCTGATCTACTACTGTTGAATGCAAGTATGCTACCTGAAGCACTGGTAGACGCAGAGGCAGAAGCAGCGGTATCAGATTGACTCTCCGTAGTCGGTGTTGGACCAGATGGTGGAATAATGCCCCTCAGACGGGCAACTAGATCGTCGAACCGTTGATCCAAAGTAGCAGCAGATGGGGGCTCTATTTGCTCAGCAACTCGTGCGGATGCAGGAAATCCATGCTTCGAGTAGCATGTGTCTTCATTGTGTCCAACGCGGTGACAATAGGAACATGTTGGCCTAGTGCGGCCACCTCTTCCACGAGGTCCACGTCCACGGCCCTGGTGATGAAATCCGCGACCCCTGTTGGCTGCCATGGCTGAAGAATTCTGACTCGAGGTCGTGGAAGGAACTGTGATCCGACTCAGTCTATGGAAAGCTTCCTCCATGGGAGGAATAGTAGAGTCGGCCAAAATCTGTGATCGTGTCGCCTCATACTCTGGATCAAGTGCAGCCAGGAACACACCCACCATAGTCGCGTTCCTATATGTCTTCTGCTGGCGTGGCTGTCAGGGGCATGAAGCTGTAGAGCTTCTCAAACATCCCTCTCAGTTATGTATAGAGAGAATATAGAGGGCGACCATTCTGCTTGATAGTGAAGATATCATGCTGGAGTTGCATAATCTTTGTCTCGTTCTTCGCCTGTGAAAATGTGGCCGCCAGAATGTCCCACATATCCTTGGCCGTGGGTTGATGTAGAATGTCATTGGCTATCTCAATCACCAGTGTACCAGATAGCCAAACTTTGGCGTATGCATCATCAGCCTCCCAGGAGGCATTGGCTCCAGTCTTCTCAGTAGGCTCTGGTTCGGTAAGAATGTGCTTCTTACCCGTTGACTTCATCATGCTCATGAACTGCATTGCCCACAGTTCATAGTTTGTACCGTCCATCTTGACAATAGGCGCTGGACCACGAAAGGCGCCAATAGATGGGATATCCGCCTTGCTTTCTGACATACTGGAGGTGGAAGACTGGAACGATTGACAGAGGATGAGATTCGTCTACAATGACATAGACGGGTTTAGTTGCAGGTGTAGACCTCAAGCAGCTAAACCCATGTAGATGAAGATGTGTGTGCCCTACGGCTTAGGGCTTAGCACACGTACACGCGTGCAAGAAGCACGCGCACACGCAATCGGATCTTGCAAGGAGGCTACACGTACACGCGCGCAAGGTTGCTTAGGGCGCAGGCGCACAGTGCGCGCACAGGAGGTGTAGGCGCAGGCTAGAGGAGATGCGTGCGCACAGGAAATGCACGCGCACAGTGCGCAGGCGCAGGAGGGCTACAACGCGCGAGAGGGCTTCAGCGCAGTGGAGGCGCAAGAGGGCTACGCGCACAGGGGATGCACGCGCACAGCGTGCAGGCACGGTGGAGGCGTGCTCGCGTAGTGGTGCTCTTCGCGCAGGGGCGCAGGAGCACCGGCGCACGAGGGTGCTGGAGCGGCTACGACGAGCCCCCGGCGGTGCCGATGAGATGGGGAGAGAAGGAGAGGCCGGCGGGTGGGGCGGGGTAGGGTTAGGGTTTCGAGAACTCCGGTCTAGGACCGTCGCTCTGATACCATGTTGGGAAAAATGTACAACTTGTTTATTCCATAAGCCCTAGGCTCTCTTATATAGGAGAGTAGCCTACGGGTAAATTACATAAAGCATACAACTGAAAATAAAAATGACGAAGGGATACATGCACTACTCTATATGCGTCAACACCTTCCATTCCGGGATTGAAGTTAGTTATATGGATCCCACATTTTCTTTGTTGTAATATATTTCAACCGCGTTCATATAAAAAAATTAACATAAAAAAGGGTTACCCATCTGGCTATTCTAATCATAAAAGTAATTAATACAATATGTAAGCATTGTGATATCACATCACATTTACCTTTCCAACCCTCCTTACCATCCAAACAATTACTATTCACAAAAGGGTTATCCATTTGGCTAACCCCTGACCAAAGGTTACTTCGGCCCAACCCAACCCTATTACCAAACATCCCAGGTATGCTAGGAATAAGAAGGGATATCATTGCTACGTCCAAGGTCACGAAAACACCATATTAGTACCAACGCCACTTTTTTTTTTGAGTCCATTCCCTTATTTTCCAGTATATATACCCATGTGTATCCTTTTATTATTCCTGAGTATAATCAAATTTGTTCACGATCCATGCACTGAGCCACTTCATATCAGGTTCAAGCTTTAGTATTAGCGTAGACAACCGTCTTCTGAGCCAAAATCTACTCCTACTACTGAGACGAGATCTTCAACAAAGATTTTACAAATCGACAACATTTCTTCCTCCATTGATACTTCTACATGGGACGGTTTGCTAGATAGTCCATCCATTGATATGATAGATGTTCCTATAGTACAACCCTAAGGGCAAAGGTAGTGTACCGTGCATCTTATCTTTGTGGCAATATCCTTCTCCCGATTTGGATCGTCTTAGATATGATTTGTCGAGGTTCTACCTGCAATGGAGATTTCTCGCATCCATATCAAGACACATCGCAACTCTAGATGGTAGTTTATGCAGATGATATCGTTCTCACTGGTGATGGCTTCAATGACATTATAGAGGTAAGGAAACAAGTGACAGAGTAGTTTATGATATCTTGGACCATTGAGGTACTTCCGTGAGATTGCTCACTCTAGACACGGTCTCTTAATGTTCAAGGAAAGGAGGCCGTTGATTTACTTCATGAGACTGGGATGTTGGGTACCAAAGCAACACGGTTCTCATGGATCCTAAGGCTATATACGAGATGTGAGAGATTGGAGACACAAGACACTACAATCAGTTGGTTGGAAAGCTACTATATTTAACCATTTAGATACATTATTTGCTATTGGAGGTCTAAATCAGTCTATGGATTCTCCAAGTCCAATATACTTTGATGCATGCATTGGTTCCAAGATACATTAAGTCCTCTCTAGGAAGAGGATTGATATTCACCACTTGGGCCACCTTCGATCTCACAACCTACTCTGATGCTGATTATCAGGAAGTATATAGGATAAAAAATCCAACACTATTTTCTGCATCTACTTAGCAGGGATCATCTTAACATAGAGTAAGAAACCCATAGTTGTTTCTCTCTCCAGTGTAAAGAGCGGGTGCAAAGTAATGCCTCATGCAACAACGAAGTTAGTATGGATATTGATGCGTAGTCACAAATCTACAAGACACATGGGTACATATATAGAAACATAATGAACACCAACAAATAATGCGTCGAGGTCTAGATTGTGTAGAACATTCTTCTTATAGCTCCTACAAATCGCTTGCATCGTTTAGATGTCTGAAAATAACTACGAGATTCATCAAGTATAGCATTACACTTAAGCTGTTTGCACAACCTACTAACTGAAAAAAGCTTGTAGGGGATTCAAGGGCATAATAGACATCGTTAATTTTCAATATTGGGGATAAATAGATAGACCCGGATGTAGTGATTATAGATAGGTTCCAGTTTGCAAAGTCATCAGATTTGATATTGCTCGTAGTAATAGTATGAGAATGAGAGGTAACTTTACTGGTGAGGTAATTAGAAACTCGTAGCCAATAACCCATTTCTTAGTTGCAATCATGGATGCTAAATTAAAAGAACTACATGAAGTATCTACGAGCCCAATAGTGTACTTTATCTCAGTATATGAAGCAGTGGGGTGTCACATGCTCATCAGATGAGTGTAATCATCTGGAGCAAGCTGAAGTGCATGTACATGAGTAGAGAAGCCGATGAAGGCACCGTTGTGTGTCTAGAATTGTGACTGTAGTCATAGGAGGATGCTTGATTAGCCCACGTAAATCTCCTAACTTTTTCCAGCATCGGGTAGAAAAATAATGTGTAGTTGTTATGCCTCCATGGCTGAGTAGAACGGCTAGAATCATGACCACTGTTGCAACCACGATTAAAAGGGCGACCATCTCTACTAGTAAAGTCACCGTCTTGACCATAGGAAACACGAGCAGTAGTTTCAAAAGGAACAGTAGGGGTTTGTTGAGGAACCTGAACAATAGTAACATCCATCTTTCGAAGATGACTTTAGACAATCTCCAGATCAGGAATAGACTCAGAAGCAAGCAACTGACTTCTAACATCATGATACTGTGGGCTGAGACCATATAGACATGTTCACTTGTCACTTGGCTCTTTGAGTAGTTTGCTTGTCAGAACAAACAGAGTTTAACGAAGTGCCAGTTCTTCAAACAGAGCCTCCATGGTTGTATACTAGTCAACCAAGAACATGTTACTCTGGTTGGTAGACTAGATCCTGCAATATGTCGGCCAGACAAACTTCGACGATTCTGTGGGAGCAATTCTCAAGGCTTAGATATTTGGCATTTTATGCTTATAAAATAGTTTACTGCAACCTTCTGTTCATATTATTCATTGAGCCGAGTCATCCGCCATATAGTTGTTTTGTTCCCATTTTTTCACTCTATCTGTATGCTTCATAACATTACGGGGTATTACATCATCTCCTTTTTTAAACCCAAAAAAAATCCGATGAGCCCAGGACCATAAAATATAATTGGGTCAGTCAACCATCTTGGAGGACTACATTGCCCTCAATACATAACTTGTGAGAATTGGTGTTTAAGCAGTATGATTACTATTCTCTGTGAGATTCGTTAATTTGGGTTAAATATTTTTGAAAAAAAATTGGGTTAAAATTTAAATCAATTACAAGTTAAAGAACTTCGTATAGTGTTTTACCGTGTTTAATGACAGCCATTGTTATATTATTGTTTGATTGATTGGTATCAGGAATGCTGATTTTTGTCTAGCAATTCATTCGTGAAATGGAAAGCAAATATGAAATGTCTTCGAAATTCTCAAATATGACAGATGACTTTACTCTTAGTAATTTGATGATTTATTTTCTAGTTAGGATACTAGAAATAAGACCTTGTATGCATAAACCTTGAAACATTACTGTATTGGGTTCTGGTCTGATTCGTAGAGTTGCAGTATAATTGTGAGTTTTTTATCCCCGTGTTCTTTACATTTTGATGTCTATTTTTCTCTCCTTGTTAATGAGCATTTTTGTTCATCCTTGTTTCCTACTCCTGATGTGGGAGAAGGCCTTGTCGTTGTCGCTGTTTGTTTTCTATTCCTGATGAATTTATCTCAAGATAGTTGAGCATCTTTATTGGTTATCCATGGATGCACAAAGTGGGTATTGGTATATACTTCAATCCTGTGAAGTGAACTTGTTATAGTTGCAGACATGCCTTCCTTTAAGACACCTATTTCTATGAAGATAAGAATACGAAGTTAGAAATCTTAGTCTTGCAAGTTGCAACCTTTTAAGTTTACAAGTGGCACTTAAAAAAGGGTGGCCTTCTAGTGATGGCTTGACAATATCGATATAGACTCTCCCCCCTTGATTGAAGCTTATAAGGAGATCGTGCAACTAGTACTTTCTAAATGCAATGGTTTTGTAATATGACATCTCACCGTTTTTGAGATTACCTATTCTCCCATTGGTAAGCAGGCCAATGGTTTAAGATTCAAAGGTCTCCTTGGAACAACCTGTCAAGATTTATAACAGGCACAGAGTACAAGGGCAGTTCCTTCCATGCTGAATTACATGGATGTTATTCCTCATGTTCTTGTGAGGGGTTAATTGGTTAGTGATTGCAGTAATCTTGATAACCTGACTGCATTTGGTAAAGTATTTGTAAATATACTCGTATAAAATGAAGGCAAAATTATTTGTCTAATTGGCCCATTTAATGTGGAAAACAGGTTGCTTTGCAGAAATTGCTGAGAACTTGTTTAATGCCACCGTTATGTTTTGCCCTTCCAAAGGCGCTTTTGTGAAGCTCTTGATATGTTTACAAACAACAAAAGATCTGGTTCTCATAACACCGTCAAATAGCAAGATATTCATCTTGTATATGTTGGTAATGACCTGAAGTTGGACTTGGTGAAGGAGCAATATGGAAATGGCACGGTAGAAGCTGCATTTGGTTAGACAGTGCCAGGCAGTCAAAAGTGCTTTTTGTAAATAGCATAATCTACCTTAATTACCTTTATTGCACGGAGCATAAATTGTAATGAAAGAAGAAATATGACAAACTTTTGGCTAACATGGAAGCATCACAACCTAAATGGAATGAGACAGGTAGGTAGGGCCTAAATTCAGTATCAGGCAGCAGGTGGGTGAAGTTGCTTGTGGTGGATAGTATAATCCACCTACTTCTATCGCACTGATCTTCATCCTGATTGTTTTTGCAATGACAAAAACATAGTTCTGGTATAAAGATGATTATTATGAGTGAGAAAATAGGCTGAAAAGTTGGGTGAAAAAAGAAAAACCCAAAAGCTGAACGCAGCTTTCATTGCAGGATGGTTGATGCATGTTTCTCTGTCCTACGATCAAATTTTCTTCTATTGAACTATAGTGCATTTGGAGATTCATGGGAAGAAAATTACTCGACTTTTACGTTCTCATATCTTTTTGTTGCAATAAGCTTATGTAATTATTTTTGATCTTTACCATTGTGACTAAATTTAATTCGAAACTCAGCCTTATTCTTTTTTTTTGTTTTGATTTGCTTCAGTTATTGTGAACTGACTTTTGTCCTTCATGTTGATTAGCTTATATCTGGCACACCGATCGCAGAGCCTCTGCAATTGCAGTATGTTGATGGGGAGCCAAATTCTGCATGGAACTGGCTGGAGAGATGGACACTTTCCCATTTCTGGAAGCCACCCCCAAAACCAAAAGAAGCTGTTTGTCTGAAGCACCCAAGTAAAAATGGCACCTTCCCCATTGAAACTGAATCAGGCAGACCCAAACGTAGTGTTCGAAGAATTTTTTCCTCAAACAGTGAGCATGCGAAGACAAATGCAAATTCCGAGTCTGAGAAAGTTAAGCATAACCCACGGAAATATCCTACTTCTCAGGCTGAGACAGTGCACGAAAATTCTCAAAGTGAGTTTGAAAAGATCAAACGGAATTTGAGAAAGATAACCAATTCTGCGACTACCATTGATCAAGCAAATGGAGAAACTGAGAAGCCAAAACATAATGTGAGGGTTTCAAATCCCGCTGCTGATGACAAGAAAGAGAGAATAGATAGAGTTGTTGCAGTGCCCTCGGAGACAGACGATGGGTCAAAACCTCAGCAACATATTGAACATGTCCCTGTGAATCCCAAACCTATGGTAGCTTCTAACTCTTCAAGTGATCATAATGCCATGCCATCGTGCCCATTGCAAGGAACCATCATTGATGATAACTGTGCTCAACCTAGTGAGGTTTTGATGCCCAAAGAAGACATCATTCACGAAAACCAGAAAACAAGCAGGAGAAGAGCTTCGTTTTCCTCCAAGTCCGACTATCCAGAAAATGCTTTGCAGGACATTCCAAGACTGCCAAGTTATATGGCTGCTACTGAATCTGCTAAGGCAAAGCTACGCGGGCAGATGTCACCAAGGCTCAGTTCTGATGGCGCGGATAAAAATGGTGTCACACGCCGTCATTCTCTACCATCAAGCAATACAAAACTGGCTTCGCAGTCACCACGGGTACAGAGAATCCAAACAAGTGGCAAGGGAGGCGTGAAAACAGAAAGATCCTTATCGTCATCCCGTGATGGTAATATTCTATTTTCCTTTTATTAATAGAAGATGAGCTTTTAATTTTTTTGTTTGGTAGAAATATTTAGATGAAAGATCTGCTGGGATTTGCACTGATTCATGTTATCCTTTTCCGATCGTGTGTTCTGAAATATTATGTTATTCATCCAGATAAACCAGTTCAAATCGAGTGGAGGAGGTAAACTTGCGGAACTTGAGATGCTATGCTCCTACAAAAGACGGTCTTTACTGTAGTTTCCGATGTTAAGGAGTCAAGAGCTTCTGCTGGGCATTCTAGTATCTGAAGTGGAATGGGGCATGATTGGTGCTTGCCTGCCTCTTTCTCATTAGATCTCTTGATACTTCAGTATCATATGTATAGTAAGTGGTTCTTAGATTCGATCTACTTTTTCTTTGTACTTAGACTTTATGGTTTCTTTGCCATCTTCCTCTACATGTAGCTAAACTTTTGATTAGAAAAAGAAACCTCAGTCACCTCATATTATGATAATTGGCAATTTTTCAGAGTAATTATATCAAAATTTGATGGAGGGATGACAAACTCTGGATAAGGTGGCATTTGTTTCGTTTAGTTTGTCAAGCTGAATGCTTCCACCAAGATGAGTTCGTTTCTCTTTTGCAGCATTTATGTGTGCAATGAGCTTACTAGTCTTCCTCTCCTCAGTAATGGATCTCTCTTGAGCCTCTTCTCTTCTATGCTCCAGTTAGCGATCTCTCTTATACCTCCCATTAAAAGAAGATGCGCTTTTTCCTTCAATGGGTTGATATATTTAATATGAATATATAAAGATTTAGTGTGATTGATTTTGTTGTATATACGAAGATTGTGTGATTGATTTTGGTCGTGGCTTAAATTAATTGAAACGATGGGGATCGAAAATGCAATACGATATAATTTGCCATCTTCTTTTCAACTTATTGCAATTGTTCTAAAGTTTTTGAAATATATTGAAATTATGAATTGGATTATATTATGATATAAATAATATTTAAGAAACCCATAAAAAATGCTATAAGATATAATTTGCCGTCTTCTTTTCAATTTACTTGAATGTTTTAAACTTTTTGATATACTGAAATTATGAATTCCATTATTATGATACAAATAATATTTAAGAATTTTTTTCATTAAATGAGGGGGAAAATAAAAAAGATTCAATATGTATTCGATGGCATATTTTTTGTAGCAATTATAAATTAGTAAATTAAATAAAAAATTAATCTATAAGGTATAGATTTCCCAATATATTAATGATTTTCTCATCCCTCCCTAATCTATCGTCTCCCCCTATCTCTATCAAAGTCCCTCTATATCTTATATACTACACACCAACAACATCAAAGCGGTTTCTCACATTAAGTAGGGTCGAATACAATTATTCTTTGCCTTCATTCATATCCATCTTGGGTCATTCTCTTGTTTAGATCCAAAAAATCAAGATCCCTTCGGATAGTCTCATTCCAACACTTCTTGGGCCTTCATTGTCCTCTTTTAGTTGGATCAACATCCCAACAGTCGCATCTCCTAATTGGTGCATCAGGTAGCCTACCACCTTAAGCGTTTTTTACGCATCTTATTCTTGTTCGACGCTACACCTATTTTCCTTTTAATTGCATAATTCCGAATCTGATGTTCACATGTATGTCCATACATCCACTTTAGCATTTTCATTTCTGCAACTGCCATTCTTTGCACATGTCAATGGTTCGCTAGCCAACATTCAGATCCATAGAGCATGGTAGATCACACGACTGCTTTGTAAAACTTTCTTTTGATTTTCATAGGAATTTTCTTATCACATATTATAATATAGGCTTCTCTCTACTTTAGCCAACTTGTATTTATTTTGAGTAACATCTCCAGCAATTTCTCAATCATGTTGCAAAATAGATCCCAAGTATCTAAAAAAATCTTTCTTCCGGATGTTATCATTACCAATCTTCTCATCGATTTTTTCGCCATTGCTTCCATCAAAAGTGCACTCTATATATTCAGTATTAACCTTAAACGAAATCCTTTAGTCTCTAATGCATGTCTTATATCTCAAGTTTCTTATTTACTCCATCTCTAGTCTCATCATTCAACACAATATCATCAATGAATAACATACACCAATGTATCTCATCCTGAATGTGACAAGTCATCTCGTCCATAATCAAAGTAAGATAGAATGGAATCAAAGCTGAACCTTGATATAGGTCAATGTTGATGTCAAAATAGTCATTCTTACCGGACACGTTCCTTACACAAGATAAAGCCTTATCATATAAATCCTTCATGAGGTTAATGTCTAGGACATGTACTTGTCTTTTTCCCAAAACTCTCCACAATATCTCCCGTGGGACAGAATCATAAGCCTTCTTCAAATCAATAAAAATCATATGGATGTTCTTTTTAGCTCTATAAATCTCCATTGTTCCCTGCAACAGGTGGACGACTTCAATGGTTGAGCGGCCTGGTATGAATCCGTATTGAATTTCTTTTACTTTGGAAACTTGCCTCAACCTTCTTTCGATGACACGCTCCCAAATTTTCATAATATCTTATATACTAACAATACGTTTAAATATTTTAAAATAAATCATAAAAATTCTAACTTTACCTACGTAATCTTCTTAGTGTATCGATGTATGAAACTCATCCTTGGTGTAAACCATGTAATAATCGATGGAAAACAACTAACTCAAACTAATTTATAGTATTACATTTATTTTTTAGGGTTTTTATCAGTTGTGCCCCTCCGAGATATCGCAATATCAGTTATGCCCCTATCTTTTTGGTAATATCAGTTGTGCCCCCGACTTCTTGCCAATATTTCACTTGTGCCCCTCAGAGGGGCATAACTGATAAAAGATTTTTATCAGTTATGCCCCTCTGAGGGGCACAAGTGAATTATTGGCAAGAAGTCGGGGGCACAACTGATATTACCAAAAGATAGGGGCATAACTGATATTGCGATATCTCGGAGGGGCACAACTGATAAAATCCCTATTTTTTAATATTTGATGTAGAGTTAGGTTAAGTTAGAAATTCATTTACAGACAATATTTCGGGCAAATCCTAAACGCATCTACATACTTGCATGCATTGCCACGATTTGATATAGGGGTGTTCGTGTAAAGAAAACCTGGTCCACTTGTACTTTACCCGATCCGAACTATGACATCGGATCTACATGTCGACCCATTCCAATAAAATGGTTATCCGTTAGATTGGATACCTATATGTGAAATGGATATCGCGTTACCCAGGGTATCTATGGATCCAAAAGAATTAGATCCAAGCATGACAAAAGTAACGAAAATAAGGCCAAACAATACAAAATTTCCTATCATATTTAAAAATCAAAATGTCCATATTCTATTTATCTCGATCTTCCCATCAATTTTAACCAATATTAGAATATAATTATAAAATATGCAGGATAAATGCCCGTCGAGGAATCCTAAAGATTGAGGCAACAATATCGATAGGGGTGCGAATCGAATCGAATACCTTTGAATCCACCAAGATTCTAATTCAATATATTATAGTTTCGAGTATGAACTCAAATCGAATTTCAAGCGAATTTACTAACTTCAAATTCAATTCATTTTGAGTTTCGAATATTCAAATTCGATTCATTTTATTTCGAATTCGAAATGTTAATTGATGTTTTAGAGCTTATATAAATAATATTTTATGAAGAATAATTTGAATATTTTATTTTATAATTCTAATGTTGAAAGTATATTACTAAAATAAGTTGAAGCTATAAAATCAAAGAAAATATCAAACCGATACAATACGGTTTATAAAAGTACCTAATTTTTACAATTATTATACGTCTTTTACAATCTAAATATATTCTTTTTTCTATGACGAAGAAATGTATACATGCAATATAATTATATGAGCTTATCAAAGAGATAGAATATCATTGACGAAAAAGCTGAACACATTATAATTATCATTGCAAGTTAACGCAAGACAAGATCAAAATATTATTATTTGGAATAACAGGAATAGTAAAAAATAATGTAGCAAGATAAAACCTCTTCATTAAGCGTGAGAATCTTCAATATCAAAAACCTAAGCCATGCAAATGAAATATACGAATTTTTGATGTACAAAAGAACAACTTACATTATGCTGAGAAGAACTTGTATATTACTCATGTGATGATAAATGTCGTCTTGACAATGGTAATCATCATTGATTACGATGCAAGGAAAATCAAAAGGAAAAAGCAAAGGAGATATATCTAAATAAATTTTGAATTACCACAAATGTTTAGGAGGAACTTGAAGACGTGCTAGGAGAAAGATCACCATAATCTACTGTGGGTTTTGAAAATCTTTGGTAGATAATGGAAAAAGGGAATGGAAAAGACAGTGTAGGAAATGCAGGAACATGAAAATAAATGTGTGGGTGATGATTTACAATAATAATCTTAAACATTTGATCTTTCCTATTAGATTTTATGACTAATATTTTTAGTCTTTTTTATATTCAATATTTAGTCTTTAACTAATATGAGTATACATACTTATATATATATATATTAAATTAGGTATGGCCTAGATTGCTTTGTATCTTCTTAATGCCTCAAAATTTCTGAATAACATGCTAAGATTGATTATTGTAATTATACAAAGCAACTTATACCTAAGCTACCGTCACTAGGCGAAAATAAAAAGTAAAGATAGTAACTTAGATGTTTTGTACAACCAATGCATGAAGGACCCACGTCTCTAACTCATAACATATTTTGCAATCAATCCGCTTAAACTTAGTCATAAAGAGAATGAAATAGATTGGATCTCTAACCGATATGATTCCTAATGTTGCAAATACATGTCACCCATTGATAAGTCACGCCGGTGTAGCACAAGAGTATAGAAATCACATTGGTGAATAATGGACATGATAAACATATCAATGAAGCCTAGGAATGATATAAGGTTAAAATTAACCACTTAATCACTGTGGTAAGCTGGTTTGAGAGTATCTTTAGTTGCTTGCATGTGTTATGCTTAGTGATATAATGCAAATACTAAATCATTCAATGTAAACTAAACGTAGTAACTTTTTCCATACATATTCATATATTCTTTTATGCCTTTATTTACTTACAAATGAATTTGAATAAATGCATGTCAACCTTTTGATGTAATTATGCTATAATTTCGTGCATAAGAATATTCAGAAAAGATCCTAATCAACCCAGAGTAGTTGTTATATGTATGTATGTAAATATATTTGTATTATATACATGTATATGTATGTACAATGTATATCTATAAATACATGTGTGTGTAAATATCGAATCAAATTATTGTTGAATGAATCCATGATTCATATTCGATTCATTTGGGAATCGAATCCACAAGTTAAATTGAAATTAAGTTCATATGGTTTCGAATTAAATTTTTTCGAATTTGTATTGAACGGATCCTAAATGAATTCGAATGATTCAGTTCAATTAACAATCTTAAATATCGATCTGCGCCTATTGGTGAATTCCATGACCATCAATGGATCTCGAATAGGGATGCAAACATATGGTTGTGGACAATGGTGACGGGGGGTGGGGTATACATGTTTAATATATGGTACTATATATAACCTACATAAAGTATTTAATATTAAAATTTGTATGTTATATATAATAGCCTCCTCCACATCTCAATAAAAAATCTATATATAGATATATATGATCTAATTATAATAATCAACGACTAACATTTTGTGCATAGCCTGATATTGATATATCCGTATATGTCCACCATATCCGTTTATAAACAGTCATGGATATGTATTATTATTTTAGTGTATATGGTATAGATAATGATATTTCTTTTTATTTTCTTTGCAGATACGAATATGTATTTAGATACCTCTTTCATTTTTAGGATATGAACACATATATGGTTACATATTTTTTGGTATATACATATATGGATATATAAATACATATTCGTATCCGCATGTTGCAACTATATTAGTATCTGCATATATTTTAAAATAGATATGCAGATACAAATGTCAAAATATGTATAACATATATCTTTATTTGTTTGCATCCTTATAGGTAAAAAATATCGTAGTGTTACTTATTTGAAAATATTAAATCTAATGTCATTACCTAATATCACATTAATAAATGTGTATTTCAGTGATATGAAGAGTTCGGTAAGGATCTCTGTCAATATGATGTTTATAGAGATTATTTGTGTTCAATTATAAGTTTATATGGGTATTTTTGTTAGAAATTCCTTCTTAATATTAGTTTCAATCAATTACGAAATTATTGGAAGCTCGTCCTATAGATTGAATTATTTCCAAGCATCCAATCTTATAAGTTGAAACTTCCATTAATGTTTTACCTATTCTCCAAATTCCGCTCAAATCGGATATCATTTCCTATTTTATCTTACTGAATAAAACGATAGACATAATCAATATCCATTTTAAAATAGATATAGATAAGATGTAAAAATGATCCGACATGGATATTATCAATTCGACACTTACATATCAAAATGGAACGTGGCAATTTCGTTACAATAGCCGAGGTACCGCGTTGGCACAAACTTCTATTCCGATATCTCGAATGTTCAAACGTATATTTTCTCTTTATTATGAATTCTACATTCTTATTTATCTAATTACGATTAAATTAGTAAATAAATTCTTTCAAATATTCTACTTCAAATATTATTTTCCCATACAGTATTAATGTGGTTTGAGAAAATAGAAAGGTAATTCCCTATAAAATCTGGGAGACAAGGCAGTTGTCGCTGCCGAACATGCAGCGTTGTCAGTAGTCTGCGGGTCGGATACAGTGACTGATCAGACATGAATTTCGAGGATCTTGCCAGCTCTCAAGATACAACTACAACTATCTTGATAGGGTCAACTAACACTCTAGTTTTTGTACAAACGGGAATGAATAATATCATGTCCATAGAGATTTTGATCTTTGCAGCAGTATCTGTTTTATTATATATATACATATATAAAAAAGTATGTATGTATATATATGTGTATATATATGTATATATCATTTTGATATCCACAAATATTTGTATCCGAATCCATATATCCATAAATATATAATAAAATATAAATATAGATTTAACATTAATCATGTATAACATACTTTTATACCTTCTTTCACCTATTTCATATAATTTTCTTGGATACAAGCACATTTAGCATATCTATATCATGTAGTTTCCATCCAATTAAAGCCAAACTATTTTTAATATTATTCGTATGCGATAAATATCTGATTTACATCTACAACTGTCTTTTTAAAGATATGATAAAAAAGATTTAATATTCGTCAATATTAGTATCTGCATCCGTATTCGTATTTAAAAACAGATAAGGATATAGTAAGACCTAAGTTGATCCCTATATGTATCCATCCATTTGCATTCCTAATGAAAACACCTAGGTAGACCCATGTCACTATATGGAAGTATATAATAGGCGACGGTCGTCTTCCCTCCCCTCTGAGAGGATGACCGTCCCCTTTGAACAACAGAGACGGTCACATGATCGTCTCTACCGGTTGCGTCACATTTACCATAGGGGACGATGTTCACCAACGTCCTCTATAATTATACTTCGAGGACGGTCGTGACTGTCCCTTCTACTACCGACCATAGGGGACGATCGCGACCATCTCCGACAACCAAGTCAAATGGGATGGTCACAACCGTCTCCTCCGAAGGATAATAGGGACGACCGCGACCGTCCACTAAGGCACAATTACTCCGTCATTGAGAATCATATGGGACAATGGAGAGAAGTATTAAAGACGGTCGTGACCGTCTCCTCTCATTTTGGCAGAGGGGACGGTCGTGACCGTCTCTGATACTTCATTGGATCGTCCCCTATAATTCTCAATGGCATGATAATTGCGCTTTAGAGGACGGTCGCGACCGTCCCCAGATTATCTGCTACCAAAAAAATTGGTTACCCATTACTACAACCTTCATTCTACCTGCATCAAATAACATTGAACATTCATTACATTCATTACTTGTATCAAGATAATCTCTTTACCATAAAGAGAAGGATCAATAGTGAAATACACATTCATTACGTATACCAAATTACAAGAAATGTTCTGAATGGAGTTATGACGGGAAATTCAAAATAAACTACTTAACCTTAAATTGTTCAAACCATTTAAGCAACAAACTAAACCATTATATGAGCAGTTGTCTGAACTAATTATATAATATACTAAATTATTCTACTAATTACACAATAAAATAAAAAGATCTAAAGAACTTGTCATCATCCTCGCCCACGTCCTCCTCGTCGTCGTCATCATCATCCTCCTCCTCCTCCTCCTCTTCTTCTCCTCCTCCTCCTCCATCATCGTCGTCTAGCCTCAGGACTTGATTACCTGCTTGTGTCGGTTGGGCTCCTCTTGGACATGCGAGCCCACGACGAGCCATTATGCAATAAATGTTATTGTGAATATCATTCCCTGATCTGAAATGAAGAATAAATAATTTGCATAATAAGTCCCTTAGTACAATTAGGGTTATGTACCATGGCCATCTTAATGATCATACAGCTGTTGATTCAATTATTGAATCATAGAGACTGGTGCTTGGATGAATATCTAAAGAGTTATATTGAGGACCCATCAAGCACCGTCAAATGATTGTTGAGAGATGATCTCCAGCCTGAGTAGGAGACGACAATCCTTTCTCATTTTGGTTGATATATGATCGACCTCTTGATGTAGGTCCTCTGCATAGGAATAGAGATTCGGAGGTGTCAGATTAGTTAGGACAAAGAGTTGACTTAACGAGATCAAGATAACCAAAATCCTATACTGTAAGCTGTCACGGTATAGGCACGCATCCTCTGACCCGAGACAGATGCGTTACTATATGTCTGAGTATGTACATTTGGCAGACCAATAGGTTGATGACCTAATCAAGGTCTATAAACCGGCGCGTTGGTGTGCATATAAGGACATATGAGTAATACGATCTCTCAAAGGGATCATGCCGGTTCATTATTGAACCGGAAGACATGAGCTCACTCATGAGATACTGGGGAGAACCAAATTCCGTACACGGTCGTCTCGCTTTGGAAGCTTGACTGAATTTGTAGGTTTGATATATGTTTTTGAAAAGTATATGATCAATACATGGGTATGATATATGCTTTTGGAAAGCATAAGATCGATACCGACTCCCAATGATCGAATGAGAAACTTAATGATGAAAACTCTGAAGTAGATAGTGTAAAATTGATCTTATACTTCAAGTTTATTTTGGGTCTTCCAGTATGCAGGATGTACAGCTGTTAGGAATACCTGAGGGTGATGTGATCATAAACGGTTGTATAACCATGACGCTTCCATTCCTAGGGAGTGATGAAATGGGTCTGGATTTTAGTGACTCCTCTCAGTAGAGAAGTAATCTGATCTTAGTCCAAATATTGGACATTGATTTGAATGTGATTCAGATGCAATGAGAAGATTAGATTTGCGGTCTTGATTTAATCAAGCATCTATGGGAGGCCCGAGATCTGGATTTGAAATGTGATCTCAATATCCAAGTCACTATACGTGGAACAATACAATCGCCCTGTCTTTATCTCCAAGTATTCACGGAGAAAGCGCATAATCCTTGAAAGAGTTCAGGATAATTTCATTGTTGATATATGTATCCAAGCATTGAGTAAATTGGTAATTAAATGTGATTTAATTATCATGATTAATATGAATTTGATTCATATTATAAAGAGAGTTATCTTAGATAATTAAATGTGATTTGATTATCAAAGATGTGAATAATGTGAATATGATTCATATTATTTAGGCACATGAGAATAGAGATCCAGGATGATTAAATGTGATTTAGTTATCATGGATATTGAATAATATGGATAGTACTATCCATGTTAATCATATATATTATAAATGTGATTTATAATATATAAGAGAGAGCTATTTGTAATTTACATTTGTTAATTAAATGTTAATGTGAATTGGATTCACATTGAACATTAAATTGAAAATGTAATTCACATTTTATTTTGGATTGTGAATGTGATTCACAATTTTTCAATGACAAGATTGCAATATTCACAAAATAATTATGAATTATTTTTGTTGAATAATTTACAACAAGTATTGTTGTAAATCTTGGAGATTTCCATGGAATAATATAATCTCATGAGATATCATGAGATTACATGAGATTGCCACCAAATCCTATATTATGGAAGGAGGCAATCTTCATTCCAATAATCTCGATGATTGCTTGATTTAATTTAGGATTGATTTATACTGATTTATCAATATAGATTTAATCTAAATTAAGTTAATTGTTGTTGGTTTTTACCAAAACAAATCTTAGCCATTAAAAGAAACACAAATCAATGCGAGCCATTGAATTTGTGTTGTCCATGGATTGAGATCCATGGTTCCTAAAATATTATAAATGGAGAGGTAGGCCATTTGCTCTTCTTTACACAAGAGAAAATAAGTCTCTCTCTCTTTCTCTCTCTACACACCCTCTCTTCTTCTCTCATGTGGTCGTCCACCATGGATGCCCTAGAGTGGTTCTCCATCGCCGCAGCGTCGTCGTTATGCTGTCCGATCATTTGCTTATGGATCTCCGTCTCCTTCGGTGCGCCTCGCTTGTGAAGAAGACGTCAGATCTCGTGTGCCGAGATCAGGAGATTCGCCGCTAGGATCATCAACATGGATTGCGAGAAGCACGTGTTTCATCAACACGCTCGCAAGCGTCTCCTCCGTCGGATCGGACTTGAGACAGAAGGTCTCTTTGTTTAGAGACTCGATCGCAACCACGCTTCAAGAGATAATCCTATTACTTGTTTGTGGTTCAGAAGAAACGATCCGAGAAGTGTTCTTGGATCATGTGGTTTCGTCACATGAAAAATTTTTAATTTCCGTTGCATAGAACAACTAGTGCGACTAGTCGTTCCTCGTCGTATTCGATACGATGCTCACGCTTCCGTGATGCACTTGAGGATTATCCCATATCATTCAAGTGGCATCAGAGCCTTAGGTTGAAGGTTTCAGATACGATCCATAAACCTAGTACGACTTTGGTTCGTTAGGGTTGCGAAAGTTTTTGTCGCATTTCATTTTCGCATATCTGTTTAGTGATTATTTTCGGCCCTGTTTAAATTGTTTAAACACGAAAATAATAATTGGATTTTGTTCCCCATTAAATAAGGAAACCATGGGATCTGAGTTTACGTAATTTGGATTCCGTTTTCTCGAGATATGGTCGTTTTAATGAACATGTATTCACTGTTGCGGGAACTGCGAATCTTAACATGATTAATGAGTTAATTACTATTTTGATCCGCCTAGAAATGCGTGAAATATAACTTAGGTTCTATCATAAATCAAATTAGCAATCTTTGAAAACTGATTTTGTCTAATTTGGATTTGAATTGATTGAGATATGTTAATTTTAGTAAGTAGGGGTCACTGCTGAAATTACATTTCTAATCAAGAACCATGTGATTGTCAATTAGTGAAATTAATTGTTAATTTAATGAAATAATTATGAAAAATATTTGAGAAATATTTAATGATGATTATTTCCTTAATTAACTTGACCCCAACCAATAAATTGATTAGATTTAATCTAGATCATGATTGGAAACACAATCAACAAATAGCTTGCTTGAATAAGATTGGCAATTTGTCTAGCAAATTTCTTATAATAAAAAATGTTTTGATTATTACTATATGGTATAATTTTGGTTGAAGAACTGATGATCATCTCAAGTACACATTGATCTATTTGGCATTATCCTTTCCTGAGGTGGATATGGTGTCTAGTCAGGAAGCGTTGGGGTAGCGGGTCACACCGATTGTGGTCTGTCCCACTCCCGTCGGTACTGGCCATGACAGTGGGTAGGGACTCGATAATATCGGAGAAATCAAGGTGTATTTTTCTAATTATTGAAATTTGAATTAATACATACTTTGAGATAATACCATATATATATTCAAGTAAAACCGATCAAGTTTGTTGATTGAATTGGATTGATAATTGATTTAATGAGATTTAATTAATTATATCCAAGTACAACACTCTATTATGATTAGATGTGTATTTTCCTTGGAATAATTAATTATATGAATATGATTCATGATAATTAATTAAAATTTGAATATGAGGTGGAGGATCACATAAGTGACATCCATGATCTCCTATCAATGCGAAGGGTTTCCATCGCCAGGGATTCCATATAGGAGACGCATGTCCGAAGTGACATCTCATGTATGCAACCGCATCTGGATCGGGCTCTTTGATTTTCGAAAGAGTAAGGCCGTATGCGTAGTGACCCTAATATCAGATCATCATATTATTGGGGCGATATTGGATTGCGCATAGTGAGTACTATTCCTATTGACGGTTGGTTCAATTAATGATGGGTCAACATCACCTTAGGGGTGGTGGGCCCGGGTGTTAAAGATCGGATTGGGAATGCAAGTTGGACTTGCAAGGCGGAATATGTTCCCGCTTCTTTTTATCGGAGTTGCATATTCTCATATTATTGGGATGTAACAAAGATAAGGAAGGAGATCCCAGATCTTGCTTGAGATATAATGGTAAGGATATCTTTTACATTGAAAGTGATTAAGGGAATGAACGTTCAACGTTGACAAGGCAAGACAACTTTGATATAAAAATTCCTAAATCAAAGTAAAATGTGTATATGTATATATATTATATACACTTATGCAAATTTCTTATTTCAGATAATCATTCATTAAACCCACTCAATGTTATACTCAATAATAACCAGTAAATTGTCATGGATTGGATCCATGATCAAGATATTATACTTACAGTTGAACACATAATGTATGTGGTTGCAATGTGCAAGTCTTCCTCATGATAATGAGGAATGACAATTAAGTAGACAATAGGATTACAACCCTAGGTTTGTATGTCTCTATAAACTTGATCTCTCATTGAATGTACTTTGGAAGTCACATGTCGATGATCATCGTAATTATCAAATAATCCTTATAAAATTCTAAGAAGATTAACTGGCATTGTATGTGCTCTCGACATTTAATCATGAATGACATGGTTCTTTGTATCACACAGAATGGTGGCTCTATAAGAGATGTTGTATTCAAATTGTTTGAGTACCTACCTAAACCAATGTTTTAAGAGTTTAGATGGATGTAGATACGATGATTGTCATCATTCTATTGTCTATACTCTGATCATTCATGATGCTTCATATTATTCATATTGTATGAATTGAATGAAGCATGTATAAATGTTGAAATGCTCTTATATTGAAATCTTTTGAATTCAACATAAGAGACCCTCCATCTTAAGCAATGGTTGTTTATAGACAAAGGGAGCGCAGTGGAAGCATGGGTTGGACCCAAGTAAGAAGGAAAGTCAAAGAGTTGACCGTACTTCTGTCACTTCCATATGACATCCAAATAGTTGGATGAATGCCAATACTGCAATATGTTGTTGTATAGATAGTATGACTATCAAATCTATCTAGAATCCTTAGAGAAGGAATCGGATAGTATATCAGAATAATCTATATATAATCACTGAAATTGACTTTCTTATTGAATAAGATTAAAAGTCTAATATTTGTATCTCATTCTTCTATTAACTCTTGCAATTGGTTGCATATGTATTAGAAGACTATAAAATTTGATTTCAAGGTTTAATAGTCATCAACATGGATATTGATGCAATTGTTGCAACAATACCTATTGGATAAATGAACTTGTTATTTTCAGTGGGAGATCCCTTAGTCATAGAGACTATCTCTATGAATGGGATATTAGAATATACTCATTGTTTATTTCTAAATGTTGGAAATAAACATGTATTCTGTAATAGACCTATCATAAAGAGTTATGATGGAGATATTTCAGATAGTAATCTAAAATCTTGTGGACTCTACTAAATTAGAAAAATTAATGAATAGTTCATTAACATTTTTAATACTGAAATTAAACTTTAAAAGATCAATAGGAGAATGAAGATCATTTGACAATGATCTTGCATCAAGCATTGAACATTTGTTTGTTGATGTGATCAATAGACTAGTGAGAGATGAAACTTTAGATTGTCTAAAGGTTCAAATCTTACATACTTGTGAATATTTTATTCAAAATTAAAGTGTACAATACACCCTTCCTTGGATTGGTGTAAGATGTCAAGGTATTCAAGATCTCATGCATATTGATGTATGTGAATCATCTATATCATAATAAACATTATGGATATGTGATAGCTATTGATGATTATTTGTGATATGAGATTTCTTTTCTTCACTTAGAAAACTTTGAAATGTTCAAAGATTTCACAAGTTTGGTTTAGAACCAAAGTTTGAAGGAAGATTAAATGAATTTGATCTAATTTAGGTAGTCAGTACCTATTAGATGAATTCATGAAATACCTTATAGAGATATGAATATTATTTTTATCTTACTCCTCCTAATAAACCTTAACTCAAGAGAGTTGTAGGGAGATACAATTGGATTATGTATGATATGATTTGATCAATAATGATTTTTAGCATAATTACCTATTAGTTTCCAGGTATATATGTAGTAGAGACTACAATATATATCCTTAATAAGGTTCCAAGCAAGTACGCTGGAATTTAGCACTTGAAAGTGCTACTTCATTAGAAAAATAAAGGATGGTATTGGATACCTGCTTTATGACCTTGAGATTTTTAAAAGATCTCATATTTGAGAATATGATTCTTATAGGATGACTCTCTTGAGAATCAAGATGAAAATGAAGTAAAGGAACTCATTTAGTCTTGAGAAGATAATGAGGCTCCTAAAATTGGAAACTAAAAGGACAATTAAAGATGAAACACTAATACCTCTTCAAATAAGTTTGAAGATGGATTCTATGTGTCAGTTGAATCTGGCAATGATCTGATTTCATGTGATGAAGCTTCTGATGATCATAGCATGGAAAGATGGATGTTAGCAATAAAGTCTAAAGTAGACTTCATATACGAGTGTTATATATGGACCCTCGAGGATCCACCTATATGGGTAAGACCCATTAAGGTGTAAATGGATCTTCAAGAGAAAGAGGAAACCTGATGAAAAGATAGAGACCTTCACAACACGGTTTGTGACCATGAGCTGTACACCGAAGAGAAGACATCGCTTGCGATGAGACTTGCTCTCTACTGACCTTGCTTTAACCCATCAGAATATTGCTAACCATATCTACACAACTTGACTATGACATCTTCATGATGTGAGTCAAGATTGCATTCCTCTATGAATACCTCTCTGAGGATGTCCACATGAAGTAGCCCCAGGGCTTCATGGTTGAGGAAAGCAAGGTGTGCAAGCTAAAGAAACTCCATCTTTGAACATAAATAAGCTTCTTGTAGTTGGAACATAAGATTTGATGAAATTATAAATGTTATGATATCAGATAAAATCTTGATGAACCATGTGAAGCTTAGTAGGAGTGTCATTGTGTTCATCGTGCTAAATGTAGATAATATCCTAATCATTTGTAATGATATAAGGAAGATAATAATAAGTATTTTATAATCTGGTTGTTCCATACCTCGACATATGATCTCAAGGATACCTCTTAGATCTTAGTTTTGAAGTTGTTTAGAAATAAAGAAAAGAGGGTATTGGGACTATCACATTAATAGTACACCTTGGATATATTCCACTTTCTGGAAAATTCTAAGAAAGGCTTCCATCCCTTAAGACACAGTACTGACCTTTCTAAAGGTATAGCACCTCAAAGAGTTGAGGATGTGAATGCTAAGATTGCTAGCCCTTGGGCATCAGTTTCGAGAAGCCGGGTGTATGCTAGATGTGTACAAAAGCCAGATGTCTGCCATGCAGTGGGAGTAGTAAACTATTATTAATCCTACTATGGAAATAAAACACTTGGTTGCAGTAATAGCAATATCTTCAATGATGACAAGATTTTTTAAGATAGTGATCTCAAAAGTCTTATCTTCAAAAAAAACGTAAGACTTTATAGATAACGATCTAAAAGGTCTTAACTACGGATACCTTAGGAGATAGAGATCTTTAGGAATAAAGGTATTCTGATAAGGATTATGGGCATACTGGTTATAATAATTATCGAGCTATAGTGTCAAGGATACTATAACAAAATTGAGTATTGGTTGCATAAGATGCAACATTCCTATTGGATGCGAGCACTGTTACTAAGGGATATGCAAGTGCCGTAAAAGGACTTGGCGTAGTCTCTTGGGAACAGAGCGATTGATCAGCTTACCTAGCTATTTTTTAAATAGCCTATGATTGCCACATGAGTGTGGGTTTAAATGATTAAGTCCATTAATGGCTCTTTGGACTAGTGGGAGATTGTTGGACATGCAAGCCCACGACGAGCCATTATGCAATAAATGTTATTGCGAATATCATTCCCTGATCTGAAATGAAGAATAAATAATTTGCATAATAGGTCCCTTATTACAATTAGGGTTATGTACTATGGCCATCTTAATGATCATACAGTTGTTGATTCAATTATTGAATCATAGAGGCTGGTACTTGGATGAATATCTAAAGAGTTAGATTGAGGACTCATCAAGCACCGTCAAATGATTGTTGAGAGATGATCTCCAGCCTGAGTAGGAGATGACGATCCTTTCTCATTTAGGCCGATATCTGATCGACCTCTTGATGCAGGTCCTCTGCATAGGAATAGAGATTCAGAGATGTCAGATTAGTTAGGACAAAAAGTTGACTTAACGAGATCGAGATAACCAAAGTCCTATAACGTAAGCTGTCACGGTATAGGCACGCATCCTCAGACCAGAGACAGATGTGTTACTATATGTCTGAGTATGTACATTTGGCAGACCAATAGGTTGATGACCTAATCAAGGTCTATACACCGGTGCGCTGGTGTGCATATAAGGGTGTATGAGTAATACGATCTCTCAAAGGGATCATACAGATTCATTACAGAACCGGAAGACATATGCTCACTCATGAGATATTGGAGAGAACCAAATTCCGTGCACGGTCGTATCGCTTTGGAAGCTTGACTGAATTTGTAGGTTTGATATATGTTTTTGGAAAGTATATGATCAACACCTGGGTATGATATATGCTTTTGAAAAGCATATGATCGATACCGACTCCCAATAATCGAATACGAAACTTAATGATGAAAATTCTGAAGTAGACAGTGTAAAATTAATCTTATACTTCAAGTTTATTCGGGGTCTTCCAGTATGCAGGATGTGCATGTGTTAGGAATACCTGAGGGTGATGTAATCATAAACGGTTGTATAACCATGACGCTTCCATTCCTAGGGAGTGATGAAATGGGTCTGGATTTTAGTGACTCCTCTCAGTAGAGAAGTAATCTGATCTTAGTCCAAATGTTGGACATTGATCTGAATGTGATTCAGATGCAATGAGAAGATTAGATTTGCGGTCTTGATTTAATCAAGCATCTATGGAAGGTCCGAGATTTGGATTTGAGATGTGATCTCAATATCCAAGTCACTATACGTTGAACAATACAATCGCTATGTCCTTATCTCCAAGTATTCGCGGAGAGAGCGCATTATCCTTGAAAGAGTTCAGGATAATTTCATTGTTGATATATGTATCCAAGCATTGAGTGAATTGGAAATTAAATGTGATTTAATTATCATGATTAATATGAATTTGATTCATATTATAAAGAGAGTTATCTTAGATAATTAAATGTGATTTGATTATCAAAGATGTGAATAATGTGAATATGATTCATATTATTTGGGCACATGAGAATAGAGATCCATGATGATTAAATGTGATTTAATTATCATGGATATTGAATAATGTGGATAGCACTATCCATATTAATAATATATATTATAAATGTGATTTATAATATATAAGAGAGAGTTATTTGTAATTTACATTTATTAATTAAATGTTAATGTGAATTGGATTCACATTGAACATTGAATTGAAAATGTAATTCACATTTTATTTTGGATTGTGAATGTGATTCACAATTTTCCGATAGCAAGATTGCAATATTCATAAAATAATTATGAATTATTTTTGTTGAATAATTTACAACAAGTATTGTTGTAAATCTTGGAGATTTCCATGGAATAATGTAATCTCATGAGATATCATGAGATTACATGAGATTGCCACCAAATCCCATATTATGGAAGGAGGCAATCTTCATTCCAATAATCTCCATGATTGCTTGATTTAATTTGGGATTGAATTATATTGATTTTTTAATATATATTTAATCTAAATTAAATTAATTGTTGTTGGTTTTTACCAACACAAATCTTAGCCATTAAAAGAAACACAAATCAATGTGAGTCATTGGATTTGTATTATCCATGGATTGAGATCCATGGATCCCAAAATATTATAAAAGGAGAGGCAACCCCTTTGCTCTTTTTTACACAAGAGAACATAAGTCTCTCTCTCTCTCTCTCTCTCTCTACACGCCCTCTCTTCTTCTCTCATGTGGCCGTCCACCATGGATGCCCTAGAGAGGTTCTCCATCGCCGCAGCGTCGTCGTTATGCTGCCCGATCATTTGCTCATGGATCTCCATCTCCTTCGATGCACCTCGCTCGTGAAGAAGACGTCGGATCTCGTGTGCCGAGATCAGGAGATTCGCCGCTTGGATCATCAACATGGATTGCGAGAACCCACGTGTTTCATCAACACGCTCGCAAGCGTCTCCTCTGTCGGATCAGACTTGAGACAGGAGGTCTCTTCGTTTAGAGACTCGATCGCAACCACGCTTCAAGAGGTAATCCTATTACTTGTTTGTGGTTTAGACGAAACGATCCGAGAAGTGTTCTTGGATCATGTGGTTTCATCAAATGAAAAATTTTTAATTTCCGATGCATAGAACAACTAGTGCGACTAGTCGTTCCTCGTTGTATTCGATACGACGCTCATGCTTCCGTGATGCGCTTGAGGATTATCCCATATCCTTCAGCTCCAGCTTGGTGTGCCTGCATGAATGCATTAAAAAATACCATTTGTTGGTGCAAATTCTGGATTTCAATATTCATGGATGTCACTTGTGTCTCTAACTCCATCTCCTTCTATGTCTTCTAAGTGGAGGATGAGCTACTCCCTACTCCATACTAATTCCCAAGGGTAGCACCCCGCCACCACAATGAACACATCCATGATGCTCTGGCCCGGCCGTCTGGAGGAAGGCCACATCAGGAGTAAGAGGAGGCTGACTCGTACATGTGATGTTTAGAGAGCCAGAGGTTGTGAGTCTGATCATCTCCTCCTGTAATATTGTTCAAGTTATACTTCACAAACCATTTAAATTGATATAACAAATGTAAAGTTATTATTAATTTTTTACATGAATTAGACCATAACTCCTAGTGAACTTCTCCACCTACATCCCGATTTTTTAATGGGATTTTAACACCTATAACTTTGAGTAATTTTGCAATTACAATCATAACCCTGTATAATCATGAATTACATGAGAAACCCTGAGTAATGCTTAACTCTTACATGATATAACCCTGTGTTATATTCTGTTTGGGATATCCGTTATGTTTGACATTTTTCGTTGAAAAGGACAAAAATGCCCCTAAAGCTCATTCGTATTTGCAAAACATGCCTCTCCATCATCTGAGAAGGGCCGGGAGGCAGAGTCTCCCCTCCGGCCATGCGTCGAAGCCCCCCGTCCCCCTCCTCCCCCACCGCGGTCGAGCAGCCCCGTGTCTAGCTCCTCCACCCCCGCTCGAAACCCCCTCAGCCGCCGAGTAGCTCCATGCCCAGCTCCTCCCTTGCTCGGAAGTGCCCCACCTCCCACCCCCCGGAGCCCCGCGTGCTCGAAGTGCTCCCCCTCGCTCCCGCTAGAGCCCATGCTCGAAGCGCTCCCCCCTGCTGCACTGGAGCCTCGTGCCCAACTCCTCGCGCGAGTGGAGCAACGCGCCCAGCTCCTCCCCAGCTCGAAAGTGCCCCCCGGAGCCCCTCGTGCTCGAAGTGCTCCCCCCCCCCCCCACACACACCGTCGCTGGATCCCCGTGCCCAGCTCCTCGCACCCGAGAGGAGCAACGCATCCAGCTCGTTGTGCATAGCTCCTCCCCTTGCTCGAAGCGCTCCCCCCTGTTGTGCTGGAGCCCCGTTGCCTGCTCCTCACACGCGAGAGGAGCAACGCATCCAACTTGCCGCACATAGCTCCTCCCCTTCTCAGGAGTGCCCCCCCCCCCGGAGCCCCGCGTGCTCAAAGCGCTCCCCCTGCCGCCGGTGGAGCCCCGCGCACATCCACCCTGCTCCAAGCCCCCCCCCCCCCCCCCGAGCTTCGTACCCAACTCCTCACTTGCTCGAAGGGCCCCCCTGTCGCCGTTGGAGCCCCGTACACATCCTCCCTGCTCGACACGTTGCTTCCGAGCAGGGACCCCCACTGTCGCTGCATCCAAATCAGTGAGAATCCCCACCATCCGCAAGCCCTCCTCGCATGATTTTTTTGCTTTTTTTATTTTGGCTACTCCTAACCGTTCGATGGTAGATTAGTTAGACTAACTCACTCACATGGTTGAGTTAGCGTACTAAATTAACAGAGGGATATGGGTGTGAGATGGAGTGACTATCTGAGCTTTCTTATGTAATTCACGATTATGCAGGGTTATGATTGTAATTGAGAAATGACTCAGGGTTATGGGTGTAAAAATCCCTTTTTTAATTTCTCAAAAACTTACATCCAATTAGCCACACGATTGTTCTCCAATTTCTAAAGTAAATTAATCAATTAAGATTTACGCTTTACTTTTAGGATACACTAATGGGTGAATTTAAAATATAATGTGTATACTAAAGTGCTTAGACAGTCGACCTTAATCTGATTTGTATTCTTTCTAGCCATTCTATGGATAGACATGAAATCTTTCTTTCAATTTTCAGCATTCCGCTTTGAGATACCATGTAAGAAGTAAATAAACTAACCAATATAATTTCAGAAATTCTTATATAAGCACATATATATCATACCGCATGTTCTTCTCCCATATATATATATATATATATATATATATATCAATGCTCTCCGGTGTTAAGCATGCACATTAGGAGGACAATTTGCCAAAAGTGCCTTCAATGAAAGCATTGGGTCGAAGTACTGAAATTATTTAAATAAGTTACTTAATGGAAAAACATGATCTATTAGAGCATGATATATATTACAATCACATTTACTCGAGCCTTCAGACGACCCTGATATTTGCACAGTAATTCTACACCATGTCCTATAAGATCAGAGCATCCGTAGCTGGGTCACAATCCCATGAAAAGCTAATCTGAAAAAAAATGATGGAAATAAGAAGTAATAGTTATAATTACATATGTACAACAAGAATATAATTTTGATTTGTTAGTAATTTTAATTACCTCCAAATCATGTAGAATTGCATCCTTAATTGACTGATTAACTAACACCAGTCTGTCATGTGGAACCCGTACTCTGCACACCTTCACCCGATAACTCTAAAACACAATCTAGTTCTCTCCCACTACATCACCTCCAACAATCCTCACCCGCGGGGTCTCACCGGGATGTAGACAGTCTGAGACTTGACACTGTGATGGCCCTCTATGTCTAGCATAGTCCTCTGAACTTACAGGAACGGAGGAGTCACTACCTACATTGGATGCAGGTTGTGTCGAATGTGTCTAAGATGTGGATGCATATCTCCATAAATAATACAAAAAATATATTTATGAAGCATTGATATAAAATTAAGCATTGATATATTAATAAGCATTTAATATATCATATATAACAACAAATAAATCTGGGAAAAAAATGGTGATGAATTTTACACTTTAAGTATTTCGAAGGCTATCATAAAATCTTCGACTATGCATAATCACATTTGCATCTTTAATACCGGATGGGTGTTCTTAGATCTCAGTTTGTTACGCATCATCTATATTTAATAACTCATCGTCATCGTTAACATCGAAGAATTCCCATGGTACTATCCACACAGGTATAATCCACCCATCGTTAGAGTTATCAGGGACGTATATCACATGTTATACCTGACTAGCAAGTGTGGAAGGTTCATTTGTTTGTAACCTCCCTGATTGTTTTTTTTAAAGAAAGAATCTCATTTCTATCTTTAGATATCCTATCCCATCGCAACCAACATCGAACCAATTACATTTAAAAAGAACAGATCGACATTTATGAGTAAAGCTGATCTCTATAATATCAAGTATTTCCCCATAGTACCTTTCTAAACTGGAAGTTAAGTTTCTTTTCACTATAACACCAAACATTTGCGTTGATTTCATCTCATCGTGGGATTTTGTTCTAAATCTGTAGCCATTTACAATATATCCATTGTATGAAACAATTTGTAAATACGGTATGCGTCCAAGAAAATTAATGTTTAAATTCCACATGTTATCATTGTTGTCCTTTAACTGTTTCACACGTACATGGAACCAATTGATGAAGCGACATTTAAGATGGCATTCAGTAAATAATGAATTGTACTCCTACAAAAACTCATCAATCACAGATAAATACATCAAAATATAATAGTGTATGAGATCTCTATCTTTGCCAGATATTATACGACGGATACTGTTAAGTATATGCATGCCGCATGATTTAAAGACCCACAATCGATAATCGTCTTCGACTTCACCTTCATCATTTTATTCAAATTATGTAAAACGTACGCTTTCACCTCTCATGTACATTTTACAAAAATTAATATACTCTTTACAAAGATAACCCTCAGCAATACATCCTTCGAGTTGTGCCTTATTAAAGATCATAATCTTTAATTTTCGGATGTATTTTTCTATTGGATACATCCAACAATACTACATCGGTTCACCGATTCTTACTTCACTTGCTAAATAATCTATCAAGTGCACCATTACATCAAAAAATACTTGGGAGGGATATTTATCTAATTTGCATAATATGATAACAATATCCTCTTCCATACTTTGTAAGATCAATGGATCTAAAATTTTCGAGCATAAGACTTTGAAAAATATGCTCAATTATGTTAAGAGTTGTAGAACAACATCATCAACAATCCCACGAACAGTGAATGCGAGTAATACTTCCATGAAAACATGTCATTCATGACTTTTTAATCTAGCTATTTTGCGTTGTCTCGTCTACACACCAAGACAAATGTGATGAGAACCCATCTGATACTTTTAAAATTTTAAGAAACTCAAAATTTTATCACGTCTACCGTTGGTTATTGTATATATAGCTCCAGGCAAAGTAATCCGTTCATGAACCCACCTTATGGTCTGGTGGTATAAGCAGTGAGATCCCACTCTAAAGATGGGGTTCAACCCTCCCCCTCCCCTCCTCCTTAATCACTAAAAAAGGTAATCTGTCCATTGTCTAATTCAATTGATTGCAAATCACGTATTGTCCCTAAAGTATCTTTTGGTTGACCTCAAAGATTTAACATCCCCAATATATTTCCCAAGACATTCTTCTCAATATGCATCACATCCAAATTATGATGAAGTTGTTAATGTTTCCAGTAAGATAACTCCTTGAAAAAAATACTTTGCTTCATCCATCCACTGGACATATTTTTCTTAAAAGTATGTCCCAAATAATTATTTCCTACGAGTAATTGTTGTTGCCAAATACTGCTGCCATTCACACGACTTAATGCAAGTCGGCATTTAAAGGGCAAACCATCAAATTTCTTATTATTATATATCCTCTGCCACCTACACTTCGGTGGTAGGAATCGATGATGACCCCAATAATAATGCTTCATACTAGTTGTAAGCCAAGCTGACTGTGTTTTTTCAAGACAGACATGACACATGAGTTTGCCTTTAGTACTCCAACCAAAAAAATTTGTATACGTTGGGAAGTCATTTATAGTCCACAACAATGCAGCGTGCATTGTAAATATTTCTTTCCTACAAACATCATATATAGGTATTCCCGTGTTCCATAACAGTTTCAATTCATCTCTCAATGATTCGCATGCACACATCAATTGCATTACTGGGAACTTTAGGATCAGGCAGTATCATCATCATAAATGAATAGCTCATTGACATTCATGGTGGTATATTATAGGCCATCAAAATCACAGGTCAAATGTTGTAACTAGTACTCATATTACCAAATGGATTTAAAACGTCTGAAGCTAGTCCCAAAGCAATATTCCTCTCATCTTCAGTGAAATGAGGATATCTCTGATCAGCTTTTATCCATTCTTCTGCATTGGATGGATTCCACATAACTTTATTAGCATCTCTTTTTTGGAACAAACATGCCACGCCATCTACTTTACGATCTTTTCTGACATAAAAAGACGTTTTAATCTTGGAATCAAAGGGAAGTAACGTAATATCTTCACCTACTTCTTCTTCTTCTTCTTCTTCTTGAAATTCCTAAATGACTTAAAAATATAGTTCTAAACATGGATAACATTAGCGACATCATATGTCTCCAATTCATTCGAAATACGAAAGTTATGGAAAAAATGATGTACCCATAAATGGGTAAACACTACAAGAAATTGACCTAAGACAATAAAAATCTAATATTCATTGTTATATCTTCTATAGTTAAATATACAACAGTGAATGTTATCCATCGCTTACTTCTTTATATTCGCAACGAATAGTGCTATTCATTGTTATGTTTCTTGCAATAAATACTATAATAAACGGTTATTCGTTGACTTTTTCTTCTAATTGGTACTAAATTTAGCAACGATAAGTGTGAATTTTAACAAATAAGTTAATGAAAAAATTATCGCTGTACAGACCCTTAAAAATGAATATGACATTCATTGCTAATTATATATACAAAAGATTATTTGGCAATGAATAATATTTGTAGTTATATCTTTACATCGGAAGATATGACACTGAATATTTATATTATTCATTGTCTTAGGTGTGAAGTATGCGTTTTTGTTCTTTGGGCTAGTATGCAATATAAATCCTCCAAATGAATATTAGATACCATTTGAAGGGATGTTTAACCTCATACATCACGGAAAGATAAAAAATATGAATCAAATTCATATAAAAAGCTTCTCATCTTATAAGCGACAATGAAATCGTAAAAGAAATAATTTGATTGCAAATGTTATATTACAAGGTAATGGAAACTATTTCCACAATATTTCACAAGATCAGAAGAGTATAGAAATATACCTTTGATACACGAGTCTCTAAAATAAGAGACCTCTTGATTTAAGCCTGATCTAACGGATAATTGCACTCGTGGGTACAACAATGACTCATAGTACTTCTCGCTAACTTGAGAGTTGTTCTCCACCAAGTTGTCCATGCTAAAAGTGATCTATAATGATCTCTACCTCCTGACTTCATCTCAAGAATTCGAGTTCTACTTGGGTGTGAAGCATGGAGAAGAAGGTGGATCCTCTCACAATAGCTAAGCCAAGGAGAAGAGACTGTATGGGACGACCTAAAGTTTATGGTGGAGATATATGGGTCGATCAATGTAGAGAATGAAGGGATCTACTCTATTTTATTTTCTCCTCTCAATTCTTAGGACTAGAGAGCACTTTCTTGGAGTTGGATTAAGTGAATAGAAGAGAGGCCATGTCCCTCTTTTTATACTAAAATGGAGGGTCAAGATGGAGTTCAACTCCATCTAGATGGATGGCCATTAGAGAATGAGTAGAGAGTCAAGGCTCTCTACTTTCTCTCTCTCTCTAGTTAGTTACAACTTACAACTTTCATCTTGGACTTGAATTTCTTGATTTCTCTAATAAATAAAAGAGAATAAAAGAGAAAATAATTTTTCCTCAATTTTCTCTCTCCATGTTGTACGCCCACCATGAGAAATTAGAGAGAAATTATCTCCACCAATTTCTCTTTCAACAAATTCAAATTTAAATTGGATTATAAATTTTATGAAATTAATTATTTTATTAAAACAATTAATTTCCATCAATCATCATAGGATAATTATAAAAGTTATCCTATCAAATAATGATCCATTTCGTTAGTCCATAAAAAGACATAAATCCAATTTACATTTAGTTAATTATGTAGATCACATTCACACAGGTCCTAAATAAATATGAATTATATTCTTATTGATACTTTTATTATAATTATGAATTATATTCTTATACTTCTCAATGGTATGAGTCATATTCACATATTTCCATATCAAACTACCGATGATAACAACAAATATTATCTTAAGTATCTCAATGTATGGCTCCTAATCTAATCAGGATATGTGTGAAGCATTCTCGAATATTTGGAGATAATGTTAGTGAGACTATATAGACCAGGTGTATGAACTTGATAATTAGATTTACATCTGATATAGTGGTTTAAACCACTTAGGGTGATTCTAGTCTGATACTTTTTGTACCATTTTTTTCAATTGACTCTGAATTCTTTCAAATCAATTTTCGACTCTTTATATTTATAAATTAGTTCTATGAATCGACATTTAATCCAACTACTTCTCATCTATTTAGCCTCAAAGCAGAATTAGTGAAATCCACTCAGCTTGATTATTCCTTCAAAATGGAAGTGTCATCGTATATAATCTATTATGATCGCATCACCTAGGGTATACCCAATACTCAAGCATTCTATATACTAGAAGACTTCGAATAAATTTGAAGTTTAAAACCATTTTTGGTTGTATCTTTCCAGGGTTAATCAATATATTTTTCATTTGATCATTGGATGATAATATCAATCATATGTTTTTAAAAATATGTATTGCATTTAGGATTCTTATTGATGTGCGCATGTTTGCAACATTATATGATACATGTCTTTAGTGTCTCGATCTCGTCAAGTTAACTATTTAAGTTGACTTATATGTCACCTTTGAATCATTACTTCTATGCAGAGGACATGCATCGCATCAAGAGTGTCAATCAGACTTCAGCCATTAGAGAAAGATTACCATCTCTTATCAGACTGGAGATCATGACTGAGTGCCACTTGATGATGTTGGTTGTGACTTCGATCTAAGTCGTTAGATCTAAAACTTACATCATCCATATTATTTATCTCTTTAGATTAACAGATGTATGATATCAAAATGGCAATGGTACATAACCCAATTTGTATAGGTGGACCTTATTGATGGAAAACTTAATTATGTCTTGTTCCTAAAATAGTGGATTGATATAATTCGTAATAATATTTATTGCATAATGGTTCTCCATCGACTCACATGTCCTGATGCTCTAACTTAGAGAGAGCTCGAATTAAAGAATGTTTTCGATAAAAAGGCAGAGAGTTTTTCTATCGACGTTTGGAACCAACAAGAGGTGCTTGCAACAAGTAGTATCTATTTAGATCTTTTTTTTATTATGTCAAAAAAGGCAAGAGAAAAAGTGTTTGCAAAATGTAGAAAAGTTCTAATGGGAGAGAAAATATTTTTCAAATATTTTCCATTCACATACACAATATTTTTCCAAAACACTTTAAATATTTATCATCATAAGGGAAAAATGATAGTTCATGCATGAGCATGCATATTTTGATGATAACAAATCTTAGGCAATTATCTTGTAGTTAGATCAAAAGCAAGAAAGGTAAAGGATAAAGAATAAGCTTCACATGTAAAGTTCAAGCCTCAAGTAAGAAGAAAATTTCAAAGAAGTTCAAGCATAAGGAACTCATCCTCAAAACTCAAGCCCATGCTCAAGAAAGGAAGTCAAGCTCAAGACAAAGCGAAATACTTTTTCTCTATTGGTCCTGCATCCAGTAATGACCTCAAAGGACATCTTGTATCTTGCATCCAGATCAAGAATTGTCAATCAATCTTCGATTATGATTGATCATCTCTGATCGACAAGATTTCTTGGCTGAGATATCAACCTTTGATTGGTTAGAATCCTTGACTGATAGATGAACCTTTCTTGGTTGATCAATTAACATTGATTGACCAAGTCCTTGACATGAGTAATCAAGTTTCAAGTTCAACAGTTATATAGTGATGATCGATCAACTCTCATTATGGTCGATCAATTTTATTAATTGATCGATCCGCTCTTGTTACGATCGGCCATCTTCGATAACTAATCTATCATTTTTCATTCAGATGGTATTTTTGAAGTTGATTTAATTCTTAATTGGTCTTCAACAGCTATGGAGGATCTAGACCTATAACTAAGACCCTAGACCTCATTCTATAACACATTACAATAGATAACAATTCATCTTCTCTTTACTCTCCACTCCATTCTCTAAGAGAAAGATCTACATATACGATCTGTTATGCACTTCACCCTACAGCTCTGAAGTGTTGTGTTTCATCCTACGAGCATGCTCCTTGCTCTATAAGAATATTTTAGTTTTATCTAATATACTTTATTGCATTTTTACCATATTCTTTATTGCATTATTACTTTGTTATTGAGGTTGTTAGGTTTAGTTAAAGGTAATACAGTTGTAAGCTGCATGCATAACAAGTATGATTGTAAGTTGTTAGTGTAAATTACTTACCATAATACAATGGGTTTCCCCAAAAGCAATCATGATTAGTGGTAAGACCTTGTTAGGTCAAATTGAAAGCTTGAGTCGGGAGATTTTGATCGTGATTTTTACATGGGAGGTTTTCCAAGTTAAATGCCCTTGTGATTTGATTTATTTATCTTGTGATTAAAAATATGAGTAGGCACAAAACAGTACATCACAAAGAACTTAGGCACACAATAGACAAGTGTAACCAACAAGTATTTAGAGGAATAGAAAATAGTTAAACCTTTTCTTTCTTTAATAATATCTATTGTTTTTAATCAAACTTTGGTCGTTTAGTACAAAGAAAAAGAGTAGAACCATAGTTAGTACTACGGCAAACATAATCACATCCTTCTCCCATTTACTACACATGATTAAGTAGCTACTTTGAATTTGTTATCATATTTATTCTACACCAGGATGGTTCCAAAGTGGTGCTTGTCACTTCAAGCATACATATGATAACTACTTATGCAACCCTTATCACACTGGGACAATACATGTGTGATGTGTATGTCCATATAGTTCTATTTAATCTCTTTTCCTTTACAAGTTTGAGTTAATTCATTGCTCAATCTATTCAAATCACTTGGGTTCATGACTCTCTTGATTATTATCTTTATATAAATCTAGGTGTTTATGTTAAATGTCCCAACTATAAATTGGAAAGTCACTTTAATGATTTCATTATCATCTTCTTTTAAATATATAGTGGAAGATATCCCATAACTTGAAAAACATAACTTCTAAGAGGCACGATTAGGAATTACTTAAGTAATTCAAGGATAAGATTCCTCCATGCATTATTACACAACATATCTAAGTTCATATCTCTACTTCTCATACGGTATTCAAGTAATATCACTTACTTTGGAGATATCTAACCAAGTGCATACTGAAAATGCACACAACAAAAGATCAAGGCATTTAAAAAGGCATTTAAAAATGGGATATTTACACCCATAACCCTGAGTAATATGGTAATTACCCCAGGAACCCTGCGTAATAGCGAATTTCGCTAAAACCCCCGAGTAATGATTAACGATTACGTGTGTAACCCTCCGTTACGCTGGGACGTTAGGGGTAACCACGGTTGGGTTACCACCTACCACCACCGAGTTTCGAGGTGGAGATCAAGTGGCTGGGATTTGTTGCCGCCACGTGTATGGTGTAGATGGAAGGGGAAGTCTAATCGATGAATAGTGCCGAAGTGACGAGGTATATGTTTTTGCCCCCGTCCCGCCCGCCCTCGACATCCTCAACAATCGTTCCCGCCTTCGATCATCGTCTTCGTCATCTTCTCCAACTCGCGGAAGAAGAAGAGCCCCCCACCGATCACCGACGACACGCTTCCTCCTACACCAAGCTACCAGAAGCAACTCGAAAGGCAAAGGTAAGTCCTCCCCCATCGTCTTCGCCTCTGAAAATCTTCGTAAAATCTAACTGAGTAGATGAGAAAGAAAGCTGCATGTACCTTAGGGCATGGGTTGGTTCGAAGGCCGCGATGGGGTCCTTAGCATTTGTGTCCGGTATGGGGGATACTTCAAGAAGGTGCGAGGTCGTGGTGGCGATAGGTACTTGCTGGGACAGCAAGTCGTCATAGGGACAGACCCAGATTACACGTGTTGGTTCGACATCTTGGATGACATCGCAGAAGTTGTTCCATGGCAAGCAAAGGATTCGTTGCGGATGAGCTACAAAATTCCTAATTCCCATCCATCCAGGTATGAAACTATCTCATGGTGTGAAGTTATCGCATGTTACTCGCTTATTATTTAGGTATACGAACTGTACTCGCATTTTGTCTTCGTTAGGTATGCGAAGTTATCTAATGAGAAGCAGATGATGGAAATGTTTCACTTGCACCAAGATGGGACGCAAGTTGAGTTGGTGGTGGAGTTTGATCAAGATGCTGAACCACTTGATGCCGAGGAAGCGGATGCGAATGCAGGTCAAGATCCAACTCCCACGTCCTTGGGGACTGATGCAAATGAGGCAGTGGAGGCTTTGCAGGCGTTGGGATCAGTTACGCATGAATCCTTGGAGACAGTTCAATGCATTGCTAATACCGAATTTGCGCAAGGGGATGGAGTGGAGGGATTTACTACTGAAGCCATGGATTTGGAGGATGAAGTTGTGCAAATGGACATTGACCCGAATGAGGCAGTGGAGATGGATGATGATCCCCTATTTGGAGAGCCACTTGGGGATCATTCAAGAGAGGAGGAATCAAGGGCACCCATCAGTCCCAATGCCATGGAGTCACAGATGTTGAGTTCTCAGCATTCGCGTATAATGAGATCCAGGAGAGTGTTGCGCTCTCAAACCCTATGTATCGATGTAAGCGAATCAGAAGATTCTGATTTTGTTGTTGATAGCTCAAGCACCAGTGACGATGACCTCAGCGGTCTTGAGTCTGAGAATAGCTACCACTATCTCTTAGATTCAGATTTAGAGGATGTTGAGGACTTCGAAGGTAGAATATCCACCAACGACATGGAGATTCCTGACATTGCAGTTGAAACCGAGTTTGATGGACACGATGAATTTAAACATGCATTAAGCACTTATTGTCTGAGGAATGAATTTGATGTGAGATTTATAAAGAGTGAGGCAGTACGGGTGATAGCCATATGCAGGGGAGAAGATTGTAAATGGCGAATCCATGCTTCTAGACTCCAAGATAGCATGCGATTCCGAGTCAGGACTCTTCATGACGAGCACAATTGTTCCTCTGTCAGTAGGATTGACAATTCATTGGCTTCACAAGAGTGGATTGCCAAGTACATTGATCCATGGATCAAGGACAACCAGAAATGACTGTCAACGCCATATCTCGACGACTAGCCGAGCAATTCCAAGTCTGGTTACCTTACATGAGGATATGGAGGGGAAGAAGGATTGCCCTAGATAAGATCCGAGGAAAAGTTGAGGAGTCATATGAGAGACTACGTCGGTGATTACTACAAGGTTGATCGTTATAGGAAAGCCTACACTTGTGCATGCATAGCACCAATGCCCGACAAGTTGCAGTGGTTGATGGTCAATCTACCATTCAAACGCAACGCATACTAGATGATGATTGAAAGGAACGCGACCGCATTTTCTGCAATTAACGTAGACATCTTCAAACAATAACTTGTAGTCACAAAAAAAATCGACTTCTTGCAACATAACGAAAAAAATATTCGCACCTTCTCTTGTGGATTTACCAACAACCTTCCTCAAAAATAATATTTCTATGGGCCTCTACAGGCCATTTTATAGGTTTTTGCATGGGAGGGGAGACACCCAACGGATCTATTTCTAGCCGTTGGAGCCCCTCAAACCTGAGGGCATTTTCGTCCATAAACTAACGGCCGTCCAGCAAAAAGCAACGTCCACTAACACAGGGTTATGCTATGCAAGAGTTAAGCATTACTCGGGGGTTTTAGCGTAATTCGCTATTACGCAGGGTTCCTGGGGTATGGGTGTAAATATCCCTTTAAAAATCACAAAGCATTTCCAAGTCATAAACAAAGTATCTCAAATCACATCACCATGCTAGAAAGTTATTCGTAGCATCATAATACATCTCACCTCAATAACGACACATCACAAGGTGAATTATGCATTTTGGATACGAAGAAACCCATAAGTCAACACTTATCAATAAGTCATCACAAATCATCAAAGCTAAGTCTGTATCTCGTTGGATGCCATCATATCGTGTTGCACACTATCCGATCTACTATGAAAATGAAGATTCGGTCTGATCAAGGAGACCATCTCGTATGAGACTATCGTCAGAATGTCGTCGAATTATCGGAATCCTTGCACGAGCTCCGCTGCCATTTTTGGAAAAAAGAGCTTCAATCAAACAACAGAGGGAACCATTACAAACAGCTCATCAAGGTCATTGCCGCATGCGTGTTGTCATCACGTACAACCGTCGAAAACCGATGTTCTGCGCGCAGGAGGAGATCCTGAGGGAACAAATTGACCCCCTAACCCATCTTGCTATTGGGTTTACACAATTTCTTGCACCACATTGCACGTAATTTGTAGAGCCAATTAGGTTTTTTTACACATGCAACACCATTTTTAAAAGTTATTGTGTTGATTGTTTCCAGTTTTCGAGAGCACCGCAAATCAGATTTTTATGAAAATATACCGGTTGCGAAGAGGGAGGAGAGAGGAAAACAATTGAAATCTAAAACTTTTCTCCATCGAACTGCTCAGATTTTCCGGTCTGATCGATCAGTTAAAAGTGCTGATCCATCAATATTTGATGGATCATTTATTTAGTCACCAGTTAATTGATCGACGAAAACAATTGATCGATCAAATAAAAAAACTTGATCGATCGTTCTAGTCCATTGGTCCCAAGTTGATATTTTAAAATGAATATTTGAAAATGAAAAAATGATACACATGCGTAGGGAATTATGAGGTCAAATTGAATAATGTAATTATATGTCCATTGGTTGAATATAATGGAAAAAGGGTCCATCTACTAACAGAATAAAATAATGCCACTTGATGAGACTCGCAAGTGATTGCATTATGTTATGTATGCTTGCAAACTCCAGATAAAAAGGATATCTTGTAGTTGGTTGATGTTTGGTTGTCAGTGGACCCATTGGGAGTTCTTCGGACGTTGACTTAGCCTTGCACACGCTCGTGTTTCCCATGGTGCGCAGGTAGATGGAGATAGGCATGCTACTAGGGATGGACATGTATCTTTGGGTCTTGGGTAGAAACTTAGATGCCGCAATCTACAACGGACAAGTTGGGTGAGACGTTATACTTGGTGCTCAATGTAACATTCCGGTGTCTACTCAGACGGAGTTTGATTGATAGTTTAAGGTCCGCTTTCACAACGAGCTAGTAAATAGATATCAGTTGATATTTGGCCATATTAATTGATTTTTCGAATGTCAACACTATGAGGGGAGTTTCGGGATGAGGTTAACGAAGGAGGTAAATTGCAGATTTCCTGTATGGGGGAGAAAAACATAGATATTTTGGTGACCTAGTCTCGATATTATGATACAGAGATTAGAGGATCTAAGTTTTCTATATCCGAAGAAAAAACTGATTGCTCGGGAACTTTTACCTGATTACATAAAACCTAAAATGAATGGATTAATTTCGTATGCCCTGGCTTGTGACAGTGTCATTAAGGACCTTCACCAATTGGTAGAGGGCCTCGGTATTTTGGATGGATTTCCACACATTATATACAAGGGATTTTTACCCGACAAACCTTATAAACTTTGCCAATCACTTCCATGACCTTTGAAACAACCTAATTCCCCGCTCAACCCCGTAAACTTGCCAACTCTTACCCCATGAACCATCCGGGTAATATCTTTTAAGCCCGTGTGGGTTTTTCGGGTAATTTACATGGTTGATGGGGTAATTATGTTGTACAAAAGGTCGTAGAAGAATTTTGATACGTTTATAGGGTTTGTTGGGTAAAAATCCCTATATACAACTTGATAACAAATCCACCCATCAGATGTATGATCCAGTGTGAGATGAGATATGCCTCTTAGAGGCTTGATCCATAGTGAGTGTGTATGTACCTCTTAGCGTTCATGTAAATTATTTTTCTTGCCATTATACTAGTGGTTAGTATTAGCACCTTTCTTGGCAATTGTTCATAACGCTATCATTTGTGTGGATCTAACAAGTGTTTGTGAGCAACTGCCGCAATAATGATTGTGTCTGCTTGAGCTTCACGACTATCAATCTGCACCAATAGACCTATCCAAAATGCGGATCATGCTGAACGAGCTCAGGTTCTAAAACCTCTGTCCAAAGCCCGCCATGGGTCTATTTTATTTTTTTCCGTTGAATTTTTAATGTTATTTAATAAGTATAAATGATTTTATTACCACATTTAATACTTTATAAAATTAATATATGCAATTTACATGTTACTTGACATGTAAACTATTAAATTTTATGTAAAATTAACATCAAACGTGAAAATCTTGAAGTATATCATATCAATACATGTCATATATAGCTTCTACACACATATTATTTTTGACGGGTTGCGTCGTTTCATATCTTAATTCTCCTAGCCCATGCTCGGCCCATGAACGGGCTGAGTGGGCGAGCTTTCGGCCCATTGGCCAGGTTTGTATTTCAAACGTGGACCTATTGTGCATGAGATGGGGTTGCCGAGTATAGAAATCTTGGGATCGATGGGCGACGGTGTCCCTTAGCTTCCCCGCAAGTGGGAGGGTGCCACATTAATAACAAATCACCATATTAGGGAAAATAAAATAAAAAAATTTGGATCAAAGAACAAGATTAGGGTTCCCCTTTGGTTGGGGTAGTTAATCTCCGCACATGTGCTCATTTAAGAAGATAATATCGTTTACATTAACATGCAATGGATGGGTGCTGCGCTTGAATGCTCACATGTATCATTCCATCCAGATCAATCACCAAGATGATGTCATCTTGGATTCAATCTGACAATATGAGATAGATTTTGTGTTGCTATTGGAAATACAGAAATATTTCTCCAATAAGTTTTCATTCAGAAAAGAAAGAAATTCGAGGTTACGCCAAATAACATGGATTATCTTCATGGTAATAGAGAAGACATTATACGTGTTTATTTAAATCTAAGACGATACCCAACATATCATGGTAAATTATCCATTTAATAGCAACGAGAAACATCGTCAGCGATTTCAGGCATCTTACTTTAGACATCATTCATGATTAGAGTGTTCGCCTTCCAAAGATATTGCATTTGCTTTCCTTGCTATCTTTTTTCGGGCAAACCCAATTTAAAGCAAGGAATAAATATCGTTGTTGTAGACGGATTTCAAAATTGAAAGAAAGTTAACAATGAAAAATATCGCTCTTTCTCGAGTCAAATGGGAAGCAAAGGTTGTACACATAATTGGCAAAAGAAAGCATGGGAAGCTTCATGAATGAAGTACAATATATTGGACATGTCATCCAAAAACAAGTTGACAAACAAATTCAAAAAAATCAATTACATCTAAGGACTACAATTAGCCGTTTGTTGCCTATCATTCCCAAGCTTGTGCATTTAGAGGAAATAATGAACAATCAAATTCTTCTAATCATGGAATTTTCATGAGTTGATGAAATTAATGGCGTCTTATAATGAAGTGGAAAATATTGTATTAGAAAATATACCAAGAAATGCTAAATATACATCACCACATTTTTAGAAAGGATTATTCAAATTATTGCTAATAAAGTAAGAAATGCTATTGGTGATGAGATTGCAGATGCTGCTTTTTGTGTTATAATTGATGAAACTAGAGATGAAGGAAAAAGAGAACAAATAGCTATTGTTCTTATATTTGTTAATAGAAGTGGTTATTTACGTGAACGATTTTTTGACTTGGTGCATATATCATATAAAATAGCAATTACATTAAAAGTATATTAAAGTTCTTTTGCAAAATAATCTTGATTATAATAAAATTAGAGGTCATGGATATTATAGACCTAGTAATATGCGTGTCAAATAGAATGGAATACACGCCTTGATCATGAATAAAAATCGATATGCTTACTGTATCCATTGTTTGGCTCATCGTCTTCAATTAGCTCTTATAACAGATTCAAGGGAGGTGATTCCTATGCTTCCTAAGCTTTTTAACAAGTTGAATGGTATTATCAATATTGCCAATGTATCTTCTAAACGACATGATGAATTATAAGCTGCTCATGCAAATGATATTGCTTATTTATTATTGATAAATGAATTTAATCTAATACCAAATATAATTAGATGGGTACACTACAACGTTCAAGTGGAACTCAATGGTATTCTTATTATAAATCTATTTGCAGTTTTATCAAAATGTATAGTACAATTTGCAAGGTCCTTTTAACCATCATGATGGAGATGATAATTACCAACAACGTGCAGAGCAGATGAAGCTTATGAAGATATAACTTCCTTTGAGTTTATTCTGATCATGCATATTATTGAAGCAATTTTGGAGATAACATAAGATTTGTACCAAGTTCTACAGTCAAAAATTTCAGATATTTTAAATGCTTTGCATGTTGTCTCATCTACTAAAGAACATCTTCAAAGTTATGAGAAGATGGTTGGGATGCATTATTTTTTAAAACCATGGCATTTTTTCAAAGAAGAAATTTGAAGTTCCAGAGCAGAATTCCTTCTATTCTCAAGTTGAATTAGATATTGTGATCAAGTAACTAAAGTTACAGTTTTTCTTCATTATCGAGTGGATATATACAACCGCAATAGATTCTCAATTACCATAACTTAACAGTCGCTTCAATGAAAATGCCACCAAACTTCTTACACTTAATGCAGCTTTAGATTCGAGACATGATTACAAATCATTCAACAATGTTAATATTTGTAAATTAATAGGGAAGTCATATCCGATGGATTTCTCGTAATAAGGGAGATTGTTGTTAGAAAAATAACTATTGCATTATAAATCACATTTCGATTCGAATCCAATTCTTAAAAGTTCTGTTGATCCTGTTGATCCTTTTCAGAAATTCGCAGAAATGGGCAAATCAAGTATATATTATCTACTTGATCGATTGATTAGGCATGTTTTGACTCTTCTAGTCTCTTGTGCAACATCTAAAAGGGGATTTTCGACGGTGCAGATCATAAAGTGTAGGTTTTGTAATAAGATAGAAGATGATTTCCTTAAAAATTATTTATTGGCATACATTGAGAAAGAAATTGTCGAAAATATTTCAACAGAATCAATTACAGATGAGTGATTCAAATTCGAAAAGAGTGCATTTTAAATAGTTTAACATAAAGATATATTCGATTTCTTTTATTTATATATTATAAAATGATATAACACGGTTAGATTTTTTAAGGAACCATTCTAAATTACAAAGAAGATGAATGGTTGCTTACATTTACAATTTTATATGAAGAACCATAAAAAATCTTTATAGATGTACTTAGAAAATATTTTTTATTCTATTTAGACCCACAACCCAAAATTCTTGACTTCATCCTTGAACTACATAATATGCGAAAATTATCAAAGCTACTTTGTAAGAATTTTCAATAATTAATCAAAGCAAAGGATGAAAAAGTCTTTTGAAATGGTGGATATCTTTTATGTTTTAGCTAATAAGTCATATTTCGTGTCGATAAAAAGTGGGTTTGCAAAAAAAAGAATATGGATATATTCATATTCAATTTGTTATGGCATTTGTTTCAAATAAATTTTGACATTCATGTTCGTAACCATCTTTAAAATAGGTATGGATATGGATATCAGTTTGGCATCTGCAAATTTTTGTCTTCTTATTTGCATATTCACTTTATTATATAAATATAGTTGTACATTAATAATAACCGCATAACAAAATTTTTGTCTTCGTTCGCAATTATTGATACAGGAGTTAGGAAATGAATATATTTAATATATTTGCTTTATGTATAAACCATCATAAATGTGTGGATTTAAAATAATATATAAAACATTTCTATTATTACTTGCATCCGATTCATATTAATCATATATTCATACTCATTTTTAAGGATATAGTAATATATTTTGAAAATGTCAATATATGTATTTGCATTCATAGTCGTATAATAAAATGAATAAGGATGTGATTATACATGTATTATATCTGTATCCGGCAACTTTCATATCTATGAAAAAAATATGATAAATCCATGCAATATATATTATTTAATAACAATCTAAATACAAATATTCTTGTTGATGCGATGTATTAGAACCCTTTGATACATATAGGGCATGGGCCAAAAAATCAGCCATATAGCTTGAGTTCACCTGCTCGTTAAGCACCTAAAATTTCCATTTTCTTTTGCAATATAAGTTCGATCCCCTGTTGAACATACATAGACTCGTGAAAGTACAAATTTCAATGAAAAAGAATCAAGGAAAGATTTGAAATACAATGCTCTTGTGAGGTCTTTCAACCTTTGGCAAGAGTGCTATTAGTGGGTGAGCATGGATCTTATTGGATCGCATTTAACATAACTCATGTCCAATTCAATCTTAATGTATTTTAAGATGGTTCACGTCCAATTCAAACTCTAAACGGATTCCAGCTTTTTCCAATCCGATCTAATTTATATTTAAATCCAATTCATCGTATTATGGATTTGATTCGGATTGGATTGGAAGTTTTATACATAATAGACTGCTATCGTGTTTGTAGCATATTAACCTTCAACTTTCGAATTATGGTTCAAAAATTGATAATATGGATAGAAATACTTGCATAACAAAAAATGTAAGTGTAATAATTTTAGTATGATCGATACTTGCATAACTAAGTAAAAGTGGCATGTTAAACCAAGTAAAATGGCAACTATGCGTATGTATTAATTAAGAAGTACAAAAATACCTATGCGAATAACTGGATGAGGTTTCTCAAGAAGGTACAAGATGTATCACATTTCACTACTGAAAATTGTTGAATTTATGTGCAATTGGGGAAGTATATCATGGATTTTTTAATCAAATTTGTGTACTTAGTTACATTATACTATTGACTAAAACGATATAGGATCTCCCAAAACCCCCCTCATAGATTTTTGCTCTAAAGAGGACATCAAAGAAAAGCTCCAATATGAGAAAACCCATTATGCATGTCTGAAAAAGCATGCCAAAGCCACACTTATTGAAACTTATAGGTCCTACACAAGAAACTTAAAAGTAAATAACTGATTCAGTTTCTCGGGAGGACACACGAGAGATTCTTGGAAGGAGGCAAAGCACAAAGGAAAAGACCTTTGTTCCTATAAAAAGGTATCGGACAAAGGAGAATGTGATTTTGCAGAGGGGGGAGCCAATAGATCGAGAAAAAGGTAAGGCCATTTAGAGAGATAGAAGGAAAAAGCTTTGGCAAAGGATCATGCCATGTCCTATGGAAACCGTTGATTACAGATATATCAACGGTTGTGCAACTTCTCCATCGCTCTCGCTCTTCATCTCCCTCTCCCTCCCTCTCCCTCTCTACACACAAATCAGATTTTGGATGATTATAGTTCGATCCAATCCATACATGGATATGTCTAGATGCACGTGTCAAGATGTTTAGGAAGCCGAGTATCATCCCACATGGCTCAAATTAGACCTAAAGCTATTGGGATAGGCGATTTCTTTACATACATAGGCTTTCATCTCGTAAACCTTACCTAGCTAAGACTATTCCTTTACTAGTAGTTCTTTGACAATCAAGCCGCTGGGACTAGCATTTTCGATTAAGAGAAATAGCGACATCAGTGTAGCCACTGAGAGGAAGACAGAGAATATCGACGACAAAGAAAAGGGCCCCCAGGTGCGAGACAGATCTCTTCGATTTCTCTCATATAGTCCGAAACCTTCTCGTCCACCCGTCAAAGTCAATCACCCTCAATCGACCTTAGCCAGGAAGCATAAGACCATCACGACGAGCATGCTTGGGGTGATTAGGACAAGGCACGTGTCTCAATGACAGGGTTGTCATCCTCACTTTCCTGCTAAGTGAAGGCTGCCACTTCTCTAGGCATGTTGACCTCTACCCCCCACCCCATCAATTCCAGTTCAAGAGTTAGCGAACACGGTCTTGGTCCCCCCATGGACAAGGGCCTCGTTCTTTACTAGGCTCGGACTTCCTAGAAAGCCTCCTAGGTAGAGGCGTGAGAAGCTCACCCGAAGGGTGTTGTTGACACGACCAAGGAAGCGGATCCTCTTTCTAAAATGCTCCCGCCAAAAAATAGTCAAACTCCTTGCTTCACTCGTTCCTTAGACCAGCCTTTCTAACCTCACCCTCCTCACTCTAGTTTTCCTGTCCATCAATCCACCTAGATATACAATTTGCGGGTACTATGGGCCTTCTACCAATGCATCATCGCGGGGTGCAATGGGGATGTGTCTATTTATCTATCTCTTGACTCAAAATGGGAGGATGTTTGAAATGAAAAAGGATTTTAGAGTGTCTAGAGTTGAGCCTAGAGGGTCTCTTGATGCCTTCTTTTGTCTTCCCAAGTTATTTCATCACAAAGACTTGCCATGATACCCCAAACCTACAAGCACACTCGTAGGGCATAGTACAATAGACACATCTCACCAATCAGTCCCCAATCCTCCCGCCCCCACCAACCACCATGAGCACATCGACTCCGAGCATCGAAGCCCCCACTGCCTGGAGGCATCCATAATTTTTCACGGAGCATGCAACAATCATTGATATGCTGCTAGGTTCATCCCATCACAATCACGCACCCACGCATTGATTTGATCCAATCCGTCAAGCACATGATCAACATCGCCATCTTCCGTTCTCACACACTTCATATGTATGTATGTACATCAAGCACACATACACATGTACCATCAGCAACAATCCAACACCGGAAGATTGTCGAGTCCACCCCGCATGTTACTCACTCCATCATACACTTGGACTCCAATAGTCCTATATCGGGCAGCGCAAACATGCATTCAAAAAGCAGAGTTTCCACCTACTCTGTTCCAGGCTTGAAATCCATCTATCGTAAATGCAGATGATCCAAAACTACCACTTGACCTTTCGTTTAAAGACATGGCACGGAAGACAAAATACATCTTTAGCAGGGAAATACTTTAAACTATTGCAGAGAATTTCTGAAACGAAGAAACTTGAAATTTAGATTGATGATTCTCATAACAAAAGGTTGGATACTCTCAAAGAAGATGCCGATATGGTCTGCTTGGATCACGAACTACGTAAATTCACTCATCATATTCGCCTCCATCAAGCCTTAGCTCTTATAAGCAGATTCATTAAAATGTGGATGACCAATTGTAACGATGTCATGATGACAGCAATAGTAGAGTGCGATAGAATCTTTAGGATCATCATCATAAGTGGTTTGATGTTCATCCACTTTCTCGGGATATACTTCAACCTAACAAAATATTCAGATTTTTAAATCTTTATACAAAGCAGAACAAAAGTACATGAATCAATTTAAAAAAAACTCGGATCATCTAAATAAAACTTGTCAGCCATATTATACAAACACAAGGTGCGTGCTTCCGCGTGAAGATTTGAGTTAACCTTCAAGTTATTTCGAAAATAAACAACTTGGGTTAGGATGGTGTAGTTTTGTTGGTAAATAAAATTGTAGTGATTTAATATTTGATTGATGGTGGCGAAGGGCCACTTTAAGTTAGGTTTGCTACATGGATTCTTGCTCAAATCTACGTTGAAAGATCCGACTATTTTTTACATTGGTTGTCGACCACCTAACACAACCCTCATAAAAAGGGATTTGATGTGACGCCCCTAGGATCCGGGTACTCGGCAAACCAATCCACACACATACATTCCACATTCGAATACTAATGACATACACATAAGCAGGAGAAATAACACAATTTACTGAAATATATAAATTTTCTTTTTCCATTCATGACCTGTTCATAATCACATTTCATTGATCATTCCATGTCCACAAAATATACATGTAAGCATAAATAACATGTCCACAATTATACATATTACATGCCATGTCTCTCAACAAAAATGATACAAGTAAAGAAGGATAGTAAAACTACTGACAACTATACCACAAAAAGTGTCGTGACGCTGCACAAAAAGTGGTGGTGCCTCCAACAATCACTGCTGCAAACCTGCGGATCCACACGTAGGTACGTTATGAGCAAAGTTGCCCAATACGATTTAAACAACTACACAACAAGAAATGCAGGATAAATGTGTGCAAAAGAGAAAGAAACAGGGTAATTGATCTCACAAAGAATTACATTTTTTTACTTTTATTATTTGATCTGGATATGAATACGAATAACCAAGCTTCGTGGATAGTCTGTGGTCTTGGTCTAGATGAGACCTCACACTATGACTCTAAGGTAAAAGAAAACACCATAGGGTTGGGGTGCCTCCGTAGGCATGCGGTGGGGTATAATGCATCCTAACTAAGTTCCCAACACGTCCACTTAGCTCCACTTCCCAATGATACTTCCGATTCACAAATTAGATTCCAACCCGCAATTCATCGCGAGAATTCGATCCTCCTTATACACAGGAGATTCACGTCCCATCACCAACTTCATTAACCACATTTTCCCGGAACTCCCCTCTTAGCGCTCCCACTCGGAATACCGACCAATGTGGCCTACATTGGCATGTACACGAGAGTTAACTCTAAGTGACAAGCGAAGCACTAGTAAACCAACCATGACTACTTGGCTCGCGCTCAAGCACCGGGCTAAAGCACGCAAGTGCCGAGGCCAACACCGTCAGATTAGCACCTCGGTGTGCCAAGCAGCATGTCCCCCAACCATCGCAGCTACAATAGCAGATGGGATCGCGGTTATCTAGGCTTCTACCCGAGGCCCTCAAGGGCGCATGCCCATCCCTTGGCGGCAACTACTCCACTACCCATTCATCATGAAATACCCCCTTCATGGGAATGATAACCACGCATATATCATATCCCTCCCATTGCTGACTCTATATATAAATGTCAAGGAATGCCATTCCTAAACAGCGATTTTAAGCTACATATGTTGGTTCTGAGGAGGATGTAAATAATACTCCAATTGAAAATCTGGATTAAGGTATCACCTGTGAGAGAATGAATAGAATCCTCTTATAAAAAAAAGGAACGCAAAACGAATGGTTCAGATATGTCTTCATAGATGAATAGCCTTTATTTAGACTTATCTAAAAGTCTATGGATCTAACAGAATGGTCAATAGTATGTCTGTGAGTGGTTGAACATCCGGTAGTCTGTGTGATTCACGTATACCTTTTTTTTTTGCTATATGTTGGAGATGACATAAGAGCATTTGATGGTTGATACTGAATCTTGCTTGGATTTAAATGATCAGCTCCAGGATCTGGATACATGGTTGTCATGTTCTAATTATTGGCTTAAACGTGAGAGCTCAGCTCTTGAGTTCAGATGACTAGTTCTTGCTCGAATATGAACACTCAGTTCACCATTAAATTTGGTTAGATTACTCGATTCCAGCATGTCTGGTGTTTGACACATGAACTAAAGATTTTGCCTCTCATCATAGGCTTCTTTACAATGACTCCAAGTTAGCAATGCATTTAGAATAAGGGCAGTAGCAACCCACAGTTCTGTAGCATATGCCTCAAAGAACTGCAGACATATTCCAGTACTCTATCTCATACGAATCCAACAACATTGATAATAGCACACTTCCTTTAGATCGACAGCAACCCAAGCAATTCCTCACTTACCTACGGTTACTCATCCTATGAATATTTTAGCAAGTCAACAAGAGAACCTCCAACGTCAACAAAAAAAGGTATTAGGGCAGGAGTATGAACACAATCAGCAGATTATGAACAAGAAAGGCTCTAAGGATGTTAGAGTATAGGGTCGAAATCGTGTGAAATCCACAGCAAGAGGGGGGAGCATCGTACCTAAAGAAGACTCGAACCTCGATTTCTACGTCGGTGAAGAACGCCGCTTTCTTCGCGATGGAAACCGCACACGGGGGTGAGCCGGACCTTCTCGACACGATCTGGACTTCGGATCGTCGATCCGTGACGCTCCGGCAACCCTTGGTGAAGGAGAAGGAAGAGGAATGGAGGAATGAAGGGCTGGAGGTCGAAGGAAGAGGTGTTGGGCGATTTGGGCGAGGGGAGGGCTGGGGTTTAAGGGGAAAACCCGGATTCGGATCCGGGTTCGGATCCGAATAGGACCCTGACCCCTCCTCGCTAAAATGACCATAACTCGGGCTCCCGAAGTCGGATCTTAACGTTCTTGGACTCGTTGGAAAGGTATCGACGAGCTCTATGCAATGGACTCCTTACTCGAATTTTTTGATCACTGGGCGAGCACAGATTTTGCAATTAAGTCCAGACTCAGTCAAGATTTGCATTTTAGTCCCTGTTCGGGTTTCGGGGGTTTCACACCATAAAAATCTCAAAGGAAGTCTCGTCCCCGAGACTTAATAGGACTCTAGTTGATTTCAATGCCCGAACCCTTTTGTGTCCAAGCCTCACCGAGGAATGAGCCCATAAAAATCTCAAAGAGAGCGAAGCCCATAAAAATCACAAAAGAACTCGACTACGGCTTCAGTTTCGTACCTGTGAACAGTTGAGGGTATTTCTCCCTCATGTCCGCCTCAGGTTCCCACGTTTCTTCCTCAACGTCTTGACTTCGCCACAGAACCTTGACCAAAGGGATCTCCTTCCGCCTCAACTTCTTGACCGCGTGGTCCAAAATCTGCACCGGCTCTTCTGGGAAGGATAAGTTTGGCTCCACCGTCAAGTCCTCGTAGCTGATCACATGTCGAGGATCTCGGATGTACTTTCTGAGATTCGACACGTGGAATACGTCATGGATGCCCTCGAGGTGTGGGGGAAGGGCTACCCTGTAAGCTACGTTCCTTCCCCACACGGGCCAAAATCTCGAATGTTCCCACGAAACGCGGTGCTAGCTTGCCTTTTGCACCGAAACATTGTACGCCCCTCGTTGGGGACACGCGTAAGAACACGAAGTCTCCGGCCTGTGGAAAAATGCTTTAGATACACATGACTGCCTAAGAATTATACCCATCAGGGCACGAATATACTGCAACATACATGAAACTCAAGGTCTCTACGCCGCCGGTCGGCGTAACTCTTCTGACGGCTCTGTGCGGTCAGCAATTTCCTCCTAGCAGTCTCCACAATCCTGGAGGTCTCTTCAATGATCTGAGTGGTGAACATGGTGTTGTCACCCACCTGCTGCCAACACAAAGGAGTGGTACACCGCCTCCCATACAATACCTCAAATGGTGCCATGCCTATACTGGCATGGTAGCTATTGTTGTATGTGAACTCAACTAGTGGGAGGTGATCCTTCCAAGATCCCTTCCACTCAACCGCACAGGCTCGTAGTAGATCCTCCAAGGTCTGAATGGTCCTCTCAGACTGCCCATCTGTCTGTGGATGGTAGGCTGAACTCATGTGTAGCTTCGTCTTCAAGGCTCTCATGAACTCTCCCCAGTAGTGTGATGTGAAACGGGAATCTCTATCTGACACTACTTCCTTGGGTATCCCATGCAACCGAATGATGTGCTGAACATATAACTTGGCTAGTTGCACGGGTGTATATGTCATGTTGACCGGGATGAAATGTGCTGACTTGATCAACCGGTCAACGATGACCCATATCGCATCATGCTCTCCAGGGGTACGCGGCAATGATGTGACAAAATCCATGGAGATGCTCTCCCATTTCCACACCGGAATGGGAAGAGGCTGCAGTAACCCAGGAGGCCTTTGATGTTCTGCCTTCACCATCTGACAAGTAAGACACCTGCTAACATGTTCGGCTATATCCTTCTTCATGCCTTCCCACCAAAAGTGTTGGTGGAGGTCCATGTACATCTTGGTGCCACCTGGGTGTATGGAAAGTCTTGAGCTATGCGCCTCATCCAGGATCTCTCTCCTCAACTCCTTGTCATCTGGTACACACACACGGTCCCCCTTCCATACGATGGATTCACGGACTCGAAATCCGTCGAATTCATCTTTCAAGCATCTATGGTACAAGTCTTGGATCCTCTGATCTGTCTGTTGCCCTTGAATGATCCTATCCCACAAGCTGTGATACTTGGTTGGCACTGTCACTGCATCGGATGTGCCCTCAAAAGGATGCCACTCACTAAGTGCAGTGAGCACATCCCAAGTCTGCAACCAGGCTGCCGAACCCTCAACGTATGGTCGCCTACTCAAGGCATCTGCTACCACATTTCCCTTGCCAGGATGGTAGGAGATGGTACAATCATAATCTTTTAGCAGTTCCATCCACCGCCTTTGCCTCATATTTAGCTCCTTCTGATCAAAAATGTATTTGAGGCTCTTGTGGTCTGTGAAGATCTCAAATGTCACCCCATACAAATAGTGACGCCATATCTTTAATGCAAAGACTACGGCCGCCAACTCCAAGTCATGAGTGGGGTAGTTGCGTTCATGGTTCTTCAGCTGTCGTGACGCGTATGCCACAACCTGTCCACGTTGCATTAACACTGCACCCAAGCCTTCCTTGGAAGCATCCGTGTACACGGTGAAATCTAAGGTACCAGAAGGAAGGGTGAGGATGGGCGCAGAAGTCAATTGCTCCTTCAACATTCGAAAACTCAGCTCACATTTGTCACTCCAGACAAATGGCACATCCTTTTGCGTCAACCGGGTGAGGGGTAGAGACAACTGGGAGAACTCTCTAACAAACCTCCTGTAGTATCCAGCGAGGCCAAGGAAGCTGCGAATCTCTGTAACCGTCTTGGGTCGCTCCCAAGACACCACTGCCTCTATCTTAGCGGGGTCAACTGACACCCCGCTCCAGAAACCACGTGGCCAAGAAACGCCACCTCAGAAAGCCAAAACTCGCACTTGCTGTATTTGGCATATAACCGGTGCTCTCGGAGCGTCTCTAGTACGGCGCGGAGATGGGACTCATGCTCGTATTCATCATGAGAGTAGACTAGAACATCATCAATGAACACAATCACAAATCTGTCCAGATGCGGACGAAAGACCCGGTTCATCAAATCCATGAATGCGGCAGGTGCATTCGTGAGTCCAAATGGCATTACCAAGAACTCATAGTGGTCATATCTGGTGCGGAATGCAGACTTCATTACATCGGCTTCCTTGATCCTCAATTGATGATAACCCGATCGCAGGTCAATCTTAGAGAACACTGCTGCTCCCTGCAACTGGTCAAATAGATCATCTATCCTGGGGAGTGGGTAACGGTTCTTGACCGTTCTCTTGTTCAACTGCCTGTAGTCTATGCATAGCCTTAGGGATCCATCCTTCTTCCTCACGAACAGGACCGGGGCCCTCCATGATGACGTACTGGGGCGGATGAAACCCTTCTCCAATAGCTCCTGCAACTGTACCTTGAGCTCCTTGAGCTCAGCTGGGGCCAACCTGTATGGAGGGATAGAAATCGACCGTATATCTGGCAATAGTGTGATCTCAAACTCTATCTCTCGTACTGGCGGTAATCCAGGCAGTTCATCTGGAAATACATCAAGGAACTCATGCACAACTCTGACATCATCCATCATCTAATCCTGTGTCGCTGAGTCTACCACGTAGGCAAGGTAGCCTTCGCAACCTTGGGTAAGAAACTGTTGTGCCCTCAAGGCGGAGATACACTCAATCCCACCCTCAGATAAGCACCCATCGAACTGGAATGGAGGCACTCCAGCTAAGTGGAAGACCACCGTCTTCCCAAAACAGTCCAGGCACGCATGGTGTCTCTCTAACCAGTCCATGCCCAGGATGATATCAAAATCCTCTAACTGTATCAACAACAAGAATGCAAGCATCTCATGTCCACCTATCTGTACACACACATCCTACAATGCCTGGCGGATAATGAACAATTGGCCCCCCGGACCCTTGATGTAGTACGGGGAAGTAACCTCCATCACTGACTTACCCAATGTGGGCACCATATGATGTGCAAGGAAGGAATGTGTAGCCCCTGAATCAAACAGTGCATGTAAAGACGTCCCATGAGCTGAAATCATACCTTTGACGACCGATCCAGAAGCGTGGGCATGCTCTTGCATTACGGCATTCAGCTGTCCTCGTCGTGGTGCACTAGATCCTGCAACACTAACTGTCTGCTGTGGGGCTCGCTGGAAGTCACGTCCTCCTCGACGGGATCCTGATCTCTGAAACTGGCTGGAAGACCCAGTTGGTCTTCCACTCTGTTGCTGATGCGCGCCTACGCTACTAGTACGCAAAGGGCATTGGGCCTTGAAGTGGCCCGGCTGTCTACAAAGGTAGCAAGTACGACTGTCTGCCTGTGACAATCTCCCACCAAAAGCGGAACTGTCACCCCCAAGTCCACGGCTCTGTGTCTGCGTAGGGGGATGAGAAGAAACTGAACTTCGTCCTGCCAAGGCTTGTCCCAAGGTAGGCGATGGTGCGAACCTGCTAGTGGATGGTGTCGCCGCTGTCGGGTGGTGGCGACGGTCTCTACGGAACCGAGAGAAGTCCCGACGCGCAACTCAGCTAGGCTGGGGTGGAGGTAACTGCGACTGACCCCCACGCAATCGACGTTGTGTAGCTTCCCACTTTGTCGCCTTCGCAGTAACCTCCTTAATGGAGGTAAGGTCCAAGGTGGAAAGTCTGTCCTGAACCTCCTCGCGCATCCCTCGGATGAACTTCTGCAAGTTCTCCTGAGGGTAAGCAGTCGTAGCAGGGGAATGGCGAGACAACTCTGTGTATCGTATCATGTACTCTTGGCCATCATCGACCCCTGTGTCAGTTCAGCAAACTCTCTCCTCTGATCCTCCACCCAATGGTCCGGGTAGAACTCTGCACGGAACTCGTCAAAGAAGATCTCCCAAGTGATGGGCTCGGTCAAGTGCTCCTTGGTGGCATTCCACCACCGCTCAGCATACCCAGCAAGAGAGTACTCAGCAAAAGATACCCAAGTATCCTCGGGTGCATGTATCATCCTCAGAACCTTGGACACCTCTGACATCCAAAGCTCTGCATCATCAGGGGTGGTAGTGCCGAAGAACTTTGGTACCGCCGCCCGTTGGTACGTTGCGTAAGTGCTCTGATGCTTCTGCAAGGCATCTGTATCCTCTGGCCGCTCAGGATCCATAGAGAACGACAAGTCGACGCTCTCCTCCCCATCGTGAGAGGGACGGTAGGAGGAGGAGTCCTGCTGCTGGAGTCGCTGCTCAAGTGCCTCTTGGCGCTGTTGGATCCCTTGCACCGCCTGTACAAGGAGAGCCAACTGTTGTGCCACATCCTGGTCTATGCGTGGCGGCATGGTTCTGCATAAAGAACTAAGGCATTAGTAATTGTTTTTTTTTGAGAGAGAGACATTATGAGAGACATGTGGACATGGTTGAAATCGTGTTATTCTCCTATGGATTCATGTTGGGTCAGAAGACTTCAACACTATCCAATATTCGAATACCAATAAGGAATAATATACATGGAAGGGAATGGAGTACCACGACTCTGATACCAATCTGTGATGCCCCTAGGATCCGGGTACTCGGCAAACCAATCCACACACATACATTCCACATTCGAATACTAATGACATACACATAAGCAGGAGAAATAACACAATTTACTGAAATATATAAATTTTCTTTTTCCATTCATGACCTGTTCATAATCACATTTCATTGATCATTCCATGTCCACAAAATATACATGTAAGCATAAATAACATGTCCACAATTATACATATTACATGCCATGTCTCTCAACAAAAATGATACAAGTAAAGAAGGATAGTAAAACTACTGACAACTATACCACAAAAAGTGTCGTGACGCTGCACAAAAAGTGGTGGTGCCTCCAACAATCACTGCTGCGAACCTGCGGATCCACACGTAGGTACGTTATGAGCAAAGTTGCCCAATACGATTTAAACAACTACACAACAAGAAATGCAGGATAAATGTGTGCAAAAGAGAAAGAAACAGGGTAATTGATCTCACAAAGAATTACATTTTTTTACTTTTATTATTTGATCTGGATATGAATACGAATAACCAAGCTTCGTGGATAGTCTGTGGTCTTGGTCTAGATGAGACCTCACACTATGACTCTAAGGTAAAAGAAAACACCATAGGGTCGGGGTGCCTCCGTAGGCATGCGGTGGGGTATAATGCATCCTAACTAAGTTCCCAACACGTCCACTTAGCTCCACTTCCCAATGATACTTCCGATTCACAAATTAGATTCCAACCCGCAATTCATCGCGAGAATTCGATCCTCCTTATACACAGGAGATTCACGTCCCATCACCAACTTCATTAACCACATTTTCCCGGAACTCCCCTCTTAGCGCTCCCACTCGGAATACCGACCAATGTGGCCTACATTGGCCTGTACACGAGTGTTAACTCTAAGTGACAAGCGAAGCACTAGTAAACCAACCATGACTACTTGGTCCGCGCTCAAGCACCGGGCTAAAGCACGCAAGTGCCGAGGCCAACACCGTCAGATTAGCACCTCGGTGTGCCAAGCAACATGTCCCCCAACCATCGCAGCTACAATAGCAGTTGGGATCGCGGTCATCTAGGCTTCTACCCGAGGCCCTCAAGGGCGCATGCCCATCCCTTGGCGGCAACTACTCCACTACCCATTCATCATGAAATACCCCCTTCATGGGAATGATAACCACGCATATATCATATCCCTCCCATTGCTGACTCTATATATAAATGTCAAGGAATGCCATTCCTAAACAGCGATTTTAAGCTACATATGTTGGTTCTGAGGAGGATGTAAATAATACTCCAATTGAAAATCTGGATTAAGGTATCACCTGTGAGAGAATGAATAGAATCCTCTTATAAAAAAAAGGAACGCAAAACGAATGGTTCATATATGTCTTCATAGATGAATAGCCTTTATTTAGACTTATCTAAAAGTCTATGGATCTAACAGAATGGTCAATAGTATGTCTGTGAGTGGTTGAACATCCGGTAGTCTGTGTGATTCACGTATACCTTTTTTTTTTGCTATATGTTGGAGATGACATAAGAGCATTTGATGGTTGATACTGAATCTTGCTTGGATTTAAATGATCAGCTCCAGGATCTGGATACATGGTTGTCATGTTCTAATTATTGGCTTAAACGTGAGAGCTCGGCTCTTGAGTTCAGATGACTAGTTCTTGCTCGAATATGAACACTCAGTTCACCATTAAATTTGGTTAGATTACTCGATTCCAGCATGTCTGGTGTTTGACACATGAACTAAAGATTTTGCCTCTCATCATAGGCTTCTTTACAATGACTCCAAGTTAGCAATGCATTTAGAATAGGGGCAGTAGCAACCCACAGTTCTGTAGCATATGCCTCAAAGAACTGCAGACATATTCCAGTACTCTATCTCATACGAATCCAACAACATTGATAATAGCACACTTCCTTTAGATCGACAGCAACCCAAGCAATTCCTCACTTACCTACGGTTACTCATCCTATGAATATTTTAGCAAGTCAACAAGAGAACCTCCAACGTCAACAAAAAAAGGTATTAGGGCAGGAGTATGAACACAATCAGCAGATTATGAACAAGAAAGGCTCTAAGGATGTTAGAGTATGGGGTCGAAATCGTGTGAAATCCACAGCAAGAGGGGGGAGCATCGTACCTAAAGAAGACTCGAACCTCGATTTCTACGTCGGTGAAGAACGTCGCTTTCTTCGCGACGGAAACCGCACACGGGGGTGAGCCGGACCTTCTCAACACGATCTGGACTTCGGATCGTCGATCCGTGACGCTCCGGCAACCCTTGGTGAAGGAGAAGGAAGAGGAATGGAGGAATGAAGGGCTGGAGGTCGAAGGAAGAGGTGTTGGGCGATTTGGGCGAGGGGAGGGCTGGGGTTTAAGGGGAAAACCCGGATTCGGATCCGAATAGGACCCTGACCCCTCCTCGCTAAAATGACCATAACTCGGGCTCCCGAAGTCGGATCTTAACGTTCTTGGACTCGTTGGAAAGCTATCGACGAGCCCTATGCAATGGACTCCTTACTCGAATTTTTTGATCACTGAGCGAGTACAGATTTTGCAATTAAGTCCAGACTCAGTCAAGATTTGCATTTTAGTCCCTGTTCGGGTTTCGGGGGTTTCACATTTGAACCCTCGTCTTTTACGTGGTCGGCATGCTGCGCACTACCACCAGACTATTGAATCATTTAGATAGTAATGATCGATGGTAAATAATAAAAAATTAACCAAAATGGGGTTGGTGAATAAAGTTGGATATTTTAGTGGGTTTTTAAGGTGATTGACATTTAAAGAAAGGACTGATGTAGTATTTGACGGATTTTGAGAATAGAAAATAGCGAAATGGAGGAGTTACTGGATTTGAAGTAGACTAGTAGTTAACACATCCTCCTTTTTTGGGATTACTCCGTTAATCCACGATCCAAACATAGCCTTTGGGTGAAAGTGGTAACGAATCTGGATTTATGAACTTTAACCCATATCTGGAGTGGGGGAATTCAGAAGTCTAAATATGGATTTTTTACCTTCCGGACGAGTCGGGCTGTTCGAATTGGGAGGCTTCCACTCTTTTCAGATTTAGCAAAATTGGAAAAATTTCACTATTTTATAACGCAATCGTTCATCATGGAACCCTTAAACGACAAAGAATGGAATCACCTTATGCTAGCATCGTGCGAGGAATATACCACAACACGAGAAGAGCTTGTGAAAGATATCAATGAGGCAAAGAAGATGAAGAGTCAACAGAGATGATGGATCTCATGACTAGTAAAATATAATTGTTCATGTCCAACCCCAATTTTTGCAAAGTCATCCTTCTCAATGATCCGACGGAGGTCTAAAAGAAGCCGAGGATACAAGTCCAACTCGGAAAAACAAGCTATTACTGAAAAAAGATATATGTCTAAAGGTATCTACGGGACAAAACTGCAGGTACACTTGCATGAGTTCAAAAGATTCTGATGAATGTGCTTACACTTGAGTAGAAAATCGAGAAAGGAGAGTCTCTCGAGGAGGAAGATGAGGGATTGATCTTGTTGAGTTCTCTTCCATCTTTCAAGGAGAATATCACATTCGACAAGACATTAGCTACACTTCTTATGAGCAAGTCTCAACGAAGATCAAATATGAGGCAACAAATGATGAAGGTGGTGTATTTGTGATCGAGAGTAAACATTTTGGATAAAGGGAGATGAGGTTCGTCAAAGGTCAATCTAAGTTACCCGATCCAACCATACGCTTCTATTGTGACAAGGAGGATCACAAGATTGTTGATTGTCTGAGATGAGTGAAGAATGGGAAGAAGACAGAATGCAATTCAGACTCAGCCAAGAGGAGGCAGGCTCACTAACATTCTCAGGAGTAATGAAGGAAGATTCGGGATTGCTTCAACACTGAATGTTCACGTACTCATCTAGGGAGTAGTTCAATATATAGCATGCATGGAATAATGGCACGATTAAAATAACATGTGAAAAGGCTCCATGTCAAGGGAGTCGAATCAGTGTAGTGTCCGATGTAGTAAGAATTCTAACATCTGTTAAATACATTTCTACAACCAAATAGAATCTTATTTCGTTGAAAACAATCGAACCGTGATGACATCAAATCACCACTGAAGGGGGATTTATCAGAGAGAGTAAAGGAGTATGCATGATGATACAAGAATAAGGATGCCAAAAAGGATGTACAAGCTCGAGGGACGGGTCATGACAAGTGACCGATTTTTCCTGGAACAAGCAGTACGAGAAGAGAGAAGCAAGCACACAATAAGGAGAAGCAAGTGTGATTCGCTTTTTTAAAGGACAATGGCACACACTCTAGTCATGAATGATGTGGGCACGGCATAATCAGTAGGGAAAGAACACCCTGTTGAGCATAACTCTAGTCCGACTTTGCGAAACGACTTGAGAGGTGTAGGATGAATGGGAGCCATCTCGTGCGACGAAAGTGAAATACCACTACTTTAACATTTTTTTAAGCCATATTTTAACATTATTTTACTTATACTGTGAGGTGTAGGAGTGTAACTATGCCCCTCCTTTTGGTTCTAAGGTATGCCTTGACGGTCCGATCTTAGCGAAATACATTGTCAGGTAGGGTGCTTGGCCGGGGTGACACATATGTTGAAAGATAAAGTAGGTGTCCTAATATGAGCTCAATGAGAACAAAAATATAGTGTGGAACAAAAGGGTAAAAGCTCGTTTGATTCTGATTTGGTATCGGAAAGTACAATACTGAAGTGTGTGAGCTAGCTCAAGAGAAGGAACGTCAAGGGCACCTAGTAACAAGTGCGGTAACTAGACGTTGTGAGTTCTTGCAAGAGGAGCTTGAAAATGACGAGAATTGATCGGTGCAGGTGATGTGGAGATCGTGATGGAATTCTACTCAAGGGGAGAGATTATTAGAATTAGGATTAATATAAGGATTAAAAACTCTGGAAGAATTAGAAACCTTCATATTAACAAGAATAGGGTTATATTCTATGTAGTCTTTATAAGATTGGGGCAGTTAGTCTTCTGCTTAGGCTATATTATAGCGGGTGGAAGCATTAACACCACTAACATAAGAAAAGGTAACAAAGAGAGAAAGAAGAGAGGAAGGCAAAAGAAAGAATCATACTCGTTCTTCTTCTTCTTAATGAATTTTCTTCTCTAGTAATCACAATAGGTGATAATTTCTCTTAGTAAGAACAATAAAGCTCGAGCGTCAAAAAAAAAAGAACAATAAAGCTCGTGACCAAGACCTAAGGTGAGATTTTTATGTGGGTGTTAAGATATTTGTATCTCGCATTATCTTTTACCATTTCTATTTTCATTATGTACCTCTCATGTAATTAACTCAGGGCTTTTCTCCTATATAAGAGAGCCCTAGGGTCTCATCTAATTCATCCGATTCTTTTTCAACAAGGTATCGAAGCAACGGTCCTAGACCGGGGTTCCTATATCCCACCAAAAAAAACCCTAGCTGCCCCCCTCTCCCACCCTTCTCCAGCCAGCCACCTCTCGCCCCCCACAGCCTGCCACTACTCCTCCGTAAGCCCCCCCCCCCGGTTGCCCCAGCCCACTACAACCACTCCTATGGGTCCCTTCGGCGGCCCCACAAGCTCCTGTGTGTCCATCCGACGGCTACAGCAGCTGCAGGCTGCCTCATTTTTAAGGTTATGCCGCCCACTGCTACTAGAGGGTTGCGATTCGAGGCCTTTCACAGGCCGATAAGGTCTGATTTTGATCAGAAAACATGGTTTCGGGCATATAAAACGCGTTTTTCAGCCCTAGACCTCAACGAGGATTGAAGAAGATGCTTGTACTAGTCTACACATGCAATTGTTCCTTCATATGATTGTGTAGACTTGCCCACATAAGTCTATTCCCCAGTTTGATCCGGAGTTTTAGCAATTTTTCTACCAAGTCAGAGAACAAGGGTGATGTTTTTTCCTCGTCCGGTGTCTTCAAGGGCCTGGCTCCCATTGTGAAGATGGATGGGACCAACTACAAATTGTGGTCCATACAGTTTCGCACCCTTATGCAGTGCCATAACAAGGAGCGCATTCTGACAGATTCAGAGCCGGCAGACTACTGCGGCTAATGCTTCTTGGAAGCAAGACGATGCCTATGCTCGTATTTGGCTCTCTGGGACACTCACCATGGAGATTGCCATTGATATTGTCAATCAACCCACAACAAAGGCTATGTGGGACATCTTAGCATATACATATGGACAGACAAAGAATGAGAGCAAGACTCTCCTAGGAAGATGGACTCTGATAGGCTCAGCTTGTTGGCTGGACTGGCTCCCGACAAACTCGTTCGAGTTCCCGCAAGGCTCTATGGGGTCTCTCAGTAGATGCAATGCCTCCTTTCCTCTTCTATATCTCCGCTCTTCCTCCCGCTTTCCAGGCCTAAGAACCAGCCAGCCCCTGTCATTTCTACCTTCACTCGACCGGTGGATGCACAAATCCCTGCTTTCATCTGCGTCTGTCTCGAGGTCTCTTCTTCTCCGGCTCTGAATGTCCGGGCTAGGCGTAGCAGATCATGGACACACCACTACCGACCGACCTCACTCTGTCTTTCCACGGCAGGGAGATGGGACGCTTGCTACGCCGTCGATGGTTGTGTTTGATCTTCATCTTCCGGCTCCACATTCGTCGAGTTGACGGCCTTCCTCCAACAAAGTGTTCGGGCTTCTCATGCTGAGTGCTTTCATCTGGCTACTCAAAGATGAGCAGGATACAGATTTTCCTCGGGCTATGGATCAGCTTGACCAGATGATGGGCTGACCAGCAGTCAACTCTTTCCCCACCATGAGTTTTTATCATGAAAATCTTGTCCTCTGTTCTGCTCGGTCTCCTGCTATCATGACTATCGGAGATCGATGATGCTCTCGAGCACTAGACTAGTAGGAGGCCCCCTATTTCTATATATTCAAGTCAAAGACCTCGCACATAAGCCAGAATCTAAGTCGTCTAACTCACCATGATCATACAGGCAGTCAGATTCCAGTCCTATGGAGACCATGCCTTGAAGTATGATATTTTTTCGACCAAGCAGAATGGTCAACCGCTTCATGCAAACTTCTCGCACCTTCGAGGCAGGTTTGAGCATCTACATAGTTTCATGCCTATTACTACCAGCACTGAGTAGCAGCAAGCATATTGGAATGCCACTATGACAGAAGTCTTTCTATCATCTCTTGATTCAGAGTACGATGCAACACGTACTCAACTACTTACTGGGGAGACGATACCTCCAATGGAGGAGGTCTACAACAGGCTGAGCATGATCACTACTTCATCTACTATTGTGGCTCAGACTCCTGCTATGGCAACTTCTCGTGGCAGAGGGAGTACTTTACAGTTTCGCGGACGAGGACCACATGGTCGAGGAGGAAGACGTCAGTGTGGCCCATGTTCACATTGCCACTGTCTCAGTCTCTCAGAGGAGACATGTTATTAGAAGCATGGGTATCCTGCATCTGCACGTGTTGCTGAGCAAGCTAAGCATACTTCTGTCCCTGCTCATGATGCTCAGTTTGATGATATTGTTTCCAGATTGCGAGAGATGATGACCACTCCTACCACTTCAGCTGCACGTTCTTCAGATGTAGCAGATGCTACCGGAGCTTCTTCAAGCTCATCAGGTATTGCTTATGCGCTTATCAGCTGTAGCAATTCAGATTTCACTGATTGGATTATGGACTCTGGAGCATCGCATCATATGTGTGGCGATCGAGCACAGTTCAGTTCGTACATGTCTATCTCACCCGATAGATCGGTGGTGATTGCTAATGGGGTTCATCTACCCATTATTGGCCAGGGGGAGATTGTTCTTACTTCTATGCGCCTGCAGAATGTCTTACATGCTCCAGAATTTCAGATGAATCTTTTGTCTATTAGTCAGATTACAAAAGATTTACATTGCCGTGCCATATTTGATCCTTCTTCTCTTGTGTTTCATGACATATTCACGGGCAGGGTGATTGGATGTGGCCTTGAACAGAGAGGGTTGTACAGACTGGTCCAACCTCTGCATGCTGGTGTTGCTATTATTCCTTCTGGATATGTTTCTACTTTCATGTGGCATCTTCGCTTTGGACATATTCCTCTGCAGAAGTTGTGTCATGTCCTCCCTCAGATCTCTACACGCACTTCCTTGGAGTGTGAGGCGTGCCAGCTTGGGAAGCACCATCGTTCTTCTTTTCCGAGTTGTCAGAGTCGTCACAGACTCACAATAGTCAGTTGTTTAAGTTGGTTCATTTTGATATCTGGGGTCCTAATCGGGTTCTCGATCATCAGGGAAACCAGTTTCATAAGGTTACTGTGGATGATTTCTCTAGGTTATCTTGAATTTTCTTATTAAAGAATAAGTCGGAAGCATGTCATGTTATTAAATATTTTCTCTTATTTTGAAAAGAATATTAAATCTTTTCTTATTGAGATTAATAATATTTTTTCTGCTAATGTGAAGTTTATTCGCACTAACAATGCCTTGGAGTTTCCTACTTTATAGTTGTCTGACTTTTTCAGATCCATTGGTGTTGTTCATCAGACTTCTTGTGCTTACATTTCGCAGCAAAATGGTGTTGTTGAACGCAAACACCGTCATCTTTTGGATGTCACGAGGACTCTCTTGATTCAGAACCGAGCTCCTCATTCGTTCTGGGGTGATGCGGTTCTCATTGCGTGTTACTTGGTGAACCGCATACCTTCTACTATTCTTGGAGAAAAGGTTCCTTTCTTGATTGTGTTTCTCGAGAAAGACATATTCTCACTTATTCCTAGGGTCGTTGGTTCAGTGGCTTTTGTCCATAACTTCACTCCTGATCGTGACAAGCTCTCCCCTAGAGCTGTCAAATGTATCTTCATTGGTTATTCTCGTACCCAGAAAGGGTATAGATGTTTTGATCCTGTAGGAAGAAAATATTATGTTAGTGCTAATGTCACATTTTTTGAGATCTATTATATACTTTTCTCCAACAGGTGGCAGGTCGTCTAACGATGATTCTGGTGAGGATGTTGTTGTCCCTCCATCTCTGTTATGTCCACCATCTGCACCCCATGTTGAGTCTCAGTCCTCTCCACCACCTCCACCTCTGCCTACCCTGACGCAGTTCTTACCACGGTTTTACATTCGCAGGTCTTCTACTCGTCCATCTGCTCATGCGCCTTCCCCATCATCCAGCATGCCTCGGGTATGTAATGAACACATTGTTTCTACTGATGGCACTGGAGATTTGAATGTTCCACAGGATACTGCGCGGGATAAGTTGATGCCAGAGAATAGAGAGGCTGATGACCTGGGTATAACTATTGCCCTAAGGAAGCCACGTCGCCAATGTGCCACTTATCCTCTAGTTGCACATGTTTCATTGGACCATCTTTCAAAGGTGTATAAGAGGTTTGTTGTGGGACTTTCTGTTGTTACTATCCCACGAACATATCAGGAGGCCATGCAGGATAGCAGGTAGCGACTTGCCATGGAGGAGGAGATGGTCGCTTTGCAGCCGTGTGGTACCTGGAGCACTGTCACTGCTCCTCTAGGTGTCTCTGTTGTGGGATGCAAATGGATCTTTACGGTGAAGCAACGGGCAGATGGCAGTGTGGATCGGCTATAAGGCAAGTCTTGTGGTACATAGGTTCACCCAAACTTATGGGGTGGACTATCAGGATACCTTCTTTCCATTGGCCAAACACTCGACACTACGCATTCTTCTATTAGTTGTTGTTTACTGGCCTCTTTACCAACTTGATGTGAAGAATGCATTTTTATATGGTGATCTACATGAGAAGGTATATATATGCAGCAGCCACAAGGGTTTGCTACTGAGGAGTTGTCTCAGAAGGTGTGTAGGCTCCATAAGGCGAAATACGGCCTGAAGCAGAGTCCGAGAGCTTGATACCAGAAGCTATCGGAGTTGATAGATTAACAGGGGTTTGTGCGGTCTATTGCGGATCACTCACTTTTTGTTCAGAGGACACAGAGAGGTATTGCTGTTATTCTTATCTATGTTGATGATCACAGGGAATGATGAGCAGGGCATTCAGGCTGCCAAGGAGTTCCTTGGTCAGCAGTTTGTGACTAAGGACCATGATGATCTTCGATACTTCCTTGGATTAGAGTTCGCCAGGAACCAACGTGGTCTTGTGATGACCCAGAGGAAGTTTGTGACAGATCTTCTTTTAGAGACAGGTATGATAGGGTGCAAGCCTTCTACTACCCCTATGGATCCGAGTATGAGATTATATGATGATGACACTGAGGAGGTAGATAGGACGAGATATAGAGAGCTTGTTGGGAAGCTCCTATATGTCACTATCACCAGGCCAAATATATCTTTTGCTATGAGCAAGGTTAGCCAATTCATAGAGTAGCCCAAGAAGGTTCATATGGATGCAGTCCATATGGTCTTGAGATATTTGAAGACTTCACCTGGTTCTGGTCTTATATTCAACAGAGATACATCTCTTGAGGTGACAACTTGTGCAGATGCAGATTATGCAGGTTGCCCTATAGACAGGAAGTCTACTTCTGGCTTTGCTATTTTCGTTGGGAGCTCTCTCGTACATAGAAAAGCAAGAAGCAGACAGTGGTTGCTAGATCTAGCGCAAAATATGAGACAATGAGTACATGGCCATGGCACAGGGAAGCGCAGAGATGATGTGGGTTAGATCTGTGTTAACTGATCTTGTTGTTGAGGTTTCTCTTTCCATGCAGCTTTTATGTGACAATCAAGCGGCTCTATTTGTTGCCAATAATCCTGCATTTCATGAACGGGCTAAGCATATAGAAGTGGATTGCCATTATACTAGAGACATGATCCAGAAAGATTTCATATCCACCTCCCATGTCTCTACTGGAGATCAGACTGCTGATATTTTCACCAAGGCTCTTGCTAAAGGTCCATTTCAGAGGTGTTGTTCCAAGCTGAGCATTGATAGATATATATGCTCCAACTTGATGGGGAGTGTTAAGATATTTGTATCTCGCATTATCTTTTTCTCATTTATGTTTTCTTTATGTACCTCTCATGTAATTAACCCAGGGTTTTCTCCTATATAAGAGAGCCCTAGGGTCTCATCTAATGCATCCAATTCTTTTTCAACAGTAAGGAAGGTGGATATCGATCAATAATGCAACTCATGACACAAGTGATCGGGGACAACAAGGCTAATAGCCTCTTTTAGAGTGCTCTGTCTCAAGATGGCCTTTATTATATCAGTGGTGTTTTAAGGGATACAGGATACTTATGAGTTTCTAAAGGAATGATCTCAAACAAGGAGTAGCAAGATGAATCGCCATACACCGGGAGAGGGGAGGGAATGATGTTTTGTAGAAACAAGGAAATGTGATTGTAAGAAATATGAATGGACTTGATGCAAGATTTCAAGTGTGGTGTCTTTTCCTTTTAAAGGATTTTGAGCAGTGTCTTAAGTGTTTGATGTCAAAAGGTTCTTCTTGGTCAATACCATCATCGAGATTTTGCCATTGAGTCAAGTACTTACAGATTATTTATTCAAACAAAGTTTGGATGGCTATGGACCTTTGGTAATCATCCTTTTCCGCTCAAGAAAATTAGAAAGTCAAATACAAGTTTATTTGTATTCTGTAAGTTCTTCAAGATGTGTTGAGCGTTATGCCATTATGCTTTGACTTTCCTTCAGAGTTCCCAAAAAAACTAGAGAACATTACTATAACACAAGGTTGCAGAAATCGATAGTCGGGACTCGGTCGGCAGGCTCACTGACTAAGGATTAATCGGCAGTCGGGCGACTAATCGGATTTAGTCGATCATTAGTCGGTTTTGAATTTTTTTATTATTTTAAATATATAAATCATTTTTATACATATATTTTATATATTTGCATAGATTTATACATTTTTTCTTTTTTTGAAAGAATATTTGTACACTTTTTATACTATCATAATGAAACACATGAAGTAATTGACTTTAAATATAACATTAAGCATAATAGAATAAGTTTGCTTTAGAAAAAACAAAAAAAGTAAAATAAATAAAAAAAACTCTATGTAAAAGTCGGCCGAGTAGTCGGCCGACTAGTCGATCCGATTAGTCGGGTTGACCGACTAATGGCCAACTAGGCCTAGTCAAGTCGGCTACCCCCCCTCGACTAGTCGGACCGACTAGTCGGCCTAGTCGGCCGACTTTTACAACAGTGCTATAACATGTAGCATATTTATCCTAGACAGACAAGGACTAGTATTTAAATCAAATAGATGTGGCAAGGCATGTCGTTAGCTACTTTAATAAGTTAGTTATTTAATAAAGTCAAATATGATAAATGTAGCAGATTTCACTATATGGAACAGCCACATATAGCCATCTCAATTAAAAAAGAATGAAGATCATTGACGCGATAGATTGAAATTTTAATTGGTGAAATTGGGAGAACATTTCAACGGAAAATGGAAGAAAAGGAAAGGAAATGAAAGAGTTGAAAAGGGGGAATTACCTTAATAAATAACTTCAAACATTAGAAGTTACTTTTGCTTCTTTTTCGTCGGTGCAGCAGAAGGAAGAGCTGTAGTCCTTTTCTTGGCAAAAGCATTAGCCCGACTTTCAGATTCATCATCACTTTCATCACTAGGACTGTCACTTTTTAGTTGTTTCAAGTTGTCTTGATCTCTTGAAGGTTTTTTGTTACCAATACCCAACTTATTAAGTATCTTCCTTTTGACTGGATCAGTAAGATCAGCCACCTCAGTATGTCTATTGAATTTTGCTCCAAGGCCCAACCTTCAAAATACATTCAATCAAGACAGTTATCTAAGAATAAAATAAATTGTAATTAAATTGAGTGCAATAGAAACCTGGGTGGGCGACCTTCAAATTCTTTATTGACAGTTTCGTCCGAGGTGGATGCACTCATTTTATTAACCCACTCTTCAGCCTAGATTTTGCAAATAGACGTGATTAATGCCACCGAACACATTATATCTATGCACCACCGATTTAATATGATGAGAGAAAACAACTTTAAAATATACAAAAGGTTAAACAAAATATGAGAGCATCTTGCAAAAATTACTGGCACATGTAATTCCTCATTTAATTAGGAAGTTTTTTTCAAGGAAAAGAGCGGTGTCATGGGCAATCATTAAACTTAACAAATAGGATTATAAAGACCAATACTCTTATAGAGCCTTAACATGATCAATTATACTTACAGAATAAAAATGATTGTCAGATAACAACACCATGTCAGTTTTTTGAATATAAGCTCGAGATTGACTCAAGATAGATCTGAATGGAGGCGAAGAATCCATGTAATCCATGTAGCCGACCCAACTTACTTGTGGGAAAAGGCTTTGTTGTTGTTGTTGTTGTTGTTTATGTCAGAGAACAACACCATTACGTGCAAGTCATAGGTCCTAGGCTTCACCCGATCATGCTGTTATTCATTAATAAGGCAGCATACCTTTCCTTCTATTTCAAAAATTTGTTATTCAGCAGGACACAAGCATACAACAACACCATTAAAAACAAAGCCTTTCCACACATTAAGTAGGGTCGGCTACATGGATTCTTTGCCTCCATTTAGATCTATCTCGGATCATTCTCAGGCTTAGATCCAAAAATCTAAGATCCCTTTGGATAGTTTCATTCCAAAACAAGCGTAGTGCCGGTAAATTATTATACTGGATTTGTTTGTTCAATTAGACTTTGTTCCATTTGGAGCATTTCCTAACTATAAGTGATGAGATGTGATTATTTCTTTCTACTATTTTTAGCATGTTTGCTATAATTAGTTTATATATTAGCTTTTGCTATGTTTAGTTATTCTTTTTTGTGGTTCTCATTGCATTGGTTCCCATTGCCTTTTTTTCACTAGTAGGATTCGAACCCTAGTCTTTTAAAGTGGGAGCCAATGCTTCTACCACCATACCATTAGAGGGGCTCTTTCCCATTGCATTGTTCCCTAGGTTTTCTCGTATGTATGAGGCTCAAGGACTCCATATTTACCAAGTTATACGGCTTTATTTTTTATCATGCATCTTATATCATAGTTGTGTAACCCTTTGAAGCCCTATGCCCCACCCTCTCTCTATCCTCTCGTGTTGTCCTACCTAGGTTGCCGCCACCATCATAATAATAATACACCAACACAAGCACCAACAACACAGCTTGTGTTTCTTGAGCATCTTGAATGCATCCCTGCACCACCCATGGTACAAGTATCATGATATATCGTCAATATATCGACGATATATAGGTATTGACATGTTGAGGGTGTATATATTCCCTAGTATATACTTTTCCAGGCTATCGATCGATATCTCACTGTATATCAATGAGACATCGATGTTTCATATCATATAGCTCAAATTGAAGGATTACAATGCAGATTTTCTCAGATATCCACTGATATTATCAATATTGTGTCAATATTGATGTTGCATCATCGATATTACCTGCATCAATTGATTTCGTTGTTTTTTGTGAGTGAAGAAACTTAGAAAAATGTGAGTGACACTCCAACCCCCAAATATAGACTCACATATGAAACTCACAAAATGTTAGTGTGGGTTATAAGAGAGGTGGGGATTACTACTTGACAATTTGGGCTTAAACATTTTGGGTGGTTGTCAACGGGTCCATTTGCGCCCGAACCCAACAAGTTGTCCAGGCAAGTTTTCCTTGATAACGGACTGTGGACCTATATCCGGGACATTACAAATGGTATCAGAGCCAATTTCCCTCTGATAGTAGAAAGGGCTCCCCGAGAGGTGGAACCACCCCTACAAAGATATAGAAAGAAAATGCTACCTAGAACGTGCAGTCGCCCTTATTACTAGTAATAAGTGATGAGCCATGTCACAACAAGGACATTGACTATAAGTTAGGGAGGTTGTAACACCCCAACCCCCAAAACATAGTCCCACATTTAAAACTCACTAAGCGTTAGTGTGTGTTATAAATGGTAGGGATTACTACTTGACAACTAGGACTTAAGCATTTAGAGTGGTTGTTAATGGGTCCTCGATAATGGACCAGGCACCTAAGCTAGAGACATTACATAAAATGTATTTCTTTATTTTTTAAAGAAACAAAAGGATGGATCTCCATAAAAGGAACATTCAAAACTTGTATATTCATTCAAATTATATACACAAATTTACATGCATCGTGCTTTGTACAAAACCTTGGCATATTCAATTACATCCTCAAGATCATTTTTGACGATTGGTCCATTCCTTGCCAACCAAACGACCCATAGATGAGCAATTCCTCAATAAACAAGCAAATAAGGATGTTAACCTATAGTTTTGAAACAACATCAGTAATAATGATAGAAGATAATTTAAAATAGATTAGAAAACAAAACTTTCTAATTGAACTAAAGAAAATCAATACTAATTTGAGTATGTCATAGTGATTATGTATCAATATATTACTAATACTTACTACGTATCAACTATTAATTTATTAAATATTAATATAGTAACTTGTACAATATATGCTGCAAACTTTCCTTGTTCAGCTTTAAATTTGTTTCGACTCTATTGTTAAATGGGGCAAAGGCCCTGTTTAAAATGGGGGTCTTGTTGGTGATTCCAAGAGTAGCAATATAAGCAAAATCTCGAACAAATCGACCACTAAAAATGAAAAATAGTGATACCAAGCAAAACATACCCAATATCGGTGGTATTGGTTAGTATCTTTCGATATTGAGAATAAATATACTATAAACATTCAGCCGATTCAGGTTGATATAGTGATATCTCGCTGATATCTCACGAGATATCGATCGATTTTTTGGAAATCAATATAGAGGTGAATACTAAAACCCCTTTCTTCTCGATATTGATATATCGGCAATATATCATTGATATATTGCAATATTTCGAACAATGGGTCGGAGGGGTCTTAGATGTTTGATTTGCATCGAAGTTGTCAGATCAAAGAGTAAAGGAGTTCTTGTGTTTATTGAGCAGGTTGGGCAAGATGGAGGGTCCAGAATACTGGTGCTAGAGAGACGGATCGTTCACTTTAAAGAAGGCCTACGAGGTAATGTTGGCATCAATAGTACATGATAGTAGGGATGTGTTTCATGATTGCTTACGAATTTGGGGGTGGAGAGACCTACGCGGAGTAAAATCTTCCTATGGATGCTCATAAGAGGCTGAATTATGAGAGGATCATGAAGTGCTAGGATCTTTTCTAGGTGCTGGGATGTACGTGCAGTGCAGTGAAACTTCTGAGGCTGTCAACCACCTATTTTTTAGATGCCTTGGATCAAAGGAGACTTACGCAACAACTGAATTGCCAGGAATTCAATGGGTAAATGTACATTCTTCTGGAGCTCAGTAGACAGTGATAGGAGGGGATCAAGTGAAGACATAGACAACCCCTATGCACCTCTTACATTCGAAACTCGAATATGAGCACCTATGTTTGCTTCGGTACCAGATTTTGTACTCCTCTCCCCAACCATCAGAAGCTCATCACAGGTACCCTCCTATTGGCCTCCCGAAAGTGTGCCACCATCGCCTCACCCAGTGCTCTATCACCTCCGATTCACCACCATAGAGGTCGTGGATGAAGTTAAAAATGAGCTTTAAGATTACTGAAGTCAAAAAATGATCCAATTGTGATCGAGACAAATTGCTACTCCATGTGTATATGGTGTTCATGGCATCCACGACTCCCTCCCCTATCAAAGCCACGAACTTCGCCAAGCCGAGGTCCTACCCACATTTTTTGGGCAATCCGACGCAAACATGGTTACATTGAAATCATTGTCAATGAGCCAGCGCAAGCTCAGAAACTAGCCTCTAACCTGTGCAATGCCTTCCATACTATGCTCAAGGGCCACCAACATGGTCGTAGACCAATAAATTCAAAACCTTTGGCATAAACATCGGACCCACTCTCTCCTCCAACAACCAAAACATGTCTCAGGTTCAAACCAGCAAAAATCTTCCGCATTTCCAGTAGCCTCAACAACTCTTAACTCCATCAATCGAGGATGAAATGTCGATCTCCACACCCCTTAGCTACATCTCCCAATCTTTGTTTCCTATAGAAAAATCACATATGTCTGCCATGACCCAAGAAGACACCCAACAATATTTATTTCTCATGATCACCAAATCCCCTCTTTCCGGATGATGGTTTGCATGATCCACTCGGAGGTTAGCGACCGGTACCTTAACTCCAAACATTTCGCAACTCGGACGTGAATGTCCCCTGTTTTACATCGACATTCCTCAAACTTCAACAGAATCCCTTCCATTTTATTTTCAACAGTTACCCTCATTATATCTTTCCTCAACGCTTACAAAAGGGCTAGCCTCAAGTTTTCCATCCATCTCGTGCTCAAGCCATCGCCTAGCCTTCGACTTCCTTCTCTTCCATGAGAACGAGAGAATAGGATCCAGTTGGGACCTATGCGTAACCTCATCGTGCACTAGCCACCTCTGCATGCCAGCATAAGCTGCAACCAGCATCAATTTATCCTCCCTCTTTCCCAATTTGTGAGTACTTTCCTCCCCATGAGGCGTACCTAGTCACCAACCACATTCGAAGGTCGTCCATTTCTAAGCTCATCGGTGCCCTACGTTCTAAGGCTAATCCCTTTCGTTCCTCAACGTCCAACAATGCTAGCTCTTGCGTGGCTAAAACAAGTAGCCACACTAGCACTTGGATTGACCTGACTTGTTTTTTAAGCCAAAAAAAAGGGGAAGCACGCAGTTGTGTCCACTCAAATTGACCTGACTTGTATGCTCCATCAACCCTCCACTGGTACACAAACTTGTGGCATTCTCAAGTTTTGATTGAAGATCTCAAATTTATGGCATGGTGAGGTCCATAACAGATTGGTACCAGTCTGGTCTAACATGCCCAATTGGACCCTGATCGGTCTGCTTGTTGTAATCAGCATCGCCACCCGACCCAATTACGTCTTTAACAAAGACATCCCCCCCAAACCTATCGAGATTAGGTTTAGAGCAGTCTCCTTCCATGCCCGAGACTTGAACCATCTCCGGAGATCGTGCCACTGGCCAAGTGAAATGCATGCAAATCATGCACGAATAAAGAGGATTGCATCTCCATATCCTCTAGCGAATTCTCGTGTGAGTCACAATGAACTACGGATATTTCGCTGCACAATCGTCCGATGATTGCACCATGCTTCTCTCTGCATTTCATATCGCCAACATCTTCGTTGTGCATTGCCTCTCCTCCATCAAAATAGTCGATGGTTGAGCCATTTGCACGAGACCAACTCCTACTCTAGATGGAACGAAGATTACCCGGCCCAGAATACCAACACTTGCAATGTTGACCTAGGAGGGACCCTCAGCATTGTCAACCATGAATCGCCATCGGCAACACCTCCTTTACCACTTAATCATCTCCAGTGATTCTTGAACCGTATTGAGACCATGACACCTCAGTGATAGTCGCTTCACAGTGATCGCCCACCTGGAATCAATCTCATGAGTTTTATCTCAGAGTTGATGCTTCCTCCACTTCACACACACGAGAAACACCCCCACCCCACATTGGCCAAAAACATCGGCACCTCGTCATCCTCGGATCCCCGCATACACAAGGTCGAGTCCAAAAACAACGAGATCGCATCCCCCATGCAACCCATAGCAGATCGAATCCAGAACAACCAAAACTAAGATTAGATCACTCAGTGTCCCTCAACAGTGAGGACATCCTCCACATGGTTCCCTAACATCTCGGCATAACTTCCATCTTCCGAACACTGGGAGGACAATCCTTCCGCAAATGCTCAGCCTTGCGGCACTTGACGCATACAGAGTCACGAACCATACATCATCGCTACATCCCCTCTCCTGAATTTGAAACACCAAATTCTTTCGCTCTAACATGGCATGAAGCGTGTTGATGTCATCGCCATCTTGCGTTATCACCACCAAAGCCAAATAAGTCGAGAACATCAGTCTTAGCCCGCCTCCCCATGCCCTTTCAACCTCTCCCTAATAGCCTTATGTCTCTCGATAGATGGCCCTCCTCTCTTTCGCATGCTCCTTACCCGAAATCCAACCACCTCTATCACCGCCTCCAACCCCAGCATGCATCCTTCCTTGAACGATCGTTCCGCTCGACGAGCTCTCATGTATCTCATGTCGCTTCGGATATGCGCTCCACAACGAACTTCCACAATCTTCTTTACTCTTTTTTTAACTTTTAAAGGTTGATTTAATCGGGATTTTGGTTTTATAACTACTACTAATATTGACAACACTTTAGGATTTATAGTTTTGTTTTGTGTGCATTATCCTCGAACCCTTGCATGAGCCCAAACTTTTGGCAATGGAAATAAAACAACTTTAGAACTCATTAAAGAAAATCTTCATATATAAATTTTACATGTTACTATATTAATATGTAGAAATTGCTATGAGACAGGTGTCACTAATCTACTGATATAGATCCATGATAGACTACGATTTATGTTGATCGTCTTTAATTCAGGTATTACCTACTTAAATGGTTTGGTGGTAGTGCAATGTGCCTACCACCACAAAGACCAGGGTTCAAATCCCCCTCATGTGGGGGTTGTGTTAGGTAGTCGACAACTAGCGTAAAAAATAAATGAATCTTTCAACATGGATTTGAGCAAGAATCCATATAGCCGACCCTACTTACAGTGGGAGAAGGCTTTTCCATTTTTTATCTTTAATTCAGGTAGATAGTTTAGTTACTAATTTATTCTAATTCATCTTTTTCTTTTAAAAGCAATGAGCGTATAAATAATGTCAGTTGGTTGTTATTATGCTCATTTGATTGTTTGTCTGATTTATAATACATTTCAGTCTTTTGTCTATACATAGTATGTAACATAATATAAATTATATATTGCTTAGGTAGTAAATACACCTATTCTATATTTACCAGTTTTTATGCACGAATTTATTTACGTTCCTTCCAATATCTCTCAGCATCAACCTGCACAGTCTCTACAATGACAGTTAGTCGTGGTCGTAGAAGATCCTCTCATGCGAGAGGTTGTACATGCATAGGATATGGTGAGAAACATGGGAGATAACCCTATTATTACAAGTATGGCATACTGAGGGAACGTACTACTAAAAGAACTGTCACTTAGCTTCAACCAATCGGATAGCCGACTATTCTAATATTTTCTTCAAAAATACATATTGTTGTTTCTGATCGAAGGATAGATGATGTCAGTCCCGAAGTGAAGGTTGAACAATACATCTGTTGAAGAATGTGTTTTGTGGGTCATTTTTATTCCACATTGTGAAGTAGCGGCACTTGGTGACAGAGGTGGACCTATATATAGAGCCCCACAACCATTATAACCTTTGAGAGAGATGAATTAAATATCAACCCTTTGAGGTTGTTCTCATGTGGTTTCATACGCTCCTTATTGGGATATATTTGTTATGCTTATTATATACTACCTCAAAATACATGTTGCATTACTTTCGTTCAACTTTCTCAAGTTCAAGACCTAAGCAATTCAAGTAGATTGAAGAAGCAATGGACCAAGGGGGTTATGGGATAATCAATCATAACATCTTTGATTTATGTTGCAGACTTTCTGTTAGAGTTACCATATTATCTAATATTTTATTTGTGCCATGTAACTCCCTAGGGTCACAAATGTAATGTTCCTTTTGTTATCTCTCTAGGTTTTCTCTATATATAAGAGATCCTAGACTCGTGGAATAAACAGAACGGTCCATTCTTTCTCCCATGTGTAGTCAGAGCGACGATCCTAGACAGGAGCTTATACCTAAAACCCGCCGCCACTGCAGCCCTCTCTCCTTGCACAGACCCTTCTCTCTCATCGAAGGGTCTCGTGTAAGGACCATTGACTCCAACCAATGCCGCTACAGCCCTAGGATCCGCGTGAGGCCCCGGCAGCACCAACCCTAGCTGTTGGAGGCCCCAACGACCACATTAGAGGCCCTAGCGACCCCAACCACTATGCACAAGGGCCAAGCGGCACCATCAGCGTCGGACGCAAGCCTCTAGCACTGAAGGAAGCCCTCATGGGCATCTTTTCCAGCGTCGCCAGCGCATCCAGAGGGCTGTCATATCTCGTTCAGTGCCCTCTTTGCCATCTTAGGTGCCGATAAAGCCCCGAGGACCTCATGATCTATTGTGGAGCACATTTTCAGATCTCTTACACGTCCAAGCATGAATTCTAGGGCACTTCTCAGCCCTCGTATGCATATGTAGTCGATCAATAGAATTTCTTCATCTTTATGACCACCATGGCACCCACTTCTTCTATCGAGACAATGCCATTAGCCACAAACGTGATGGCATAAGAAACTGCTTATCAAACTTGAAGGCACAGAAAATTACGTGATCTGGACTCGTTCTTTCAAGGTGCTCATTGGTGGTCAATGGTAACTCTACATCCTGACTAAAGTTCCTCTAGATGAGAAGGACAGAGACCATGACAACTGGCAAACAAACAACTAACAAGTTATCAACTAGAGGATCAACAGTGTTGAGGCATATATTGCCTTGATCTTCTCTACAAGGACACAACCAAGAAGATATGAGAGGAATTTTGAATAGACATACTCCCAGAAGACGACAAAGTCACATCTTGCGGACATTTATAGGTGGACCTGATCTACATCTCAAGATGATTCCACCCTAGTTGAGTACTACAGGCATCTCACTAGCATGTATGAAGAGCTTACGATATTTCAACCCTCATGTTGTACCAAGTAAGTACAAGAGCATTCGGGCTGGCAGGTACATCATTTTCTTGATGGCTTGCACTCTAGATATCATGTAGTGAAGGAACAATTTCTTATATCAGATACACTGCTAATGATGGAAGTCATTTTTGGGCATCTTGAGGAACTGAAGACATGTTGTCCGACCTCCCACCTTACCTCAGCAGAGAGTTCTGCACACATAGCCTTATCTGGGAGAGGAGGACGATTCAACTTTCGAGGAGGACGTGGCTGTGACTCAAATCATGGACGTGGACGAGAATTTGGATGTGGACAAGACTTTGGGCACAGTCGTGGGCGAGATTTTACTGAGTACGGTGCACTCGTTGTGTTCGCTGAAACCATCCATCTGAACGATGTTGGAAAAAAATTTGGTGTGCCTCCCTATCATGCCAATAGTGCAATGAGGACACTTATGATGTGGACGATGTGTCTACTACTAACATCCCAGTGGCAAGATGGTACATCTCAATGATGCAGATTACTCACATCTGATGCAAATAAAGGAGGAGATGGGATAAAGGTGGGGGAGATCTTCAAAACCCTTTTCATTTCATAAATCATAACTTGTCACATATAATAGCCTACTAAGCACTTTATATAGGAAGGGGTAAATTACAAAATAAATAAGGAAAATAAAATTAACCACTAATCAAGTCCCTGATTTACTCCTAAATCTTAATTGAACCATAAAATAACTCTAATTTAACTAATTAAATAAAAACCCAGTTTGTTGAGATAATAAATTGCTCGCAAATTATTTTTTGGATTCAATGAGTAACGATGGACCTATAAGTTGACGAAAAACCCTAAATTGTTTGAGTTCCCTAATCCTTGTTTGCATTAACGATGCACCCATTTCAGGTGCCTAATAATAATGCGTTATTATACTTCCTAATGTTGTTCTTCAGACATACCATTAAGCTAGTTTTGATACTAAATGGCAAGAGGTCATGCAGGAAGAAATGATTGCATACAATCCCGAGACACATGGAGCCTCACGTAACCGTGACCGATGTGCTTCCTTAGACGGGCTTGGAGCCTCATGTTACCAGCATAAGTGGTAGTTGTGCGATGTTGATAGCCTGTCTCAGATAGGGGGTCCATAACAAATTTCCTTTGATTCATCACGAGTCCACGTTGATTCTTGGCAAACTCTAATCCAAGAAAGTAGCGAAGATTGCCAAGGTCCTTAGTCACAAACTGCTGACCAAGGAACTCCTTTGCGGTCAGAATACCCTGTTCATTATCTCATGTAATGACAATATCATCCATATAAACAAGAATAGCCACGGTACCTCTAGGTGTCCTCTGTACAAACAGTGAGTGGTCCGCAGTAGACCGCACGAACCCCTTTTTCTCTATCAACTCCAATAGCTTTTGATACCAAGCTCTCGGACTCTGCTTCAGGCCATAAATCGCCTTGTGAAGGCGGCACACCTTCTGAGACTCCCCCTCAGTAGCAAATCCTGGTGGTTGTTGCATATATACCTCCTCCTGGAGATCCCCATAGAGAAAGGTATTCTTGACATCAAGTTGATACAGAGGCCAGCCCCTGGAAACGGCAACAGATAGCAGAATACGTAGTGTTGAATGTCTTGCTACTGGAGAAAATGTGTCCTAATAATCCACCCCATAGGTTTGGGTGAACCCCCGAGCCACAAGCCTTGCTTTGAATCGGTCGACACTGCCATCAGCCCTTTGCTTGACCGTGAATATCCATTTGCAGCTCACAGTAGATGCTCCTGGTGGAGGTGAAAAACAATCCTCCATGTGCCACATGATCGCAGAGCTGCCATCTCTTCTTCCATAGCAAGGCGCCACCTACTGTCCTGGAGCGCCTCCTGATACGTCCGTGGGATAGTAACAGCAGATAGTCCCACTATAAACTTCTTGTAGTCCTCTGACAGATGATCCAAGGAAACATGTGCAGCCATTGGGTAAGTAGCACATTGGCGACGAGGTTTCCTTAGAGCAATCGGTATCTCCAGGTCATCAGCCTCACCGTCCTTTGGAATTAACTCTTCATGTTCATCAATAAAATCTCCAGTGCCATCAGTAGAAATAATATGTTCCTGACATACCTGAGGCATGGTGGATGATGTGGTAGGCGCATGAGCAGAGGGGCGAGTAGAAGACCTTCGAGTATAAACATGGGGTAAGAAAGTAGACTCTTTGGGTGGAGGTGGAGGTGGCGGTGGGGGTCGTGGTGTAGGTGGTGAAGATCGTGGGACATTACAAGGAGCAGATGGAGGTGGAGGAACCACAACATCTTCTCTGGATCCAGTATTAGACAACCTGTCACCTGTAGGAGAGAAATACATAATAGATTCGAAAAAAGTAACATCAGCGCTGACATAGTATTTTCTCCCAACAGGATCAAAACATCTATACCCTAGACCCGCAACATCCATAACCATATCTGCAAAAGGATTACTATTGCCAGCTTCTTCCGCATCATTATCCTGTCCTCATAATCCTCACCATGCCTCCACCAAATTTGATATCCTTACATGAAACCCATTTTATAAAGATGTAACTGAGTTTCATCCTTTGATTTCTTCATCAATAAACGACATTTCTTACACGGACACAAGATAGTTCCATCTGAATCCACGATACGGGAACCTTGTGCGTAAGCAAATTGTATAAATTCTTGAACACCTCTTTGAAAGGTATCTGCTATACGCTCATCTACTACACGGTTGTACATCCACTCTCTAACCTTCTCTCATGTTGTGTGTCATACCATAGTCCAGAGTCACTTTGTTGTTGTTGTCTTACTATAAGATGTCTATATGCAGCAGCTACCATGTTTGACAGCTGAAGTGGAGTGTTAAAAGGCACATAGACAGTCCAAGACCGTATATGGCATTTAGCATAGTCTGAGGATGTCGGAATTGGTTGAGCAAGAAAAACATGTCCACTCACTGTAAATCTTTCTCTTTTCGTGTTTCCACCAAAGGAACTTATCTCCGTGTACGAAATCATTGTCATTGTGATGACCTCCAAGGAATTTCAAGTTTCAGCAACCAATGGTCTCTTTGGGAGGCACTTTGTTACCAAGGACCTGGATGATCTCCACTTCTTTCTTGCCATAAAAAGAACATCTAAAGTCCAAAAATATTTCTTCTAGGGATTTAATTTTGTATTCATCTCCATTGATGACTATGTTTTGTTGGAACTCGGTTCTAAGAGCTAGAAACCTATTCTTTTGAATGCAACCTTTGTAACAAGGCACCGGTCCCAAAGATCATGCCACAACCAAGTGTGTCAGAAGACAAGGCATTGGGACAGCAAGGTTTTCAGGTGTGCTTCCACATATGGAGGCCAATAGAGTAGATCATGCAAGGCTAACATCGTCATTACTTAAGAAGAACCCCTATCTCTAATCCTATTTAAACCCATATGCACCCCACCTAATTAGTTAACTTATCACATCGACTTCAATAAGCACTACTTGTTACACCTAATGCATCACAAGCCTACCTAGAGTTCAGCCATGTTGCGCATAACTACATCTTTACCCTCCATCGGTGTAGTTGCTTGACATAATAAGAAATAAAGGGGGAGTCATTTCAAGTTTGCTTTCATCTCAGTAGCAAGGTCGATTAAATATATACTATATAATGGCATAGATAATGCATATAATACATCGATAACCTTTTAAGCAATAAAAACTTAGCACCTATCGGAGGAAGGAAGACATTTTCATGTGTGGTGTATAGGGATTAATTAATCTACAAATGAAGTTTATAATTAAAATAATAGAATATTTATTAGTGCATACGGTGCTTAATACTTTTTGTTAATCATTTCAAAATGTTTCCTTGTTTTTACTTATAATATGTGCAGGTTTAGATTTTAGTCCGCAAGTACTACCAACATCCAACGCAAGAATGCTACAAGTAGAAAGAATCCATTGTACATGAACAATCTTGATCTAATTATCTGCATATAACACATAAAAATACAGGATTTATAATAGCAGCATAGCATTGCATAATTCACTTACAATTTTAAGTGCCCTGTCTAACTTCACAACTTGTGGGCACACCTTCTCATTCTTTTCAGAGGCCATCAGATGTTTCCCTCTTCAACTTTGTTCGAAGTTAAAAGGTAGCTAAAAAAATAAATAACAGAATAAGAGCAATAAAAGCTTACTAATTTGGTATTCTAAATTAGTAAGCTTGTTGTCAACAAAGAAAATGAGTTAATGAGAAAAATGTTTGTCAGGAATACATCAATGGTACAAGAAGTGGGTATTCATTGTTAACTCAAACAAATTTCTCCAAGTGAATACGGGTAGTTTGGTCAATGGTTAGAAGAATATTATTTCAAATCATCTCCAATCCTCTTTGAGATGTAAATAAAAGAGGAGTGCAAGAGACCAATTCAGGAGATGAAAAGGACAACTGCATACTAATTTGGTATTCTAAAGAGTCCTCAAGAGTCAAGATTTTCCTTTAGTTGCTTCTTCGCGTCCTAACTCTTGTAATTAGTTTGAAGATAATGCATGCATTAGAAGGTGGTGCATATTTTGAATGCATCACTTCCTTCAAAGAAAAAGAGATCAATTCATCCGGATGCATAGAAAAAAGTGACATACTTACAAAGAGGTCGTAGCCAAACGATCACCAAATACAACAGCAATAATCCAACTTTCACACTTAAAACTAGGGCTGGCTATCGAGCCCGACGAGCCGAGCCAGCCCCTAGCTCAGGCTCGGGCTCGTTCGAGCCCAGCCAAGCTGACTCGAGCTCAGGCTCGATGAGCTCGAGCCCTTATCGAGCTGGCTCGGGCTCGATAAGGCTCGAGTCGAGCCCCTTATCGAGCATGTGCTCCTTATCGAGCCTAGTCTGGGCTCGAGCCCAAGTCAAGCTCGTTAAGGAAAATGGGTACTTTTGGTGGAAAAGTGTTTTGTGCGGGTTCGAACTCGAGACCTGTTCTTCAAAGACTATGTTCCTTATCAGTAGGCCACTAGCCAAGTTGTGTATAAAATCTTAATTGTAATATATATTGTAACATTATATTTGTTTATTAAAAAATTACTAATTTTCTAATGCGTGAGGGGGGGCAAATGTATGGGCGGGAATGGAATTGATTTGAGAATTGGGTCATGACTCATGACTCGTGGGAGGGTCAAAGTTAGTGGAGGGAAAATTGCAAAGGGCTCATTTTATTTTGTTTGTATTATATATAAATAATATATATATTCCTTATCGAGCTCCTTATTGAGTTATCGAGCCGAGCGAGGCTTGGCTCAAGCTTGGCTCATTAATAGGGCTGGCTATTGAGTCGCGGCTCGATGAGCCAGGCTCGGGCTCGGCCCGAAAAGGACTCGTGAGCTCGGCTCATTAAGCTATTGAGTCGAGCCCGAGCCAGATTTTTGAGCTCGATAGCTTAACGAGCCGAGCCCTGCTCAGCTCGATAACTCAATAAGGGGCTCGATAAGAATTATATATAATTTTTATATATTTATACATAATAAAAATCAATTGGAAATTGGGAATAGTAAATGCAGAACCCTAACCGCCGTACCCCTAATCCCTAATTCCTACCCAAACGATACCCCCGCCGCCTCCATTTCCCCATCTCCACGAAGCCTCCTGACTCCTCCACCCAACCGGCCGACTCCCTCAGCAATCAGCACCCTCCCTCTCCAATCTCCCCTACGCGGCCGCGGTCGTCATCCCCAACCAACCCACGCTACGGGCCGCGGTCGCCATCCCCGACCGCTGCGCACTTCGGTCCGTGCGGAGTGCAGCCCGCGGTCACCCTCGGGCCTACTCGACCCCCTCCGCCCTCAGCCTTAGGCCTACTCGACCCCCTCAGGCCTATCGACGGAGGCTATAGCCCTACCCGACCCCCTCAGGCGTCAGCCTTCTCCTCCAGAAGTTGCGGTGTGCAGCCCACGGTCGCCATCCCCGACCCCCCAGGCCTCCCCACCACCAACTGTGGCCCACGGTCGCCATCTCCGACCAACCCGCACACCTCCTTCCGCAGTTCCTTTGTCCCCGATTGAGTCCTCTCATCCACAGCAGGTGCAGTGTGAAACCTTTGGCTATATATAATAACAATTTTGGACTTTGTTATCTTCAAGTAATTCTTTTGTCTTGTATATAATAACAATGGTGGAATTTGAAATGTGAAAGTTGGTAATAGCATAACATTTTATTCACCACTTTCCTTTGATGTCAAGCTCTTACCGACAATTTGGACCAATTAATGTTCTGACAAAAGGGATCTAAATGTCCATATTTCCTATCTTATAGGAAGTATTAGTTGCTGACTAAGGAGCAATTTTGTGTGCTCAATTGTGTTGATTACCTTAGGGATACCACGCCATTACCTTGCTCAGAATGGGTTTGTCTGGTCAATGTTTATTAAAAGTTCTATTGCCAAATGTTTGCAGAATCAATTTAGGGTGAGACACAAAGGTTACTCTTGAGTGGTATACAGTTTTTAATTTTGAAAGTTTGGAAGTAGTTATTATGGTTATTTTGAACATCACTCATTGTAGTTGTACATTTAGCAGCACATTTCCATAAAATGTTTGCTGAATTTGTTTGGCAGGATTGTTCTAAATTTAGCAATCAGTAAAGTATTATTGCGAGAAAATAACAAGGTTCGCATACTTCAGGTATGCAACCTTCAGCTGTTTGTCATTATTTGCATACTTGTATTTTCTCTACACTAGAACATTGAATGTTTTTGCTGTCCCATACTCATAATATTTCATCGTTTATGGGACCATGGAAAGGACAGCATTCCATCATTTATTTGACTAAGGTTCCTCGTTTACTATGTATTTGGAAGTATTTGCTCCATATGTATAATGTCAGATATACTTGCAATGATGCTTTTAAAAAAAGTACTTCATGTGTACTTGCAAGTTGCAATAGCATTACTCATTGTAGTTATTTACCATTTTCCAGGTACAACATATCCTGACTCAGATCTATCGCTTAACATGGATAAAGGGAAAGCAATGCAACAATATCAACCAATTGACCAAAATGCAGGTAATTTATAAATTTCTAAAGTTCAACTCTCATTGCTTGCTCTGAAATATGCGTGTGTTCTAATAATTATCAATTTTTTTGGATTCTTTAGAAATAGCGCAGAATAACAAACAATCTGGAAATATGGAGATTGAAGAATCAAACGATCCTCTTGTGATATCATTGAAAATCAACCAATTAGTAACAGTAACAGTGATTTTCCTGGTGTTACTGTTGAAACAAAAAAAGAAAAAAAGATATGAAGTTTGGAGTGAAATGGTAGAGACCATAGAAAATGGAGTTCTCAAATCCAAATGTATTCATTGTGTTAAATTGTTTTCTGTTACTAAAGGAGGTCCTACTAGCACACTTGGTAAACACTTGAAGTATAAATGCCCCATCAAGTTACGAACGAAGGGACAAAAGTTCTTGCAGTTTGGGAAAAATGCAGCAGGAGAATCCTCCCTAACTGTTCAGAAATTTCATCAAATGCATTTTAGAAGAGTGATAGTTGAAAGATCATAGATGTGGAGTTGCCATTTTCTATTGTGGAAAGACATAGTTTCAGAAGGCTTATGTCTTACGTATGCCCTCAATATCTGCCATATTCTCGTCAAACTGCTAGGTTGGATGCTATGAATGATTATGAAGAGCGAAAGATTGGCATAAAAAAAACAGTTCTTAACCATTAATAGTAGATTTAGCTTTACATCTGATTTGTGGACATCAAACCAAAATAAGAGTTATTTGGCTTTAACAGCTCATTACATTGATAACTCTTGGAAACTTCAAAAGAAGATCATTTCATCTAGAGAAATGCCTCCACCTCACATAGGGGACAGACTAGCTGATTTTATACATAATATTTAGAAAGAGTGGTCTCTTGAGACGAAAGTTATGTGTATTACATTGGACAATTGTAGTGGAAATAATGTTTTGGTGAGAAAACTAAAATATCTTCTACTGGAGTGTGGTGGCTTGATTTGTAATGGTTCATTATTCCATGCACGATGTGCGGCTCATATTTCGAATCTAGTTGTCCAAGATGGATTGCGAAATATCAAACCGGCTCTTGAAAAGATACGAGAGAGTGTAAGATTTTTTAAATATTCACCAGCGAGGCTTTGAAAATTTAGGCACATTGTTGATGATCAACAATTATGCACAAAATCGAAAGGGTTGGTTTGGATTACCCTACGCGTTGGAATTCAACATACGAGATGTTGAAATCAGCACTTTTATTCAAAAAAGCCTTTATTGAATTGAAAGTTTGGGAGCCTTCTTATACCGATTTGCCAGAGCCGATTGAGTGGTTAAATGCAGAAGCCATTTGTGATTTGTTAGAGGTCTATTATGATGCAACACATGTATTTTCTGGTGTTCAGTATCCCACCTCTAACAATTTTTTGTTCCACATTGCTAATGTAAATGAAACACTAATGAATGCAGAAGCTGAGCTATTTCCTCTTCCATCAATGTTAGAGGACATGCGTGTAAAATTCCGTAATTATTGGGGAGATTGTGATGCATTGAATTTGATGTCCATTGCTGCAATCTTAGATCCAAGAGGGAAAACAACGCAGTTAGAATATATTTTTGGTCTCTTGTATAAGGATATGGATATAGAGTTACAACTTCGTAAGATTTATGATACATGCCGTGACATTTTCAAGTATTATGAGAACACACATATGGATCTTAGTTCGAAGGATTCCTGTCGAGATCAACCAGAGGAAAAAGAAAAGAGTTCGACTTTTAGTGCAAGAGATAAACATCGTCAATTCCTTTCTTCCCTCAATAAGAATCGAGGTGCACAAGAAGAAAGAATGTCGGAACTTGACATTTACTTAAAAGAAGGATGTTGCGAAGATAGTGATACATTTGATATCTTAGATTGGTGGAAGGTAAATTCTAGAAAATATCTCATTCTTTCAAAGATGGCAAAGGACATACTTGCAGTTCCAATGACTACAGATGCTTCGGAATCAGCATTTAGTAAAGGAGGTCGTGTGATTTCCGATAATAGGAGCTTTTATTATGCTGCCACAACTGAAAGTTTGCTTTGTTGTGGAGATTTGTTGAAACAAGAATTCAAAGATGGACACATATTGGTGGTATGTTCAGAACGTTTCTTTCCTTGCAATGTAATGTTTATATGTTCGTGCACATATATGTCATTACTTACTATTATTTCTTTTGTAGACTGATGCTATTGGAGAGGAAAACACAGTTGAAGTTGTTTCTTCAAAAAACTGATGATTAACCATTGGTATGTAACAATGCAATGTATTAATGTATCATGTCTTTTTTTGTTACTTCGTTTACATATAGCTCAATAATGATCTTTACATAAATTATTTTTTAATGCAGACATCAACTATTTTGAAAGTCAATCATTTTGGAAGAGTTCAACAACTAGAACAAGACATCAACTATTACAGAAGACTGTCATTTTGATTTGATGTTGAGGCGATTCAATTGAACATAATATTTTCGTTTTAGTTCTCAGAATTTCTATTGGTGAAACTGTAGTGATGCTTATTTTTGTTTGTACTAATTTTGCAACATTATGAATGGTAGACTAGCTATGTGTTTGTGTGGTTTATGGAGTAATCTAATACTCAGTTTACCTTGTTTGCATCAATGTCTCCAAAGAGGGATTTTTTCAGGAGACTGGAGAGCCAATAGGGATTGAAGATCTATCGTGAAATCAAATTCATATTCATCTTTGGTGTTACAGGAACTTCGTTGCAATTTTATCTTGTGTCTTTTATTTTTTGTGTAAATCTAGTTGAGCACAACTTCTCTTTAAGAGGTGTTTTTCATGTAATTGTTATTTTTTTCAAACTTTGGGTTATATGCATTGCAGAAAATAATCTGAATATACTTAAAAAATTGGTGATTTTTCTTTTTTTATAAGCAGATGCATTGTTACATTATATATTATATTTAAGCTTTTATGAACAACCAGGATAATGGCCTAGTGGTAAAAACATAGATTTCATAGAAGAGGTTGTGGGTTCAAGCCTATGCAATGCACTTTTCCACCAAAAAAACTCATTTTCCTTAATGAGCCAGAGTTTGGCTCGAGCCCAGCCCTGGCTCGATAAGGAGCTCGGCTCGATAAGTGACTTGGCTCGAGCCTTATCGAGCTTGAGCTGGCTCGATAAGAGGCTCGAGCCAGTCGAGCCCCAGCGCAGCCAAGCTTATCGAGCTCGATCCCGAGCCAAGGCCTGACTCGGCTCATTAGGTTCGATAGCCACCCCTACTCATTAAGCTATCGAGCCCAAAATTCTGGTTTGGGCTCGGCTCAATAGCCTAATGAGCCGGGCTCACGAGCCCTTATCGAGCCGAGCCCGAGCCTGGATCATCAAGTCGTGACTCAATAGCCATCCCTACTTAAACCAAACACTTTCTTCTACTAGAAATGTACAGTAGATGTGATGTTCATGAAAGTGACGAAGATAAGTGATGCAAACTGATAATAGAAAGTGGAGTGAAATGTGAAAAGAAAAAAGGTTGAATAAATTCAACCATGGTGGAGTAAAAAATGTGACAACCATGAACGTAGAGGTTCCAGCACGATCAGCAGGCAGTGCAGGGACGAGGACAGGAGCGGAACGAAGGGCACTGATTGGTAAACTTGGAAGTTGTCATGGTGATAAAAATGGAGAGGAAGGAGATGAGATGGTGGTGGCGGGGAAAGGGCATTGGGACGGTGGTGTCGGTGATGAGGTGGGTTTTTTTATTGTAGAAAAGAAACAAGGCGAGTCCGGTAAACAGTTGTGCTTACTACGTAGTTATAATTGTACTTGTAAGAAATGTTAAATAAATAATGTTCATGTTTCAAAACATATTATTCACGTAACTACCACATGATGTTTCCTCCGTAAAATGAGTATACTGAGGACTTGCTGGAGTGGATCAAACTTTATAATCTAGAAAGCATACCACAATAAGCCCATAGACAAACACAACGTTATGTAATACTTTCAATTACAAGATAAACAAATAAACTATAAGTACACATGTATTTAACGTGAGAACCCTCCTTAAAAATCACAACTAGAGTCAACCTAACCCACGAGGGTCTTTCTACTAACATGAGTTGCTTACATGGACAACCCAACCGTATTACAGGTAAAGGAACCTAACAGCCTCAATCTCAATAAAATGCAATAAAGAATGTGAGGCAAAAATAGAACGATATTACATAACGAGGAGTGTGCCCGGAAGATGATCGTATAGCTTCAAAGTTATAGACATGAATCGATGACCAGAAAATAGCTCCTTGAACTCTCTCAAAGAAAACAATGGAGAGTAGAGAGGAGATGTATTGCTCTTAGTTGTGTTGAACAAGTGAGGTCTACGGTCCTATTTATAGGATCACAGTCGTTGGAGGCAAAATGGTAAGGAAAAACTTCCTGAAATGTCATATGATCGATCACGCACAAAAGATGAATGATCTTTTAAAAAAGTGCGCGGGTGGACTCTCAATATGGGATCTACCTCAAGTAGTATTATGTATTTATATACTAAAAAAACTAAGGATACAACTTGTTACACAGTCCATGTTCTACACAATGCCCTGCAACGCTCAATTACATTCTCCGAATGAAAACCACCACCTCTAAGCATAACTGCATTCCGCGCACATCAAATCGCCCAAAGTACCGCAAACGGAAGCGCACAATCCTCACGACCATAGCCGTAAATCAATCTGATATCCCTCCAGAAATTCATACAATCTTGAGAACCGAGCCAAGAGATGCATGCTCTGCCCCACACGTCAGACGAGAAAGAACAAGAGAAGAACAGGTGGTATGCATCCTCCTCCCCAACTCCACATCTGCTACAGAGAGTATCCTCCACCCCCATCATCCGCCCCCAATGTGCCTTCGTGAGAGTCCTCCCTAACCTGAAAGTCCAAAGGAAAACCTCAATGCGAACAGGCACTCCGCTCCTTCCAAATTAATTTTAGGTCCACCCCAACCTCCTCCGCGACAGCCTCCTCCCCTTCCTCGGCAAAGAAAGCATAAGCCTTCCTAATTTAGAATCTCTTGTCGCCCCAAACGTAGTGATCCCTACCCTCCGAGAGGACCTCTCCTCGCGCCAGCGACTCCTGCATCTCCAAGAAATCCTCACATCTCTGGTCCGAAAGCTAAGATACAAAGATCGGCGAGAACGCTCCTCAATCTAGGGTAGTGTTCCCCAAGGATCCCCTCCCCTGATCAGTCATCCACTCAAAATCGGAAAATCCCTCCATTCCCCAAGATGGGCCTCAGCTTGGTAACCAATTCTGGAATCACCTGCGATATACCTCTCCATAACGAGGAAGGAAGTCGCCCCACCTCCACTTGCAACAACAATGACACCCCATAAATCCTTCGGACCAGCCTGCACATCAGATCCTCCGAATCACCCCAAATACATGTCGTCCACTTAGCCATGAAAGCCTTATTCATTCCCCCACCCTCTTGATCCCCAACCCCCCTTCCTCTTCTGCAATGTCAAAGTATTCCAATCCACTAAATGCATACCTCCCCCAGACTGCTTGCCATCTGACCAGAAGAACCTTCTCATCAAGACCTCAATCTTCTGACAAACCCCGATTGGCAAGGCTCTAATGAACATAAGAAAACGGTATTGCCGAAAGAGCATGCTTCAGAAGGACCAGCTCTCCCACTTTCGAGTAATCTCGCCTTTCAATCTGCCAGCTTACCTTCTGTGTCTCCACTAGGGACCTCCAATCTCCAAACGTGGGACGACCCGCCACCAAAGGCAATGCAGTCGCAACCCAGCAACCTTGACGCCCTTCCCACTTCTTGTTCTGAAAGCCCAAAAGACACCACCACAAACTTTTCCCTATTAATTTGAAGACCAGAGATGTCACCAAAGATCTCCATGACCAAAGAAGCTCTACGAAGGCCCACCTCATCCTCCCCCAAATAACAGTGCCATCAGCATACTACAAAAGCGGAATAGAAATGTCACCACAATTGTAGCATGACCACCACCCCTCTGTCGTCACCAACCTCGCCATAACCGCAAGTGCATTTGCAACAATTACGAACAGCATAGGCACCAGCGGACATCCCTTTCTGATGTCCCTTTGGGGCTGGAAAAAACCCCCCCTTTCAGTCGACCATTGACGAGCACCGTATGAGATACCGTCGTAACGCACTGTTTGATCCAGTCCACCCACATCTTCGGGAAGCCCCTCTTCAGCAAGGACGCCCACAGAAATCTCCAATCCACGCAGTCATAAGCCTTTGAGAAATCCACCTTCCACAGCACACCCTTGGACCTGGACCTCTTTCAGTCCGTCACGATTTCCGAAACCATTACCATACCATCCGCCATAGCCCTCCCTGGAACGAACGCCGACTACACATGGGAAATGATCTGATCCATCAACCGAGATAACCGAATCGCCAGAATCTTCGAAATCAATAGATAGATAGCATTAGACAGAGCTATGGGTCTGAAATCCTCCACCTTGGCCGGCACACTCTTCTTCTACAATAGAAAGATTAGCGCCTTCTTCAATCTCTCAAAACCATAGTTCCCCATCTGAAACTATACCAGCACCTCCATGATGTCACTTTTGAGAATGTCCCAATACTCTCTGGAGAAGCAAACAGAGAAGACATCAGGGCCAAGAGCCTCGTCCATGATAAACAGATGCAACGCCTTCCATGCCTCCCCCTCTGTAAAATCACGCAATGAATCCTCCACCTTGTCCTCAGGAATCGTTTTTTTTTAAGTCTACAACTTCGGGGGAAACACGCGGTGGTGTTCACCCCTAATTTATTATCAAAAAGTCCTCAGGAATCGTAGCCACTCCTTTCCCCTGCCAGCCCCAACCTCCACGCGAAATGTGTCGTCCACAAGCCTGGAAGTGAGAGCGCAAAGCCACACCGACCTCCGAGTCTCCCGTCACCTTTATCCCACCAACCTCAATTGAGTAAATGGGATTCCTTCGCCTCCTTCCACTCGCCACCGAGTGAAAAAACCGGGTATTAGCATCTCCCTCCTTCACCCATCGTTGCCTCGATCGTTGTCTCCAAGCGGCCTCTTCTTTCTTGTCCTCCCTGAAGATCTCGTCAAGATATTTACTTCTCTCAACCGCCTCCTCCACCACCAGATTCCGCTCATCCTCCAATTTGTCCAAACAAGCCACCTCCTCCTGTGCCAGTTGCCTCCTCTCCCGATGCCAAGTACGAACTCCCTTGTTGTACCCCATCAAGAACCTTCTGAGCGCACCCAGCTTGCTCGCAAACCTACACGTTGCAGACCTTCCGGATCGAGTCCCCTCCAGAAATCGATCACAACCTCCCGAAAGACGTCCTCCAACAGCCAAGCCCTCTCAAAATAGAAGAAATAATGCTAATGGGTCCCCTCCCCAGACACCCACAGAAGCGGCGTGTGATCCGAGTGCACCGTCGGCAAAGCCCTAGCCTCAACTAGGGGGAACAGCAATAGGGCCTCGGTAGAAAGCAGAAACATGTCAATGCGGGATCTAGCTCTGGAATTGCGCCATGTGTACCGACATCACACCACGTCGAGGATCTACAAATCATAATCCTCCACCATCCCTTGAAACACTTTGGAACCAGCATTCCTCCCTCCTTTTCCTCCGTACACTGAGGACTTGCTGGAGCGGATCAAACTATATAATCCAGAAAGCTGCAACCACAACAATCACGCAGACAAACACAACGTTACGTAACACTTTCAATAACAAGATAAACAAATAAACTATAAGTACACATGTATTTAATGAGAGAACTCTCTGAAGTAAAAATCACGACCAGAGTCAACCTAACCCACGCGGGTCTTTCTACTAACATGAGTTGCTATACAGGGGAAGCTCAACCATATTACAGGTAAAGAAACCTGATGACCTCAATCTCAATAAATATGCAATAAAGTATATGAGGCAAAAATAGGATGATCTTACATAGCGAGGAGTGTACTCGTAAGATGAAAGTGAAGCTTCAAAGCTATAGACATGAACGGGATCAGAAAATAGCTCCTAGGACTTTCTCTCAAAGAAAACAGTGGAGAGTAAAGACAAAAGACGTATTGCTCTTAGTTGTGTTGAACAAGTGAGGTCTAGGGTCCTATTTATAGGACTAGGCTCTCCATAGCTATTGGAGGCAAAAATGGCAAGGAAAAACTTCTTGAAGTGTCATATGATCGATCGGGCACAAAAGATGAATGATCAAACTAAGATTATCGATCATGGATGAAATGTTGATCGATAATAATTTAAAAAGTGATCGATTAGGCAAATAAAGTGGTCCACCATTAAGTGAAGTTAGATGAACAATGGATTTTAAACATTGATTACTCATAACAAGAAATCTGGTCAACCAAAGGTGATTGATCAGGGCAAAGAGGCTGATAGATCATCTTGATTTTTTATTTGAAAGTCGAAGTCAAAGGTTCAAAATGAAAGATGCATAATATTGTTTGAGGTTCTTTACATGCTAAGATAAGTACATTATGTATGACTCGATAAAAGAAAAGATTGTCTTCTTCTTGAACTTAAGGTCCTTTCTTTAAGCTTGAGCTGGAGTTACTTAGCTTTGAACTCCTTTGAGCTTCTTCATCCCTTAAGCTTGAGCTCCTCGTGCTTGAGCTTCTTCTAGGTCACCTTAAGCTTGGGCTTGCTCTTGGTCCAATAGCTTTCTAGCTTTTGACCTAGCTTCAAGCTAACTACATAAGTTTTGTTATCATCAAAATATGTATGCTCGTACATGAACTAACAACACATACTATAATAAATTTACTACAACATATTTCAACACATAGGACTTCTGAACAATTTATTTAATCTAATATTTAATGCACCTTCAATTTTTTGGATTTTAGATAAATACCCCTTAAACCTTCAGCATCATGAATATGTCCTTGTGAATTCCATTGTAACAAAAATAACAATGTAAATTTCTTCATCTCATTAAGAACAACATTCTATGATATGGTGCTTAGTAATGATGTTTGATCTATGGGTATCAAGTCAGCCAATCTACATGAACTTGACTTGGACTAACTTAATATGTGTTTGTGAATCGAGCTTGGATAGCAAGCGAGTTAGAGGATGGACTAATTGTCCTTAGTGAGTTAAGCTCGAACCGACCGTAGTCAACTTATTAACTCGATAGGTAATAAATGTACTCAACTCATTAACTCGAGAGATATTAAATTTATGCAAACATACACATTCTGTAAATCCCCCCCAACCCACAAGTATAAATATAGTATCATGAGTAGGTACTTGCTCTCTCCAATTTTGAAATTTTGTCCAAAATGCACGACCTCACGGACTCGCTCTCTCCAATTTTCACCATCTGCTTTGATGAACTAAAAAAACAAAACACCCTACTTCCAACTTCTAACTCCAGGTTCCAGGCCCATTAACATGGCAGCTCCACCAGTCATCGCTCCTACACATCCATGTTTCTCTACCACACCCATCTCCATTGAGAAAGACAAATCGTCCCAACACTCCTTCCCGCCTACATCCTAAACCCCTCTCCTCCCAATCGTTGTATAGTTGCTTGATATGTGCAGCACCACTCCCTAACTCCACGTCAAACCCCCTTCTCTTTCCAATCGTGGTGTTGCCACAAAAACCCCTTTTCTGGTCCTTTTCCCTTCTTCGATAGTCCACCTAACATCCTCGTTAAAGAACTCGCAAACCAAGTTGAGCTGATGAGCTTGATTTCAAGTATTCTGAACCTTATCGAGTCCAAGCTAGATTATCGAGTTGAAGTTCAAATTAGGGTTGACCCAGCTTGTTAACTCAAGACACCTCTAGTTAGATCCAACTTTTTGTTTTTGTTTTTTGAAAAGGAAAAGGAGCGTAACAAAAAGGCATGCATCCAGAAACTCCATTCATTCACAAAATTAAGGGTACAATGGTACATGAAGATGTAGTCAATATTGCCAAGAGCGGAACTCAGATAAGATCTTGGCATACTCAATGGCACTCTCTACATAGAACAAGGTTCAAAATAACAATATTGATATCATATCCATCGGGGGTCTGAAAAAAGGATATATCGAGAATATATCGACGATATCAATGGAAATCTAGGAAGTTTCTCAAAAAAGAATTTTTCTCATAAATTAAGATTACCATATTTCCTAAAAAATAAATAACATACAAATGCACACTAATATGCAATGAGGTATATTTTACACTTCTATGCACATTACCGCACATATCGTTGATGTCAATGACGATTGTTTGGTTGTTGAAAAATATAGAAAGGTACATAGAAAATCAGTAATAACCATTATAAACATAAAGGAGGTATATTTAGCACCTACGCATTATATGATCTATATTACATCACATACTATGTATGAAAAAAGCTATATCGTAAAGAAAACATACAAGCAAATTGGCATAACATACAGATTATAAAGAACATCATTCATAACAACCATAAATTTTGTTTCATCTCCATCATTGAGGGAGGAATGTGTTGTTAACATGGTTTGAGAAAAACACCCGCGATGCGCGCCTCAAAGGTGGCCGCCTCAATTGGGAACTGTGAGGCGACCACCTCATTTGCTCGAGGTGATGTGAGGTAGTCGAGGCGTTAGGCGAGGCGTTCCTTGAGGCGTTAATGATTTTATGAGTCATTAATGAGTTACTCTTAAAACCCACCCTCGTGTGTTAATCAATTAAACCATGTAGTCAAATAGTTTGGTTAGTTGATTACTCACTTTGTTCGTAGAAACTATGCCAAGTCTTTTTACAGACTTGCATATCTCATAATACCAGTGGCGGTTGCATCCAATGCGAATGTTGCATCTTATGCAAGAAATACTCGATATTGTTTGGAGCGGAAGCATCCCATCCTCATATAGCCACAAGGGGATAGAGTTGGTTACTCAACCTATTCCATAACAGTTGGCAAAATGGTTATAGTCCAAGGTGTGGACGTCCATATGAGTAAATAACCATATTATGGACGTCTAAGGGTGATTAGCCAACCATATGGACATCTGAGGGAGGTTACCCAACCATACGGGCATCCATATGGTTATCTAAACCACAAGGGAAGGCCACAAGGAGATTATCTCTCCAACAATTCATGATTGGACTTGGTTGTTGCATTATCACATGATAATATATAATTATGATGTAACAATTATGGAAACCCACCTCCAATAAATGAAATCATATACATAAGTCCAAAACCAAATGTAAATCCAATTTACATTTACCAATGTTCAATGTGAATCAAATTCACATTAACATTAATTGTGTGCATCTAATTCACGTGCAAGTCCTGAAGTAAATGTGAATCAAATTCACATTAAGGATAATTAATATTCCCATTAATCATGTATCAACATATGTGAATATGATTCACATTTTAAATGTAAATCCAATTTACATGTAACAATTTCATTGTAAATCCAATTCACATTGACATTGATTGTGTGAATCATATTCATGTGCCAGTCCTTTCAATTTGATGCAAATCAAATTCACATCATTGATCGTTATAAGTCAATATCCATATTTATCGTGGTTCCACATGTGAATCTTATTAACACATTATTCAACATTAATTAATTATTATTATTAACATCTATCTTGGTTCTAAAGATAGATCTAAATGGAGGCGAAGAATCCATGTAGTCGACCCTACTTAAATGTGGGAAAAGACTTTGTTGTTGTTGAATTATTATTAACATTGATCAATCTCTCGATGTAGGAATCATAAACAATTAGGATTTGTATGTAGCGTCTGCGGATACTTGGAGATAAGGTCATGGAAATTGCATAAACGGTGTATAGTGACTTGGTATTGAGATCACATCTCATATCAGGGACCCATACCAATTAGAGCTACTTGGTTGAATCAGATAATTGAATCTTAATCTTCTACTGACGTTGATCCAATCAAATCAATTATCCAATTCTTTAGACTAAGATTGTGATTTTGAGATTTAGGTCTCCAAATGGAGTCACTAAAATGCATTCATATTTCATCACTCATCGGAATAGAAGCATCATGAATGCCATCTTTTAAGATCGTTTCACCCTTGAGTATTCGGTATTCCCAATACTCATGCATCTTACATATTGGAAGTCCATGACTAAGCCCAAAGTCCAACGTCTTAAGTATCTTCTTCCAGCTTTATAGTAAGTTTCTCAATCGATCATTGGAAAACAATATGGATCATATGCTTTTCAAAAGCATATATCATACTCTTAAATTCTTATATTATTTCTAACAAGACAAGCATCGATGGAATTTGGTTTACTCCCACTATCTCACGAGTGAGCTCATGTCTTCCGATTCAGTAAACTCATATGACTCCGTTAAGAGATCATACATATCATATGCACACAAATTCACTAGTATATAAACCTTACGTTATTAGGCCATCAACGTGTTGGTCTGTCAAACGTACATTCTAAGGTATATATATCTCCAATCAGAGGAAGTGTAATAGCACACGATACAGGACTTAAGTTATCTCGATCTCATTAGGTCAACACTTTAACATAAAGTTAATAATTTGACTTTTGACCTTTGTCAGCATCTTGATCTGACTAATCCGTTACTCTAAAACTCTATTGCTATGCAGAGGACAAGTATTAAGAGGCCAGCCAGATGTCAGTCTTCGGGGATAAATTACCGTCTCTTTCTCAATCCGGAGATCCTCTGTTGATAATCACTTGCCAATGATATTTATGTCCTCGATCTAACGCTTTAGATCTACAACCATGCATTATCCTCTATGATATAACTTTTAAATCAACAATTGTATGATATAAATATGCCCATGATACATAACATTGATTGTACAATGGGATCTATAAATGCAAACGTAATTATACTTCATTTCAAATAAAGAGGCGGTTTACAATAACCTTTTAAGTTCATTTCACCATGAGCTCGCATGCCCAACAACAGGTGAAGAGAGTAACACTAATGTCTCCGTTTTTCTATGCCTGTAAATGATGAGACTCAATGGAGATTGGGTGCAACAATATCAAAAGGGGGTGGAATAGGGATGTTTGCTAGCACTTTTGCATTTTTGTTCTTGTGATTCTTCTATGGAGGAAGTGTTAGGAGTTTATAAAGAGTTCCTAAACTCATATTTCATTTTCAATGATCGTGGATATTCTCATTGTTGCAGTATGTGGATGATATATTGCTCATTATCCAAGGTAGGGACGAGGAGGCAATTGTGACAAAAGTCCTTTAAGATTATTTTAGAGAAGTTTTAGGCCTCACATAAAATCTAAGCAACAAATGTAGACACAAGCTGGGTTTGTAGGTATTTTCCTTACACTATGATGTAACATGGAATTGAAATTAGGGCTCAATTAGGATTTGTCATCCAACAATTTTGTCTAGTTAGGGTTTTATTAAATTAGAATTTCTATCCATCCAATTAGAGTTGTTGATTAATAAGGTTATGGTTAATTTTATTTTCATTCAATTTACATTTGTTTCAATTTCCACTTTTATTTAAACAATGAGATTGTATGTGATCTCTAACTAGTTGAATCAATTTAGAAGTCAAGTTTTATTTTTATTTTATAATCATGTACCTCTTATATAAAGGGGTTATGAGTCATGGCATTAGACGGTTCAAGTTAATAAAAATTGAATTTTCTCCATTATCTCTCTCTCTCCCTTTTCTCCTCTCCCCTGCATATCTCTGCACTTCTTCTCCAAAGCCCTGTGTAACTAGCACGTTATTCTTCTCTCCAAATTTATTCTCCACCCAAATACATGTTTGCATCAATTGGTATAAGAGCATGGCCTACAGATCGTTCTCACAATTTGATGATCCTTCCAGGTGTTCTTGCACTCGTTCAACAAGTCGTCTAACATGGGCATAGGTTGAAGAAGCCTTTGCAAATGGCGACCTTAAAGTGAGTTTCGAGAGTTTTGGAATCATTAAACCAACATGAAAACATTGTTCACTGGGTTACGGTCCAACAGATTTTAAAACTACTATAACCAATCAATCGGCCACCCCCTTCTAAGTCAAAATCGCCTCCGACACCATCAACGTTGTCACCACATTTCCCAATGCCAACATCACCATTTTTCGCTCCATCATCCCCAACACTTTCTCGGTCGTTGTAGTCACCTCCACCACCATCTCCCCTTGTGCAACCCATGTTGAATGCCACCCTTGCCAAAACAACCTTTGCCTCCGTCCCTACATGCAAACAACACTCCGACACTACCATGGCTACCGCCTACAACCATGCTTTAGCTCACCATCCGACCTACCCCACAAGGATCCCCTACATCGTCGTCAGTTCTATAATGAAGACCATCACCGTTGCCTGAAGACCTTGAAGTAGCCCCACACCCGATCCTCGGTCCGCAATTGCCTGAGGGCCATGTAGCATTGTCGACTGCTCTGCATATACATCCATCGTGGCTACCTTTAACACCACCCTATGCATGTCTGGGAACACTACTACCAGCGCCATCGCTAGTGCAAGTCCATCAATACCACATGTTCTTCCCAGTTCCAGCATGTGGTTGTCGCTACATGAGTAACGAAGAAGAAACCCTAAAAAGAGATGGGGGATTCTCTCCACTGGGAAACAAATCCTTATAAAAACAGGACTTTGAGCTGTCAAGGGGTTTTCCATAGATGCCCACATTCCAAAAATATTTATTATAAAGGTGCAGATGAGGGAAAGCTTGTGTGAGGAACTTACTCATGTAAAAGGGTAAAAAGATTGCCACCAGGTCCCCTTCCAAAAAAACACAAAAAACATGGAGGATAGGAAAAGATTAACAAATTATTGGATCAACTCCCGACCACTCCGACAGGCATTGCAACTGAAGTTCAAGCAACTCATCAGGAATTTGAAATTTTCAAAGTGACATAGAGCTAATGCAACATGGAATAAACATTTGGGCTCAATTAGGATTTATCATTCAAAAATTTTGTCCAATCAGGATTTTATTAAATTATTCCAAGAGTCGCTAATTAATTACGGTTAGGGATAGTTTTATTTGCACCCAATGTAAGTCTGTGCAATTTCTTGTTTTATTTAGTAACGACGTCATATGTTATCTCTAATTAGTTCAGTCGAATTAGGAGTCAAATAGGATTTATTTCCTTTTATTTTGTAATTTGTTCTGCCAAGGCTCCTCTCGAGTCTCGGCCATTGTAAGTTCCCCTCTTCTTTTTGATATAATATATCTGAGGCAAACACCTTAGTGTGTCTCCCCTCACTTTTGGATTCAAAAAAAGATCTCGTCCATAGTTCAAGTTAATCAAAAATTGGACTTTTTTCCCATTATCCATCTCTCCCTTTCCTCCTCTCGGTTGAGCATCTCCATGCTTCTTCCCCAAAACCCCGTGCAACTAGCACGTTCTTCTCCTTCTCGCCTTGCTTGAATTTCTTCTCCGCCCAAATTCTTGTTTGCATCAATCTATGGGAATGTTTCTCATTCCATACATTGAGCTATCAATGTTAGACACATTGGCTTGGGTAACACACTGGGACTGATGCTTGAGAGTAAGGAAAGAGTTGGAGGGTCCACGTCATATCAAATCAAATGTGGAATATTGGCTGGACCCTCAAAGGGTACGAGGTCCAGCAAAGGCTGTGAAGAAAGCGGAGAGAGCAGCAACGTCAAGCTCGGAGGAGAATGGGCAAAAGGGACCTGAAGGAGAAGGAAGATGAGATCGTCAGCAACCACGACAAGTGGGAAAGAGAAAGGAGGAGGGTCGGAGGGAGAGTGTGTGGGTTAGGATTAGCTGGTAGTCTCGAGGTTTGAAAAAACGAACCGAACATTGAATCGACCAGTCAACGGCTTAGTCTAATCTAACTCTAACCGCTGGTTCAAATTGATTGGACTAACATGACATACATTCCTACCGAAATGAAAACATCTAATCGAGATTAATCTATTGGTATGATCAGTCCGACCAATTTTCCAAAACCAAACATATCTAGGGTATGTATGTGTCGATAAAATAATCTTTCAAATCTTCCAATAGAATGGTACATTCTATATGACATTAGAAAGTTTATATTAGAGTAGCATTACGAGATAGTTTACTAACAAGACTAGTGTGAAATTGTTACTTTAAAATTAAACTTGTATTGTTGATATCTTATTAAATACATATAACTTCGAATTATATATAAAATCATTGTTTTACTCTGCTCCGTTGCTTTAGACACAAGACGGCTTTTCTCTGTTGGAACCGGAAGTAAGAGATCATTTCTTCTCGTCTTTTATCAATGATTCTTGATTTAAAATGAGCGCAAAAATCAATATTTCTTTGCCTGTCCGGACACAAAATAAAAAAAACCATATAGTCTGATATGAATCGTGCGATATATAGAATGTAGATTCCAAAAGCAACTAATTACCGTAGTTGGTCTTCCTGAGAGCGGGAGAAGGAAACAGCGGCGGAGGCGGTAGGCCTTCTGGAGAGAAGGGGAGGTTGCTGGCGACGGAGGCTGTTGGCCTTCTAGGGAGGGGGAGAATACGATGGATTAGTTGACGTCGTCGTTGGAGATTCAGCGGGGTGGGAATGCTTGGGCGGGGCCGCGGGGGTGTGGGTGCACGAAGCTTGGACGTCAAGGGTGAATGGTGGCTCGACTCGAGTGGATTTTTAGAAGGACTTCTCATTTAGGGCTTGTATAGATCGCAGAATTTCTCTTTTATAATATTTTTTAATCATGTTCAGATAAAAAATTAACATAAAACATATTATAATCATTGAAAAATAATATAGCACGCAATCAATGTCACACCACATCACATTAATCATTCTAACCTTCTTCAACCCTCCTAACTATCCAAACAACACTATTCATAGGAGGTTACTCCAACCCAACCCAACTCAGTTACCAAACAGACCCTTAGGGTATTTCCGAACTTATAGGGATTGGGTCATGTTGTTCGACCGACTATTTTCAACCTGATCGAGCGGACCAAGTTCATCCTCTAGCCGGTCCAGATCGATTTTCAAAATCATTATTCTACAGGATAGGGAGAGCCTAACTAGGCTAGGTATTATCCCCACTTGAGTTTAACTAGATTTTGATTTGGGTATCAATTGCTCTTTAGTTAGGTTCAACTTCAGAAATTTGGGTTTATGAAAAAGCTTTTCCCATTCTGATTTATTTAGCATGTATATCCTTAGTTTTGCATACTATCTACAACAATCGACAAAACTTCAAAGTCAAAAAACTCGAACCATCCTACCTCTTCTTAAGGAATGGCAATGGATTTGATAGATCGAGGTACGCAGTCGTCTCTTGCGCTAGTGACATATGAGGGGGTTAGGGTTGGGATGGGAAAGGGCTCCGGATGGGCAAAAGGGAGATCAATGACGGGTTCACCTCCTTCGTCCCTTCTCCCATGCTCAACGGTTTAGGTCTCGTACGAGACCCAGCCTTCTCACCACCACTGGCGATGGTTGCTAGAGCCATATGATCATTGGAAAAAGTTTAACATCTCCCACTTGACCACATTGATCATGTTTTTTACACTCTCACTATTCGTGTAGCGTATTATGGAATATAAATTTATAAGGATTATTACTAATGAAGACCTCTAGATTTGCTCGTGCCTTCCAAGTCTCATTGAACCAACACGTTTAATGTATGTAAAATGTTGTTATTTCATTAGTTACAGAATCGGCCAACATATCACTTGTAAGTATGTGGGTTATTGTAATTTCTTATTTTGCCACTATATATTGTAAATATGATATTGGGTGTAGAACTATTAGCCCTACTGTTGACCAAGCTTATTTCATCTTGATCATTACAATACATTTCAATTGGTCATTTGACCAATTCCAGGCTTAAGTTCTATAGATAGCTGATGAACAAGGATTTTTCACAGGTCTAAAGTAATCCACACAAGGCGGGATCACAATGTCGCTGAGGCGACCCGTGAGAAATCCTAATTCAAACAACAATTAACCCACAGTAAATATATGCAATGAATATTCAAAAATGTAGAGTTAAAATTTATTATAACTCTACATGTAAATGTGTATAGGTGTAAGCACATGTAGAGGTCGAACACTGGGAGGCGAATGGTTGTATGTAATGTATCATTCAATTATTCAATCATTTGTTCATGTTCTTTTATTGTTTTAGTGGGTTTTGGGTTTTGTAATTTTTTTTATATTATATTTTTTTAATATAATTTTTATTTTGTTTTTATATTTTATATTTTTTTATATTTTCTTTTAATATTTTTAATTATTTAATATAAATAGATAGATATATATATAAGACATATATATATATATAAAGAGATATATATATAAGAAGAGAGAGGAAAGTACTATAGTCTATAGATATATATAAATATATATATACTTAAAAGATATATATAGATATAATTTTTTTGGCTTTTTAATATTTTTCTAATTTTTTGTTATTTTTCTGAAATATTTCTAATTTTTATGTATTTTTAAATTCAAAAAATGTCCACAATATAGGACTCAATAAATGGCCGAATATAATTTGGGTTTAAAAAATACAAAATAAACTCCAAAAATTCCCAAATTAATTTTAATACATCAATAATAATATATAGGTAATTATAAAAGAGAAAAATATATTTTTGGGTTTTTTTAAGGATTTTTCTATTTTTTTTGTTGGATTTTGAAGCTTTCTGATTTTTTTAATTTTCTTTTTCATATTTTTAGGTTTTTTTAATTTCTGGACTCGATATATATATAATTATACCATATATAATTTTTTTGGGATTTTTCAAAAACATTTTCTAATTTTTTTAGATTTTTTAATTTAGACAGTGCAAAAATGGCTTCTATTTCATTTTCAATAATCAGGAAAAATGCAAAAAATGCAAACTAAAATGTTGGCGTGAACTAGCATGGCATGGAACATCTATCCTAATTTTTGTGAATTATTAGAAGCCTTCTAGGTATTTTTAATAAATAGATAAAGAGACAAAAATAAAACAGCCTGGCAGGGGTATTTTTGCAAATAAAATAAGTTACAGGGGCATCAATGCAAAAATACAACAGCAATAAACATTTATTTTAATTTTTAGAACTATTCTACAATATACAAAAACCGCCAGGGTATAACTGCAAAATTTCACGCGCCTCACGTGGGACTGCACGTGAGGCGCGGAAGGGCCTAAATGCAAATACTATAAACTCAGGGTCCTTTCTGCAAAATTTACATTTTATTTATAACGTGAAAAAATATTTACAGAATTAAAAATTAAATACAAAAAGGCGGGGGATGGTTTTTGCAATTTACCCCCAAAAGAGGCGCTTCATCCGACGGCTGATCTTCGTTCACTTGACACGTGGCGCCTCCACGTGAGCCGATGACGGTTCGTCGATGAGCGGTTGAGATTAGATCACTCGCGTGATCTGACGGTCGCTGCTTCGCTCCATCGGACGGTTGCTGCTCGATCTGGGCCTTCGTCTTCATCCAACGGCTGAGAGGACGCGTGGAAGAACAGGGAAGAAGACTCGCTTTTTACAAACCACACATTTTTACACAGGTTGAAAACATGTAACAAAACGTTTTCAAAACAGTTTTCAATAAATGTTCACAATACTTTTCAAACTATTTTTCAAACATTTTGCAAAAAAAATATTTTCACCTGATTTATTAATCAGTATATACAAAAAGAATTTGAGGAATAATTCCATCTTTTTATTAATGGTTTTTAACGAATGTAAAGAATTATTAGCCATTTTATTAATAAAATACGAAAGTACGAGTTATGGCTAAAGCATATACATAGTATATACGACCCCCCTATACTTAGCTTGAGCTATGTCCTCATAGATCGAAAAGAAAAAGCAAAGACATAACTCGTACTGAGTATAGATAAGTCTAAAGAATATATGAATAAGAAACGAATTAAATAGAAGTCGACCGTCCCCCCTATACTTAGGATCAAGTAATCCTAAGTATAGCAGACTGTACTCAAAGCAGGGAGGGTCAAGGGTGGGAATAAACAGATCAAAGAATTAACAAATCAGGGGTGCACCCCCTATACTTAGGACAAAGTACGTTCTAAGTACAGAAAACTGACACAAAGGGGTGACACCTTTTATTTAGATATAGAAGATAGAAAAGGAAAAGAAGAAAAGAAGAGATATTTACAGATTGATGGAAAGATCGTGGAGAAATACACATCACTCCCCCTATACTTAGGGTGAGATATCCCTAAGTATAGGCAAGAACAGGAGTGACGAAAATGTGCACGGAAAGAACAACTCAGTGTGTTCCCCCCTATACTTAGGACAAGGTACGTCCTAAGTGTAGACACAATGATGTGGCGATCGATCTAGGACATACATAACATGCGGGAGAAAGAATGAACAAGGCACACGTATATACAAGTGGTGAATAAACTAGTGATGTACAGGACGGTATCTGATAAGCGACTACCGTGCTCTCGTCGTCGTCTCCCTGTGAGAACGAGGACACAGTCAGAAGGTGAAAACACACCCGAATCTGCAATCAAGTGGGTGTCAGCTACCGGAGTCAACAGATCGAAAGGTTAGATATCGGGTCCGGTAGCATGAAGCAGTCAATCGGCTCAAATGGTCAACATGAGGGAACAAAGCCGATACCGTAAGACCGGGAAGAAGAAAGAGCAGTACAGACTCCTCCGGTCAATCATGGTCTCAGATAGATATGAAATAAAGCATATGAGACTGTGTGATGCACGGTGGTGATATAATCTGAAAGTCAAAAGAATACACCGAACAACACAATATGTGGCTCACTCTTGCGAGGGTCCTCAAGGTGAGCAAAGTCAGAGAATAGTCAGAGTACTCGGCTCCGTGCTCCTATAGACAGGAGACACCACCAGGGAGGAGATCGAGTAAAAAGTCAGAAGTCCCGGCTTCGTGACCCAACAAACACTAGACACCAGAAATGAAGCCGAGTACCTAGAAAATGATGTACTCTCCCGCAGAAAACCCTCGGGGAGGAGTACATGCTATTCAATGAATAATCAGAACAGAAGCTCACCCTTGTGAGGGTCGTCAAGGAGAGCGGGCTCAAAGGAGCCTGATCCATCAGACGGATCATAGAAACGGTCTCGGTAGGCGACAGATCGGCTACCAGCAGAAGAGACCGTCAAATCGAGAAAGTGTGGCATCGTCCCGCAAATAACCCTCGGAGAGCGGGCTGCCAACTAGTCATGGGAATAGCAGATACCAGAAGCTCCACCTTGCGAGGACCGTCAAGGCGAACAGACTCAAAGGAGTCAAAGATCTGAGCAAACAGATAGATCCCATGATCCGCAGATCGGATAGGCAACTCAGGAGGGGACCAAAATCATATATATCAAACGACTCGGTTCCGTGCTCCGCAAATCGGAGACACAGTCAGAAGTGGGAACCGAGCGTAAAGAGAGTGTCGCAGTCTCTCGCAGATAGTCCTCGGAGAGTGCTGTGAACTAAGCAAAGAATAGTCAGAACGTGTCTCTACCTTGTGAGGGTCGTCAAGGAGAGACGAGGGCTCAAAGGAGCCGGATCCATCAGACGGATCCACATAGTGGTCTCAGTAGTCGACAAGGTGGCTACCATCAGAAGAGACCAATCAGATCGGAAATATGTCATAGTCTCCCACAGATAACCCTCGGGGAGCTATGAGCTAGGCATGGAATACTCAGAAAAGTGGAGCTCTGCCTTGCGAGGACCGTCAAGGAGAGCAGACTCAGATGAGTCTAATACATTGGCCTCGTGTACTGACAGGTCTGGTACACAATCACCAGGGGTAGGCCAATCAAACATATCATCTGATTCGGTTTCAGGTCCCATTATAATGGCGACCAAAGCAGTGAATGAAACCGAAGTCCTAGAAATTATCGCATTCTCCCGCAGATAGTCCTCGGGGAGGAATGCGAGCTAGATCAATGTAGGTCATGGGAATGCTGGCAAGTCATCTCAGGTCCTCAAAAGCAATAAATCATTCAATCATCTGGAGGGCATAAGATCATGCAAGGGAGAAAGTAATCATGTCATTCACCAAACATCCCTTGGGTCAATCCAGTCAGCTGAGATGGCACAAAAAATAGTCAGGAATCCTCTAAGTGCCAGGGTGGATCATAGAGTCAGGAGATTAAGGATGGGTCAATCAAGAAAATGAGAGATCATGTAGGATTCGCACACCCTTATCAAGAAATCCAAAGTAGAATTATCAGTCAATCCTCAAAACCAAGATGGGTGGAACCTCAAAGAGGTGGATCGATCAATGCTCATGAAATCTTCATCGAGTCATCGCATCACATCACATCCTTAATCCGGTGTGCGAGAACTAAAATTCCTCAATAATGCATTACACCTATGCTCTGTGTATCAGCAAAAATCCTCAAGAAGCCCATATGCATGTATCAAAAACAAATCCACCAAACCAATCTCAGCAACCTCAACATCGTAGGCCCGACTTACACTAATAATCTGTATAAATAATCCTCGATGCGAGCCTTATCAATATGCACAGCATTCCCGGGTAAAGGGAGAGATGATACGGGGGACACGAGGAAGATGAATAAGAAGGGTACACAAAGGGGTGGAGAAGCTGATTGAGCGTACGTGCCAATATCGTGGGTGGTATAAAGGTGATACAGAGGGAACGAGGAGGGCGGGTGAGAAGGTCGGGACATAGACAAAATTGGGTGTTCCACACAAGGCGGGAACACCCTCAAAATTGCGGTTCAAGGGGAGTGCTCTCCCTGAACCAGAGAATGATTATGGTACGGAGAATATGAGGAGAGCGATGAAGAAGAGGGAAACAAAGGACTTGGCGAAGAATGATTGAGCTCAAGCGCCAATATCACGACTCGATGCCCGATGAAGAGAGATATGTATAAGAGAGGTAGAGAGACTCAAAGATGAAAAATGCATGACTCACACGGACGGGACCGACTACTCTAATAATGAATGGAAAACACAATGGACTCCAAGTCACAATCAAGACACAAGGCAAACCCCCAATTCACCTACTCAACACAGTAAAGACCATCAGGTGACGGTCATTTATCTTTTCGATTTTAGAGTTAGGTGAGAATCACAAAAATTATACAATCACTTAGGAGGCTTGATGGGATTTGGGCTCTACTCCTTAGTGTGTACGTGAGCAATTAAAATGCATACAATGAGGGGGTTGCTCTCCCCAAGATAAGGAATGCCATTATGTTTTATTTTTAGGTCCAGTAGAGTTAACAGTCCCGATTTTATTTAAGTTATCACTTTTTTTTGGGTATTTTCAATGCACGTGCCTATCGAGGTTCCAATTTCCATTAAGCATCCTAGGTTGGCAAAAACAGAGGGAGAAGATCGGAAAATCCATGCAAGTCAGAAATCGATGATGCATGCTAAGTAAGAAGACTTACAGTGCCTCCCAGCTCTCTCCATGCGGGATGCAAAACAGAATTTGAAGCTTGTGCTATATGCAAATGCAAACCGAAGAAATCGCCCTAGGTTCAGAAATTGCTATTATCGTGAAGCACCACAAGTCGCGCATTCGTCTCTAGCCTCAAAAAGTCCGGTCTTGGCTCACCCCTCCTCTGTACTCAACACACTTGAGCTTAGGAGAAAGCGCTTTGCGGGGCTCGCTGTGGCACAAAGGCTAAAAGATTAATGAGCGGCTGTTTAGAGTTTGATCTAGGTCCAAAGCGCACTATAGGTACATGCAAATCAATTAGGGTGTTTGGACCTAACTCTACGAGCAAGCAAATCCTAATGCTAAGGCTCATTCACACACAAAATAATAAAATAGAATAAAGAAAAAGAAAAAGCGTCAAAATCATCGAGGCCCCCAAGGGAACAATCCCTCGGGCACTGGACCTCGGGAGTCTGCGTGCACCTGTGAGAGTCCTGTATTATTACAAACCAAGTGTCACTCTCTCACATGAATAGACAAAACAAGATAAAATGCATAAAAATAAAGACTGTCTTCAAAAATTCTCCTTCTCTTGTCATGGATGCGCTCTCCTGTTGGCTTGGCATAGAAAAGCCAACACCGCCTCGCTTGGGTGCATAGGTCCTCCTAGGAGGTCCTCCTTCGCTTGGCGGTCCCTCGCATCAAAGACAAAAAGAAAGAGGTGGTCAGAGCAGTCAATCAATAATCTCAAATAAAAATAAAAATAAAAATCTCACAAATAAATAAATGAAGGACATGAACAAAGGATCAAATAGATGAACAAATAACCACACAAAATCATACAAAATCCGTTGCCTCCCCGGCAACGGCGCCATTTGATGAACAAGGATTTTTCACAGGTCTAAAGTAATCCACACAAGGCGGGATCACAATGTCGCTGAGGCGACCCGCGAGAAATCCTAATTCAAACAACAATTAACCCACAGTAAATATATGCAATGAATATTCAAAAATGTGGAGTTAAAATTTATTATAACTCTACATGTAAATGTGTATAGGTGTAAGCATAGGTAGAGGTCGAACATTGGGAGGCGAATGGTTGTATGTAATGTATCATTCAATTATTCAATCATTTGTTCATGTCCTTTTATTGTTTTAGTGGGTTTTGGGTTTTGTAATTTTTTTATATTATATTTTTTAATATAATTTTTATTTTGTTTTTATATTTTATATTTTTTTATATTTTCTTTTAATATTTTTAATTATTTAATATAAATAGATAGATATATATATATAAGACATATATATATATATAAAGAGATATATATATAAGAAGAGAGAGGAAAGTACTATAGTCTATAGATATATATAAATATATATATACTTAAAAGATATATATAGATATAATTTTTTTTTTGGCTTTTTAATATTTTTCTAATTTTTTGTTATTTTTCTGAAATATTTCTAATTTTTATGTATTTTTAAATTCAAAAAATGTCCACAATATAGGACTCGATAAATGGCCGAATATAATTTGGGTTTTAAAAATACAAAATAAACTCCAAAAATTCCCAAATTAAGTTTAATACATCAATAATAATATATAGGTAAATATAAAAGAGAAAAATATATTTTTAGGGTTTTTTAAGGATTTTTCTATTTTTTTTGTTGGATTTTGAAGCTTTCTGATTTTTTTAATTTTCTTTTTCATATTTTTAGGTTTTTTTAATTTCTGGACTCGATATATATATAATTATACCATATATAATTTTTTTGGGATTTTTCAAAAACATTTTCTAATTTTTTTAGATTTTTTAATTTAGACAGTGCAAAAATGGCTTCTATTTCATTTTCAATAATCAGGAAAAATGCAAAAAATGCAAACTAAAATGTTGGCGTGAACTAGCATGGCATGGAGCATCTATCCTAATTTTTGTGAATTATTAGAAGCCTTCTAGGTATTTTTAATAAATAGATAAAGAGACAAAAATAAAACAGCCTGGCAGGGGTATTTTTGCAAATAAAATAAGTTACAGGGGCATCAATGCAAAAATACAACAGCAATAAACATTTATTTTAATTTTTAGAACTATTCTACAATATACAAAAACCGCCAGGGTATAACTGCAAAATTTCACGCGCCTCACGTGGGACTGCACGTGAGGCGCGGAAGGACCTAAATGCAAATACTATAAACTCAGGGTCCTTTCTGCAAAATTTACATTTTATTTATAACGTGCAAAAATATTTACAGAATTAAAAATTAAATACAAAAAGGCGGGGGACGGTTTTTGCAATTTACCCCCAAAAGAGGCGCTTCATCCGAGGGTTGATCTTCGTTCACTTGACACGTGGCGCCTCCACGTGAGCCGATGACGGTTCGCCTATGAGCGGTTGAGATTAGATCACTCGCGTGATCTGACGGTTGCTGCTTCGCTCCATCGGACGGTTGCTGCTCGATCTGGGCCTTCGTCTTCATCCAACGGCTGAGAGGACGCGTGGAAGAATAGGGAAGAAGACTCGCCGGGGCGAGCTTCCTCCTCCTCGATCTCGCTCTTCGGCCGACCATCGCTGCTCCTGAAGGTCCCATTCGCTTCCTGGAAGGTGTCTCTAACTGCTGGAGGTGTCGGATCGTCCGAAGGCACACCGGAGCGGCGCCACGAGCTCGAAGAAGAAGCGGCGCTCCAGGTACCTCCGCCCTCATGGAAAACGTCTCCTGGTGCCTTTCTTCGCACCTAACCTGCACAGGAATGTAGAGGGGCTCGAGGTCGTTCTCCTCAACCCGGGGTTTGAAGCTGAGAGCATGAAAATGACGGGGGTGACGATGCTCCGGCGAAGCGGCTGAGGCGAGCATCGATTCGCGGAACCAAGGGGGCTCTGGTTGGTAGGGACTGACTGGAAGGTGGAGAAAGTGGTGGGGAGTGAAATGAGGGCGAAAGCGAGTCGGGAACTGGTCGGGAACACGGTGAAAAGTTCGCCGGAGCGGAGCTCCGGCGAACTACGAAACAACTAAATTACGCTAACCTACGAATCAAAATGCAAAATAAATGACGGAAATGAAATGCTGATATAAAAATCTACCTAGAAAGATAAACGCGCAGCTCTTATACCTGGAGGAACTCCAGGGAGCAGGGTGGCTGCCGGAGCGCCACCATGGGTGCAACCTCCGCCTCTCCGATCGATTCAAAGTGCTGGCGAGCTCCTCCTGTCACCAGGAGCATCGCCGGGACCGAATTCTGGGAAGGAATTGGCTGAAAAGCTGACCAAATTTGGCGAGGGAGGCGGTGGTTCCTTATTTATAGACAGGTTGGGCACCCTTATTGACCAGGCCGTAGCCGGCGATGCAATCTATGTACACAAGATCTAAACGATCGGCGGGAATCACGGATGAAAGGAGAACAAATCTCATGAAATGACTGTGGGTGATTGATCACTGAGCCACGCGGGAAAAAGGCAAGAAAAGAGGGGAAAAGACAGTTCGCGTCAACTCAGGCGCCTGGGGGAGCAGTTGACCGACCGGTCAACAAACGCCAGAACCTGATTGGTCCATGTCAATCAGAAATTGACCTATTTATTTAACGTATTAAATGAATTAATTAGAATTTTCTTATAAAATAAAAAATGTTCATAAATTAATGTAGTATTTATTTATGATTTTTATTTATTTTTTTGAATTATTTTATTACGGTTTTATTAAAATATGGTATTTATAAGTATATTTATATACATTTATTTTTATTTTGTTTATTTTCTTTTATTATTGTATGTTCTTATTTTATAAATTTATAACTTATTTTTGTGCGTATAAGTGTATTTTTATTTAATTTTTATTAGTTTCTTTACATTTTTAAATAAATATGTATATGTATATGTAAGTATACTTATAGGTACTTTACCTATATATTATATATGTTTTATTTATTTAATGAATTTTATGTGTTTTTATTATGGATTTGTATTTTTAATAAGATATATATAATATATACCTTGTTACAAAAATATAAATGAATAAAGAATCAAAGAATAACAATCCCTTTTATTTATGTACATTAGGTAGCATAGGTATTTTGTCTATGTATACATAGACTTATTTTATTTTACAAATTCTTTTTGGTTTTTCTTTTACTTTTATTATGTACATGCATTATATACATTATTTACAAGATTCTAAAAATATGGATTTATAAAAGTAATGAATATTGAATAAAATGAATATTTTAATCGGGTATTATGTACAAGAAGGGCCAAAAAACCTAACTTTCACAGATGGACTCCAAAAATTATGAAACCAATTTTATAAAATAGTTTATGAAATGCTATATACAATTAAAGTGAGTTTGGTTGATTTGGAGTTTTTATCTGCAAGACATGGGTCTGTGAAGTTGAGATTTTGGCTTTTTATTCAGTGTATAAAATGTACATTGAGTATTATTTTTACACAAATTCAATTTTGTATTTTTATTTACATTATTATCTACAACTTTCATGAACAAAGTTTCTTTATTTGATGAATAAATAATTATGTACAAAATAGGTGCCAAAAAATGTATAAATGAATGAATGAATAAATGAGGTATTTAATGTACACCTGCCCTTATCTCCCCCTACTTTATTCCTTGTCGACCAATTCAATGCTGGCCTTGGTCTCGGGGTTAGGGTCATAAAATATTTGCAATATTTTATTCCTTTTTCTTTTCTTCTCTTTATTCTATAATTTTGGCATTAAAAACCTTATTTAATGTACAATAAATACAAGAAACAATGAATACTATTATATACAAATTAATGCTATTTACTTGCATTTGCTGGGGTTTTTAAGGCCAAAATGATAGAATAAAGGTGATGAAATGGAGATTCATCAATAGCGTTTAATCCAAACCGCATCAGTGGATGTCATGCCACATGCAATGTATTATGCCCCTATGTATGTCTAGATACTCGCCCTTGTGTCTTGTTGTACCAAGAAACGACGGCTATAGAAACATAAAAATGTAACCTGATGTGGATTTCCTATCATAAACATCCCCTCTGAAGTCTGCATCGAAGTATCCTACTACCTCGGGTGATTCAGCTTGATAAATCGGTTTCAGATGTACAGCTCCCTTTATATGTTGAAAAATCATCTTTTATAACTTCCCAATGTACTAGTTCGTGATTACGTTAATATATCCTAACCAATATAACTGGATAAGCCAAGTCAGGTCGTGTGAACACCATTGCATACGTCAAACTTCTCATTGATTGTGCATATGGAAATTCTAAAGGTCTCTGCCATTTTCCAGAACATTGACTCTCACTGGATCTCTTTCCACTCACACGTGGTGTAGGACATGGAGTGTTGTTCTACATTCCAAATCTTTTCAATATGGTATGCAAGTATTCCTCTTGACTAAGACCCAATGCCCTTGAATTTCCGTCCCTTGTAATTTGAATTTCTAGATCATATGATGCTCACCCACATCCTTCATATCAAATTCATTGCTCAAGTTTTCTTCCATTTCATTGAGCATCGATATATCATTTACTCCGAGTATAATATCATCCACATACAAAAATGAAAAATCGTAAAAATGAAAAGCCACGAAAATTGACGGTATATGGAAAATGAAATGATAAATCCGCTACAAAATTTGTACATCCACAACAATTGTGTGATTTTGAAAACCAATATGCCATATAAGCTGTTGCACTGGATTTTAGAAAGATAGGAAAATACAATAAAATACCAGATAAAATATCATGCATGTACAAGCTGGTTTCAGACATCTACTATATTTTCCCCGCAAGTTTTAGAGCATTAAATCTATTTAATAAAAATAAAAGATAATGAATAAAATTACAAGCCGATAAGGTCATGATTAGGATTAATTAAAATAATATGTACTTGCATGTAATTTCTCCTAAAACTTAATGCTGAATATACAAGTATACTAAAATGAAATATTCAAAGCCGCAAGGGCCTAGGTGGAAAAAGGCTAAGCCCTCACGTGTGTAGGTACGTGAGGTGACATGGCTGAGGTCCTACGCAAATATGATAATTTTTGGGGTTCCTCTATAAATGACATAAAAATGACAAGACAAATGAAAGATTTAGATACGAATTATTAAATATAAAAAGTCGGGGGAAGGGACTACAAATTACCCCATGCATGCGCTCACCAACAGTCAGATGCAATCCAATTATGCGTTGGCTGGTTGTAATTGCGCCATACCCTTTGCATTAGATGACCATGATTAGATCTTGAAGAGATATGACCGTTACTGGAGGGCACGATCCAAGGGCTCTGATCAAAATTGGAAGGGCATCCCAATCGGACGACGAAGAAGGTGCTCGGGTGAGCTGGGAAGAACAACGCCTGGAGCTTCCTTTGATTCATTGAATCTCGCCTCCTAGGCCTCCTCCTGTATTGCTAGACTGTTCAAGAGGTTCTTGTTGGTCTTTTGTAGAGACTGACGATCTCAAAAATGTCTGGGCCCCATCGATAAGGGCCTAGCCTAGAGCTCGAAGGAGAAGGAGTACTCCTGGAAGTCATGCATGTGGTTGATTCACACCCCATATGGGGGTCCTGTAGGTGCTGACATGTGCAAAAAGTACGTGGGGACAAAGTCAAACAAAATGCCCCCTTTATTTGGTGGAATGAGGTGGAGATGATGGGTGGAGAAGGTGTTCAATGAGGCGACGGAGTTGGGCACCTGATCTCCTGATCGGGGTGCGATCAAGTTGAATGGAAGGAGGCTGGATGGAGTAGAAGTGAAGGGGGAGAAGGTGGTGATGTCATGCTGTCGGGATGAATGGAGAATAGGCAGAGGCGATGGTCGGAGCTCTAGAACTCCAACAAACTTAAATATAGAATCTAGGCTAAGATATAACAACATACAATAAATAAAACATGAAATTAAATTACAGAAAGAAAATGCAAGAGAAATAAACCTATCCTAAATCTCGATAAAGCTTTAAGAGCTCTAGAGATGTCGTCTCCAAAGTGAAGCTCCGAGATTCAGGGATCACGTCGCTGATCACCTTATCCTCGTCGTTGAACGGTGAGTTATCTTCCTATCACGAAGAAGAATCAGTCCCTGGTGTTCATTGGGGTTACGGAGCACCAATGGTGGATCAAAATCAAAAGGGAGGCTTGAGTGTTGAATAAGTAGCAGACAGGGAAGGAGAACCAAAATCTTGGGTTGTGAGCATATCTACAGTATGTACAAGGGATCTAGGTGCAGGGCGTGAATCATAGAGATATTATTGCAGAGCGGGTGTGAAGAAATTGGCCGAAAGGAGTGGTGTGATGCTCGTAAAAATGGGCGAAATGGGAGGCTCGAGAAGCCTGGCAGGTCAAAGGTGCCAGGAGAGGCAGTTGACTGTAGGTCAACCAACGAAGGTTCTTGATTGGTCCAACTGGACCGCTAAAGGATAAAATATGACTTAAAAGAATAAACAATAATAAATAAAATAATTAATGAATTAATTAATAAAGTTAAAATATAAAAGTTGTCTATTAATTTATAAACTATTTTAATATGTGTTTTATTTATTTTTGCACTTCTATTTATTTAATATTATTAAGTGTTAATTTTTATGTGTATATTTATAGGTATATTTACCTATATTTTACATATTTTATTTTTATTTTGTATTATTAGTTGTTATTATTATTATTATGTGTACATATTTTATAATTTATAATATAATTAAAGACATATTTACAATTATTTGTCTTATTTTTATGAATTTATTTACATACTTAAATCAATCTATGTATGTATATTAGAGTTACATTATATCTATATATTTTATTCTATTATTTATCTTAATGCAATTTTAATGGTTTATTTTGTATTTATATTTTAATGCATTTTGAATAATATTTACAAAGTATTTAAAAATATAACAAGAATAAAAATATAAATAATGAAAAATATGAATATAATATATAGATACACAACATAATAAGGCCCAAAAGTCGACTTCTGCATCTTAACTTCAATTTTAGTGAAATTACCTTCATTAATAAATAATATATTTTTAAGAACAATAAAGGTGAGCTTATTTCATTTTGAATTCAATGGAGGAGATATCAGTTTATGAAATTTGGTTTGCGGCTTTTTCATCTAGTATCCTGATCACACTCTGGATGATTTATTTTGAGGATTTTTTTGTAATTTTCTATACATTATTATGTACAAGTTTCATGTTGGATAAATCTTTATTTGAGGTATGTGTATAATGAACAATAAAATAATGTAAGAATGGTTATTTTCAAAGAATAAAATTAGTGTTTTTAAATAATTTCTGTACAATTATTGGTCATATATGCCCCTGCTTTATTCCTGATTGACCAAGTTAATATTGACTTGGTCTCGGGGTCTAGAGTCATTCAATATCTTTGATGCTTCATTTCTTTTTCTTGTCTTTTCTGTTATTCTTTTATTTTGGATCTAAATACATGTTTTTATACAATATTTATATGTCGATTATTGAGTGTTAATTCATGTAAAATAATGATATCTACATACATTTAACTAAGGATTTAAAGCCAAAATAAAAGAATAAAAGTGATGAAATAAAGATTCATCACCCCTATACTTGTCTTTGCTGTCTATAGCAAACACTTACGATAATGAGTGTGTAAAGAGAAAATAAAGAAGAGAAAAAGAAATAATTTGAATGATTTGATTCTCAAACTTATCATCATAAAATCAGAGTTTGGAGCTTAGTCATAACTTTGGATTATTAGTACGTTCGGAACCTTAACGGGAATTGATCTTGAAACTCAACATCCTCTAAGAACCACAAGACTCTATCCAAGTCTCCTCAAAAATCCAGTCAGAACAATTCTACATCATGCGCAGACCATTATGACTATGAGTCTATCTTGTATAGTGTAAGTGATATGCATCTCCTCTCAATTGAAGCGGTAAAGAGACGGTCTTCTCCAACATGGTGACCCTAATTCCCCAATCCAGCAACACTTTCCTCGAGGAACGGGGTATTCTCTTCTAAGTTCAAGTACAATTGGCTCAAGAAGAGATGGTGAATAAGAGAATGGACGGTAGCCAGTACAACTACCTATCATAGGATGCTCGACCAGTGTAGCCAAGTCATCCAGCTGCAGGTACCATAAAATCTTTGACTTCAAAGCGTAAGCCTTGCTTATTGAATACATAACTCCGACGGGAATTGAATTTTCTTTGATTTTTCCCCATCTATTCTTTTTTGGAGTTTTTGAATTTTTCTTTTTTGTATACTATTTACGACAACATTTACACAAGGACTTTTTCCTCTTGAGCCAGTAGACTATCCCTCTTTTGAAGCATTATTGCAACCCATAGCCTGATGTCTTTGGACCTCGTCACTAGTTGACTAAGTTAGGGGGCGCTAGACACTTATAGTGACTACATATGTTTCCCTTCGTGTGCATCTCATGCCGGCAAATCTAGCCCTCTATCAATTGAGTTGAGCAAAGTGTAAGGTATGAGTGTTCAAGTTAGGTCACTGTTGACAAGAGTCATGCATGTGTCTCGAAATATTCTACTTAGGCAGAGATGAGTCTACATTGCTTCATCTTTATTCATTTTTTAGCTTAAAATCCCTTATAGAACACATGCATATATTAATAAATCAATCTTCTTACTAACCAGCATCTTTGTGTAGATATTGTATATTTTAACCTGGAATAAATAAATAAAGGAAGGAAGGTAAAGAAAATAAAAGATTGTATATGTGTAATAGATACATGCTTAATCAGATCCTAAGAGAAGGTCAAGACTTGACATGATCGTCAAGGAATAAAGTAGGGGGAGGTAAGGTCTAAAAATCCAGAAATTACTTGACTCTTGCATATACTATTCACTTGTATAATTTTGTCTATATTACACACTTTTACCTTAATTTATTCACTCCCAAATCTTTTGTAAACTAAGATGATTCCTTCTTGAAAATTATGTATAGAACCCTCTTGTAAATAATAAAAATGATTTCAACAAAAACTTATTTATATTGTATAGATCACATCACTCTACAAAAAGCCACAAAGTACAAAATTTCAAAATCAATACCTTCTTCACTGAACTCCAAATTCATCAAACTCACTTCCATTGTACTCCAACTTAAATATTCTTCTTACCAATTTTTGCAACATTCATAGTATAACATTCACAAGTGATTGCATTGGCTTCTTGAATTTGAGGAGAATTTTTTTGCTTCATTCACAAGTGTTTATGCAGCACAAGTGTTTATGCAGCATTCACAATATAACATTCACAAGTCATAACTGGAGTTTTTTACACACACACACACACACACACACACACATATATATGAACATAAGTATAGAGGAAGTAACAAGAATCAACAACCCAACTAATAATAATCTAACCTCTATAATCCAATTAGGTCAGTGCAACTGTCGAAAATAAAAAAAATGAAATGATCCTATGAAGCCCTTCACCTAATGTTGAACCTTCTGACTTCAAGAAATCTAAAGCCACGTCCTTTATTGCTAAACAAAAGACCATTTCTTGATAATTATCTTCAATTAGCAAATGATCAATCAGGAATCCCTTAGGTGAGCTGTCGATGGGGCATGCATTAACATGCTTAATTATATTCATTGTATAGTGATGTATGGCATGGTGAGGATGAAGTAGATAAGCTTCCTAGAATTTTTAGGAATTCAGTGAAATCTTTTGCGCTCAACATGTAATTTGCCTTAATGAGAGGTTTGGCAAATAAAACTCTAGCTTCAGTGTCTTTCAACAAAAGAAGTTATATTTTATCTGGAACAAGCTTAAATCATCTTTGGATCTACAAATCTCAATTTCTAGAAAATGTTGGAGGTTCACTGAGACTTTGATCTCAAACTCATTGGCAAGATCAACTTTAAGCCAATCGATCTCATGAATATTATATGTTGTGAAGATCATCTCATCCACAAAAGGCCAACAGAAACATCACTTTTTCTTGACCCGTCTTCATGAAGAGGTATAATCTCCCATATATATAGCATTTTCATATATTAAATGATGACCCATATGTGTTTGTTATTCCTTTATTTAGAGATCATGTATATGGATCTTGATAATGAGATGATGCGGTGATAAACTGATTCTTGATTTCTTGATGATGGAAATGACGGGGTTCTAAACTGATTATTGATTCTACCTAACTCCTAAAGTTTAGTGGATGTATGTGGTCTTGGTCTGTATGTGACCTCACGCTATGAATCTAAGGGAAGAAGAGTGCCTTAGGGTTGGGGTACCTATGTAGGCATGCAATGGAGTGTAAAATGCATCATATCTAAGTTCCCAACACGTGTACTAACTTTTCTATCTCCCGTAGTAGTTCTAAGATCTGATGAACTGTCGATGATTGAGGTCTTGTGATGAATGGTGATTTGGTAGCAAGATCAACTATAGTCAACTTAATTATAACTGGTTTTAAATCTAACCTAACTCAATTATGATTGATCTCAATATTGGCAAGTCTCAGTTGTAATTGATTTCATCTCTTAGCCAGATTCAACTATGCTCATTCCTAAGTTCAATTGTAACTCTTCCAAATCCCACTGTAATTGATTCAAACGTAACCATAGATGATTCAAATGTAGCCATCGTCAAACCTATTGGTGAAAAGTAACCAAAACTCAAGCGGTGAGGAAGTCTCATAAGAGACCCTTCCGTCTCGCCCTCTAAGTGGAAGTGTGGTCCATTAGAGAGACATGTCTACTCCAAAACTACGCCACTCAGATGGGTGAGAGAGACTCTCCGGAAAAGTCACTCTAGACGGGACCGACCGGTACGGGCAAATGAGCTCGTACGAAAAAATAAAATCAAGGACCCAGCCTAGGTACCCTAAACAGAGGGTCAACGGAACTAGTCGAAAGTCAGGATCCCAACGAGGCGTAAAAAACACTGCGAGCTCGCGTAAAAAACGTGAAAAGAACTGGGATCCTAGACCTACGTACTTGATGGACGCTGTCCTAAGTGGACTTCCTATCTCTTACCCAGTTGAGGGTCACCGTGCCCTCGCAATATCAGGTGTAAGAGTTACCATGACCAGCCATCATAATTATTTTACTTGTGTGTCTACTATTTTCTTTCTTAACCTCTTCCGTGGTAAACTGTGAAAATCTAGGTCTTTTATCTACAGTGATATATAGTTAGTAGAGTACACCCAATGGTTTTATTTTATGGAGGTGATCGGTCCTTGAGGTTTCATATTGTTATTTACAAAAACATGAGATTAGAAGTTGTTTATTGGTTATGGATCTAAGTTTGAATTAATGTAACATTCTATATCATAAGTCATAACTGGAGGTTTTTTTAAACATATTATATATATATATATATGAATAGAAGTATAGAAGAAGTAACAAGAATCTACAGCCCAACCAATAATAATCTAACCTCTATAATTCAATTAGGTCAATGCAACTGTCGAAAATAAAAAATGAAATGATCCTATGAAGCCCTTCACCTAATGTTGAACCTTCTGATTTCAAGAAATCTAAAGCCACGTCCTTTATTGCTAAACAGTAGACCGTTTCTTGATAATTATCTTTAATTAGCAAATGACCAATCAGGAATCCCTCAGGTGAGTTGTCGATGGGGCATGCATTAACATGCTTGATCATATTCATTGTATAGTGATGTATGGCATGGTGAGGATGAAGTAGATAAGCTTCCTGGAAATTTCAGGAATTCAGTGAAATCTTTTGCGGTCAACATGTAATTTGCCTTAATGAGAGTTTTGGCAAATAAAACTCTAGCTTCAGTTTCATTCAACAAAAGAAGTTATATTTTATCTGGAACAAGCTTAAATCGTCTTTGGATCTACAAATCTCAATTTCTAGAAAATGATGGAGGTTCACCGAGACTTTGATCTCAAACTCCTTGGAAAGTTCAATTTTAAGCCAATCGATCTCATCAATATTATATGTTGTGAAGATCATCTCATCCACAAAGGCCAACAGAAACATCACTTTTTCGTGACCCGTCTTCATGAAGAGGTATAATCTCCATTCCTTTGCTTACAACGAATTATTTTTTTACTATATGTAGATAACTAAAGAAGACTGTACTAATTATTTTGGGCCACAAGGATTTTTTCAATTTACAATAATTGTCAGGTCTCTTATGCCCATGGGACACTTGCAAATAGATTTCCTTTGTTAAATAAGTAACAAAGAGAGAGAGAGAGAGTAAGTCATTTGCTGGAATTCTTTTCTGATCTTGAGAGTGAATGTTTATATTCATTTTTTTCCTTTTTAACAGTAGTGGCAATTTGGTCAGTAACAAAGAAATTCGTTAGATGAAAAAAAGGGAATCGGTTTCATGATGGCAACACTAGGGCTTAATGGTGCAAGCGTGGCAGCAATAGAGAGGCTAAGGATTGTACATAATTAGAATCTCCAAAAACTTGGAGGGTTTATTTGCATGCATGAGTTCCAATTGGGGAGCAATAGTTGTTGTCCAAGACTTCCAGCAATAAGAACTCGCTGCTCCTGCTGCAGTTAAGAGTAGTTGAAACTCTAGAACTTGGTGGACAAAAGCTCCAGCATGAAGGTGGTCTTCCAGCACTTGAATTGCTTTTGCAGGAGCAACGACAGTAGCTGAAGAGAGGGGTCGCAGTAAGACTCCAAGGGGGCAGTAGAACGGTCTTTAAAATTTTATGGAAGAAGGTTGGAATTCCTCACTCGTTGGAGGAATATAGAAGAGAGGAGAGAAGGGAATTAGAGAAAGAGCTCATATAGTCGGAATAGTTGAAGAAAATTGGAAGTAAAAGAAGTAGAGAAAAAAAGGGAAGAAGGAATGGGCTTCCTCGTTGGGATAAAAAAAGAGTGATATTTGTCCAATTGGACCGAGATCAATAAGCTGACATCAGCCTGCTAATGTCATAACCCCCCCTCCCTTTTAATATAACAGTAGCATTCTGCTACTGTAGTTGTAGCCTGCTACTATACATGATTTAAAATTTTTATTTTTATTTTTACTTTTTTTCCATTTATTTGAGATATTAAAAAAATATCCGTAATCGTGCCTCGAATGACGGATTTCAATGTGAAATACCTCGTTTTGATCATCTCTAAACGATGATCAATATGAATATAATATTCATATACTTTTGATCGGGTTTGCATCCTCAAAATTTCGAGATACGGATTTGGTTTATGGTTAAATTTTGTGATTTAAAAATATCAAAAGATCTCCGATTGATGAACGGTCGATTCCGTTGGTCATATTTCCTCGAATTGGATTTTTAGGTGGTCTCAGTTTGTTTCGCGGTTTTCGATTTCTTGATGCAGCTTTTCCGTGACACGATACGATGCGATTGATTTTTGGTCAATTTCGTCCGAACGACTTTTGATTCACGGTCATTTGACCGATTTAGGTTATTTACTATTGATTAACAACTTTATTAAATTGTACGGACCCTAATCGGGCCAGGTTCGGTTTAAGTGGATCCGGATGTGACTCGAGTCAAGGTCATTATGTATCGTGTTTAGATTTCATATGGACACAAAATCTCAAAGGGTCTTGTACCCATAAAAACCTCAAAGGGGAAACAAGGCATATTCTTTTAACATGAAAATAATTACTTGGGCTTGTTTTAATGTTTACCTGAGAAGAGTTGCGGGTATCGTGCCCACATGTCTGCTTTGATCTCCCATGTCGCCTCTTCGACTCCATATCGGTGCCATAACACCTTCACTAATGAAATCTCCTTGCTGCGAAGCTTCTTCACAACATTGTCTAGTATCTACATTGGCCTCTCCTCATATGTCAAGTCTGGCTCAACGTCCAAATTCTCGCAGCTGATGATATGTCGAGGGTCGTGCACATGCTTCCTCAAATTGGATACATGAAAAACATCATGAATGGCTGATAGGTGTGGAGGAAATTCTACTCGGTAGGCCACCTTCCCCACACGAGCAAGAATCTCGTACGGTCCAATATATTGTGGCGTCAGCTTGCCACGAACACCAAATCGCTATACTCCTTTCATGGGAGATACTCGGAAAAATACCAAATCTCCTACATGTATTTGCGAGATTTTTCATTAGTATGAGAGATTAAGTCGAATATCCACAAGTCATGTTTGAAATGATTTAAGAGAAGATGTATGAATCCATGAAACTCCAAGTCTCTTCTCTGAGGATCTGCATAGCTTTTCTGGTGGCTCTGTCTCACAATATTAACAGTACTCGTAGTCTCCTCCAAGAGATCTACGAAGTAGAGAGCATGATCACCTACCTCACGCCAACTGAGAGGTGTGAGGCATCCGCCTGTATAGGGCTTCGAATGGTGCCATGCCGATACTGGAACGATAACTACTGTTGTACATGAATTCTGTAATTGGAAGATGGTCCTTCCAGGACCCTTTCCACTCCAAAGTACACGCGTGGAGTAAATCCTCAAGCGTCTGAATGGTGAGCTCGCTCTGTCCATCGGTCTGCAGATGGTAGGAGGAACTCATCTTCAACTATGTCTGTAGTGCTGACAAGAACTGATGCCAATAGTGCGATGTAAGGCTCGAGTCTCTGTCAGACACTACCTCTCGTGGCATACCATGAAGTCTGATGATATTCTACGCATGTAGCCTGGCCAATCTGGATAGAGTGTAGGTCATCTTGACAGGTATAAAATGGGTTTTCTGGGTCTACCTGTCAACAATGACCCAAACAGAACCATGGCCACCTTGTGTCTTTGGCAAACCTGTGACAAAATCCATAGAAATACTCTCCCACCTCCACTCAGGATGGGGAGAGACCCGGTGATCTCATGTGCTCAGCCTTGACCATCTGACAGGTCATACATTTGCCACATGTTGGGCCACATCACGCTTCATTCCATCCCATCATAAATGTCGACGCAGATCACGATACATCTTTGTGCTGCCAGGATGAATAGATAGTCGTGAACTATGTGCCTCATCAAGAATGTCTCTGTGTAGCTGCTCATCATTGGGCACAACGACCCGGCCAGCTTTCCACATAATAGACTCTGCCACGACAAAATCATCAATCTCATCCTTGACGGTGTGTATGTATCTGTCTCAGATCCAAGGATTTGACTTCTAGCCTTCTACGATGTGATCCCACAAACTACTAAATTGTGGAGATATGGCAGTAGAAATGGATGCACTCTCCTGGGGATGCCAATCAATCAAAGTTGCGAGCATATTCCCATGTGGATAGCCAGTTCGTCGTACCTTCTGCATGAGCTCTCCTGCTAAGCGCATCTGCCACCATGTTTCCCTTGACTTGATGGTAAGAGATCATGCAGTCATACTCTTTCAGTAGCTGGAGCCACCTGCCTTATCTCATGTTCAGCTCCTTCTGATCAAATATGCACTTCAGGCTCTGTGATCAGTGAAAATCTCGAAATTCACCCCATATAGATAGTGGCGTCAGATCTTCCAGGCAAAGACAACTGCCACTCTAAGTCATGGGTAGGGTAATTCCGCTCGTGTGGTCTCAACTGTCGTGATGCGTAAGCAATCACATGACCTTGCTGCATCAGCATTGCTCTGAAACCTTCACCTGAGGCATATATGTATACTGCATAATCATGTGTGCCTGAAGGAAGAGAAAGAATGGGCACTATAGTCAATCTCTCCTTCAGTGTCCTGAAGGCCTACTTACATGAATCATCCCAAATAAAAGGAACTCCCTTCTGTGTCAATCGTGTCAAAGGAATAACAATACGTGAAAATCCACTGATGAAGCGTCTGTAATAGCCTGTTAGTCCAAGGAAGCTCCGAATCTGAGTGATGGTCTTGGGCTGCTCACAAGACATGATTATCTCAATATTCACAGGATCGACTGTGATACCTGCTCCAGAAATGACATGCCCAAGAAATGAGATGTGGGATAACCAGCACTCGCATTTGCTCAGCTTGGCATACAACTTGTGCTCTCGTAATGTGTCTAGGACAATCTTCAGATCATTCGCATGATCCCATTCATTCCATGAATATATCAACACATCATCAGTGAATATCACCACAAACTTGTCCAAGTATGGACGGAAGATCCTGTTCATCATATCCATTAATGTTATAGGGGCATTGGTGAGCCCAAATGGCATCACCACAAACCCATGGTGTCCATACCGAGTCCTGAAAGTTGTCTTTGGAATATCGGCCTCTCTAATCCTCAAATGATGATTGCCATAACGAAGACCAATCTTCGAAAACACTGAAGATCTCTGTATCTAGTCAAATAAATCATCGATGCGCAGCAAAGGATAACGATTTTAACCGTTCTCTTGTTCAACTGTCGGTAATCAATGCACAATCTCATCGATCCATTCTTCTTCTTAGCAAATAGAACTGGAGCACCCCAAGGTGAATGTTCTCTTGTTCAACTGTCGGTAATCAATGCACAATCTCATCGATCCATTCTTCTTCCTAACAAATAGAACTGGAGCACTCCAAGGTGAAGTGTCAGCCTCACGAAACCCAAGTCAAGTAACTCCTGCAGTTGCACCTTTAGTTCTCTCAACTCAGCTGGTGTCATACGGTATGAAGCCATCAAAATCAGTTGTGTATCTAATAACAACGTGATCTCGAACTCGATCTCTCTTAGGAGGTAATCCTGGTATCTCATCAAGAAAAACATCTTAGTAATTCGATACTACTCTGATGTCATGTGCTATCAACTCATGATCGGATATCCCTCTGAGAAATGCTAGATAGGAATCACATCCTTGATCAACAAGTCTCTGAGCTTGCAATACTGAAATGTACTCCAATTTGGAGTCATGTAGTATACCCTCAAATGTGAACTCAGGTAATCTGGAATCCTGAAGACAACCGTCTTCCTAAAGCAATCAACAAGAGCATGATGATCTGATAACCAATCCATGCCTAGAATCAAGTCAAACTCATCAAGCTATTGTAGCAGACAATTTACGATCATCTCGTGATCGCCAATCAATATTGGCAAGTGCCTGACTATCAGTGAAATGATAAACAACTGGCCACCTGATCCTCGGATGAGGTAAGGAGGATATAGGGCCTTGCAAACTCTACCAAGTGAAGCTAGTAGCTTCGAAGCAATAAAAGAATGTGTCGCTCTAGAATCAAATAAAACATGGAAAGGTCGACCCATGACTGAGACCATACCTTTCACCACATTAGCTGCTGAACGGGCATGCTCCTCGGTCATTGCGTGTAGTTGACCTTGCCTGGATGGTGCGGTCCTGGAACATGCCACACATTGTGTCTATTTCTGCAGCCTACTGATGTTGGAGTTCCTGCCACGTAAACTCCTAGTATGTTGTGTCTATGGATGTATGGGTTATGGTTGGGGTTGAGGCTCTCCAGAAGCCTGTGGGCGCTGAGCTCGGTAATGTCCCCACTCATTACACAAGTAGCATCTCACATATCTGGTAGGCGTGGTAGCCGTGTCTGTGCTCCGAGTCGGTCCTACTGGAGGTCTGTCTGCTCTCTGTGACCCATATAGTTGTGCTTAGCTCGTACCACGCACGACAAGTGCTCATCCTAAGGTAGTCGCTGGGGATGAACGATCACTGCCATAAAATGATGAACTTGTAGGTCGAAACCGCCTAGCTGACCTCTATTGCTGGAATGGTCGACGTATTGGTCCAAATGATCGGGGCCTAGGTGTCGCTCCAGATGAGCTCCCGAAACGTCCCCGCGGATATCCTCAAACTTCTATGTTGCGTCAGTAGCCTCGGTGATGGAAGTGATGCGTAATCCGACCAGCTTCTTCTCATGGATATCCTCAAACTTCTCATCTATAAACTTCTCTGTTGCATCTACTGGAGGTCTGTCTGCTCTCTGTGACCCATATGGTTGTGCTTAACTTGTACCATGGACGACAAGTGCTCCTCCTAAGGTAGTCGTTGAAGATGAGCGAGCACTGCCAGAAAATGATAAACTTGTAGGTCAAAACCGCCTAGATGACCTCTGCTGTTGGAATGGTCGATGTATCGATCCAAATGATCGTTGTGGCCTAGGTGTCGCTCCAGATGAGCTCTCGAAACGTCTCTTATGGATATCCTTAAACTTCTATGTTGCATCAATAACCTCGGAGATGGAAGTGATGCGTAATCCGACCAGCTTCTTCTGCACTTCCTATCTCATACCTATGATGAACTTTTCCAGATTCTCATCTTGAAATGCGACGACTGCTGGTGTGTGTCGAGGACTCGAGACAACTCAGTGTATCGAATGAAGTACTATCTAGTTGTCATATGTCCCTGTCGTAGCTCTGCAAGAAACAATGTTGGGGCTCCTTCCACTCCGCAGAAAAGAAGTGGGATCTGAACATCGTCTCAAAATCATCCCACGCGAACTCACTCCCTAACTCAAAAACTATTGCTTCCCACGATCTCTCTGCAAAATCTGTCAATGAATACTCCAAGAAAGATAGCCACGAGTCTTGTGGTGTGTGAATCATCTGCAGTACCTTCATCACCCTCTTCAGCCACTGCTATGCCTGATTTGGCGTCCCGATGCCCTAGAACATGGGCACATTGGCCCGCTGATAGGATGCAAAAACCGACCGATGCCTGTGAATAGTAGAGTACTCGGGTGCATCCTCATCTACAAAGTATATAGGGTCCTGCTCCCTGTAATAGTCTCCATCCTTTGCTCCAGGTGCTAACATCTCCTCATGTAAGTTATCAAAGTGAGGTTGTTGTGCCTCAACCGACTATGGTTGGTCCTATCGTGTCCCATTCTAAGGTGGATGGTATGTGAAGTTTGATGACTCCTCGAATCTCATCTCCTGTCTGTCTGTGTGTCAGTGATCTCCATCTGTTGAGATAATATCTAATACTGCTGACCTCTCATGGCAGTCTGCTACTGCTGGAGGTCAGTGAGAGCGGTCATGATGCACTCCAATCGCTCAGCCATCTCCTGATCTAGTCTGGATGTCATGGTTCTGTACGAGAAACAATATTGTGAATCATAAAATTAATGTTCATCGACATTTACCACATTCTTTTCTCTTATTGGGATACTATATGGAAATTAATAACAATTGGTAACATTTGTGGGTATGAATATCAAATTTTCCTCTCGGACTCACGACAAGTCAGAGAACTGTCACTATCAGAGAACTTAGTGCCATCAGAATTGTAATACTGCTAATGGATGTAGTAGGGTGCCACAGCTCTGATACCAACTGCGAACCCCCCCCGGATCCGGGTACCTGTTTATACGGCATTCGCAATATAACATTCAAAAGTGATCGCATTAGCTACTTGAATTTGAGGGGAAGTTTTTCGCTTTTGCATTTGACATTCACATCAATATAATAATGTAACAACCATAGAAAACAATAAGATGTGCTATCAAATTTTCATATCATTGATTTCTACACACACACACACACGCATAACATGTAACAAACTAAGCTGACGGTGTATATGTATCCCAAAAATGTACAGAAGAAAAAAGAAAGCATATACCTCATAAACTGAACAAAAACTACAACTGTATCATCCGGTATATGTACGTATGCTCGGAATCATCTATCAGCGACTGAGTCGCAGGCTTCTTGCCTGCCAAGCATGAAAGGAACAAGAGGACTTCAACAAATCTCAGTACAATCCAGCAATAAAATAAATAACAGAATTTATTATGTCCAAAAGAAGCAAGTAGAGTGGTAATGATATATAAATTTATCAAAACTACATGCATAAAGAAAAGGGATTTCAAGCTACTTTGTTTGTATGCCCATGATCACCCATCACCCCATAACCTCCCATATATTATAGCATTTTTCATATATTAAATGATGGACCATATGTGTTTGTTATTTATTTATTTAGAGATCATGTACATGGATCTTGATGATGAGTTGATGAATTGATTCTTGATTTCTTGATGATGGAAATGATGAGGTTCTAAACTGATTCTTGATTCTATCTAACTCCGCAAGTTTAGTGGTAGTCTGTGGTCTTGGTCTGTATGTGACCTCACACTATGAATCTAAGGCGAGAAGAGTGCCTTAGGGTTGGGGTGCCTCCGTCGGCATGCAATGGAGTGTAAAATGCATCCTAACTAAGTTCCCAACACGTTCACTAATTTTTCTATCTCTCGTAGTAGTAGTTCTAAGATCCAATGAGTTGTTGATGATTGAGGTCTTATGATGAGTGATGATTAGGTAGCAAGATCAACTATAGTCAACTTAATTATATCAGATCTTAAATCTAACCCAACTCAAATGTGATTGATCTCAATACTAGCCAGTCTCAATTGTAATTGATTTCATCTGTTAGCCAAACTCAATTATGCTCCATCCTAAGTTCAATTGTAACTCTTCCAAATTCCATTGTAACTGGTTCAAAGGTAACCATAGATGTTTCAGATGTAGCCATCACCAAACCAATTGGCAGAAAGTAACCAATACTCAAGCGGTGAGGAAGTCTCCTAGGAGACCCTTCCGTCTCGCCCTCTAAGTGGAAGTGCGGTCCATTAGAGGGATAGATCTACTCTAAAACTACGCCACTGAGACGGGTGAGAGAGACTCTCCGGAAAAGTCACTCTAGATATGAAAAACTAAATGGAGGGACCCCAACCTAGGTACCCTAAACAAGGGTCAGTGGAACTGGAAAAAGTCAGGATCTCAACGAGGCATAAAAACACTATGAGATCGTTTAAAACTGTGAAAAGGACTGGGATCCTAGACCTTCACTCTTGGCGACTGCTGCCCTAACTGGACTTCCTATCTCCCGCCTAGTTGAGGGTCACCATGCCCTCGCACAGTCAGGTGTAAGGGTCACCATGATCGGTAGTTAGTATATTACACCTAACGATTTTATTTTATGACGATGATCGGTACTTGAGGTTTCATATTGTTATTTACAAAAACATGAGATTAGATGTTGCTTATTTGTCCTAGATCTAAGTTTGAATTAATGTAAAATTCTATATCATAAGTCATAACTAGATGTTTTTTAAACATCTATATATGAAAAGAAGTATAGAGGAAGTAACAAGAATCAACAACCCACCCAATAATAATCCAACTTCTATAATTCAATCAGGTCAGTGCAACTGTCGAAAATAAAAAAATGAAATGATGCTACGAAGCCCTTCACCTAATGTTGAACCTTCTGACTTCAAGTAATCTAAAGCCACGTCCTTTCTTGCTAAACAGTAGACCATTTCTTGGTAATTATCTTCAATTAGCAAATGACCAATCAGGAAACCCCTTGGTAAGCAGTCAATGGGGTATGCATTAACAACCTTAATCATATCCAGTATATAGTGATATATGGCTTGGTGAGGATGAAGTAGATAAGCTTCCCAGAAATTTTAGGAATTCGATGAAATCTTTTGCACTCAGCGTGTAATTTGCCTTAACGAGAGTTTTGGCAGACAAAACTCTAGCTTTTTAGTGTCTTTCAACAAAAGAAGTTACATTTTATCTAGATCAAGCTTAAACCTTCTTTGGATCAACAAATCTCAATCTCTAGAAAATGTTGGAGGTTTACCGAGACTTTAATCTCAAACTCCTTGGCAAGTTTATCTTTATGCCAATCGATCTCATCAATATTATCTGTTGTGAGGATCATCTCATCCACAAAAGGCCAACAAAAACATCACTTTTTCTTGACCCGTATTCATGAAGAGGGATAATCTACATTCCCTTGCTTATAACGATTTATTTTTTTACTGTATGTAGACAATTAAATAAGACTATATATATTATTTTGGGCCACGAGGATTTCTTCAATTTACAATAATCACCATGTCTCTTATGGCCATGGGACACTTGCAAATAGATTTCCTTTGTTAAATAAGTAACCAAGAGAGAGAGAGAGTAAGTCATTGTGCGGGAATTCTTTTTTGATCTAGAGAGTAAAAGTTCCCATATATTCATTTTTTTCTTTTTAATAGTAGCAACAATTTGATCAATAACAAAAAATCCCAAAATTCTTCAGATGAGAAAAATGGGAATCGGTTTCATGATGGCAACACTAGGGCTTAATGGTGCATGCATGGCAACAATAGAGAGGCTAAGGATTGTACCTAAATAGAATCTCCAAAAATTTGGAGGGTTTCTTTGCATGCAGGAGTTCCAATTAGGGAGCAATAGTTGTTGTCCAACAATTCCAGCAATAAGAACTTGTTGCTTCTGTTGCAATTAAGAGTAGTTGAAGCTCTAGAATTTGGTGGACAAAAGCTCCAGCATGAAGGTGGTCTTCCAACACTTGAATTGCTTTTGTAGGAGCAAAGGTAGTAGCTGAAGAGAGGAGCTGGAGCAAGACTCCAAGGGGGATGTTGACCAGTCTTTAAAATTTTGTGGAAGAAGGCTGGAATTCCTCACTCGCTGGAGGAAGATAGAAGAGAGGAGAAAAGGAAATTGGAGAAAGACCTCATACGACTGGAATAGTTGAAGAAAATAGGAAGTAAAAGAAGTAAGGAAGAGGGAATGGGCTTCCACGTTGGGATAAAAAAAGAACGATATTTGTCCAATTGGACTGACATCAGCCATGACATCAGCAGGTTGACATCAGCCTGCTGATGTCATAATCCCCCTCCCCTTTTAATATAATAGTAGCAGTCTTCTATTGTAGTTGCAGTCTACTACTGTACATGATTTTAATTTTTTTATTTTTACTTTTTTATATTTATTTGAGATATTAAAAAGATGTTCGTATTCATGCCTCGAATGATGGATTTATATGTGTAATATCTCATTTTGATCGTCTCTAAATGACGACCAATATGAGTATAATATTCATATACTTTTGATCGAGTTTGCATCTCTGAAATTTTTGAGATATAGTTTTGATTTATTGTTAAATTTTGTTATTTAAAAATGTCAAACGATCTCCTATTGACGAATGTCGATTTCGTTGGTCTTATTTCATCAAATCAAATTTTTAGGTTGTCTCAGTTTGTTTCACGATTTCTAATTTCTTGATGCAGCTTTTCCGTAGCATGCATTACGATGCAGTCAATGTTTGATCAATTTCATCCGAACGACTTTTGATTAACGATCATTTGATCGATTTAGGTTAGTTACTATTGATTAACAACTTTATTAAATTATACGAACCCTAATTGGGCCAGGTTCATGTTTAATTGGATTTGTATGTTACAGTACTACCAGCAACAATTGCAGTATCACCAACCTCAGCTCCCTCCGATCGCATAATCTTCAATGCCTCTTCAATGAACCATGTCTTGGACTGCTTGGCTCAGTTGATAAAGAACATAAATGAGATAAGTCAGAAGATTGACAACCTCACTGCCGCAGAGACAATCACCCATGCGTAGGTTGAGGAGAACCCCAACACTTCAGAAGAAAGGATCAGGTAGACAATAGTGCAATATCATCTCACGAGATAGGTATAAATTCCTTTTTGTTATCTAATGTTGTTAATCTCAGGAGCAATAGAACACTACAACTGTCTGCTTCAGCCAAGGGGAAAAGTCAAGCTTCTATGAGCGAATCTTCATCTCCACCGGTTTAGCTCGCATGTGAGTCTGGATCTGATGAGGAAGAAGGACCACCACCACCACAATAAAAAATACAAAAAAATGAAAAAATAACAAAGAACCAAGCGATAACAATCAAATCCATGCTGATATAGCCAAGGAGAAGCCAACACCAACAACCGATCCTGTGCCAACAGACACGACTGAATTTCCTGCATTTATTTATCCATCTATTTTTTATGGTTGTATTATGATCAACCATCCATATGTAAATAAGAACAATATTTCGCGTGAAAATGAAGTTTTTTATGATGTTGACATCCCATTCATTGATGCTTTGAAATCAAAACCGCAAAAAATTAAAAAACACCTTATCTGATCCCAATATCATGGAATTATTGTAAAACATTATGTTGAAGATGCCACTTTTGAAAGCCATGGACCACATGCCAACGATGAAGAAAGGACTGAGAGACGCATGTACTACAAAGCGTCAACCCCACAAAACCCGACGTCGAAAATCAGAGAAACACATTCAAACCATGGCAACAATCACTACAATCAGCAACCTCTTAGGAAAGAAGAAGGATATGAGAACACCTCACATTAGATACAAGATGTTCAACTATAAGTTTGAAAGAACACTCCGTTACATCAGATTATCGATTAATATGATGCCTACATCACTACTAAAAGAATTTGGGTTAGGACCGCTTAAAGCCACAAGAATGATTCTGCAGTTTGCAGACACATCCATAAAACGACCAAGGGGAATTTCGGTGGACGTCATTGTTACAATCCTAAGGGATGCAATTCCCTGTGGATTCATTATGCTTGATATAGACACCTCAACACCCTTGTTTCACACCAGGATCATATTGGGATGACCGTTCCTTCGAACAATCGATGCATTGGTTGACTACGGCATCGGGAAGATCACCTTTCGCTTGAGCAATGATAAGATATTAATTGAAATGATCCAGGTACCCAAGCTCACAGAATCCATGTCAGGTGAGAGTGAGCAAATGCAAAAACAGACAGAAGACTGTGACTTCTTGGCTGAAATCAAAGATACAACATTATTTTTGAATGATAATGAAACACAAGAATTCCTCTCAACAGAGGAATCCTTGGAAAGCACGGTCAAATTCCCTTTTATCCTTGAAGATGAGGTTCTTGTTGAAGTGCTATATGAGCATGCTGAACAAAGTGAATGCAACCCATCCCCATCAGAACAAGACAAATTCCTTGCAGATCTTTCTGATGCCTTGTCTTTTGAGCTGGAAACAATTCAGGTGGACAACACAAATTTGAGAGAGCTTACACCGATTACAGTTGTTGAAGTCTCAACAGAGATGATTCCACTCTCCTAGAGCCGAAGCCATGACCTTCATTGATGAAGTATGCCTTCCTTGTGGGTAAGTAAAATATGTTCTCGGCCATCATCAATTCTTACTTGACCGCGGACCAGGACTCTCACTTACTCGATGCTCTAGAAAGAATCCGCAAGGCAATTGGTAGGAAATTTCAGATCTCCATGGGATAAACACTTTATTTTACTCACACCACATCTATTTGGAAGATGATTGTATACCTTCCCATGAGTTTAGCATAGGCTGAACCCAAATGTCCGGGAGGTCATGATGAAAGAAATCAGAAGCGATGTGATACTGAATTTATCTATCCCATCTCTGATTCAAAATGGGCAAGTCTGTTACATGGCGTTCCTAAGAAATCATGGATCACCATTGTAACGAACGACAAGGGAGAGGAGATTATGGCCAGAGTACCTAGTTCTTGGCATGTATGTGGGGATTACAAACGTATGAACCTAGCAACCAAGAACGACCACTTCCCTTTGCCTTTCATTGATAAGATTGTTGAAAGACTTGCAACAAAGGAATATTTCTGTTTCTTGGATGGGAACACTGGATATAATCAGGTTGCTATAGCCCCTGAAGATCAAGAGAAGACCACCTTCACCTATCCATTTGGGACGTACGCTTTCAGATGCGTGCCATTCGGACTGTGTAATTCCCTACTACATTCCAAAGATGTATGCTGGCCATATTCGCTGACATAGTGGGGAGTTTCATTGAGATCTTCATGGATGACTTTCCGGCCTACGATGATAACTTCGATCGGTGTCTGAACTATTTAGAGCGAGTACTTTAGTGATGTTGCGATGTTAACTTAGTGCTCTCATGGGAGAAGATTCACTTTATGGTGATTGAAGGGATTGTGTTGGGACATGTCATCTCCAAGCGAGGCATGGAGGTCGACCCAACCAAGGTGTAAGTTATCTCTAAACTTGAGCAACCTACTTCATTGAAACAAGTCTGGTCGTTTTTGGGGCATGTTAGTTTTTACCGAAGGTTTATCAAAGATTTCAACAAGATTGCCCGACCGTTGACAGAATTCTTAGGAAAGGACACCAAATTTATTGTAGATGACAGAGTGCTCCATGACTTTCATCATATATAAGAAATAATCACTCAGGCTCCTATCCTATACCTGCCAGATTGGTCTCTTCCATTTTAAATCATGATAGATGTGTCAGATTGTGCTATTAGGGTTGTGTTGGGACACCGACAAGGAGGATGGCCGTTTGACATTCACAAGGCTAGCAGAACTCTGGATGAAGTCTAGAGGAACTACACTGTGACAGGGAAAGAACTGCTAGCCATAGTTTTTGCACTGGAAAATCCAGGTCTCATTTACTCAGCTCGAAGGTGATTGTATACACATATAATTATGCCATCTGGTACTTACAAAGCAAGAAGGATGCAAAGTCATGCTTACTTCACTGGATCCTTCTACTCTAGGAATTTGATCTTGAAATATGTGATAAACCCGGAGTTAAAAATGTGGTGGCAGATCACCTTTCCAGAATAATTGAGTTGATGCTCCTGAGCAAGATACGATTCCAATCACAGAGACCTTCTTAGATGAAGCCATACTATATGTCACCTTGCTCCCTTGGTATGCCAATATCGTAAACTACCTTGTCTATAAGGAAGTTCCACGAGATTGGCCAAAGTTGAAAGTGGGCAAGTTCATGTCCGATATACATTTTTACCATTGGGAGGATCCTTACCTGTTTCATGAAGGTGCAAATTACATCTGACAAAGATGCATTCCTAAGGAGGAGAATATGAGTGTCTTGAACCACTGCCATAAGTTAGAATCTGGTGGACACCATTCTAGAAAGATGACAACATCAAAGGTTCTTCAATGTGGCCTCCGGTGGCAGATTCTTTTCAAAGATGCTACTGATTATGTCAAAGGATGTACTGTCTACCAAAAGATGGATGGTACCATCAGTTCCCAAGACACCATGCTTCTCAAGTGTATTCAGATTTCAGATGTCTTTGATGCATGGGGTATCTATTCATGGTCCCGTTTCTTGAGCATAACACTTTCATGTCTGTTGTCGACCCAGTTCAGTTTATATACCAAGAAGCACTTTCATATGTTGAACGATGATGAATACCCATTCATCACTCTTTATTCTTATATTTTAGCTACAAAAACCTTTGCAAATGCATGTAGATATGTGTAAATAGGAATAATTACCAAAAGCATGCATTGTGTAAAAACCTATAATTAGCATGTTTTTGTGCAAAAATAAAAGAATAAAGATTAAAAAGAAAAAGAGGGAAATATTTAGAATAAATATTGAGCAACCTAACCCAAGGGAGGGCTCAGCATGGGCCTGACCGCATAAAAGCCAAAGTAGAGGGAGATAGGGGCTCAGGTGTAAATATTTGTGTAAGTAAATAAAACTATATTTTCCTCACCCAAAAATATGCTTGTAAATATTTGTATATATTTATAAAAGATAAAAACAAAATAAAAAGTTAAAAATCAAAAAGATCAAAAATACCCCTTTCATCATGTATATAAACCATACCTATATATTTATTTAAGCTTTGTAAATATATAAAAGTAATTTTTATAATTTTTGTAAATAGTCTATGTTATATATTGTAAATAAATGAAATAAGAACAATTAAAATCAAAACAAAATAAAAATAGAAAAATAAAAAAAAACACAAAAATACATTGTACATATACCATGTATATAGATGTACATATCTATTTATTTAACCTATGTATATAAATAATAAAAATAAAATAAAAACACCCTTTTATTCCTTATTTTATAATGTAAATAAATAAAATATAAAATGGGAATAAAATTGTATAAAAATAATATATAAAAATAAAAAATCAAAAACCCTATATATATTGTATATACCTATATCTAGTACATATTATGTATATATCCTATTTTTATTTCTAAAAATTAATTAAAAATCACCAAAAAATAGAAAAAATAAAAGAAAAATATTTCATATTTTGAGTTTTGGCTGAATCGAGCCCTAGCCATCTCTATTTGTCACTCAAGATTCAGCCACGTGGCCGAACCTCATTGGGTCCTGGGGATGTTGACCGCCCGGTCAACTGGCCCCCCCAGAACCACTTCTCACGGATTCGAGCTTCGGACCCAACTTCTCGGATTTTTCCCCGCTCGACACGATTGCCTATCACCCAAACCCCGGCTCCATTTCGAACCTCCCCCATCCGACACCCTCGCCGGGCATCAACATTGGGATCCGCGCGCCACCACGACCCTACCCGAGCCTTCCTTCTCGGATCCCTCCAGCATACATAAGCAAGCTCCGCAACCCATTTTCTCCATCTTTGGCCATTTGCGTAGTCCTCCAGTGAGCTCCAGAGAGAGAGCGAGGTGACAGCTCGCATCCCCGACCTGTTTCAGCGAGGAGAACCGGCGAATCCACTGATCCGGCGATACACCCGCCGTAGCTTCGCCACCTGAGCGAGCTTCGAGCCTCGGGCAGAGACATCCCTTGAGGCGACGACCGGGAGCTTCCCCAGCTCCGCCACAGTCTATTCCTTCACTCAGGTAACCTCTTAGCTCAGCCATTTCGTCTAATTTCCATTTTCGCCCAATCTTCACCGTCGACGTGTTTCTTCGATTCCGACTACCCAGCCACCCATCTCGCTCATCGGAACCGACCCACATTTTCATCTCCTCCCGATGCACCTTCTGCACCCACTCACCCAACCCAACTCGCACAGGAGCTGGGAACCGGGCTCCTCCGTCCACCACCTTCGCCGGAGCCCGTCGCCCCGACGCACCAGCCACCTCCACATCGCCTAATCGGGTCGAGGCAGTTTGCCCTCGACCCGCGAGTCTTCTGAGCCCCTTTGCAGGTCCTACCGAGCCCATCTGAGGGCTTGGTCATCCAGGACGGGAGACCCAGCTCCGCCGACCGTGCCTGAGCTCCTCCGAACTCGGGTCGATCATCGGAGCATCGCATCAGACGCGGGAGCATTCCAGCATTCTTCTCCGACCTTTAGAGTGCTCCTAGGAGGAGCGCAGCGCTCGCACGAGCCCGACGAAGCTCGCCGGGGCTTTGTTCTTCCAGCATCCTCCAGCGCCGTCGATCTTCATCCCTAGCTCCAGTTCTAATCTGGGCCGTCCATCCCTGGAGCAGCCGACACCGTCAGATCTGAGGAGACGTCATCTGGAGCACCACCAGCCACAGCCGTCCGATCGCCACGTGGAGCGCATCCAGAGCCCCCGCTTAATAAAGGGTAATTTACCCTTAGGCCCTTATCTTTGTTTTATTTCGTTTGAGTCCTGTAAATATTTAAATACGTTGTTTAGTTTTAGAGTTAATTGCATAGAGGACCCTGAGCTTTAGTGTAATTGCATATATACCCCTACCTGTTGTGAGCCACGTGCTTCGTCACGTGTTGTTTTGGGTTATTTGCAGTTTATGCCCTTGTAGTTCTGGATGTTCATGAATGAATGAAACTTTTTAGTTAATTGCATATATACCCCTGTGAATGCTTTATTCTCGCATGTGCGTTTTATTTTGGGTTATTTGCAACTGAGCCCCCTGGACTTTTGGTACGTGTTACCAATAGGTCCTCGGGACTTATTTTCCTTACATATAGGTCCCTGAGTGCCCCGGGCACGCGCGTGGCGCGTGTTTTGCTGGGTATTTTGCACCAGGACCCCCAGAACTTTGGGTATTTGCATTCAAGTCCATGTGCACAGTACCCTTTTGTTATTTTTGAATAAAATATCAAATCACCTCCAAATCCAATGAGAATTTGACACATGGCTCCTGCCATGGTGTAGGATTTTCAAGGATTTTTTAGGACATTTTTGATTTTGTTTGATATTTTTAAAAGTTCAAAAACCTTTATTTTTGTTACTGTCTAGATTGAAAAATCACAAAAAATATAAAAACTCCCCTAAAAATTTCACAAAAATTATCTACTGTTTAGATTAGTGTGTTTGATTTTCTAACCAATTTTGGCTATTTTTCATTGCTTAAATACACTAAAAACTTAAAAACACCAAAAAGCCCATAACAATTCTAGTAAATACATTAAAAACCTAAAAATAATAAATTTGGTACCTAAATTTTCCTTATTTTATCTATTTTACAGGAAAATTACCTCCAGGCCATTTTGAGGCTCTTAGGTATTTTATCTAGGGCTTCTTGGCTCGGCTGGACAATACCCCTTGTTTTTGCTACCATTTGATTTTTAGAAAATAAAATAAATATCAGAAAAATCCCAAAAATTCACCAAAAACATAAAAAAATATAAAACACATAAAAATATTTTTGTTTTAATTTTTGGTTGAATTTTGTTGCTTTAGATAATTTGTTGAAAGTGTGCTTGTATTTGCTTTTCTTAATTCCTTAATCATTTAAAAATCCAAAAAAATATAAAAATAATTAAAAACCACTAAAAAATATTTTGTCTTTTATTTTATTTATTTTTACTACTTCGTAGGCCTTCGACCAATCCGTGCTCCTTGAGTTCGACCCTGGGAGCTATACCAAGTTAATCACATAGCAGGACCGCTTCTCGTATTTTGATTGCTTGATTTGTCATTAGTGGTTCGATTTTTCTTGATTGACACATCTGAGCGATTGAGGTCGCAACGACCGTCTTAGTACCTTTACCTTAGTTGCTCGTAGTTTTTGTGTTCATCAGAATGGCGCCGTTGCCGGGGAGCACAACTTAGTAGTTGATTGTCTTTTCGTTTTTATTTTCGCGGCTTTTCGCGGCTCTTTCAGAGCTCGCGGCTTTTCGCGGTTTTTGTTCATATTTTATTTTTGTTTTTGTTGTGTTTTGTTTTATTTTCTTTTTCTTTTATTTTTGATTCTATTTTTATTTCGTGTGTTTATTTTATTTTACATTTTTGCATATATACCCTTTTATTTTCATTTTCATTTCTTTTTCCTTTATTATTATTTGATTATTGGTTCTGACCACTCTGTTTTCTCTTGCGAGGGCCCGAGGACCGAGGCGGCTACTCTCGAGAAGCCGAAGCAACCGCGGGATTCGGAGGCGGCTCTTTTCTTCGCAGAGCCGCATGAGAGAGTGAGAGAGATTGAGTGGGTGAGGATTAGAGTAGTTTTTTTTATTTTTATTCATTATTATTGTAATAATACAGGACACTCTTGGACACTTGGACTCTTCCGCCGTAGCGGGTCTGTTTCGCCGAGCACCGGTGTGCTCGGGGGACCCTTAGGACTTGCACGGTTTTTCGCGGTTTCTCGCGGTTTTATTTTATTTTCTTTCTGCCTTTTCCGGTGTTTACGCGGTTTTTGCTCGAGCCCCTAGACTTAGGAATTTCTGGTGATTGTGCCGTAATTAGTAGGATCCACACACCTAACTGCTTATCTGTTCCTATAGACCGTTAATTGGACCTACTAAAAATAATTAATAAAAATAACCGAATCATTTGCCTTCGTAGCCTACGTGCCGCAGCCCGTCCTGTAAAGCGCTTACTCCTACCCCCGATTTGTCGGACAGAGGAGGGACGGGCCAAGACCGGACTCTTTGGCTTGGAGGTCGGTGACCGGTTAGACGGTTCTTCGCTAGAAATTGCTCGTTTAGGACTCGGTTTTCCCGTTTGCATCATATAGGTAGTTTCCTTTCTGTCTTTATATTTATGCGCGGATCATATTGCATGTAGAGTGCTGGAGACAGGTACGCATTTCTTACTCAGCATGCATCATTGATTTATCGCGCATCGGCTTTTTCGTCTTCTCCCCCCTGTTTTGGACTTAATAACCAGGAGAACCGAAAAATTCGTTAGGCCATTTGTTTGCTTTGAAAAATACTAAAAAAGTGAAACCGTAAAATTGGGACTGGCTAATACTATTGATCTTAAAATCCGCTCACCCTAAAATTTTGTCTTGGGGAGAGCAACCCCCTCATTGTATGGTTTGGATGCGCAAGAGAGTGACCCGCACCCTAGGTAGAGCCCCCCGGTGCTAGTCCCGACTGATTACCGACTTTTCCGTGCGGGCCAGTCGATTGGGTTAGCATCGGATATCCTAACAGGTCACGTAAGCGCTCTGATATTTTGTGTGTTCACCAAATAAAATTGACAAGATAATTTGACCGAACTTTCACGGTCTTCAGCTCGCGTTGCGTTGGTGAACTGGGGGTTTGTTTGTGATCATAGTTTCTCCAGATCTCATCCGCACTACTCGCCAGATCAAGATGATGGGTAGACGGTCTCTTAGGCAGCCTCTGGCTGCACCGCTTTCGGGCACGTCCACCTCATCATCTAGGTTGGCTCGCGAGAGCTCAGACCCGCTCTCCGAGCCCGAGTACGACTCCACCCTGTTCCCCCTCGACCCCCTTTCTGTTCTACCTGAGAGACATGAGCCCGAGGAGAGACTGATTGATTTGACAGCACCTGAGTTGGGCTCGTTTGATTTTGCAGACGTCATGGCCGGAGCCGGCAGTTCATATGATCACTCCCGTCAGCCCGAGCATTTTGTACTAGACCATGGAGCGATCAACTCCACCCTGATCGCATCACTTGAGACAGTCCAGCAGCAGCTACGTGATCAGGGAGCATTCATGATAGAGATGAGGCGAGAGTTGGAGAGGCTCAGAGCAGAGCGAGACCAGCAGAGCGAGCCTGAGGAGATACCTGATGCAGAGGCACGAGCCGCAGCAGCCGCAGCCGCAGCAGCAGCCGCAGCCGCCGCAGCGGGAGCGCTGCGGCAGGAGGACCACCACGACCGATGCAGGAGTTGCACAACCCCGGATCGACACTCGTGCATCATTGGGTAGTAGTGCCGGCGATCGTGGGGGACTTCAACTTCCCCCCGAACACTTTGCAGTTACTGCCCCGTTTCCACGGACTTGCCACTGAGGAGCCCCACCTCCACCTCCAGGAGTTTCTTATGATCAGCAGCACTGTCCACGATCGCCATGTGGACCAGGACACGATCCGGATGATAGCCTTCCCATTCTCACTGGCAGATAGAGCAGCCACCTGGCTGAAGCATCTTGGGAGGTTTGTCTACACCTGGGAGCAGCTCCGCACCGAGTACTTGAACAAGTACTATCCACTCGGGCGGGCCCTGATCAGCAACTTCTCCATGTTCCCCAACGAGCAGTTTCATGAGGCATGGGAGAGGTTTCGAGAGCTCCTAGACCGATGCCCGCACCACGACATCTCCAAGCCGAACCTAGTTCAGAGCTTTTTCAGCGGGTTGACGTCAGAGCTTCAGGGTCTGGTGAACGCTTCTTGCGGCGGGTCCTACTTTGCCAAGGACCACGACCAGGTATGGGCCATCTACGAGGAGATGGCCGAGAACTACATGGTGATGTCCCAGACCCGGTTGTATTCTCAGAGACCCCAGCCACAGCAGCCAGGACCCGTGCAGTATCAGCGGATAGCACGGGTAGATGCAGGTCCATCCAGTTCGTCCGTAGCCGCAGCAGCACAAGCAGAGTCGACAGCTGCGGACATGGGTATCATCAGCGAGAAGTTGGACCGCATGGAGCTGATTGAGAAGAAACAGTGCCAGAGCATCACTCAGATGGAACATATGGCACATGTTCTGAGCGACATGAAGACACAGCTCATGTGTCTCCAGGAGGCACAGACGGCTTCTCAGCCCCGTCTTCAGTCGCGAGGCGACTCCGGCAGCAGCAGCAGCTCGTCCCAGCGCTCCAACACCCCTGTGCAGCCTAGGCAGGTTCACCTTGTACAGGCGGAGCCGTACCAGCAGCCGCAGCCCACCTACCAGTCCCCACCATCTCCAGAGATGCAGATGGTGGTTTACCAGCCGGACCAGCCTCTGGCAGTACTCCTGCCAGCCCCCTACGATGCCGAGCCGTTGATGGATGTCAACGGGATTTGGTATGACCGCCCCCAGCCTGGGATCCGACGAGACCATCCCGGATTCAGGTGGAGGAGTGGTGGTACCCAGCCCCAGCAGCAGCCGTCAGGTCAGGGAGGGTAGTACTCCCAGCAGAGAGATCACCAGCCGTAGCAGCAGCCCCCAGCATACCAACAACACCAGCCATCATCCTTTGGTCCTCGTCCCCATCAGCAGCAGGGACAGTCGTGGAGACGTGAGCAACAGGCTCACCCAGTTCAGCAGCAGCACCCTTCCTCATACCCCTCTTACCACCAGCAGCAGTTCCAGCAGCCTCACCCCCAGAGAGGCTACTCGTCGGGCTCCCATGAGAGCCCCGCTTTGGATGACATCGCCCACCTCCTCACGGACCAGCAGGCCACATTAAGACGGGAGATGGACGAGTTCCGCCAGGAGATGCGGGACTTTGTGAGAGGGAAGGCCGCCATTCCAGCCCAGATTGAGCCGAATCCGAATAACCTCAAGAGGAAATCTGAGCAGGTAGTACACACTGAGTTTGCCACTCCTAGTGACCCATTTGTTGATACATCTTCGGATCTATTTGATGCTGATTTTGTCACACTTAGGAGCGGTAGGACCCCAGCAGGCGGCGGTGCCTCATCTGAGCCTCACCACGAGGATACTTCAGAGGCGCCACATGAGGAGGAGGAGAGCGGTACTGAGGCCGCTCCAGATGATGACGGTGGCACTGATGCCACCAAGGATGCTGATCCCACCGGCGGTACTGAGGCCGCCGCTTCACCAGTTCGAGGAGGTGGTACTGACGCCACCAGTTCAGCCGAGCCAGCCCGCGGTACTGATGCCGCGAGACGTCTACCAGCAGCAGCAGCAGAGCCAGCCCATGGTGGTACTGAGTCCACCGGTGTTTGTATAGAGAGAGATGTTGTCTTTCCCCGCCTTGATGTATCTCAGAACTTTGGTTTGAATAAAGGAAAAGGTTTAGTTTCTTCTGATCCCACTGTGGTGCATGATGTATGTGTGGATCCGGTCATCGAACCGTCTAGGCCTTTTCCTAGTCCTTCATCTGAGAAGGACCCTGTGATCCCCTTCCCTAGATCCCTTCAGATGGGGAAGGGGAAGAAAAAAGATCCAAAAAAGACAGTACAGGAGGAATTCAGCCAGAGTATGATTGACAGATTCCACATCCAGCTGACCCTCCAGGAGGCTTTGCAGCACATCCCCCTTCTCCAGCGATCTTTGAGAGAGAGGACTACAGTCAGGAGGAGGAGGAGGAACCACACTTCAGAGATACATGTGCTGACGAAAGCCACGTGTTTTGCGATCCAGAACCGACTGCCAGCCAAGAGGTCAGATTCAGGGGCCCCGTATGTCACATGCCAGATTAGTGAGCAGAGGTTCGACCGTACTCTTCTAGATAGCGGATCGTCGATCAACCTTCTTCCGGCAGCCCTTCTCGACCGCTTCGAGTTGGGCACTCTTCGACAGAGCAGGACAGTCCTTCAGTTCGCTGATCGATCTGTCAAGAGGCCGAAGGGGTTGTTACGGGACGTTATCGTCACGATTCAGGGCCTGAAATTCCCCGTGGACTTCGTAGTGTTGGACATGGAGATCCCTGAGTCAGTGGCCGATACCCCCATCATCCTCGGTCGTCCATTCTTGGCCACAACCAAGGCGGTGACTGATCATGATAGCGGGAAGGTGTACTTTCGCGTCGAGGGCGATAGTATACAAATAGAGACGGTCGAGGACTGCAGAGCTAGAGAGAGAGCCCGCTCATATGCGAGTACAGATTCAGAGCAGCTGACAGACACAGAGCCAGACATCCACCAGGACTGTGATTTTGTGATCACAGACGATGAGGCAGCTTGGGCAGATCCTGCAGCACAGACCATCCTCTCATATTCAGATACAGCTGATGCCGAGATGATAGCAGAGGAGAGTCTGGAGAGCACAACCCTGGTTCAGGATACCATAGAGGCAGTAGAGCCGGTCCTTGATCGCGACACGATGTTCAGTGATGGTGGTGCTGAGGCACCCTTGCTCTACGGTGGTACTGATGCCACCGCGGTTGATACAGATCCCTCAGATTCAGAGTCTGATTGGGCCGATTGTGATGATCAGATGCCAGACCTGATTCCACCTGAGCCTACAGATGAGGAGGAGGCAGATGCAGAGCAGACCAGAGACAGTGCAGTTGAGCAGCCTTCTCCCGATCCAGTTTGCGAGAGTACGCTTTCACTTTCCCAGGCAGATTTGGCAGATTTAGCAGCTTTCACTCAGTTTCTTCCACAGCCAGATTTGCCAGCACCCAGTATTCCAGAGCTGAAGCCGCTCCCTACTTCGCTGAAGTATGGATTCCTTGCGGGCGAGCCAGAGATGTACCCAGTCATCATCTCCGCCGAGTTGACTGGAGAGCAAGAATCCCGTTTGATGGGGGTTCTTGAAAAGAACCGCAAGGCGATCGGATGGAGCGTAGAAGATCTCCATGGGATTAGTCCATCAGTGTGCTCCCACCATATCTATCTCGAGGAGGGGGCGAAGCCGTCGCGTGAGTTCCAGCGGCGACTGAACCCCAACCTGAGAGAGGTTGTGATGAAGGAAATATCAAAATGGTGGAGCGCAGATTTTATTTATCCCATTTCCGACTCCAAGTGGGTCAGCCCCTTGCATGTGGTGCCCAAGAAGACGGGCATCACGACTGTGATCAGTGAGTCGGGAGAGGAGATTGCTACACGAGTACCCACCTCTTGGAGGGTCTGTGTTGACTACAGGAGACTCAACCAGGCCACCAAGAAGGACCATTTCCCCTGCCTTTTATTGACCAGATCATTGAGAGATTGGCAGGGAAGAGCCATTACTGCTTCCTGGATGGGTACTCGGGCTACAACCAAGTGGCCATCGCTCTTGAGGATCAGGAGAAGACCACCTTTACCTGTCCCTTCGGCACATATGCTTTTCGACGCATGCCATTTGGGCTATGCAATGCCCCTGCGACTTTTCAGAGGTGCATGCTGTCGATCTTTTCGGACATGGTAGGGGAGTGTTTGGAGGTCTTCATGGACGATTTCTCGATCTACGGCGACGGATTCGATTCTTGTCTTGACTGCCTAGACCGAGTACTCCAGCGATGTATTGAGTATCATTTGGTTCTATCTTGGGAGAAGAGTCACTTCATGGTGACTCAAGGGACGGTGCTTGGCCACATCATCTCCAACAGGGGCATGGAGGTTGATCCGGCCAAGGTTGATGTCATTAGGAAACTCGCACCGCCGTCCAATCTGAGGCAGCTACGGTCATTCCTGGGGCACGTTGGATTTTATCGGAGATTCATTCAGGATTTTAGCAGGATCGCCCGACCGTTGACTGACCTCTTGACGAAAGACACCGAGTTCCTTGTCGATGACAAGTGTCTTTCGTCGTTCGCGACTCTCCAGTAGTGTGTTATTGAGGCTCCTGTCCTCCAGCCGCCTGATTGGTCTCTCCCATTCGAGATCATGACGGATGCCTCCGATTTTGCCGTAGGGGCAGTGCTGGGACAGAGGAGGGATGGAGTTCCATTTGCCATACACTACGCTAGCCGCACATTGGATTCCGCCCAGTGGAATTACACGGTCGCAGAGAAGGAGATGCTAGCCGTAGTGTTTGCCCTGGATAAGTTCAGATCATATATCATCGGATCTAGAGTGACTTTGTTTACAGATCACACCGCCATCAGGTACCTCATGGCAAAGAAGGATGCCAAGGCCAGAATGACTAGATGGATCCTTCTACTCCAGGAGTTCGATATTGAGATTAAGGATAAGCCTGGAGTCAAGAATGTGGTGGCGGATCATCTCTCCCGACTAGAGCAGCCTGAGGATTCTGAGCAGATTGACCCTATTAGAGATACCTTCCCAGATGAGGTGATCCTTGCTATCGCCTCACTCCCATGGTACGCCGATATTGTGAACTTTCTCGTTGCTGGGAAAGTCCCACAAGATTGGCCCAGGCAGAGGCTTGAGACCTTCCTCGCGAAGGCCAAGTCTTACCATTGGGAGGATCCCATCCTTTACCACGAAGGAGGGGATAGCGTCTGGCGTCGGTGTATTCCTCAGGAGGAACACCATAGCGTCCTCACTTACTGCCACAAGCTTGAGGCAGGAGGACATCATTCTGGGAGGAGAACGGCACAGAAAGTGCTGCAATCCGGCTTGTGGTGACCTACCCTCTTCAAGGACTCAGATGAGTTCGTGAAGAGGTGTACTGACTGTCAGAGGATGGGCACTTGTGGACAGCGTGACATGATGCCGATGGAGCCCATTCACTTCTGTGAGGTTTTTGACGCATGGGGCATCGATTTCATGGGTCCATTCCCTAAGAGTCAGGGATTTGAGTACATTCTGTTGGCCGTAGATTATGTGAGTCGTTGGGTGGAGGCTATCCCCGCCCGAGCCGCTGATGCGAGGACAGTTTGCAGATTTTTGAGGAAGCACATCATCACGCGGTTCAGGGTTCCACGAGTTCTGATTTCTGATGGGGGATCTCACTTCATCAACGACCAGGTAAAGGCACTTGCTAGCGAGTTCGGCATAGACCATCGTGTTGCTACACCTTACCATCCACAGACGAATGGCCTAGCCGAAGTGTCGAATAGGGAGATCAAGACTATTCTGCAGAAAGTCGTCCGCCCTGACCGAAAGGATTGGTCACAGCTTTTGGACTCGGTCTTGTGGGCATATAGGACGTCTTTCAAGACACCTTTGGGCACATCTCCCTTTCGCCTCGTATATGGCAAGCCTTGCCATTTACCTGTTGAGCAGAGGCACAAGTCACTTTGGGCAGTTACAGATATTTTGATGGATCCAGATGGTATGGGAGACCAGAGGAGGGCAGAGCTAGCTGCCCTGGAGGAGCTTAGAGATGCAGCTTTCTCAAGCAGCCTACATTATAAGAAGAAAGTCAAGGAGTGGCATGATTCTCATATCAGCCACAAGCATTTTGAGATTGGACAGAGAGTATGGCTGTTTGATGCGAGGCTACGATTATTTCCAGGGAAGCTACAGAGCAAATGGAAGGGACCTTATCTGGTTAGAAAGGTACACGACAACGGTAGCATAGATATATCCGAGTTGTCTTCTGAGAGTACTTTTCGAGTGAACGGCCAACGGCTCAAACCATTTCTAGATCATGAACCGCGGGTCGTTGATCTTGCCCCTATTCATTTTGCGTGAGATGTGGTCTCTGACTCACATCTAATGCATCTCACGCCTGAGTTTCACTGATCTTCCGCCTTGTATAGATCCAGATGTCCATATCACCACATTCTTTAGTCCCACATCCCTTCCTTCATCTTGTGATTATGCTATACTTAGGGTGCACTTTACCCTAAGTATAGGGGGGATGTGAGGCCTTTCGGGTATTTCTTTTGTTTCTGTCTACCCCTGTTTTTGCTGCCTATACTTAGGGATATTTCACCCTAAGTATGGGGGGGGGTAGACCCTGTACATTCTGCACTCAGGTTTTCCCTTAGTAGACAGCCTGCTATACTTAGGATTACTTGATCCTAAGTATAGGGGGGAGACCTGGGTCCCTCTTGACTTTTCATTTCCTTTTTGTTTAGCTTTCCTTTTCACTTTCCTATACCTAGCACGAGTTATGTCTTCTCCATCGCTCTTGACTCCGAGGACATCGTTCGAGCTAAGTATAGGGGGGTGTGTATATATTTCATATATACTTTAGCCATAACTCGTACTTTGTGTGAGTGTGTTAATAAATAAAATGGCTAAAAACCACAAAAATTAAAAAATTTTCATGTACATAATCTTCTTTTATTTGCACATACATAGCTAGTGTACAAATTATTTTTGTAAAAATGATTTCAAAAATCTTTTGTGTAAAGCTTGTGTAAATATTTTCTTATCAAAATTATGTATATAGTACAAAATTTTTCCAAAATGTTTTGAAAATCAAAAGTTTGCAAAAATCTTGTGTAAATGTGTGTAAATATCTTTTTGCAAAACTTGCACTTCATGCACCATCCATTCATGATTTCAAAACATTTTTCAAAAATTCTGCATGATTGTAAACTTTGTGTAAATAAGCATCTTTTTGTACATAGGTATATAGTTTTTCTGGATGATAGTTGACATTTAAACTAGCCTGGAATCAAATTGAGAAATGGAGCTTGATTAAGATCTTAATCCACCTAATTTCTAAGAGGAACCTTATAGGACTTAGGTTTAAGGCTTTTCAGGTCCATGGTAACTTAATTCTTTGAGTTCACTAGGCTATGATCACATGTCATCTCAATGAGCCTAAGTAGAGCACTTAACAACAACACATGACTCATATAGATTATGGCTTTACTTGGACACCAGCACGATGCACCGAGCTCTCTACGGATGAGGTGGTGAGGAGGCAGTCTTCCTTGACTTGGGGTAGCATATGAGGGTAGTACTTCTAGGCGGAACCTCTCTTCTTCTTATAGTGAAGGAAGTGCGTCTCAACTTGGTCGGGTTGCCATGAGGTCTAACGACGGGAGTTGTGGGTTGCAATAAAGCTTCAAAAGAGGGATAGTCTACTGGCTCAAGAGGAAAAACTCCTTGTATATATGCTGCACATGTATATGTTGTACAGATGCACTTAAAAAAATGTGCAAAAATCCAAAAAAGTGGTGGGTCTGAGAGAAAATGATAATCCCACCGGAGTATGTATATAGAGTGCAATAAGCAAAGCTTGGTTTCATGATCCACCTGTTGTAGCTTGCAGCAGGGAGACTTGGCTACACTGGTCAAGCTCCCAAGGGTACTTGGCTACATTGGCCTTGACCCATTCTCTTCTTCCCCCTCTTCTTGAGCCGGTTGAACTTGAACTTAGAAGGGAATACCCCGCTCCTCGAGGAAAGAGTGGCCAGATTGAGGTCATAGAGTTACCTTGTTAGGAAGGGTTGTCAAGTTGCCATTTCTGAGGTGGAGAGCTTAGACATCACATTCACAGGACAAGAAAAGATTCATGGTCTTCAGGGTTTGTGATTGATGACTTGTTCTGATCTGGAGCATTGAGGAGTCTTGATTATAGATCAGTGGAACTCAGAGGCTGTTGAGTTTTAAGCTTAAGTCTAAATAAGGTTCCGACACAGTAATAATCCAAAGATCTGATCGAGCTCCATACCCCAACTTAATGAAGGCAAGTTTAATAATCAACCTTGATCCATGTACATCCTCTTTTTCTTTTTCTTCCTTTCTTTTTCACTTCTTTTTCAAATAAGTGTTTGCTAAGGGACTAGCAAAGTTAAGTATAGGGGGGTGATGAATACCCATTCATCACTCTTTATTCTTATATTTTAGCTACAAAAACCTTTGCAAATGCATGTAGATATGTGTAAATAGGAATAATTACCAAAAGCATGCATTGTGTAAAAACCTATAATTAGCATGTTTTTGTGCAAAAATAAAAGAATAAAGATTAAAAAGAAAAAGAGGGAAATATTTAGAATAAATATTGAGCAACCTAACCCAAGGGAGGGCTCAGCATGGGCCTGACCGCATAAAAGCCAAAGTAGAGGGAGATAGGGGCTCAGGTGTAAATATTTGTGTAAGTAAATAAAACTATATTTTCCTCACCCAAAAATATGCTTGTAAATATTTGTATATATTTATAAAAGATAAAAACAAAATAAAAAGTTAAAAATCAAAAAGATCAAAAATACCCCTTTCATCATGTATATAAACCATACCTATATATTTATCTAAGCTTTGTAAATATATAAAAGTAATTTTTATAATTTTTGTAAATAGTCTATGTTATATATTGTAAATAAATGAAATAAGAACAATTAAAATCAAAACAAAATAAAAATAGAAAAATAAAAAAAACACAAAAATACATTGTACATATACCATGTATATAGATGTACATATCTATTTATTTTACCTATGTATATAAATAATAAAAATAAAATAAAAACACCCTTTTATTCCTTATTTTATAATGTAAATAAATAAAATATAAAATGGGAATAAAATTGTATAAAAATAATATATAAAAATCAAAAATCAAAAACCCTATATATATTGAATATACCTATATCTAGTACATATTATGTATATAGCCTATTTTTATTTCTAAAAATTAATTAAAAATCACCAAAAAATAGAAAAAAAATAAAAGAAAAATATTTCATATTTTGAGTTTTGGCTGAATCGAGCCCTAGCCATCTCTATTTGTCACCTCAAGATTCAGCCACGTGGCCGAACCTCATTGGGTCCTGGGGATGTTGACCGCCCGGTCAACTGGCCCCCCCAGGACCACTTCTCACGGATTCGAGCTTCGGACCCAACTTCTCGGATTTTTCCCCGCTCGACCCGATTGCCTATCACCCAAACCCCGGCTCCATTTCGAACCTCCCACATCCGACACCCTCGCCGGGCATCAACATTGGGATCCGCGCGCCACCACGACCCTACCCGAGCCTTCCTTCTCGGATCCCTCCAGCATACATAAGCGAGCTCCGCAACCCATTTTCTCCATCTTTGGCCATTTGCGTAGTCCTCCAGTGAGCTCCAGAGAGAGAGCGAGGTGACAGCTCGCATCCCCGACCTGTTGCAGCGAGGAGAACCGGCGAATCCACTGATCCGGCGATACACCCGCCGTAGCTCCGCCACCTGAGCGAGCTTCGAGCCTCGGGCAGAGACATCCCTTGAGGCGACGACCGGGAGCTTCCCCAGCTCCGCCACAGTCTATTCCTTCACCCAGGTAACCTCTTAGCTCAGCCATTTCGTCTAATTTCCATTTTCGCCCAATCTTCGCCGTCGACGTGTTTCTTCGATTCCGACTACCCAACCACCCATCTCGCTCATCGGAACCGACCCACATCTTCATCTCCTCCCGACGCACCTTCTGCACCCACTCACCCAACCCAGCTCGCATAGGAGCTGGGAACCGGGCTCCTCCGTCCACCACCTTCGCCGGAGCCCGTCGCCCCGACGCACCAGCCACCTCCACATCGCCTAACCGGGTCGAGGCAGTTTGCCCTCGACCCGCGAGTCTTCTGAGCCCCTTTGCAGGTCCTACCGAGCCCATCTGAGGGCTTGGTCATCCAGGCCGGGAGACCCAGCTCCGCCGACCGTGCCTGAGCTCCTCCGAGCTCGGGTCGATCATCGGAGCATCGCAGCAGACGCGGGAGCATTCCAGCATTCTTCTCCGACCTTCAGAGTGCTCCTAGGAGGAGCGCAGCGCTCGCACGAGCCCGGCGAAGCTCGCCGGGGCTTTGTTCTTCCAGCATCCTCCAGCGCCGTCGATCTTCATCCCTCGCTCCAGTTCTAATCTGGGCCGTCCATCCCTGGAGCAGCCGATACCGTCAGATCTGAGGAGATGTCATCTGGAGCACCACCAGCCGCAACCGTCCGATCGCCACGTGGAGCGCATCCAGAGCCCCCGCTTAATAAAGGGTAATTTACCCTTAGGCCCTTATCTTTGTTTTATTTCGTTTGAGTCCTGTAAATATTTAAATACGTTGTTTAGTTTTAGAGTTAATTGCATAGAGGACCCTGAGCTTTAGTGTAATTGCATATATACCCCTACCTGTTGTGAGCCACGTGCTTCGTCACGTGTTGTTTTGGGTTATTTGCAGTTTATGCCCTTGTAGTTCTGGATGTTCATGAATGAATGAAACTTTTTAGTTAATTGCATATATACCCCTGTGAATGCTTTATTCTCGCATGTGCGTTTTATTTTGGGTTATTTGCAACTGAGCCCCCTGGACTTTTGGTACGTGTTACCAATAGGTCCTCGGGACTTATTTTCCTTACATATAGGTCCCTGAGTGCCCCAGGCACGCACGTGGCGTGTGTTTTGCTGGGTATTTTGCACCAGGACCCCCAGAACTTTGGGTATTTGCATTCCAGTCCCTATGCACAGTACCCTTTTGTTATTTTTGAATAAAATATCAAATCACCTCCAAATCCAATGAGAATTTGACACATGGCTCCTGCCATGGTGTAGGATTTTCAAGGATTTTTGAGGACATTTTTGATTTTGTTTGCTATTTTTAAAAATTCAAAAACCTTTATTTTTGTTACTGTCTAGATTGAAAAAACACAAAAAATATAAAAACTCCCCTAAAAATTTCACAAAAATTGTCTACTGTTTAGATTAGTGTGTTTAATTTTCTAGCCAATTTTGGCTATTTTTCATTGCTTAAATACACTAAAAACTTAAAAACACCAAAAAGCCCATAACAATTCTAGTAAATACATTAAAAACCTAAAAATAATAAATTTGGTACCTAAATTTTCCTTATTTTATCTATTTTACAGGAAAATTACCTCCAAGCCATTTTGAGGCCCTTAGGTATTTTATCTAGGGCTTCTTGGCTCGGCTGGACAGTACCCCTTGTTTTTGCTACTGTTTGATTTTTAGAAAATAAAATAAAATAAATATCAGAAAAATCCCAAAAATTCACCAAAAACATAAAAAAAATATAAAACACATAAAAATATTTTTGTTTTAATTTTTGGTTGAATTTTGTTGCTTTAGATAATTTGTTGAAAGTGTGCTTGTATTTGCTTTTCTTAATTCCTTAATCATTTAAAAATCCAAAAAAATATAAAAATAATTAAAAACCACTAAAAAATATTTTGTCTTTTATTTTATTTGTTTTTACTACTTCGTAGGCCTTCGGCCAATCCGTGCTCCTTGAGTTCGACCCTGGGAGCTATACCAGGTTAATCACATAGCAGGACCGCTTCTCGTATTTTGATTGCTTGATTTGTCATTAGTGGTTTGATTTTTCTTGATTGACACATCTGAGCGATTGAGGTCGCAACGACCGTCTTAGTACCTTTACCTTAGTTGCTCGTAGTTTTTGTGTTCATCAAACGACCAAACACATAAAAATCCAAAAATGTCATTTTATTTTATTATTTTCTTTTTTTCATTTATTTTTCTCTTTTTCTATTCCTCCATTTACTCAATCATCCCTTTCATCATTGTTATACTTAGGATATTCTTCATCCTAAGTATAGGGTAATGACTGACTCGGTGTTCATTCTTTGATCAACTTGCATGTCTCTCAGCTTGCTGATATTCTGTCTATATTTAGGGATATCTTATCCTAAGTATATAGAGGGAGGGAACATGCCGAGCCGATAATTTCATACATTTTAACCCTCGATCATTCATGTTTTGTGTACAGTCTACTATACTTTGGATTAGTTATCCTAAGTATGGGGGACGACCGACTTTACATTCTTTGAGTTGTTAAAGTGTAGGCTTTTCTGTAATTAACACGAGTCATGTCTTCCTTTTTCTCTTTGATCACTATGAGTAATAGTTCACATTAAGTATAAGGGGGTTATATATACATTGTATATACTTTAGCCATAACTCGTACTTTCGTATTTTCAATAATATGGCTAAAATACTATATTGGGTAAGGGCATATAAAAAATCGTCTGTGAAGAATAATACACAATCACTAACACACTAACTTTTTTACTTTTTTTACCAGCTCTTTTGTTTTTTTTCAAAAATCCCATAAAATTTTGAAAAAAACCAAAAATACCTAAAAATTGTAAAATATTTCAAAATTCCACAAACATTTGCAAAACCTCTTCAAAAATCCACAAAAGTTCAAAATTAGAAAATAGTTTCACAAAAATATCATTGCATTGCATAGCATCAACATTTTTCAAAATGATAATGATAATTGAACAAGTCTAAATAAAAATTGAATAATGGATCTTGGTCTAGGCCTTAATCCACCTAATTTCAGAGGAACTTGTTAAGGACTAGAATTGAAATGCTTCAGGTCACTTTGACTTGATTCTTTAGGTTATGTGAGACCGAGTTCATGAGTCAATTCCATGTGACTAAATAGATTCCTTCATATCATCTACTCGATTCTTGAGACAATGGTTTTACTTAGAACCTCGCACTCAGCACAGCTCAACCAAGCTGGGATTGTTTAAAGATCTCAAAGTCTAAGTCTGGATGATACTAGGTCGCTTCATCAAGGGGGCTTAGGAACCATTCTTGGGGATTATCGAAACTAGTACTTCAACCTGTTATTTCTCCGATAGCATGGACATCTAAAGACTGGAGATTGGATTGAAATAAAGTTTCGGATGATGGATGGTCTGCTGGTACAAGTTTTTCTAAGACCCCAAAACATGGGCAGAATAAAAGATTCTATATCCGTCGAGGTAAACAAGAATGCAGTGCAATGCCAAACAAAGAAATGTCAAAAAAGAAGCCTATAACAAAAATTCCAAAAATTTTGAGCTTCAGAAAAGGCCTGTTTCTTGGTAGAGTCTTGGTTACACTAACCAACCTTCATAAGGAAATGCAACCACACTGGTCCATTCCCATTTCTTTTCTCCTTCTAGCTTCTTCCCCCTTCGTTGTAAACTAGCACGCACCATAACTTAGAAGGAAATATCCGTCTCCCTAAGGACGAGTTAGCAGAGGAGGAGACCACCAGATACTTTAGTGGCTTATATGGGAAGAGCTAACGCCATCCACACACTTGGTACTTATCATTTCAAGGTTACAAGAGTACACATATGAAAGGATGGTTCTAATCAAACTGTTGAGTTGAACTGAATAAAGGAGCATGGAATCTAAGGGTTGTTGAGTCCTAACCTTAATGTGGTTCCGAACATACTAATAATCCAAAGGTCTTCATTGAGCTCCAAACTTTGACTTTGTATGGAGAAGTTTGAAAATATTGATCACTCTACCTTTTTTATTTTCTTTTCTTTATTTTCTCGTTTGCATCACGTATTCTCCTAATAAGTGTTTTCCAGGGACTAGCAAAGGTAAGTAGGAGGGGGTGGGGTGATGAATACCCAATTCATGCACCTTTATTCCTTTATTTTATCTTTAAAACTCTACCTGAATACATGTAAATAGAGCCAACTTGTACAAAATTAACTTTCCAATTATTGTCTGTAAATAGGGCTTAAATAAATGAATTTAAATGCAAAATAAATGAATAAAGAAAAGAAAAGAAAAGAAAAATAAAGGAAGTATTGTAAATACTGACTAACACTAAACACCGAGACTAAGTCAATATTGACTTGATCGACAAGAAATAAAGTAGAAAGAGATAAGGGCAAACAACACAAACAAAATAACAATGTCACCTAGAAACCCTAGTGGCCAGTATACTATATATAGCTCAAACTTACACTAATCTTTACACACTCTTATACACTTCAAATAAATTCTTTTCAACACAAAATATGTGCATAATAATACATAGAAAAATACAAAAATAATAGCACATGAAAATAATGAAACATGTGGATGGGACATACAGATGAAAAAGCTACAAACAAATGTTCGCAGATCCATATCTTCTCTATATGAACTCAAAATTGACAAAACTCATCGTTATTGTACTAGAAATTAAATTATCTATTTAATGAAGTGAGTTTATTAAATTGGAGTTAAGATGTAAAAGTTAGCTTTTTGGGTTGTATTGTTTACCTATACATTTTCATTCATTTAATTCATTCATTATATTTTCAATCTTGTTATATTTTTAAATGTCTATAAATATTATTTGAATCATATTAAAAATGGAAACATAGAAAGAAATCAATAAGAATTCATTAAAATAAATACTATAATAAAATACGTAGGTATATTATACCTATAATGTACATATATACATTTATTTAATTACACAAATAAACTCAAAAAATAAAATATGTAAATACATATTTCAATATATTATACATATATAAAATATGTATATAAAATAATTATAAAATTAAAATCATATACACTATATATAGGTATTTATGCCTATAATTATACTTGTAAAAAGTAACATCTAAGAAGTAGGTCAATAAAAATAAATAAAAATCATCTAAAAATAATACATAAAATGAGAAACGGCTTTCATGTTTTAAGAAAAAAATAATAAAAACATTTGCTATTTTATTTCCATTTTATTTCCTATTTCATTTCTGTTTTGTCTCGTAGCGTCCTACGTGTACCAATGGGAGGCGAGTCGGAGTTGACCCTAGTTAACTCCCGGGTCGCCCTACGCTTGCGGCTATCATATACTGACCATGATTCTTCTCCTTATTTTAGCACTCACCACATTGAACAGATCGCCTCACATAATTTATGAATTTTCTTTCTCGATCTTTTCTCTTCCATGCCAGACCAAAGCCTTAGTCATTATGATGTTTGGGTCTCGGGGTATAGGGTCATTCAATATCTACGATATTTAATTTCTTTTTATTTTCTTTGTTCTTTTATTTTGTCTTTAAATACAATATTTTATACAATATTTACACAATAAATAATATAGGTTATTTTATGCAAAATAACGATATATACATGCATTTAGCTAAGGTTTAAAGGTCAAAATGAAAGAATAAAGATGTTGAAATGGAGATTCATTACCCCCTATACTTGCCTTTGCTAGTCCTTAACAAACACTTATGCCTATAAGTGCAGAAAGAAAAATAAGAAAAGAAAAAGAAAGAACTTGGAGCGAGTTTTAACTTTTAAACTTGTCTTATTGAAATCAAAGTTTGGAGCTCGGAGAGGATCTTTAGTTAATTAGCGTGTTTTGAACTGCATGAAGTAGGAAATGAGACACAACAGCCCTTAAGTTCCATAATCCTATCGTCCAGTTCTCTTCATGGTTAGGTCAGAGCCATCCTCTCAATCGCATACTCTTTATACTTTGAGATGACAGATCCATGTGTGTGTGAATTTTTTAGCTCTTCCCAGACAAAATCATTGAACTATAAAAGAGTCTGCTCTCCTGATATTTCATCCCCATGGAAACAAATATTTCCTTCTGAGGTCAGGTACCACTGGTCTTTACAACCTAGTGGGGAAAGAAGCTAGAAGAAGTGGAAAATAACTGGGAATGGACCAATGTAGTCTTTATTCCCCAGTGAAGTCCGATCTGTGTAACCGAGTCTTCACTAAGAAGAAGGCTTTCTCTGAAGCTCATATTTTTGGTGTAATTTTTGGTGATCTTCATAGAAACCCTAAATCTTTCGAGCCTCTTTGTCACTGCTATAAATTGAACCCCCAAGTTTCGATTCAAATTTTAATCCCTCTTGATTCACTTTTGACCCCTTGGATCGAATCTTGGAGTGACCTTTGTGATAGGAAGAGATCCCCATCGAGCCACAATGAGGAGGAGGCAAGTTTGAGGTGATTCAACTCATCATCATAGCTTCTCCAGTGGTCTCTCTCTCCCGATCACATCAGGCATGTGAGCTTTTGTTTTTCTTGCCTTTTCAATTTGTAGGAGTAGCAGTAGCGTGGCTTTCCACTTTATTTCCACTGATTTCATCCATTTTATTCTAAAAATAAATAAAAAAACATTAGGCGCCGGCCTCTGTTCACCGTGATTTCGACTGTAACCGCTTGCCTGATCACATCAACATCATCCTCTATCCATCTTCTTTCTCCCCGAGCCATTTCCACCCAGATCTAGCTCAAATATGGGAGATTAATTCTCTTCATCTGCCTCTTACCGGAGTACATCTGTCACATCCATCTCCCTGCCTTTTTGAATAGCTAATGGGTCGAGGAGCTTTGTTCTCGACCCATGAGTCTCCTGTGCAGATAGAAACCTCGAAGGGCCCCTTTTGGGGCTTGACTTATCCTGGCTAGAAGCTCCATGTTCATGAACTTCAATGAGCTCCCAGACCTCCATCACTGTAATATGGACCTATTCGACCTCAGACCGCTGGGGGGGAGACTCAACTCCATTTTGAGCTAGTCAGGAGATTCCCAGGTGGATAGACGATAGAGAGATACCCGATCAAAGGAGGTCGAGCTTAGCTTCTTGATGAATCCACATTTCATCATCTTTATTCTATCATTTTGGCCTTAAAAACCCTAGTAAATGCGTGTGAATAGCATTAGTTCAGGCATTTTAGCATTCATGCATCATTGTGTAAATAGTGTATAAAATACTGTTTTTAAAGCCAAAAATATAGAATAGAGGAAAGAAAAGAAAAGGAATAAAATATTGTAAATATTTTATGACCCAAAACCCTGAGACCTAGGCATCTTGATGAATAGGTCGACAAGGAATAAAGTAGGGGGGGATAAGGGCCAGAATACAATAAAATCTCCTTTGTTTTCATTCATTCTTTATTCATTTTGGGACCTATTTTTGGTTCCACCTTTTATACCTCAAATAAGGAAACTTTGAACATGAAAGTTGTAGATAATTAAATAAATAAAATACAAAATTGATTTCACTCAAAAAATATACAGATAAAAAGTTATGATCTGAATAAAAATCCAAAATCCCAACTTCCCAGACCTGTATCTCACAAATGAAAACTCCAAATGCATCAAACTCACCTTTAATTGTATATGATTTAAAATAAGCTATTTAATGGCGGTGGTTTCGCATTTGGCGGAGCTACGGTTTGAAAGTTGAGTTTTGGACCCCTATTGTATACTTGTACAGATTAAAATAATCATTTTATTATTTATTTATTATTTTTATAATTTTATATTTTTATAATTTTGTAAATATTACTTATAATATATTTATGTATTAAAATCAGAATAAAAATGCAAAAGAAGCACAAAATAAAATACTTGTATATTTATAAATAAAATACTTGTATATTTATAATACATAGGTATAACACCTATATATATACCTATATAACACATACTTATATTTTATTAAGTGTATAAAATACCTCAAAAAAATAAAATAAAAATATATTTAAGTGTATAAAATTATTCTATAATTTTATAAAATAATAAACAAAAATAAATAAATTAAAATCACAAAATAAAAATAAAATAATAAAATATATAGATAATATACCTATAAAGGCTATAAAAGGTAACTTGTACCTCATAAAAATAATTAAAAATCATAATAAAATACCTCATAAAATAATAAACAATTTTTATTTAATAACCAGAAACTAATTAATTCGTTTTTTATTTTTAAATGATTTTACAATTATTTTTTTCCAAGGTTTTTTCTGGTTGGTCCACGTGGACCAACCAGATTTCTCCCTTGGTTGACCTCGGACAACTCTGTGACCGAGGTCTGATTTGTGTGAGACTGTGGTTTTTGACTATTTTCAAGATTTTTTGAGGAGCCATCTTTCATTGTTTCACATATCTTTCTTCTTGACTTTTCTTCCCCTAGTATCCAAGATACACGTCGGGGGTCTATTTCGATTTTTGGATCGCTGCGGCGCTCCAAATTCCTCGTTCTTTGAGCCATGTTCACCATCTTTCAAAAACCACCCAAAGTCTTCCATCCACCTTTGAACCACCTTTGAGAAGCCTCAGACCTCCGGGAGTGGGTAAGAGTGAGGCTCCGGTGACAGGGGAGATCCCCACACCCCCCGTCGAGGTGCGGCGAGGCTGAGGGCCGCGTTCCAACTACCTCCGGCCACTTGGCCGTTGAGGTCCTATCTCGCCCTTCCTGGGCTTGAGGTCCATTTCTTCTTCTTTTTTTTTGATTTGTTTTACTTGCCTGTTGCCATAGATTCGATCGCCATCTTCATTTCGCCTTTCACCCAACTTCGCCACCTCGTTATCATCTCGCTGGAGCTTGCTCCGACGAGCGTCTAATTTGCTTCCACCGCCATTTTTCGCCCCCTACGGGGTCGAGGAAGTTTACCCCCGACCCTATCATGCGTTCTTTGCAGGTCTGGAGCCTTCGATAGCACCTGGGACTCATTTTGAAGGAGGCGGAGGTTCCTGGAGCGATTCCGCTCCGGCGACCTCGTGCGAGCCCTCCGGCTACCGCCGGGGATTTCTGGAGTCGCCAGCACGTTGAGGACCCCCACAGGAGCAACCGACGCCTTTTTGGAGCAGTTTGGAGTGCCAGAGAAGGAGGATCGAGCTGGCGCAAGATCGCTTCACCGGCCATTCTTCCCAGTTCGTTCAGCCGTCTCCGCTACCGTCCGATCCCGCCGCGTTCTTCTCGCGGTCCAGCTACCATCGGATCTCACATGCCCATCACCGTTCGATCGTCATCAATAATCTAATCTTGGCCGTGGATTCCGAACCGGCATCGACGCACACCCGTTTGACATGTGACATAAGTGAAGTTACATACGTTGTTGATCGTGCCCTTGGCTGGGGATTTTGCAAGTATACTACGCCTCCTTTTTGTATTTATTATTTAATGCAGAATCATTCATCTGCCGTTTGTATTAGTTTTGTAATATTTGCCAAGGACCCCCCGCACTTTTAACTATTTACAAGTAGGTCCCCGCCAGGTGCGTGCAAGTCACGCACGCCTTGGCATTTTTGCAGAGGGGCCCAGGGTTCTTTTTGCATTTAGTTTTAGTCCTAAAAATTCAACTTGTAGTTATAATATTTTGGATACTTTTGCATTAAAGCCCCTGCAGTTTTGGATATTACATCCGTGCCCCTGCTAGGCGCACGTGCTTGCGCACGTGGCCTTGGTGTTTTTGCAAGGGCACCCTCGCGGGTCTTGTTATTTATTTTTAGTCCAGTAAAGTTTTTATTCAGGAGTATATTTGTGTGATATTTGCACACATGCCCCTACATTTTCTGCTATTTACATATATGCCCCTGCCAGGCTTGTAGTTTCTTTTTGCTATCTCTATTTATTTCATGCAGCTATAAATTGCTAAAAAATCCACAAAAATTAATTTAAGCTCTTGTTGCATAGAAGATTCACGTTATATTTTTGCATTTCATTTTTATTGCATTTTAATATTTATTAAAAATAAAAAACATGCATTTTAATTATTGTTTGCATTAGAAATACCAAAAAAATATCAAACCTTTTTGAAAAATTCCAAAAAATACTTTAGGTCTATTTTAGTGTCTTTTAATTCCTGTCCAAAAATCATTAAAAATTTCAAAACAAAAACCTTAAAAATTAGAAAACCTCTAAAAACTTCATAAAAATCTAAAAAAATTCTAGAAAAATTCTAAAAATATAAACTCAGTTTCTGTAGTTTCCTTATTTTATTACCTTTATTTTAAAATTAATTTGAGGATTTTTGGATACTGATTAATATTTTTAATCCTCATTTATATCCTGCCAGCAATTTTATTCACTGTTTTCTTGTACTTTTGACATTAAAAATACCAAAAATATTCAAAAAAATCCCCAAAAATCACAAAAATATCATAAAATTACAAAAAGACCAAAAACATTTTATTTCCTAATTTTTGACCATTTTTCCTTATTTTTATAAATACATTATCTCCTCTTTTCTTATATTATATATATTCTAGTTATTAGAAAAGAAAATATAAAAAATATATAAAATATAAAAAGAAAATATAAAATCAGAAAATTAAAAACAATAATTAAATAAAAAATTTAAAAATTAAAAACCCACAAAAATATTTGCATATTGTAGACACAAATCACATTCACTCTTTGCACTTGCTTGATCTATCCTGTGTGCTCCCTGTGTTCGACCTCTACATACTTACACATATACATCTTTTATATAGAGTTAAAAATAAATTTGACTCCACGTCTGTTTGTCATTGCTTGATTTATACTGTTGTGTGTTCATTGTCGACTTCAGTGCGGATTTCTGCGTGGTCGACGCATCGACTGAGTTCCCACCTTGTGTGGAACTTAGGACCACCAAAATTCAGCTAAATCACTTCTCCATTGTTCTTCCAGCAAAGCAACCACCGTCTGATCTCCTTGGCGCTCCAGCTTCGAAGGCCACCATCAGATCAAGGCCAGATTCAGCCATCAGATGAAAACCAAGTTGTGGGTCGTGGATGCGCTTAAGTGAAAAGTTATGAACCGTCCATCAACGCGCTACTGGAGAGTATTTTGCATTCTCTACCCTTTGTATTTTGTATTTTACGTATACTCCATAAACTTTCATTTGAAGTTGTGATATTTCAGTAATATTTGCTCTAAGGATCCTAGGCTTTATGATATTTGCACTTTAGTCCTGTCCATGTCACCTTACGTGCATGTGCGCATGAGGGGGAGGAAATTTTGCACGGATACCTTTGTGGGTTTGCGTATTTATTTTAGGTCCAAAAACTTTAAATATCAATTGTATTATTTTTGGTAAATTTGCATATTTAGCCCTATCATTCTGGATAATTTTATTTATAATCCTATTAGTGTAGATAATGTTTTAAAATGTGGAAATATTTCATGCATGCTCTTAGATTTGTTTAAAGTGTGATTAAATGCTCTAAACTTCTTGAAAATTGTAAGTACGTCCCTATTATGTAGATTTAATTTTGTAGTTGTATTTAAATTATAAAAAATATCATTTTGGATCTAAAAATTATAGGAGAATTATCTTAAGTGTTTAGAATTATATTATATCATATATATTTCTCAAGGCAATTAAAATTATTTTCCTATCAATAAAAAAACAAAAACATTGCATTTCCTTTTGTTTATCATTTAAAAATCCATAAAAATACAAAATGTTCTGAAAATTTCCAAAAAAATCATGGATGTTTATTTAGATATATTTTATTTTCTAACCAAATATTTTTGCAAAATATTAATTAAACTCCTAAACATTAAAAAACACAAAAATCCTATAAAAATTCTAAAAATTCACAAAAATCATGAAAATATTTTATCATGAAAATATTTTCTACGTATCTGAATTTTTCTTAGATTGTCTAGTATTCAGGAAAATTGAATTTGGGCTCAATCTGATTTGGTAGATATTTATTATGCCTAATTCAAATTCCTTGATTTACTATTTTGTGTATGTTATGTATATCCTTATTTAAAAATCCATAAAATTCTGAAAAATTGTCCATAAAATACAAAAATAAATAAAAAACTTATAAAACCCAAAAATATTTTTTTTATTTTTAAGTTTATTTGTTATATTTGAAAAATCTAAAAAAACATATTTTCTATCCTTTCTTTACATATTCAATATTTATATTTATATATTATATATTAATCTATATTATATTTTATTTTAAAAATCAAAACAAAAAATACATAAATAAAAAACCCACAAAAACATTTAAAAACAAAAAATACATAAAAACCCCTAAGTTGTCTATTATTGCTCTACCCTGTGTGCTCCTTTGTGGTTCGACCCCTACTATTTGCATACTATACACATTCTTTGTAGGGTATAATAAATTTTAGCTCACCTACATTATTTGTTTAATCATTGTTGTAGGTTAATTGTTGATTGATTCACTTGATTTGAGTTATGAGAGCTAAGAGTTGTGCTGATACAATGGCTGTCAGATCCAATTTGTCAGACACCGTAGACCCTCAAACATTAGAAACCCCGCTCGAGTGTCCTCATCAGTGAGTTTGGTCAATTTTGAGTTCATATGAAGAAGATATGAATCTATGAAGTTTGGTTTACAGATTTTCATTTGTGTGTCCTCGTTGCACAATGCTTTATTTTTATATGCCATTATTTTTGTATTTTTCTATACATTAATGTGCACATGTTTCATGTTGAACATTTATTTATATGAGCTATGTATGAGTCTGTATAAATGCAAGTTTGGCCTATATACAGTGTATTGTGCATCTAGGGTTTCTAGATATCTGTATTATTTTCGTTGTATTTCTTTGCCATTATCTTCCCCTACTTTATTCTTTGTCGATCAAGTTAATATTGACTTAGTATCAGGGTTTAGGGTCAGTTATTCTTTACAATACTTCCTTTACTTTCCTTTATTCATTTATTTCATATTTAAAAGCATATATTTATGTACTATTTCTAGACAACAGTCAGTGTGTTAATTTGTGCAAGTTAGATATAGTTACATGCATTTATCTAGAAATTTTAAAGATAAAATAAATGAATAAAGGTGAATAAATTGGCATTCATCAACGTCCTATCCATAAAAAAGAATACCAAAAAGAAATTCTCCTCTAGAAATTGAGCATTAATTGGACTAAATTGAATTCAAGCTTGTATTTGCTTCCGTGTGTTTGACCTTAGTCTTGCTCAAGTGAAAAACAAATTAATCACTTCACATTATTGCTTATTTATTTAAGTGGTTTTTGATTGATCTATAGAATGTCTCTATGACTTAGATGTTAGAAACGATTCACTATTTATTTCTAAACTTTTTAGAGATAGGCATATATTTTTGAAGGATATGGGATAATCCTCAAGCGCATCACGGAAGCGTGAGCGTCGTATCAAATACGACGAGGAACGACTAGTCGCACTAGTTGTTCAATACAGCGGAATTTAAAAAAATTTTCATGCGACGAAACCACATGATCCAAGAACACTTCTCGGATCGTTTCGTCGAAACCACAAACAAGTAATAAGATTACCTCTTGAAGCGTAGTTGCGATCGAGTCTCTAAATGAAGAGACCTCCTGTCTCAAGTCTGATCCGACGGAGGAGACACTTGCGATCGCGTGCTTCTTGCAATCCATGTTGATGATCCAAGCGGTGGATCTCCTGATCTCGACACACGAGATCTGACGTCTTCTTCACGAGCGAGGCGCACTGAAGGAGACGGAGATCCACGAGCATATGATCGGACATCATAACGACAATGCTGCGACGATGGAGAACCTCTCTAGGGCATCATGGTGGACGACCATGAGAGGGGGAGAGAGAGAGAGTAGGCATGCAGAGAGAAAGAGAGAGAGAGAAAAACTTATGTTCTCTTTTGTGTAAAGAAGAGCAAAGGGGCGCCTCTCCTTTTATAATATTTTGGGATCCATGGATCTCAATCCATGGACAACACAAATCCAATGGCTCTCATTGATTGTGTTTCTTTCAATGGTCAAGATTTGTGTTGGTAAAAACCAACAACAATTAATTTAATTAAATTAAATATATATTGAATAAATCATCAATATATAAATTAATTTAAATCAAATCAATATAGGAGATTTAGGAAGGAGGCATGCCTCCCTTCCATAAAGGGGGTGGCGGCACACCTTGAATCCAATTTAAGGAGGTCGTCCATCCTCTTTAATAGGAAGGAGGCACTCTCTTCCTTAATCATGAGATCTCATATCTTATGAAAATCTCCATTATTTACAACAACTATTGTTGTAAATTATTCACACAAATAATCTATATTATTTTGTGAACATTGCAATCATGCCGTTGGAAATTAGTGAATCACATTCACAACCCAAAATAAAATGTAAATTACATTTTCAATTTAATGTTCAATATGAATCTAATTCACATTAACATTTAATTAACAAATGTAAATTACAAATAGCTCTCTCTTATATATTATAAATCACATTTATAATATATACAAATAATATGGATAGTGCTATCCACATTATTCATATCCATGATAATTAAATCACATTTAATCATCTTGGATCTCTATTCTCATGTGCTCAAATAATATGAATCACACCCACATTATTCACATCTTTGATATTTAATTATCTTAGATAACTCTCTTTATAATATGAATCGAGTTCATATTAATCATGACAATTAAATCACATTTAATTATCCATTTTCTCAATGCTCAGATACATATATCAATAACAGAATTATCCATGAACTCTTTCAAGGATAATGCGCTTTCTCCGTGAATACTTGGAGATAAGGACATGGCGATTGTATTGTTCCACGTATAGTGACTTTGATATTGAGATTACATCTCTAATCCAGATCTCGGGCCTCCCATAGATGCTTGATTTATTCAAGACCACAAATCTAATCTTCTCATTGCATCTGAATCACATTCAGATCAATGTCCAACATTTGGACTAAGATTAGATTACTTCTCTACTGAGAGGAGTCACTAAAATCCAGACCCGTTTCATCACTCCCTAGGAATGGAAGCGTCATGGTTATACAACCGTTTATGATCACATCACCCTCAGGTATTCCCAATACTTGTACATCATGCATACTGGAAGACTCGAAATAAACCTGAAGTATAAGATCAATTTTACACTGTCTACTTCAGAGTTTTATCACTAATCAGGAGTCGGTATCGATCATATACTTTCCAAAAGCATATATCATACCTAGGTCTTGATCATATGCTTTCCAAAAGTATATATCAAATCTACAAATTCATTCAAGCTTCCAAAGCAAGACGACCGTGCACGGAATTTGGTTCTCCCCAATATCTCATGAGTGAGCTCATGTCTTCCGGTTTAGTAATGAACCTGTATGATCCCTTTGAGAGATCGTATTACTCATATGCCCTTATATGCACACCAGCGTGTCGGTGTATAGACCTTGATTAGGTCATCAATCTATTGGTCTGCCAAATGTACATACTCAGACATATAGTAAAACATATGTCTCCGGTCAGAGGATGCATGCCTATATCATGACATCATACAATATAGGACTTTGGTTATCTCGATCTCGTCAAGTCAACTCTTTGACCTGACTATTCTGACACCTCCAAAACTCTATTCCTATGCAGAGGACCTGCATCAAGAGGTCGGTCAGATATCAACCTAACTGAGAAAGGATTGCCATCTCCTACTCAGGCAGGAGATCATCTCTTAACAATCATTTGACGGTGCTTGATGAGTCTTCAATCTAACTCATTAAATATTCATCCAAGCACCAGCCTCTTTGATTCAATATTTGAATCAACAGCTGTATGATCATCAAGATGGCCATGGTACATAACCCTAATTGTACTAAGGGACCTATTATGCAAATTATGTATTCTTCATTTCAGATTAGGGAATGATATTCGCAATAACATTTATTGCATAATGGCTCGTCGTGGGCTCGCATGTCCAACAATCTCCCACTAGCCCAAAGAGCCATTAATGGACTAATCATTTAAACCCACACTCACGTGACAATCATAGGCTATTTAGAAAATAGCTAGGTAAGTTGATCAGTCACTCTGTTCCCAAGAGACTATGCCAAGTCCTTTTACGACACTTGCATATCTCCTAGTGACAGTGTTCGCATCTAATGTGAATGTTGCATCTTATGCAACCAATACTCAATTTTGTTATAGTGTCCTTGACACTATAGATCGATTAATTATTATAACCAGTATGTCTATAATCCTTATCAGAATACCTTTATTCCTAGAGATCTCTATCTCCTAAGGTATCTACAGTTAAGACCCTTATAGATCACTATCTACAAGGTCTTAAACTTTTGAAGATAAGACTTCGAGATCACTATCCCTAAGTTTCATCATCTTTGAAGATATTGTTATTACTGCAATCAAGTATTTTATTCCATAGTAGGATTAGTAACAGATTACTACTCCCACTGCATGGCAGACATCTGGCTCTTGTACACATTTAGCATACATCCAGTTTCTTGGAACTGATGCACAAGGGCAAGCAGTTTGCATTCACATCCTCAACTCTTTGAGGTGCTATCTCTTTAGATAGGTCAGTACCATATATTTGAGGAAAAGAATCCTTTCTTGGATTTTTTTCAGAAAATGGAAATGTCCAAGGTGTACTATTAGTGTGACTGTCCCAATACCTTCTTCTCTTTGTTTCCGAACAACTTCAGAACTAAGATTTAAAAGGTATCCTTGAGATCATGTCTCGAGGTATGGGACAACCAGATTATAAAACGCTTATCATTATCATCCTTAGATCATTTCAAATGATTAAGATATCTACATTTAGCACGATGAACACAACGACACTCCCACTAAGCTTCATATGGTTTATCAGGATTCTATCTGAAATCATAACATTTATAATTTCATCAAATCTTATGTTACAACTACAAGAAGCTCATTTGAGTCCAAAGATGGATTTTTTTCAGCTTGCACATCTTTCTTTCCTCAACCATTAAGCCCTGAGGCTACTTCATATGAATATCCTCAGAGATGGTATTCATAGAGGAATGCAATCTTGACTCACATCATGAAGATGCCACAGTCAAGTTGTGTAGCTATAGTTAGCAATATTCTGTTGGGTTAAAACAAGGTCACTGGAGAGCAAGTCTCATCGCAAGTGATGTCTTCTCTTTGGTGTGTAGCTCATGGCTACGAACCGTGCTTTGAAGGTCTCTACCTTCTCACCAGGTTCTCTCTTTATTTGAATATCCATTTACACCTTAATGGGTCTGACCCTTATAGGTGGATCCTCGAGGGTCCATATACAACACTTGTATATGAAGTCTACATTAGACTTTTATTGCTAACATCCATCTTTCCATGTCATGATCTTTAGAAGCTTCATCATATGAAGTTAGATCATTGTCAGATTCAATTGACACATGGAATCCATCTTCAATTATTCTTTTAGTTTCCAATTTCAGGAGCCTCATTATCTTCTCAAGATTAAATGAGTTCCTTCACTTCATTTTCATCTTGATTCTCAAGAGAGTCATCCTATAAGAATCACATTCTCAAAGATGAGATCTTTTAAGAATCTCAAGGTCATAAAGTAAGTATCCAATACCATCCTTTATTTTCCTAATGAAGTAGCACTCTCTGGTGCTAGATTCAAGCTTTCTAGCATGGAACCTTGTAAGGATATATAATGTAGTCTCTACCACATATATATACCTGGAAAGTAAGAGATAATTATGCTAAGATTAATTATTGATCAAATCATGTCACACATGATCAATTGTATCTCCCTACAACTCTATTGAGTTAAGGTTCATTAGGAGGGGTGAGATAGAAATGATATTCATATCTCTATAAGGTATTCTATGAATTCATCTAATAGGTACTGACTACCTAGATTAGATCAAATTCATTTAATCTTCCTTCAAACTTTGATTCTAAACCAAAATTGTGAAATCTTTGAACATTTCAAAGGTTTCTAAGTGAAGAGAAGAAATCTCATATCACAAAATAATCATCAATAGATATCAAATATCCATAATGTTTACTATGATATAAATGATTCACATACATCAATATGTATGAGATCCTGAATACCTTGACATCTTACACCTTTCCCAAAGAAGGGTGTATTGGACATTTTTCTTTGAATACAATATTCATAAGTATGCAAGTTTTGAAATTTTAGACATTCTAAAGTTTCATCTCTTACTTGTCCATTGATCTCATCAATAGACATATGTCCAAAACATGATGCCAGATCATTGTCAAATGATCTTTATCCTCTTATTGATCTTTAAAAGTTTAATTTTCAGTATTAGAAATCTTAATGAACCGTTCATTAATTTCTAATTTAGCGGAGTCCACTAGATGTTAGATTACTATCTGAAGTATATCCATCATAACTCTCTATGATAGGTTTATTCCAGAATTCATGTTTATTTCCAACATTTAGAAATAAACTATGAGTGTATTCTAATATCCAGGTCAAAGAGACATTCAAGACTAAGGGCTCTCCCACTGAAATTATGAAGCCTATCAATCCAATAGAGATTGTCGCAACAATCGCATCAATATCCATGTGGATGACTATTAAACCTTTAAGATCAAATTTGTAATCTTCTAATACATATGCAACCAACAAGTATCATTAAAAAATTGAGATACACTTATTAGACTTTATCTTATCAAATAAGTAAGTCAATTTCAATGATTATATGTAGATTATTCTGATGTACTATCCGATTCCTTCTCCAAGGATTCTAGATAGATTTGATAGTCATACTATCAACACATCAACTTATTGCAGTATTGGCATTCATCCAACCTTTTGGATGTCATATGGAAGTCACAAAAGTACAATCAACTCTTTGACTATACTTCTTACTTGGGTCCAACCCATGCTTCCACTGCGCTCCCTTTATCTATAAGCAATTATTGCTCAAGACCAAGGATCTCTTATGTTAAAAACAAAATTTCAATATAAGAGTATTTCAACATTTATACATGCTTCATTCAATTCATACAATATGAATAATATAAAGCATCATGAATGACCAGAGCATAGATAGTAGAATGATGACACTCATCATATCTACATACATCATAACTCTTTAGGTTCAGGTTGGTATTCAAACATTTTGAATACATCATCTCTTATAGAGCCACCATTCTACATAATGTAGTGAACCATGTCAGTCATGATTAAATGTCGAGATCACATATGTATGCCAGAACATCTTCTTAGATTTTATAAGGATTATTTGATAAATACGGTCATTATCGACATGTCACTTCAAAAGTACATTCGATGAGATCAAGACTTATAGAGACATACAAACTCTAGGGTTTTAGTCCTATTGTCTATCTAATTATCATTCCTCATTATTATGAGGAAACTTGCATATTGCAACCACATACATTATGTGTTCAATTGCAAGTACAATATCTGGATCATGGGTCCAATCCATGATATTCTACTGGTTATTATTGAGTATAACATTGAGTGGGATTAAAGAAGGATTATCTGAAATAAGAAATTTGCATAAATATATATAAATATATAATTTACTTTGATTTAGGAATTTTTATATCAAAGTTGTCTTGCCTTGTCAATACTGAAAGTTCATTTCCTTAATCACTTTCAATGTAAGAGATATACTTACCATTATATCTCAGTAAGATCTGGGATCTCCTTCCTTATCTTTGTTACATCCCAATAATATGAGAATATGCAACTCGGATAAAAAGAAGCGGGAACACAATCCACCTTGCAAGTCCAACTTGCATCTCCCAATTCGGTCTTTAACACCCGGGCCTACCACCCCTAAGGTGATGTTGACCCGTCATTAATTGAATCAACTGTCAATAGGAATAGTACTCGTTATGCGCAATCCAATATCGTCCCAATAATATGAGGATCCGATATTGGGGTCACTACGCATACAACCTTACTCTTTCGAGAAGCAAAGAGCCCGGTCCAGATGCGCTTGCATACAGGAGCTGTCACTTCGGACATGCGTCTCCTATATGCAATCCCTGGTGACGGAACCCTTCGCCTTGACGGGAGACCATGGATGTCACTTATGTGATCCTCCATATCATATTCAAATTCTAATTAATTATCATGAATCATATTCACATAATTAATTCTTCCAAGGGAAATAACACATCTATTATAATAGAGTGTTTTTAATTGGATATTATTAATTCAAGCATATTAAATTAATTTTCAATCCAATTCAACCAACACACTTGATTTTTACTTGAATATATGGTATTATCTAAAAATACATATTAATTCGAATTTTAATAATTAGAAAAATACATCATGATCTCTCAGGCATCATTCGCTCCCTACCCGCTGTCATGGCCAGTACCGGTGGGAGTGGGACGGACCGCATCCGGTGCAACCGCTACCCCAACGATCCCTGACTAGACACCATATCCGCCTCGGGAAAAAATAATGCCGAGTCAATCACTTTGTACTTGAGATGATCATCGGTTCTTGATGAATCCATGATTCATTAACTTTTCTTTCGCATTTTGTCTTAAAACCCTTAACAAATGCATGTAAACACTCGTTAATTCCCATCTTTTAATAAATCATCCTTCATGAATAAAAACTCACTTTTAATCATCCAAATAATGTAAATAAATAAAGAACCAGAAAAAGAACCAAGGCAGATTGAATATATGTAAATATATACAATATGACTTAAAATATAAATATAACTGAAAGGTATATTTATAGCCTAACCCCCGAGACCAAGTCAGCATGGATTGGTCGACAAACCAATAAGTAGGGGGAGATAAGGAAAGAAAACCTAAAAATAAATTAATACACACTCCAAACACTTCTCACTATTTATAAAATAAATATAAAAATTCAAAGATTTTTAATTAATTCATATGTAATATTTTTCACCAAACTCTTTTCTTAATGATTTCTAAAAATGTATATAAAAACATAAAATAAGTTAAAAATATTACCCTGAATATATGCCAAGAAACCCAGTTTATATATTGTCAAAATCTCAACTTCCGAACATCATAACTTCTTCATATGAACTCCAATTTCATGCTACTCACTTTTAAAGTTCATAAAATAATATTCTCTAATTAATAAAGGTGGTTTCATCGAATTCGGAGTCCGTTTGCAAAAAGTCAGTTTTGAGACCAAAAGACAACGGGGTTTCTGGGCTATTTATTTTATGTAACACACATTATTTATAGTTTTCTTAATTTTATAATTTTTAAAAAATTTCATGATCTTGTATTTTCACCCTAATTTATTTCATAATTTTTGAAGCTTATTTATTATTTTAATAAAATCAAAAACCCTAAATTATAGGTATAAATGAAGTAGATAACCTATACCTCTATTTATTAAAATATGTAAATTAACTTATTAAAATCCATAAAAATTTCCACAAGCCTTATTTATTATTTTAATAATTAAGAAAATATAAACTTAATTTTTAATTATATATTTATTAAATTAAAAATTCAAAACCTATTTATAAATACATATTTATTAATATAATATTTATATTTCAAATAATATTTATTATTTATAAAAAGTACTTACTTCATAAATTAGATAAATAATTTATCTACATTTCTTGTATTTATGCCTATTTAAAATAACATTAAATGCTATTTAATATCTATTTTAGAAGTATTTAACATATTTGGGCCAACCAGGTGCTGACACTTGTCAGCACCTGGCCTTTCTTCTCCAAGATTCTGTTCAGCCGGACTGCTGATGTAACACCCCGTAATTTTCGGATTTTTCTGAAGTTCTAAAACCTATTCAATATTATACTCAAACGAAGCGTCTCGTCGCAAGCTTTCCAACGAGCCCAAAAACGCGAAATTCCGAGTCCGGATGTGGGAGATATGCCTGTTTTGGTGAAGAGGGGTCATGATTTTTGAGGGGATTAATGGTTACGGGATTAGATAAGTTAAGTACGAATTAAGGCTATTTTAGGGTTTCTAAAACTAAGATTTTAATCCCCAACTATATAAAGACCCACACCCTTCATCTCCCCTCATTCCTACTCCTTTTCCAAACCCTAATCCATCCTTTCTTCCTCCCCAAGTCATTCTCTTATCTCTTTTTCCATCTCCTTCTTCAGAGAATCAAGGAGAGAACGGTGTCACCACCGTTATCAAAAACTCTCGAAGTCTCGTAGACTCGCGACAAGGAGAAGACGAAGAGGGTCATCGCAAGGGAAAAGCAACCCTCTCATAGGATTCGTGATCGGCTATCGAGCCCGTGGACCAAAGACGTGCACGAGTATAGGTAACGGATTTTCGCCTTCTCCCTTTTTTTTATTCGCACATATTGCGATATTGGAGAATGTCATTTTCGGAGGATGATTGCTCGATTTTGATCCGATCTCCGGGATCTCCTCTTGCTGTTGGTATATAATCTTTTTCCATTAATCGTTGGCTTAGGTACCCTTATAAGTTATAACCATCTCAACCTTGTCTTTGTTTATAAATTACGAGATAGTTGGAGATAGCCTTCACCTTGAGTTAACGTGGGTTCTATTAGGATTTTTTTTAGTGGATGTCAATTCAAACATTTGACTCCTGACTTGATTGACTTTATTCCATCCGTCGTTAGAAATCTCGTTACTTTTGATCGCAATACTAGTTTTGCCTATAAGTGGTGATTATGAACTGCCCCTATAGATACATACCCAATTGTGCAATGGTTCAGATACATATGAAATTACTTGTTGTTAATATCCAATCAATTAGTATTATAGAAATCAAGTTGTGTTTGGAATCAGACTCTTTTAGACTCAAATTTCTGGATTGTGATAATTGTCAAGGGGATTGCAACTTTGGGTATATGATGACGAGAATCCTTATTGAGCAAAATATATTATACAGAACTATACATGAGTTTCCAAATAGTTCATTAAACAAGAAAAAAATTGTTCTTGTAATGTCATATAATTGAAAGTTTCTAATCATGATTTCATTCCTTGTTAAGGTTCTTTACCTTGCACACAAAGTCCATATTTCCAAATCCACGGATTGATATGTGCCTGGATCCCTTGGATTTATTTTTCTGGTATAGATCTCAGCCACTAATATCTTTTGGCTATGGACCAATTGCATGCCTATTTATAGAAATATGATCAATGTTACGTAGTGTCACTTGCCTTATATTAGATAACTCTTAGATATCAATACTTGCCAAGGATAGAAGACTGTGTGTTATTCTTTTGAATGGCTTGTTATGAATAATAGTATCATATAATGGATTATGTACAGTTTACATTCAAAGGAAATAAAATGAAAGGTTTCACTGTTTGAACTTTGTATTATGTCATTAATATGTCTATGATTTTAAACATATTGTCGGTCCTCCCCTTCGACAGATCGACACCTCTGTAAATTAAGAAGATTCATTACAGAGTCGTTAGTATTTTTTTTAAATAATGGAGAGGAAATGTTTCAAGTATCCTTTCCTTAGGTGATTTTTTTTCATCCGTCCCATTGTTTTGATTATATATATGTATATTTATTTAAGATAAAGGATGGTTCATTAGTTATCAGTAGATTGATGACTTCTTATCGGATTGTCTGGGAATTAATGGCAAGCACTAAATATACCTGGATGTTACCTACCTTTGAGTTGTTCATAATTTGCAAGCGGGGGACGAGTATATAATTACTACAAGGTGGGTGCACACCCTTGTAGTCCGGCTGAGCCGACAGTGAGTCATCCCCACTCGAGGGGCATCACAGAGTGGGGTGGTGGTAGGTACTCTGGTGGAATTGAGGTGGATGCATGCGGGCATCGCACTGTACGGATCCATTTTTGTGGCATTTTTTTGGAGCGAGCGAGACTCCTCCGGCAGACTCGATTGACGAAGTTACGACTCTTTGGGCTAGGTGCCCCCTGTCTCGAGTGTCAGAGTACCACCAACTAGACTAGCTGAAGGATCGCGTTTGCGCACAGGTTTTAGATTGCACTATGAATGGAGTGTTGCAGACTTCATCTCTAGTGCAGGCTTTCTCCTTTGACGAGCGAGTCCGGGATAAGTAAATGAGAATATGAATATAGATATGTCAAAGAATTAGTTTTGATTGCATATGTGTAAAAGGCCTAGAATATAAGTGATTGTATAATGCTAGATGCTTTTAGAATGTTCTCTTCTACACTTGTTAAGTTACTGCAATTGCATTACCTATCTATACTCTCTTGATTTATAATTTATTTTATCCTTACTGAGTCAGTTGACTCATGAGTTACATTCTTTGGAAATCCAACAGGAAGTGTAGAGAAGGAGACAGAGGCTCACATCTTTGGTGGTACATCTGCAGGACGTTGTTAAGGTTGAGGACCAGTTCTTAGTAGTTTTGTTATCCTTCCTTTCTGATTATTTATTTATGATGTAATAAAGAGACTTTAAAGACTGATTGCTATCCGTATGTGGACTTTGTTATCAGTAGAAACTTAGATTTTTCTTTCCTTATCTTGTATAAATGGTATATCATGCAGGTTGTTCATGATTGTTGTTGGGTAATATTGAGAATGGGAGTTGAGATGCGCTACCGTCGAAGCGGGACGTTACATTTGGTATCAGAGCTCAATTACCCCATCAGTCATAGATAACTGTATGGTAGGAGAAATACCATTGTACATTAGACAAGTAGTCTTCTGACTACTGTCAAAAAAATGATCAAGGTTGACTATTGACCTCTACCCTTGGATCTAATCACAATTCCCTTTTTATTTCTACTCATGCAGATCATGCCACCTCGTAGGGATCAGACTGCGCAGCAATTGGCTGCGATGATGGCGATGTTGCAGGATGTGCAGCAGAGACAGCTTATGCTCGAGGAGCGATTCTCAAGATCTACGTCTGAAGGTGGGTTTGGAATGGGTGGGGGAGATGGCAATCCACCACCACCACCTCCTCCTCCTCCATCGCCACCACCACCGCGAGAAGAGAACATATTTTCAAAATATCGCAAGGAGAAAGTTCCAGAGTTTCTGGGCAATACAAGACCAGATGTGGCAGAGAGATGGCTGAAGCGTGTGGAAAAGGTATTTCTCACCATACATGTACCGGATGAGGAGAAGGTTACCCTTGTCACTTACTCCTTAGCAGGCTATGCTGAGGAATGGTGGAGTTCTATGGAGCCGCAGATTACAATGCCAATTACTTGAGAGAGATTTACTGAGGCATTCCGGGAGCATTTCTATCCGGAATACTGGCTAGAGCAGCGCTGCGTGGAGTTCACACTACTCGAGCAAGGGAACAAAACTGTGACTGCTTATCTAAACAGGTTCACGGAGTTGCTGAAGTATGCTGCTAGCACTATGCCGACTGAGGCTGACAAAGCATTCAAGTTCTTTCGAGGTCTCCGTTAGGAAATTCGCGAGAGACTAGTACCCCTTAGATTGGTTACTATGAAGGAAGTGGTTGATGCTGCATCACGAGTGGACGAGGACTTGCGTGAAGGCAGGTCAGTACAAACCAGGCAAGGAGGATCGAGCTATTATGGGAAGACTGCTCGTAATGATCGTCGACAACACGAAGAGGACAACGTATCCACCCCTACCGGCATGGCATGTCTACCAGGTCCGCACATGGAGGAGCTCCTACCTTGGGGCAAGCACTTTCTGAGCCATCACGACCAGCATATCCAATGGTGAACATCATAACCGATGCACGTGTTTGCTACCGATGCAACCAAGAGGGGCACATCAGGTCCAACTGTCCGTTGGGAGCTTCACAGATGCGAGGTACTGTACGAGGGGGACGTCCGCAACACCAGGGACGTGGTTCTACCTCTCGTGGTGGCAGGGGACATCCCAACCAGACTCGAGGCACGACAGGTTCCAGTGGGCCATGAAGAGAAGGACAACTCCATGCCATCACCGATGGGCAAGCACATGCTTCGGGATCAGTAGTACGAGGTATGATTTCAGTAGGCGACTTTACAGCTCATGCTCTTTTTGATTCGGGCGCATATCATTCCTTCGTGTCATGGAGTTTTGCGGATACCTTGGGCCGAGATCCTACCATAGTTTCAGACCCTTATCTTATTAAGGGACCTGGAGGTCAGGTGTTTGTTGTCCATCAGGTGTTTCCCGATTGCCCAGTCTATATTGGAGGTTATATGCTCGAGGCCTACTTGCTGCTTATTCAGATGGAGGATTTTGATGTTATTCTTGGCATGGATTGGTTAGAGAATCACCATGCATGTCTAGACTGTTTTCAGAAACAGATTATCTTCAGGATACCTGAGCTACAAGAATTTGTATCTGATGGAAGCACCTCGTCGAGAGGGGTAACCTGCATATCAGCATTGCAAGCTCATCGTCTGTTATCTCAAGGATGCGAAGGATTTATTGCTCACGTCATTGGGAATCAAACTCCCATGGAAGGAATAGAGGCGATTGAAATAGTAAAGAACTTCCCAGATGTATTTTCTGTAGATCTTCCTGGGCATCCCCCACCTCGTGAGGTGGAGTTTGAGATTTCTATCATTCCAGGAACTCAACCAGTATCCATGACACCATACAAGATGGCACCGGTTGAGCTCAAGGAACTCAAGGTGCAGTTACAAGAACTGCTGGAGAAGGGTTTCATACGCCCTAGTACATCTCCATGGGGAGCGCCTGTCCTTTTTGTTAAGAAGAAGGATGGATCTATGCGCATGTGTATAGATTATCGACAGTTGAATAAAGTAACAATCAAGAATCATTACCCTTTGCCACGCATTGACGATCTCTTTGATCAGCTACAAGGGTCATCTATCTTCTCCAAGATTGATCTACGGTCTGGTTATCACCAACTACGTATTCGGGATGTGGATATACCCAAGTCTGCTTTCAGAACCAGATATGGTCACTATGAGTTCTTGGTGATGCCCTTTGACTTGACAAATGCCCCACCAGCATTCATGGACATGATGAATCGGGTGTTTCAGCCTTTCTTCGACAGCTTTGTTGTAGTTTTCATTGACGATGTCCTCATATACTCTCGAGATGAGAAGGAACATCGCACTCACTTACAGACAGTGTTGGAGACCTTACGGAGACACAAACTATATGCGAAGTTTAGTAAGTGTGAGTTTTGGCTTCAAGAAGTATCATTCTTAGGCCATGTTATCTCAGGTGCAGGAGTGTCAGTGGATCCTGCTAAAATTGAAGCTGTCCTTAATTGGGAACGACCGAAGAACGTGACTGAGATCCGAAGCTTTCTTGGCTTAGCCGGTTACTACAGACGGTTTGTGAAGGGATTTTCTCAGATTGCCCTTCCCCTCACCCAGCTGACCAGGAAGGAGTTGCCATATGCTTGGTCAGAAGAATGTGAGAATAGCTTCTAGACATTGAAGGAAAGGCTCACTACAACTCCCATCTTGACAATTCTGTCGGGCCCAGACGGATTCACAGTTTACACTGATGCATCAAAGGAGGGCCTGGATGCGGTTTTGATGCAACATGGTAAGGTTGTTGCATATGGATCTAGACAGTTGAAGCCACATGAGAAAAATTACCCAACTCATGATATGAAACTGGCAGCAGTTATCTTGGCACTTAAAATGTGGAGACATTATCTTTATGGTATTGCTTTCAAAATTTTCACAGATCACAAGAGTCTCAAGTATCTTTTTGATCAGAAGGAGCTTAATATGAGGCAAAGGAGATGGATGGAGCTTTTAAAGGATTACGAGTGAACCATCTCTTACCAACCTGATAAGGCGAATGTGGTCGCTGATGCCCTTAGTCGTAGGTCTCATTCAAATGAATCACATCCTCAGCTTAAAGCATGGGATCTTCTTGCAGCTTTCAGTGATTGGCATCCATTTCAGAGTAGTAGAGAAACGGTCATAGTTCCATCCCCTTCACGCCCAGAGTTAGTTGAGCGAATCATCCAGGGGCAGCATGAAGACCTGAGTATGCAGAGACTCAAGGAGAAGGCTATTGCAGGAACCTTAGTTGGATTTTCTTATCAAGATGGGGTGCTACAAAATGGGAATCGATTGTGTGTTCCAGCAGATTTACAATTGAGGGAAGAGATCATGCATGAGGCACATAGTTCACGTTTGTCGATACATCTTGGTGGCACCAAGATGTATAAGGATTTAAAAAAAGAATTTTTGGTGGAAGCAAATGAGAAGGGATGTGGCCAAGTTTGTGGCAAAATGCCTGACGTGTCATCAAATTAAGGCTGAGCATAAGAGACCACCTGGACTTTTGCAATCCCTTCCTATTCCTGAGTGGAAGTGGGAGGGTATATCTATGGATTTTGTGACAGGTCTTCCTAAGACCACTAGTAGTCATGATGCCATCTGGGTCATGGTTGATAGGCTTACTAAGTCAGCACATTTCATACCTGTGAGTATGGCATGCACTCCCTTACAGCTTGCAGTGGTCTTTATTAAGGAGATTGTCAGACTTCATGGGTTGCCGAAGCAGATTGTATCTGATCGTCACCTCTCACTACTAGAGGGAATTCATGAGTTCTTTAGAAGTACAACTATGCCTCAGTTCTGCTTACCATCCACAGACCGACGGACAATCCGAGAGGATGATTCAGACACTAGAGGATCTTCTCCGAGCATGTGTGCTGGAGTGGAAAGGGTCATGGAAGGACCATTTACCGTTAGCAGAGTTTACATATAATAACAGTTACCATGCCAGCATAGGTATGGCTCCTTTTGAAGCCTTGTATGGAAGACGATGCTCTACACCTCTGAGTTGGCAGGAGATTGGACATAACCTTTTACATAAGGTAGAGTACTTGGAGGAGACTGCTAAGGCAATCAAGATAGCTCGGAAGAAATTGCTTACTGCACAGAGTAGGCAAAAGAGCTATAGCGATAAACGACACATTGATCTTAGCTTTGAAGTTGGAGATTTGGTCTTCTTGAGAGTTTCTCCCACAAAGGGAGTTCAGCGATTTGGAGTGAAGGGAAAGTTAGCACCCCGGTTTGTCGGATCGTTCGAGATTCTCGACAAGATTGGTAAAGTTGCGTACAGGATTGCTCTTCCTCCTCACCTTGCTGGTGTGCACGATGTTTTTCATATCTCCAACTTGAGAAAATATGTGCATGATCCATCGCATGTGATTAGTTATGATGACCTCCATGTGGATATTGACCTGAGTTATCCGGAGGAACCGGTTCGGATCATCGATCGTTCAGTGAAGAAGTTAAGGCACAAGGAGATACCCTTAGTGGAGATCCTTTGGCAACGACACAACTCCGAGGAGGCCACCTGGGAACCTGAGGCGGATATGCGACGGGACTACCCATACCTTTTTGAAGGTAATATATAAGCTACTTTCATCCTTTTTAAGGTTGTTATCTTTTACTCGATAGGATCCAATCTTTTAAGGTTGTTATGATTACACCTTTTGTATCCTAAGTCTCGGGGACGAGACTGTTTTTAAGGTTGTTATGATGTAACACCTCGTAATTTTCGGATTTTTCTGAAGTTCTAAAACCTATTCAATATTATACTCAAACGAAGCGTCTCGTCGCAAGCTTTCCAACGAGCCCAAAAACGCGAAATTCTGAGTCCGGATGTGGGAGATATGCCTGTTTTGGTGAAGAGGGGTCATGATTTTTGAGGGGATTAATGGTTACGGGATTAGATAAGTTAAGTACGAATTAAGGCTATTTTAGGGTTTCTAAAACTAAGATTTTAATCCCCAACTATATAAAGACCCACACCCTTCTTCTCCCCTCATTCCTACTCCTTTTCCAAACCCTAATCCATCCTTTCTTCCTCCCCAAGTCATTCTCTTATCTCTTTTTCCATCTCCTTCTTCAGAGAATCAAGGAGAGAACGGTGTCACCACCGTTATCAAAAACTCTCGAAGTCTCGTAGACTCGCGACAAGGAGAAGACGAGGAGGGTCATCGCAAGGGAAAAGCAACCCTCTCATAGGATTCGTGATCGGCTATCGAGCCCGTGGACCAAAGACGTGCACGAGTATAGGTAACGGATTTTCGCCTTCTCCCTTTTTTTTATTCACACATATTGCGATATTGGAGAATGTGATTTTCGGAGGATGATTGCTCGATTTTGATCCGATCTCCGGGATCTCCTCTTGCTGTTGATATATAATCTTTTTCCATTAATCGTTGGCTTAGGTACCCTTATAAGTTATAACCATCTCAACCTTGTCTTTGTTTATATATTACGAGATAATTGGAGATAGCCTTCACCTTGAGTTAACGTGGGTTCTATTAGGATTTTTTTAGTGGATGTCAATTCAAACATTTGACTCCTGACTTGATTGGCTTTATTCCATCCATCGTTAGAAATCTCGTTACTTTTGATCGCAATACTAGTTATGCCTATAAGTGGTGATTATGAACTGCCCCTATAGATACATACCCAATTGTTCAATGGTTCAGATACATATGAAATTACTTGTTGTTAATATCCAATCAATTAGTATTATAGAAATCAAGTTGTGTTTGGAATCAAACTCTTTTAGACTCAAATTTCTGGATTGTGAAAATTGTCAAGGGGATTGCAACTTTGGGTATATGATGACGAGAATCCTTATTGAGCAAAATATATTATACAGAACTATACAGGAGTTTCCAACTGGTTCATTAAACAAGAAAAAAATGTTCTTGTAATGTCATCTAATTGAAAGTTTCTAATCATGATTTCATTCATTGTTAAGGTTCTTTAACTTGCACACAAAGTCCATATTTCCAAATCCACGGATTGATATGTGCCTGGATCCCTTGGATTTATTTTTCTCGTATAGATCTCAGCCACTAATATCTTTTGGCTATGGACCAATTGCATGCCTATTTATAGAAATATGATCAATGTTACGTAGTGTCACTTGCCTTATATTAGATAACTCTTAGATATCAATACTTGCCAAGGATAAAAGACTGTGTGTTATTCTTTTGAATGGCTTGTTATGAATAATAGTATCATATAATGGATTATGTACAGTTTACATTCAAAGGAAATAAAATGAAAGGTTTCACTGTTTGACCTTTGTATTATGTCATTAATATGTCTATGATTTTAAACATATTGTCGGTCCTCCCCTTCGACAGATCGACACCTCTGTAAATTAAGAAGATTCATTACAGAGTCGTTAGTATTTTTTTTAAATAATGGAGAGGAAATGTTTCAAGTATCCATTCCTTAGGTGATTTTTTTTTCATCCCTACCATTGTTTTGATTATATATATGTATATTTATTTAAGATAAAGGATGGTTCATTAGTTTTCAGTAGATTGATGACTTCTTATCGGATTGGCTAGGAATTAATGGCAAGCACTAAATATACCTGGATGTTACCTTCCTTTGAGTTGTTCATAATTTGCAAGCGGGGGACGAGTATATAATTACTACAAGGTGGGTGCACACCCTTGTAGTCCGGCTGAGCCGACAGTGAGTCATCCCCACTCGAGGGGCATCACAGAGTGGGATGGTGGTAGGTACTCTGGTGGAATTGAGGTGGATGCATGTAGGCATCGCACTGTACGGATCCATTTTTGTGGCATTTTTTTGGAGCGAGCGAGACTCCTCCGGCAGACTCGATTGACGAAGTTACGACTCTTTGGGCTAGGTGCCCCCTGTCTCGAGTGTCAGAGTACCACCAACTAGACTAGCTGAAGGATCGCGTTTGCGCACAGGTTTTAGATTGCACTATGAATGGAGTGTTGCAGACTTCATCCCTAGTGCAGGCTTTCTCCTTTGACGAGCGAGTCCGGGATAAGTAAATGAGAATATGAATATAGATATGTCAAAGAATTAGTTTTGATTGCATATGTGTAAAAGGCCTAGAATATAAGTGATTGTATAATGCTAGATGCTTTTAGAATGTTCTCTTCTACACTTGTTAAGTTACTGCAATTGCATTACCTATCTATACTCTCTTGATTTATAATTTATTTTATCCTTACTGAGTCAGTTGACTCATGAGTTACATTCTTTGGAAATCCAACAGGAAGTGTAGAGAAGGAGACAGAGGCTCACAACTTTGGTGGTACATCTGCAGGACGTTGTTAAGGTTGAGGACCAGTTCTTAGTAGTTTTGTTATCCTTCCTTTCTGATTATTTATTTATGATGTAATAAAGAGACTTTAAAGACTGATTACTATCCGTATGTGGACTTTGTTATCAGTAGAAACTTAGATTTTTCTTTCCTTATCTTGCATAAATGGTATATCATGCAGGTTGTTTATGATTGTTGTTGGGTAATATTGAGAATGGGAGTTGAGATGCGCTACCGTCAAAGCGGGACGTTACAGCTGAACCAGCCGATTTCACCTATTTATCCAGCTCATCTCCTAAACCCTTCCGACGACCTAAACCGTCGATCTGATCCTCCTAACTACCCCCTCCATCGCTGGCCATTAGATTTTAGCTTGGAGCCCACGAAACCTATCTATTTAAACCCCCAAAGTCGCCATTAACAACAAACCTTCCAACTAACCTGAGCTTCTGCTCCAGTAGCCGACCCCCCATTTTCTCCACCTTGTACCGGCCATCCTCGGTGGTGACAGCAGCTAGGAGACGCCGCGCGTGGAGGAGGGACGTCGGAGGAAGAGTTCCAAGGAGGTCCGCTTCCTTGCATCGCCGCAACCGCCGCGTGGAGCTCCGGCCAAGGTCGACCGTCGAGCGATTCAGTCCAGGTAATATACATTGACAACTCATAGACCTATCCCTTCACTTCTCAGTATTTTTTCTCGATCGTCGTGCGTTGATTAGCGACGCTAATCGCATGATTAGGTAGTCTAATCCATCAGTTTAGACGCTTAGCCAAAAACATCTTCCAATCGTTTCGATTCTATTCCAAATCACGTATCATTTCGTCGACACTATCACGCATCTCGCACAATAAATCTGGAAACCTTAAATTTCACCATTTTTGGAGCTTGCAGATCTTACTCCCTCGGCCGGTTCTTCGAGAATCGAGCACGTCAATCTTTCACTTGCAGGTCCAACTTCAATCTGGAGCCATTTCCCTAGATCTGGAAGCCTTCGAGCATCACCGAAATCGCATCCCAAGATGGCATGACCATTTGACCTTCAGACGATACTGCACCGGACCGTCATCTTCCTAGCACCTCCGCCGTCGCCTCGAGTCACCGCTGCCATCCACCTACCGCGGGCGAGCTCGAGGGGTGGAGGAGCGACCCCTCTGGCCCCGCCGAAGAGCCCAAATCACCATCGTGTGCTCGGGAAAATTTGGAGAAGACGCGCCCTTCGTCAAGCTGCGTAACCGCTCAAGAACATACGAGCTACAGGCATTCGCCACGTGTCGCGAGCAGGAACGTCAGATCGCGCCCAGAACGTTATAATCTCGACCCTTCCTTCTGAAGCAGCAGGAAAATTGCATCATAAGTCCAGAGAGTTTCCAGATATTTCATCCCGCTCCCAAGGTTTACTATATTTGCATTTAGGTCCCTCCGCAGGGACCTAAATGTAAAGATCTTTATTTTTTTCTTTCAAAACAGTCCTTAAAGGACCTAATTGCATAACAAACTTAATAGTTTTTTTACGCTGTTGCCCCTGGGCTGTAGGGGTTCATTTGACCACGTTTGACCTCCTTTTTTGTTGATTTCTTTAGGGTAGTTACACAACTACCCCATCTAGTTTGTATTAAGTTTTCGTGAACTTTTGTCGTGTTTTCATCGAGTTTTGATTCTTTCGAAAACCACAATCGTTTTGTTTTGATTTTGTGAACTTACTCGAGCCCGTTGCTCGAGCCGTCAACCTATTATATAGTATCACCTACATATATCCACCTATTATATAATAAATAAATCTTTTTGAAAAATATCCCTTTGTGAAAATTAAATAAAAATTTTTGAAAAGATTAAAATCAAATAAGAAATTAAAAAAATAAAAATAAAATAAAAAGTGTCTTTCCTTTGATAGCTTAAAGAAGAGATAGAATAAAATTGCAAAAATATTCCTTAAAAAATCAAAGTCTTCTATTCTGCCTCCTTGAGTTCGACCCATGCACGCTTACCTGGATAAATATTTAGTATATGTTTTCGACCCGAAAACCGAATTTGTTTGATACGAGCTGAGATCTGATTTTTTGCAGCTTTTTCTACACCGACAACTTCCTTCTCTAAAAAAAAGCCACGAAACCGATTTCTAGCTTTATCAAAATGGCACCGTTGCCGGGGAGGCGTTAGGATATTTTGATTTTTTTTTATTTTTTGTGATTTTATTTTCTTTCTTCTTTTTGTTTGGTTTTTCGTACGGTTTTTCGTACGGCTTTTTCTTGATCTTTTTCTTGTTTTGTTTTCGTATCAACTTTCGATTTTTCTTACGATTTTCTCGATGGTTCTCTCGATCGATTTCGTATGGCTTTTCGTACATCTAACTAGTTTTGCAGGGCCTGCAGGATCAGCCAGCTTCTTCGGAAGCCGAATCAGTTGAAAGAGTAGAGGCCGGCTCCTTCTTCACGAGTCGGCTGCGGAGGGCAGAGTTAGTTAGAACATTTTTTGTAAAAGAGAGAGAAATGGAGAGAAACTGTAATAGACAATAAAACAACCCCCCCCCCCATTTTTTCCGAGGTCTGATTCGTCGGATACAGTGTATCCGGGGGATTAGAGCACCCACCGCGGTTTTTCTCGTTTATTGGTTTTCCGTGGCTTTTTTAGGTGCTTGCTTAGGATTTTTTTCTACTCTATCTGATTGTGCCTACGTAGTTAGTTTTAGGACTCGTAACCTAGGTGCTTGATTTTAGGGTTTTTATAAAAAAAGAAAAAATCGGTAGACGTTTGCTTGAAAAAACTCAAAAAAATAAAACCGTAAAATAAAATCGGGACTGCTAAACATATCTGACTTAAAAACTGAAAACCGATTCATTTGCTTTACGAGAGTAACCCCCGCACAACTTTCAGAGTGCGCGAGCTAGAGAGCCACCACATAAGGTTAGAGCCAAAACCCCGTATTTCCCGCGAAATACTACTGGGTTCATGCACCTGATCATTATTCCTCAGTGGGTAAGCTCGGGTAGCCGGTAACAGTCCGGTTTACTTAGCATAGTGGGAGGTTTAGAGGACACTGTGCAAGGCTCCGTCCTCAAGTAACATGGATAGCCAGAAACGGTCCGTACTTACTCCCATACTGGCTGAGTGCGAGTGATGTTTTGTAAGGACTCGGGCCGGTGTTTCGGAAAAACTATCGGGCACCTATCAGCTCGCTCAGCCTGCGATAACCGCAACTTGTTTGCTAATTACAACCCTAAAACCGACAAGATAAAAAGACCGAACTCTTAAGGTCTTCATCGGGTTGAGTTGGTGAACACAGGGTTTGCTTTGTGTTTGCTTGCGAGGCGTGAGTTTCTGCGGCTTTCGCATTTCTCCTCTCATTTGAATCGTAAAACGTGCTCTTCCGATCAATCCTCTTGGCATTGAGGATGACGTCTCGACAGCTTTTCTGCTCAGGCTCCGTGAGATTTCGACCGACCACCATCGAGCGTACGTCTTCACAGGCTCGGGATGACCCTCTTCTCGAGCTGGTCCCATCAGATTTCGAGACGAGTCAGACCCAGACTCCCTCGCCTCCTAGCCAGACTATTGAGGCAGACCCTGGCCTCAATACATCATCTAGATCTCCAGCTTACTTTTCGCTGAGTTCTTACGAGAGCTTTTATTTCACAGACGATCAGATGGCTCGCGGCAAAGGACCAGCATCAGACGAGAGGCCACCAGCTAGGGAACATCAGGAAGGAAGACATGAACCACCCGCAGATGTTACTACAGGTATTCTCGATACGCTTCAGCAGATGAACTTACAGATTCGAGAACAATTTAGAGTTCAGACTGAACTGTGGGCTGAAATAGCCGCGCTGAGAGCAGGGGCCGGGAACCAGTCACCGCCTGCGGTTCCTACGACTTTACGGGATGAGTATGACTCAGACGCTAGAACCCTCCACCATTGGATTCGGCTACTGTCGAATCAAGGGCCATACGAGCTGAGACTGTCCTTCATCTCTTTGCTTCCCAAGTACTATGGGAATGCCGCAGAGGAACCGTTCACATTCTTACAACAGTTCGAAATGATTTGCAGAACGACTTGCTATCCAGGAGTCACGTAGGAGGTTGTACGCCTCAAGGCCTTCCCCTTTGCCTTGGCTGATAAGGCTCTTTACTGCCTAAGTTATCTGGGGAGGGAAATCTCTACATAGGACGATCTAAAGTCCACCTTCCTGCGCAAATATTTCCCTCTAGGAAGGACGAACATGATGAGGAGCCAGATCTCCAACTTCACACAACTGCCGCACGAATCGTTCCATGAGGCATGGGATAGATTCAAGGACCTTACGGAGAGATGCCTGCATCATGAGATCCCGATGAAGGTGCTCGTACAGAACTACTTCGGAGGACTCCAGCCGGAAAGCCAGGGGCTCGTGAGTGCCGCATGTGGCGGCAGCTACTTGAATAAGGACGCCGAGTCAGTCTGGGCTATCTTCGAAGGGATGGCCGAGAACTCGAGAGTCGTAGACTCTACTCGGGCATTTCAGAAAGCCTCGTAGCCACCACATCACCGAGAACATCGGAAGGTGGCTAACATCTCAGATTCCGAATCCAACACCAACATGGGATACATTAGCGAGAAGCTAACGTTGGTGGATGTGATTCACAAGCAAGTCCAAGACCTACAGTCGCTGCTAGAGTTGGAGAAACTCTCATCTCTACCTCAGCATCTGAGTGATCTCTCGAAGAAGGTCTCTGATCTTCAGCTCCAATACCAGCAGAGCCAGACTTCTTCGAACGCACAACCAGCACGGAGGATTGCACCCGCTCCACCCACCCGTCACTTCAACTGAAATTATACCCTATAGTAATAATCAAAACATTTTTTATTATAAGGAATTTGCTAGACAAATTCCCAATCATATTCAAGCAAGTTGTTTGTGGTTTCCAATTTTGATCTAGATCAAATCTAATCAATTATTGGTTGAGGCCAAGTCAATTTAGGAAATAATCATCATTAAATATTTCTCAAATATTTTCCATAATTATTTCATGAAATTAACAATTAATTTCACTAATTGACAATCACATGGTTCTTGATTAGGACTATAATTTTAGCAGTGGCCCCTACTTAGAAAAATTAACATATCTCAATCAATTTAAATCCAAATTAGACAAAATAAATTTTCAAAGATTGCTAATTTGATTTAGGATAGAACCTAAGTGATATTTCACGCATTTCGAGGTGTATCAAAATTGTAATTAACTCATTAATCATGTTAAGATTCGCAGTTCCCGCAACAGTGAATACATGTTCATTAAAACAACCATATCTCGAGCAAACGGAATCCAAATTACGTAAACTCAGATCCTATGGCTTCCTTATTTTATGAGGAATAAAATCCCAGTTCATTTTCGGTCTTTAAATAATTTAAACAGGGTCGAAAATAATCACTAAATAGAGATGCGAAATTGAAATGCGATAAAACTTTCGCAACCCTAACGAACCCAAGTCGTCTTCGGATTTATGGATCGTATCCAAAACCTTCGACCTAAGGCTCTGATACCACTTGAAGGATATGGGATAATCCTCAAGCACATCACAGAAGTGTGAGCGTCGTATTGAATACAACGAGGAACAACTAGTCGTATTAGTTGTTCTATGCAACATAATTTTAAAAAAAATCATACGAAGAAACCACATGATCCAAGAACACTTCTCGAATCATTTCGTCTAAACCACAAACAAGTAATAGGACTACCTCTTGAAGCATAGTTGTGATCGAGTCTCTAAATGAAGAGACCTCCTGTCTCAAGTCCGATCCGACGGAGGAGACGCTTGCGAGCGCGGGGATGAATCGCGTGCTTCTCGCAATCCATGTTGATGATCCAAGCGGTGGATCTCCTGATCTCGATACATGAGATCTGACGTCTTCTTCATGAGCATGGCACAACGAAGGAGACGGAGATCCACGAGCAGACGATCGGGCACCATAACGATGACGCTGCGACGATGGAGAACCTCTCTAGGACATCCATGGTGGACGACCATGAGAGGGAGAGAGAGAGAGTAGGCATGTAGAGAGAAAGAGAGAGAGAGACTTATGTTCTCTTCTGTGTAAAGAAGAGCAATGGGGTGCCTCTGCTTTTATAATATTTTGGGATCCATGGATCTCAATCCATGGACAACACAAATCCAATGGATCTCATTGATTGTGTTTCTTTCAATGGTCAAGATTTGTGTTGGTAAAAACCAACAACAATTAATTTAATTAAATTAGATATATATTGAATAAATCATCAATATATAAATTAATTTAAATCAAATCAATATAGGAGATTTAGGAAGGAGGCATGCCTCCCTTCCATAAGGGGGTGGCGGCACACCTTGAATCCAATTCAAGGAGGCCGTCCATCCTCTTTAATAGGAAGGAGGCACTCCTCTTCCTTAATCATGAGATCTCATATCTTATGAAAATCTCCATTATTTACAACAACTATTGTTGTAAATTATTCACACAAATAATCCATAATCATTTTGTGAACATTGCAATCGTGCCATTGGAAATTAGTAAATCACATTCACAACCCAAAATAAAATGTAAATCACATTTTCAATTTAATGTTCAATGTGAATCTAATTCACATTAACATTTAATTAACAAATATAAATTACAAATAGCTCTCTCTTATATATTATAAATCACATTTATAATATATACAAATAATATGGATAGTGCTATCCACATTATTCATATCCATGATAATTAAATCATATTTAATCATCTTGGATCTCTATTCTCATGTGCTCAAATAATATGAATCACATCCACATTATTCACATCTTTGATATTTAATTATCTTAGATAACTCTCTTTATAATATGAATTGAATTCATATTAGTCATGACAATTAAATCACATTTAATTATCCATTTTCTCAATGCTAGGATACATATATCAACAATAGAATTATCCATGAACTCTTTCAAGGATAATGCGCTTTCTCCGCGAATACTTGGAGATAAGGACATGTCGATTGTATTGTTCCACGTATAGTGACTTGGATATTGAGATCACATCTCAAATCCAGATCTCGGACCTCCCATAGATGCTTGATTAAATCAAGACCACAAATCTAATCTTCTCATTGCATCTGAATCACATTCAGATCTATGTCCAACATTTGGACTAAGATTAGATTACTTCTCTACTGAGAGGAGTCACTAAAATCCAGACATGTTTCATCACTCCCTAGGAATGGAAGCATCATGGTTATACAACCGTTTATGATCACATCACCCTTATGTATTCCCAATACCTGTACATCCTGCATACTGAAAGACTCAGAATAAACCTGAAGTATAAGATCAATTTTACACTGTCTACTTCAGAGTTTTATCATTAAGTTTCTCATTCGATCATTGGGAGTCAGTATCGACCATATACTTTCCAAAAGCATATATCATACCTAGGTCTTGATCATATACTTTCCAAAAGTAAATATATCAAACCTACAAATTCAGTCAAGCTTCCAAAGCGAGACGACCGTGCACGGAATTTGGTTCTCTCCAATATCTCATGAGTGAGCTCATGTCTTCCGGTTCAGTAATGAACCTGTATGATCCCTTTGAGAGATCGTATTACTCATATGCCCTTATATGCACATCAGCATGCCGGTGTATAGACCTTGATTGGGTCATGAACTTATTGGTCTGCCAAATGTACATACCTAGACATATAGTAACACATCTGTCTCCGGTCAGAGGATGCGTGCCTATATCATGACAACATACAATATAGGACTTTGGTTATCTCGATCTCGTCAAGTCAATTCTTTGACCTAACTAATCTGACACCTCCGAATCTCTATTCCTATGCAGAGGACCTGCATCAAGAGGTCGGTCAGATATCAACCTAACTGAGAAAGGATTGTCATCTCCTACTCAGGCTGGAGATCATCTCTTAACAATCATTTGACAGTGCTTGACGAGTCCTCAATCTAACTCATTAGATGTTCATCCAAGCACCAGCCTATATGCTTCAATATTTGAATCAACAACTGTATGATCATCAAGATGGCTATGGTACATAACCCTAATTGTACTAAAGGACCTATTATGCAAATTATGTATTCTTCATTTCAGATTAGGGAATGTTATTCGTAATAACATTTATTGCATAATGGCTCACCGTGGGCTCGCATGTCCAATAATTTTGAGATAGACCTATCATGAAGGGTTATGATGGATATATTTGAAGGAGGCGACAGTGCCTCACACATCACGGAAGCATGAAAGTTGGATCGTGTCTGACAAAAAATAAGATTTTTCATACAAGTCGCAGTAGTAGCGGACTTTAAGTTGTTTTTTATGGAACCACATAGATTGGAAACTATTTTCAATCCGTTCCATCATGATCATACGAGTGGAATCAATAATAGGAATGTCAAAACTTGGATTTGTGTGGAACCTTACCTCCTAAGGAGAGAGATGAATCATGAAATTATGAGAGAATGCCACAAAAGGCTGGATATATTATGATTCTCAATGATTACCATGGACATGGAGTTCTTCTATGTTCCCAATAACTCAGTAAGATCCCACCAATTGTCAATATGGCAATAAAACCCATCTCGTTACACACTTGGTTTTATTGAGACATGTTCCTTGCTATGCATAATTATTCTCTTGATGATCATGGTCATCGGTGGGTTTCCTAGTGTATTCTTTGATTTCTCAACTTGGTTGCAATCTCAATAAGGTTCATACTTTGTCTTTCTCTAGATCGTGCCTTTTAAGGTCGATTTTAACCTTAATGTGAAAGCTCCTTCCTTTTTTTCCCGTGGTCCTTTGAGGTCATTACATTGTCCCTAGTCTGATTATAATGTGGTGTGGGTTTTTGTTTATGTATTCCACCTCAATGACAGTTGCAAGCACTAATTCATTTACATAAAAATTTCATTTCATATACATACAACTCTTCGCATGAGATAGGAAATTTTCATGTGATTAACATGACTTCAAACCTGTCAAAAAGTTTGTTTTCATTCTTTATTAAATCATGGAGCATGAGTAAAAACTCATTCTCTTTGAATCCTAACCTCTCCTCGACATAGAAAATTTCAAGAACTTTGAAACAAAGCATTTCTCAATATTGAGGTATTCGATATTATACTTCTTATTATGTTTTTTCGAAAGTCCTTTTCCAATTGCACGAATAAGCACTAAATGACAAATAATATGATAGATAAATCCAACAATATGCATATGTGAAATAGGTACTCTCTCCTTCTACACAAGAGGTTCCTTCTGCCTTTTCAAAACGGGATTGTTGTATCACCCACATGACAGTTACTTTCAAGTTCGATTACTAAAGTTAATACAAATCATTACATAGAAATTGATGGGAGACGGGCAACAAGTTGCGCCGCCAATCGCTTTTGGATGGAAATTAATTCAATGGTGATTAACAAGATTTTCATGTATTGATGTCAATGCACCAAAATCTTCAAGCACCGATGTCATACCAACCCAAATTTAAACGTCATGTCAAACATAGTCGTGAAATTGATTCTATTTAAGATTGTGAGAATAGCACTTATAATGATATAATCCCATATTTATCCACAGTATAAAAGGCACAAATGACCATGTGATCAATGATTAATAAAAAGTAATCAACATAGGATGCTATAGATAATAAATAATTATCATCAGATAATTTAAAAAACATGATTTCATTTTTTTGATATAATACAAGGCAAGATACGAAAAGAAAAAAGATTTTACCTGAAATTAAATCTATCATGAGAATTAGGAAGCAACGGATCCAGCCGTCCTAACCGTTGTCAACCTTTCCAACCCAGACCTCCACGTCACCCTCGAAAACGTCCCTAACGGGACCCCACCCAGCGAAACCGCCGACCGTTGCCACTGCTTTCCAACACATACCAAACCGTTTGCCCCCTTTCCCCGTTTTCCATCCGTCCGATCACACTAATTTGATCAATACAGAGAAGCATGTCAATTTTTGAAACCCAACGCTCCCCTTCTCGTCTGCCCTTTCCCGCCTCAACTGTGGGTTATTCCCGATCCCCCCAATTATAGGAAAAAAGGCAACCGATCTTTCTTATATATAAGTAGTAACCGCCCATTCATCCACCAGGGCGGAGCAACCTTTCCTCCATTCTAATACGATTTCCATCTCTGCTCTCGCCGTTCGCGATGGACGCCTCAGTTGACCACCAATCCACGCTGCCGTCTGGTAAGATCTTCACCTTGATCCCCCCCTAGGGCTTGAGCCTCTCTTTTATCGTCATTCCTATCTTCCTGCAGTGAGCGCGTCAAGATCGAAGCTGCGGTACCCGCTGCGGTCCACAACTAAGCCCAGGGAGGTCAAGGCTGTGGAGGCGGATCCGGCAGAGTCTGTCCCTACTAGGAGGTCAGTTTGTCTTTTGGTTCTGCTGATCATCTTCTCTCTCCCCTTTTGGTTTTGCTTAGATATGTAAATTGATCCTGACTTCATGGAGTCATCAATTTCTGGAGAGTAGGACAATGACCGAATTAAGTCTGATGGACATATATATTGACTGACAATGATATGTCACTGGAATTGGAATAAACTTGGTTATCTGATCATTCTGAGAACTTAAACGATGCTTCTTCTAGTCAAAGTAAAGTTGTTTGTATAATTATTGCTTCGGGTGATCCCATTAAAACCTTCTTTTTTCAGAATAGAGAGAATCCAAGTAAGTTGATTTTTTTCCCGAACAAGAAGCATGAGGATTGATGAAAAATTAGTGTTCTTTGTTATTATAAGCTACAGATAGAAGGGGGATATTTGGTAATCTGCATTGGATAATTAAGATGTGTCCCGGAGAGTAGCTCATGCTTAGTTGGTACTAATCAATGTGGTCTATTGACATGTTTTAAGGGACAAGAAAAGCTTTGCCTGGATTTAAAATTTATCATTAGCATTCAGGAGGCGTTAAACCTCAAGGTTAAGCATTTAGGCATCTTAAACAGCTTGTTACTCATTTTCTTATTTGTCTTTCTTAAATCTGGAGCTACTACTTCTACTTGGACTCTGACCGGACCGATCGAGAGGTTGGAATAGTTTTCCCCAGGAAATATGAATCTTGAGTGCACATTACTCCCATTTGTTGAGAAATAAAAAGGGTCTGCAGTTGAACACAAAATACTAAGGACAGGATTAGAAATAAATCAGCTAGGATTCCAAAAGTGCCTTGGCATGACCAATGGAATTTTAGAATTGCAAATCTTCTTTGAATTATGCTCAGAAGACTCTGGTTGTTGGCCCATCAGAGTTCAGGTTTCATCCCTTGATCCATCTTCACATCCCAAAATGGTTAGAAAATATGCATGATAGACTCAGGCAGGCATTTTAGCTGAGCGCCTGCTTAAAAAAGTATAAGAAGCTGTATTAAATTTGATAAGTGCAATGGTAATTTTATTAAATTCCATACTTTCCGTTGATGGTTGTGATTACTATTTTTCCTAATTTTTAAGTTTAACCTGCAATAGTGAGTGAACTTGAGTTGTCCTCATAGGGGAAGGCTTCAATCTTCTTTGAGGAAGAGTGTTAACGCTCCGGATCTCTGTTCAACCAATAAAGCCAACAAGCCTACCAGAAGGTTATCAGTTCCTTCCAAGTTAACATCCAGTACACCCCCAGGAACAGATGGTAGCATCACCCCTGTTACGGGAATAAAGAAAACAAAGACGAGCAACTCACCTGTTTCTGAAATACCCAAGTCAACAGGCAAAAAGAAATTCACAGTGCTCACTTCTGTCTCTTATTGGTTATCCCAAATCAAGCTTTCCGAGGCAGCTTTCAATCATTCAGTATCGCTTGGATTCTTTAGACTTGCAAAAGAATCTGGATGTGAGGTATCTTTTTAGTATCTGCTTGCAATCATTATTGGCACAGTGTTATTAATACTGACTACAAAATCATGATTACTGCTGACTGATAAATATTATCAAAGTTATTATTGCAAGTTTTCCCATGCGGTCCATTTGATCATTTGGCAAATTAGTAGACATTTCTTGAGAAACTAGTGCATATATCATTATTTGCAATTGGAAGAGAAATTGTTGAAAAAAATTAATCCATGGTTGTTCGGCTGTAGTATTTCCTTGCATATTTTATGCATGGGGAGAAATGGAAATTCTGGTCATGAGAGGAAAGATTGTGTAATTAACTCTAAATGTATAGTTAATTAGACGGACAGCATGAGATGACAAATGGAATCGCTTGGCTATGAGAGGCAAGATTGTATGATTAACTTTCTATACATAGTAAATTAGAACGATGACACATGAGAGAATTAAATTCATATGAAGCAAACTTAGAGACTTAAAATGTAAAACTTACTCAAAAATAGAGCACAATGACAACCATTGTCTAACAAGGTGGCATGGCTGAATTTCCACAGCCTATGCAACGGATGCGAGACGAACTTAAGTCATATACACTTCGACATGATCTAATGACAGAACTTGAAGGTCCTGCAAAGGAGTTGCTTCAAAGCTACAATATTTTGGAAGATCTGGAGAGGCTGAAAGTCTCATACTCCTGTTCTCAAGCTGCACCAGATGCGATTGAGAATCAAAAAGAAGTTTCAAACACTGTTATGCCACCAAAGAGAAGTGGTGATTCAAGGTCAAGATCCTTTGATTCATATGCCAATCAGGATACTGGAGATACCAAGAAAGAAAAGATTAGAAAATTTCCTCCTGCTGGAAAGACCAGAGCATCATGCACCAGCGCCCCTATCAATGCTGGAACCATTAATGGGAATGATAATAGAGAGAAGAAGCCCCACAATTCAAGAAATGGCACCTTGAGGGTCAGGCGATCAACACAGAAAGCTGTGAATGAAAAAGGTATACAAAATCTTGCCATTGATTAGACTTTAATATTTTAAATTTTTTAACTCTCAAGGTTTTAATTGTCACAGTTGATGTTATTGCAGTTGAAGTGGCTGCTGAAGAAACAACAGAAGAAGATAAAGAGAATAAGGTATTCTTGGTTATAGGCTATATAAGCTAATCCTTTATACATTATACAATCATGTTGCTTTCAGGTTTAGGATTCCTTGTCACTCTCTTCATACAATCATTTTACTAAAACAGGCCAAATCGGCCTTTGTTTCTGTTGTAGAATGATCATGTTGAAGCTTCTCAAGAAGAACGCAGCCAAGCTCTTTGAGGCAACAATGGATTCCAGATATTTGATTAGCGATAAAAGAATTTGCTGTTGACAGTTGTGTCCTGTTGTGTGTTGCAAAAAGATTTATAACGGAAATTTATCGTGTCCGCGTGAATCTTAGAATTAAACATCGTCCTAGGATCTTATTTTGTGTGTTTATTTTGAGATTGTGAAATCTGATATTGTCGATTTGGAATGATAATTTTGATACATAGGTAGATATAATAATTGAAGGTAATTTGTTGGTTTGCATCAGCCTTTGCGCAAGTCCAAACCATGCTAGATAAATTTGTCATTTTATCTTCTATAGGTGCCACGCCAACCTTTTGACAGGCATCCTTGTGACAAGTTATATTGTTCTTTCTAAACCACATGTCCGTCGCAATATTTCCATCTCTGCTTCAGAAAATTTTCTACATCAATTTCTTCATCTCCTACCTCTTCCATTATAGTAATATAATTTGTAAACATCATGTAGCATGGTACGTCCCTTTTATATGTTTCTTCATTCTCTAGTATCATCCATCTGATTTTGTAGGTAAGGTCAACTCCAAATCAATGGCTACCATGTAAAGGTCATCGTCCTTATTGTGAAAACATTCATCAAAGGCATGAGCAGGTGTATGGCCTAATACCATAGACTTGCTATTTATGAAAACAAATCTATCGTCTGAGGTGGGAAACTCGTCCTTACCTATTTGTATGTCTCTATTAACTAATGGATTCAAATATTGTATAAGGAAAACAGTGCAATTACCCTTATTTATGTTGATACAAGTGTGTTAATCTAGCTTTTAATTTATAACAATTGTATATTCATGCAATCGAGTTGGTTCATAGCAAGACAAACCAACAAAATAGATCGAGAAATCACCCATTTTATCAGTTTTTTTGTTTTTTTCCCTTTTCAAATATATTATTGTTATGCATTTTAAATTTCAATAATAAAAATAAAAAATAAAATATGCAATAAAATTAGGAACAAAAAGATATTGTTTTTTGTGTTTTTAAGAAATTTTTCATATAATTATATTTTTGTGATTTTTAAATAATTATAAACCAAGTAAAGAAAAAATTCAAATCATATATCTAAATCAATATTTTTTATCCAAAGTAGAGGAATAAATAATCTTTGAGGAAAGTAGTTTACGCAATTTGTAATGTTTTTTAATGTATTTTCTGATTAAATAGTAGACATGAGATATAATGATTGCATTTAGAAAAATACTAAACAAAGGAGATAAATTCTAAGAGACCAAATCGAGATAATGTATGTTGTTTTTTAACAAATTTTATGTGATTGATTAAATAATAACGCAAACTAGTAGATTTGAAATAATTCTAAATTACATGCACTTAGATCCTACCAATGTATAATTAATGATGAATGATTTAAAGTGGTCAGTAATCCATACAAATAAATAAAGCAACAATTACATTAAATTATAAAATTTCTAATAATTTCCATGGCATATTCATAAGTCAAATAGTAGAAAATAGCATTAATGTTTACAAACTAAAAAAACTTAGAACCATGGAATCAAAATGAACATGATGCTGAATGTTTTTAGAATTTTAGAAATTAAGAAAAATGCACAGAAAATAAAATAAAAGATAGAAGTGTAGATATATAAGCTCCCTAGAATTTAAGTGCAAATAGTTTCGAGATGGATGCGCAAGCAACCTAATTATCGCATAATTGTTTTTGATGAAATAAGCCGTACATGACCTCCCCAAGAAGATGCAGCTGGTGGCATAGCCGTTACTCTTTCACATGATATTTATATATAATGTAATAATTTAATAACAATAAATGCAAAATTGGCTCTTATTCATAGGGCAATTGAGAATGAGGAAATGTAGGAATTGCTAACGATCTCTAGCCACCAGTAGATTGCTACAAACATACCTATGGTGAGTTAAACTCAAGGAATTAAGTTTGAACTCGAGGAATTAAGTCAGAGCCGACTTCAACATCCCAAACTCCCAAGTGTAATGAATTTCTTTAGGAGATTGGATGTATAATCAAACCAGTCTAGATCTCAATCATCTCCTTTGAGTAGGCTAAACTCTCTTGCCTCCTCTTCTTTAAGATAAAAAAATGAGGAGGAGGACAACTCTAAGATAAACAGATGGAGAATAGGTAACTGAGGATTCTCGCATATAGACGAGGATTTCTGAAATTATGAACTCGATTGATTGGGATCATCCTCTAATACAACCAACATGGGAGTATCCTTCTTAGGAGGATAGTTCAATCCATAGGAACTTATATAGTGGAAGCGTGTGTAAGTAAATATACAATAGAAGGTAATTGAGTCTGTAAAACCCTTGTATTTTTTATTTTAAAATATGGACCTGAAAAAATAAAAATCACGACATCATTTTGCAGAGCTTGCAAGTCCTTTCTGATGAGCACAAAAACATTGAAATCAAAGCTTCTTAGCTCATAATATGAGTGTGCACAATTGATGGATTAGTCTCCATTTACATTACCAGATTTCACCAATTACCAGTAAAAAAATCCACCCAAACCCTAGTTGTCGACCATCTCTCTCCTCGCTAGAGCATTGCCATTTTGGCTGGTATTCTCGTCGGAGAGCAACTGCTATCGCTAGAGAATTTAGTTCATTTGGTGATCTAGGGGTGTAAAGGATCCCGAGTTCATCTCCTATATTGCACGAGCTCATTGCGAACGAAGCACCGAAGGTGTCATTCTGTAACGTCCCGGGCTTAAGTCCCCAGTCCGTTGTCGAGGAAAACTGGCCCCGACAACTTATTCGGTTCGGACCCAAATGAATACGATGACAACCACCCAAAATGCTTAAGCCCAAGTTGTCAAGCAATATTCCCCACCACTTATAAACAACACCCACATTTCGTGAGTTTTAAATGTGGAACTATATTTGGGGGTAGGCTGCATCCTCCGAGTAGTGTAACAGAACGGGTCGCGATGGCCGGCGGAAGCATGTGATATTGAGTCCGCGATCGAACCGTTACATGAACGTGCATGGCAATTAATGAGCAGACATAATATCAAAACAAGGCCATTCAATCAAGAGTTCCATAAGTGTCTCCTTATTACAACTCCAACTGGGTAATCTTGCAAAAACTAAGCTAAGAATTAAACAACCATTCAACAGTGTTTGTAGGCATATAGATATCATTAAATCTTCAGGAGTTGTATCATACCACGTCAGGAATCCGAGGAATTTGTAGTACGATCCTGATTATGCAGTCCACCATGTTCTTTACCTGAAATTGACAAAAAAAATTTTGCATGAGCCTAATGCCCAATATGCATCGGGGTCCATGCATGGGTATTCTAAAGGTCCTTGGTCCGTTATACTTCATGTACTTGTATTTTCATGGATACACATCATTACGCGCCTAGATAGTTCCCATGCATGTCTAAGTTCGATCCCTATAATGTATAATTTCACTTCTTTAAAAAAACATGGGTGTGCATGTAAATCTAACAAGTAGATATGACAACCATTTCTATCAACATGGGGGGCTTATTTCATAAAATACATGGCAAGTTACATACTTCTTAAATCATATAAATCATTTTGCATATTAACCCCCATGACTTTGATGGTTTAACTTTCTTAAACTAGTTTTTGTATAACATGTAATGGTTCATTATCACATTAACCATTTTCTTGCATAACATATACTACTTTATCTTTAATTAAACTCTTTTCTTACATAACATGTTATAAACTATTTTTTTCATACCTTACAATGATTTATCTTTATTAATCATTTCCTTGCATACTTGTAATGATTTACCATTATAAACCATTTATTTTTCAACTTGTAATGATTTACCTTTATAAATCATTTTCTTGCATACTTGTACTGGTTTACTGTTATACACCATTTATTTCATAACTTTCATGTACGTATCTTGTTATACGTTTTCAACCGCTGGCACTTGCGGTCCATGACAGTGTAGCTACAACTGTAGAGGACTTAGCTTTTGCCTCCGTGGTTCCTTGCAACCATACGCCCCTTGCGGCATTATCATGACAGTGTAGGTACAACTGTAGAGGACTTATCTTTTGCCTCTATGGTTCCTTGCAACCATACGCCCCTTGCGGTATTGCCACTTGCGGCTAACATGACCCCTTGCGGTCATCAATGTGACTCTTATGAGTCTGTGCCTTAAATTCTTATTTATGGTTATCACAATTATGATAATATAAGACTACTTCATGGAGATACCATGTCTACTTCAAATTTACCAGTTATACCTTAAACCTTCTAAGATTTGCAATATCCTTTGTTAAGTTTCAACATGAAATATTCTCAATTTCAAGAGGGGATAACTCATGGTATAAATTCATAGTTATGTTTATTTTTGTTACTGACTCAACCTTCTCAAAGGCTATATGATATAAATTACATATAACCATATTGCAACATGCACCTTGCTAACTGTCTTAATAAATAATTTAGTTTTTTTGTTAAAGTAATATACTTGCATATAATGTGCATAATCCCGAATAATGTTATTATCTTTTCCATAGGATTTTGTAAGATCAAAATATTATACTTGTATGACATCGATCTAACGACGGATCCATAGGTTCCACTTTTTCGATTGGAAGAAAAACACAATGATCTTATCATATTTCATGTCACATAAAGACACAAAAATCCATTATTCTATCTATTCCATTAACACATAGCATTTAGTACTCAATCAACATTGTACTCCTATCAAGAATTAGTTCTCTCTCTTATCTTTATGCCCGACATATATCCTTCCCAAACATCTTAATTGTATGCACACCAAGGTTAAGAAAGTGCAAGGATCATTAAACAATGTTTTTAGAAATTTGATGCATTATTAGTAACATATAGGCTATACGCTTGTCGAAAAAGTAGGATCTCTTGCTATAATTGTTCGAATGTTTCTATATAAATTGTGCAATTATTAATAGTACAAACATTATTATGGAGATACCACTTTACTCAATCTAATCCTAAACTAAAGATCCATCCTCTGCTTGTTGAAATCAATAAATATGAGAAATTGGTTGCTTGTCGAGATTGGTCATTGCATTCATGCACATGTATCTTTATTTGTCAAGATTCAGGGAATAATTCCCTCCAACAACGCAAGTTCGAAGCCAAAAAAACATGTATGATTACTTATATCTTAAAATCCAGGACACACTGCGAAGAGTTAGACAATTTAGATATGTAAGCTGTTATTCCCTCTACTTCGTCATCAGACCAATTATGATAATAAAAAAAGGCACGTTGCTAAATGAGGGTAGTCATCTAGATCTTATGTGTTGTTCCATTGTACCGACCCATGCATTGAAATGCCTTAATCCGGACATAATCATTACTCATACTTAAAATCTTATACCGACATATAAATTCAGAGTTCTGTCCAAAATTGAATCGATATATATGCGTGCTAACCTACGAGCCGATGCATACATTTACATATCGTTACTCGGATTTGATCATTGTTAATATGTATGACCCTAAACCAACACATACATTACGGTCTCATTCTAAATCAAGTCATTGCGCATACGTATTAACCTACGGAACCAATACATACATTTAGATGTCGTATCTCAAATCAAACGGTTGTGTATACGAAAATCCTACACCGATACATACTTCAGGTCCAATGCGTAACTCTACTTGACGTAGTCGTCCTGTGACTCGTGTCTCCTTCCATTCACGGATCTACGCTCTCCTTCTCTGATTCGGCGTTGCCTTCTCCTGCGACGACGAAGGACGCCCGGTGAGATCTTCATTCCTCTCTCTCTCTCTCTCTTCAATGGCAAGGAAAGTGACGTGAGGGGTAGGGAGGGGGAATCCTTGGAATTTTATTGTTGACAGTGGGAGAAAAAGGAAATGGAATAATAATCCCATTAAATTTGGCATTAAGGTGGTATAATGATGTAATTATAATTATGTAGATTTTTTCCTAAAAACACAGCCGTTACAATCTACCACCCTTAAAAAAAAATTCGTCCTCGAAATTTCTTAGCAAAGAGACATATCAAAGATCATGGATTTCCTTTGCATCCCAATTTTTGGTTAACACTCTTCTTACTAGTTAGTATCAGCTTTAATACCAAATATGTTCTCACTCGCATTGCTCCTATGAGGGTGTTATCGTCAAGACCTTCTATAGAATGCTTTATATAAAATATTCCTAATATTCAAATGGTGACGATTCATTACAAAAAACTCTACCATAGGAAAAGTCTATCATAGTTTTTTTATAAAAATCATAAGCGCATGCTCCCAACAAATCTTTAAATCGCTTGAGATCTTATTTAATTAATCATAAGTCTGCATGCAAGAAGAAGTACTATCTTAAACCGGGTATCTATAACTCTTGTAAACTTTTCCTTAACAAAGTTGTGTATTTCATGTCCCATCTCACATAATTGATGTTGCGATATTATCTAGGCAGAAATCTCATTCCCATCCAGTTCCATCATACTCTTCGTTGATTGATCCAAGTGAATTGGTAAGAGGTGAGTTGACTTGATCGATCAATAATAATAAAATCCATCATGATATGCTTCCAATTCTGTTGTGTAATCTCCAAAAGTTGTACATGGTGGTTAGGATTATGTTCTTCACTTTCGACTTGTAAGATACTTGGAAATAGGTTCAACAGTGTCTTTCTTCATCTTTGGCCATTGACGTATTTATAGATCTTCAAGAATTTTTGTTATGCTTGGGTGTGTAGTAAACAATAGAATTCATCTACCTTAACTTATTGTCATCAAGAATCCAATCTCTACCCTGGCATCTCCCTTTTCATCGATTCCATTTACAAATTAGGATCTTCCTTCTCGAATACTTCAATCATTTTCAAAAGATCGACCCATTTTTATCTCATATTAGTCCTTCCAAATACCTTGACTTTTCTTCCTATATCGATAATGTTGCCACACTTTTTCAAAAATATATCACTACTATCATCAAGTCATGCATAGGATACTCCAAGTCATGATTTGGACAGTTACTCTCATTGATCTTAGTTGATGTGATCTATAATCAATAACATTTACATTCCATAGAAAACATGCCCGTATTTTATACCAGATGTATCAATATTAACTAACATGCCTCTAGTGGATAATGGTAAGCTTCAGGTCAGAGTCATGGTCAACTTTTATTTAATTTTTTTCTGAAAACTTCAGTCACAATCTTATACGTGTACAAATCTTGCATCCGTTCTAATGAGAATTGTCATTGTTATTACTATATGTGAGAAAGTTCTACATAGATCATCAATATACCTTATCACCTTAGAAATCCATGAATCTCTAAATATTTCTCCATATCATCAAAGTATATAACAACATCATCCACAAAGACGATCACAAATTTATCGTGATCTTTTCTAAAAAATCCTATTTATAAACTCTGTAATAGATGCAAGGGCACTTGTAAGATTAAAATGCATGATGAAATAATTCATGATCAATCTTTAATCTGGAAGCTATTTGTAAAATATCATCCTCCATTATTCCATGCTAATTAGAAAAGATCTTCTCTTCGTAATCAAAAGAGTAAATTATTGATCCCAAGTATTAGACGTTAATCCCTCAAAAATACATTATTCAAAGCTTGATAACCAATGCAGAGACTATGACATATCTTTACTTTTCACACAGAGAATAAGTGTTCTTTATGGAGATTCATTGAGTCACAACGAAAAACTATGTTATCCCACTTTCACTACAACCGATCCTTTGATTCTTTATATTCAATAGGTGCTAATGTGTAAGGAGTTTTGAAATTGGTGCAGTTCATGGGATAACATCAATGGAAATCCAATTCTCCGTAGGAAGATAATATTGAACGGTCATCTGAAAAGGCAATAAGGAAAGTCCTTACCAACATATTTTTTCATGATATAACCGAGATAATCATGTATACCTAATGAGCCATTCACTTGTTATCAACCTTCTTGAACTCCATATCACTATCACATCCACTTCGGTCATCTTATTACCATGTCTAAGCTAAAATCACTTCATTCAATAGGAAGCCTCTCCGAAAAAGTAGATTCTATTGTGTTCGTTATACCACTACTTTACCCAATCTTTCAAATAAAATATCACAGAGATCTTCTCCTTATGGTAGTCTATAATCCCAAAAGTCATCTCATCTAAAGCATAAAATGATTAACTTTCACCATATCACGCTTACTATGTACGATGAATGGATTGTTTAGAATGAAAACCTTCAGTATAATTCGACCAAAGCTTTATGCATGACATCTTCACGGCTAAGTCATAATTATTACCAACTCTGGTAATTATTGGTGTGTATCCTTGGCAATTTCATTATCCAGAGATGACTTGCGACCTTTGCTCACCTTAATTCCATAATGAGGGGTCACCTGAGTTAGAAAATCAAAGGGAAAACTAGTTGCCTCTAATACTTAAGTTTTATCCTATTCTTCTTAATCGTGGGACACGATCAGTTGTGGATATCCTACACACAGAGGAACTCCTGCTCTGATACCATTTGTAACGGAACGGATCGCGATGGCCGGCGGAAGCATGTGATATTGAGTCACGCGATCGAACCGTTACATGAACGTGCATGGCAATTAATGAGCAGACATAATATCAAAATAAGTCCATTCAATCAAGAGTTCCATAAGTGTCTCCTTATTACAACTCCAACTGGGTAGTCTTGCAAAAACTAAGCTAAGAATTAAACAACCACTCAACAGTTCCTGTAGGCATATAGATATCCTTAAATCTTCAGGAGTTGTATCATACCACGTCAGGAATCCGAGGAATTTGTAGCACGATCCTGATTAAGCAATTCACCATGTTCTTTACCTGAAATTGACAAAAATAATTTTTTGCATGAGCCTAATGCCCAGTATGCATCGTGGTCCATGCATGGGTATTCTAAAGGTCCTTGGTCCGTTATACTTAATGTACATGTATTTTCATGGATACACATCATTACGCGCTTAGATAGTTCCCATGCATGTCTAAGTTCGATCCCTATAATGTATAATTTCACTTCTTTAAAAAAAACACGGGTGTGCATGTAAATCACACAAGTAGATATGATAACCATTTCTATCAACATGGGGGGCTTATTTCATAAAATACATGGCAAGTTACATACTTCTTAAATCATATAAATCATTTTGCATATTAACCCCCATGACTTTGATGGTTTAACTTTCTTAAACTAGTTTTTGTATAACATGTAATGGTTCATTATCACATTAACCATTTTCTTGCATAACATATACTGGTTTATCTTTAATTAAACTCTTTTCTTACATAACATGTTATAAACTATTTTTTTCATACCTTGTAATGATTTATCTTTATAAATCATTTCCTTTCATACTTGCAATGGTTTACCCTTATAAACCATTTATTTTGCAACTTGTAATGATTTACCTTTATAAATCATTTTCTTGCATACTTGTACTGGTTTACTGTTATAAACCATTTATTTCATAACTTTCATGTACGTATCTTGTTATACATTTTCAACCGCTGGTACTTGCGGTCCATGACAGCGTAGCTACAACTGTAAAGGACTTAGCTTTTCCTTCGTGGTTCCTTGCAACCGTACTCCCCTTGCGGCGTTGCCCCTTACGGCATTATCATGACAGTGTATGTACAACTGTAGAGGACTTATCTTTTGCCTCTATGGTTCCTTGCAACCATACGCCCCTTGCGGCGTTGCCCCTTGTGGCTAACATGACCCCTTGCGGTCATCACTGTGACTCTTATGAGTCTGTGCCTTAGATTCTTATTTATGGTTATCACAATTATGATAATATTAGACTACTTCATGAAGATACCATGTCTACTTCAAATTTACCAGTTATACCTTAAACCTTCTAAGATTTGCAATATCCTTTGGTAAGTTTCAACATGAAATATTCTCAATTTCACGAGGGGATAACTCATGGTATAAATTCATAGTTATGGTTATTTTTGTTACTGACTCAACCTTCTCAAAGGCTATATGATATAAATTACATATAACCATATTGCAATAGGCACCTTGCTAACTGTCTTAATAAATAATTTAGCTTTTTTTGTTAAAGTAATATACTTGCATATAATGTGCATAAACCTGAATAATGTTATTATCTTTTCCATAGGATTTTGTAAGACCAAAAGATTATACTCGTATGACATCGATCTAACTACGGATCCATAGGTTCTACTTTTTCGATTGGAAGAAAAACACAATGATCTTATCATATTTCATGTCACATAAAAACACAGAAATCCATTATTCTATCTATTCCATCAACACATAGCATTTAGTACTCAATCAACATTGTACTCCTATCAAGAATTAGTTCTCTCTCTTTTCTTTATGCCCTGCATATATCCTTTCCAAACATCTTAATTGTATGCACACCAAGGTTAAGAAAGTGCAAGGATCTTTAAACAGTGTTTTTAGAAATTTGATGCATTATTAGTAACATATAGGCTATACGCTTGTCGAAATAGTAGGATCTCTTGCTATAATTGTTCGAATGTTTCTACATAAATTGTGCAATTATTAATAGTACAAACATTATTATGGAGATACCACTTTACTCAATCTAATCCTAAACTAAAGATCCATCCTCTGCTTGTTGAAATCAATAAATATGAGAAATTGGTTGTACGATTGTCGAGATTGCTCATTGCATTCACGCACATGTATCTTTATTTGTCAAGATTCAGGGAATAATTCCCTCCAACAACGCAAGTTCGAAGCTAAAAAAACATGTATGATTACTTATATCTTAAAATCCAGGACACACTGCGAAGAGTTAGACAATTTAGATATGTAAGCTGTTTTTCCCTCTACTTCGTCATCAGACCAATTATGATAATAAAAAAAGACACGTTGCTAAATGAGGGTAGTCATCTAGATCTTATGTGTTGTTCCATTGTACTGCATTGGAATGCCTTAATCCGGACATAATCATTACTCATACTTAAAATCTTATACCGACAAATAAATTCAGAGTTCTGTCCAAAAATGAATCGGTATATATGCGTGCTAACCTACGAGCCGATGCTTACATTTACATATTGTAATTCGGATTTGATCATTGTTAATATGTATAACCCTAATCCAACACATACATTACGGTCTCATTCTAAATCAAGTCATTGCGCATACGTATTAACCTACGGAACCAATACATACATTTAGATGTCGTATCTCAAATCAAACAGTTGCGTGTACGAAAATCCTACACCGATACATACCTCAGGTCCAAAGCGTAACTCTACTTGACGTAGTCGTCGTGTGACTTGTGTCTCCTTCTGTTCACGGATCTACGCTCTCCTTCTCTGATTCGGCGTTGCCTTCTCCTGCGACGACGAAGGACGTCCGGTGAGATCTCCATTCCCCTCTCTGTCTCTCTTCAATGGTAAGGAAAGTGACGTGAGGGCTAGGGATGGGGAATCCTTGGGATTTTATTGTTGACAATGGGAGAAAAAGGAAATGGAATAATAATCCCATTAAATTAGGCATTAAGGTGGTATAATGATGTAATTATAATTATGTAGATTTTTTTCCCAAAAACACGGTCGTTACAATCTACCACCCTTAAAAAAAATTTCATCCTCGAAATTTCTTAACAAAGAGACATATCAAAGATCATGGATTTCTTTTGCATCCCAATTTTTGTTCAACACTCTTCTTACTAGTCAGTATCAGCTTTAATACCAAATATGTTCTTACTCGTATTGCTCCTATGAGTGTGTTATCGTCAAGACCTTCTATAGAATGCTTTATATAAAATATTCATAATATTCAAATGGTGACCATTCATTACAAAAAACTCTACCATAGGAAAAGTCTATCCTAGTTTTTTATAAAAATCATAAGCGCATGCTCCCAACAAATCTTTAAATCGCTTGAGATCTTATTTGATTAATCATAAGTCTGCATGCAAGAAGAAGTACTATCTTAAATCAGGTATCTATAACTCTTGTAAACTTTTCCTTAACAAAGATGTATATTCATGTCCCATCTCACATAATTGATGTTGGGATATTATCTAGGCAGAAATCTCATTCCCATCCAGTTCCATCATACTCTTCATTGATTGATCCAAGTGAATTGGTAAGAGGTGAGTTGACTTGATCGATCAATAATAATAATAAAATCCATCATGATATGCTTCCAATTCTATTGTGTAATCTCCAAAAGTTGTACATGGTGGTTAGGATTATGTTCTTCACTTTCAACTTGCAAGATACTTGGAAATAGGTTCAGCAATGTCTTTCTTCATCTTTGGCCACTGATGTATTTATAGATCTTCAAGAATTTTTGTTATGCTTGGGTGTGTAGTAAACAATAGAATTCATCTACCTTAACTTATTGTCATCAAGAATCCAATCTCTACCCTGGCATCTCCCTTTTCATCGATTCCATTTACAAATTAGGATCTTCCTTCTCGAATACTTCAATCATTTTCAAAAGATCGACCCATTTTTATCTCATATTAGTCCTTCCAAATACCTTGACTTTTCTTCCTATATCGATAATGTTGCCACACTTTTTCAACAATATATCACTACTATCATCAAGTCATGCATAGGATACTCCAAGTCATGATTTGGACAGTTACTCTCATTGATCTTAGTTGATGTGATCTATAATCAATAACATTTACATTCCACAGAAAACATGCCCGTATTTTATACCAGATGTATCAATGTTAACTAACATGCCTCTAGTGGATAATGGTAAGCTTCAGGTCAGAGTCATTGTCAACTTTTACTTAATTTTTTTCTGAAAACTTCAGTCACAATCCTATACGTGTACAAATCTTGCATCCGTTCTAATGAGAATTGTCATTGTTATTACTATATGTGAGAAAGTTCTACATAGATCATCAATATACCTTATCACAGTAGAAATCCATGAATCTCTAAATATTTCTCCACATCATCAAAGTATATAACAATATCATCCACAAAGACGATCACAAATTTATCGTGATCTTTTCTAAAAAATCCTATTTATAAACTCTGTAAAAGATACAAGGGCACTTGTAAGATTAAAATGCATGATGAAATAATTCATGATCAATCTTTAATCTGAAAGCTATTTGTAAAATGCCATCCTCCATTATTCCATACTAATTAGAAAAGATCTCCTCTTCATAATCAAAAGAATAAATTATTGATCCCAAGCATTAGACGTTAATCCCTCAAAATTACATTATTCAAAGCTTGATAACCAATGCAGAGACTATGACATATCTTTACTTTTCACACAGAGAATAAGTGTTCTTTATGGAGATTCATTGAGTCACAACGAAAAACTATGTTATCCCACTTTCACTACAACCGATCCTTTGATTCTTTCTATTCAATAGGTGCTAATATGTAAGGAGTTTTGAAATTGGTGCAGTTCATGGGATAACATCAATGGAAATCCAATTCTCCGTAGGAAGATAATATTGAACGGTCATCTGAAAAGGTAATAAGGAAAGTCCTTACCAACATATTTTTTCATGATATAACCGAGATAATCATGTATACCTAACGAGCCATTCACTTGTTATCAACCTTCTTGAACTCCATATCACTATCACATCCTCTTCAGTCATCTTATTACCATGTCTAAGCTAAAATCACTTCATTCAATAGGAAGCCTCTCCGAAAAAGTAGATTCTACTGTGTTCGTTATACCACTACTTTACCCAATCTTTCAAATAAAATATCCCGAAGATCTTCTCCTTATGGTAGTCTATAATCCCAAAAGTCATCTCATCTAAAGCATAAAATGATTAACTTTCACCATATCATGCTTACTATGTACGATGAATGGATTGTTTAGAATGAAAACCTTCAGTATAATTCGACCAAAGCTTTATGCATGACATCTTCACAGCTAAGTCATAATTATTACCAACTCTGGTAATTATTGGTGTGTATCCTTGGCAATTTCATTATCCAGAGATGACTTGCGACCTTTGCTCACCTTAATTCCATAATGAGGGGTCACCTGAGTTAGAAAATCAAAGGGAAAACTAGTTGCCTCTAATACTTAAGTTTTATCCTATTCTTCTTAATCGTGGGACACGATCAGTTGTGGATATCCTACACACAGAGGAACTCCTTCTCTGATACCATTTGTAACGGAACGGGTCGCGATGGCCGGCGGAAGCATGTGATATTGAGTCACGCGATCGAACCGTTACATGAACGTGCATGGCAATTAATGAGCAGACATAATATCAAAATAAGTCCATTCAATCAAGAGTTCCATAAGTGTCTCCTTATTACAACTCCAACAGGGTAATCTTGCAAAAACTAAGCTAAGAATTAAACAACCACTCAACAGTTCCTGTAGGCATATAGATGTCCTTAAATCTTCAGGAGTTGTATCATACCACGTCAGGAATTCGAGAAATTTGTAGCACGATCCTGATTAAGCAATTCACCATGTTCTTTACCTGAAATTGACAAAAATAATTTTTTTGCATGAGCCTAATGCCCACTATGCATCGGGGTCCATGCATGGGTATTCTAAAGGTCCTTGGTCCGTTATACTTCATGTACATGTATTTTCATGGATACACATCATTACGCGCTTAGATAGTTCCCATGCATGTCTAAGTTCGATCCCTATAATGTATAATTTCACTTCTTTAAAAAAACATGGGTGTGCATGTAAATCACACAAGTAGATATGACAACCATTTCTATCAACATGGGGGGCTTATTTCATAAAATACATGGCAAGTTACATACTTCTTAAATCATATAAATCAGTTTGCATATTAACCCCCATGACTTTGATGGTTTAACTTTCTTAAACTAGTTTTTGTATAACATGTAATGGTTCATTATCACATTAACCATTTTCTTGCATACCATATACTGGTTTATCTTTAATTAAACTCTTTTCTTACATAACATGTTATAAACTATTTTTTTCATACCTTGTAATGATTTATCTTTATAAATCATTTCCTTTCATACTTGTAATGGTTTACCACTATAAACCATTTATTTTGCAACTTGTAATGATTTACCTTTATAAATCATTTTCTTGCATACTTGTACTGGTTTACTGTTATAAACCATTTATTTCATAACTTTCATGTACGTATCTTGTTATACGTTTTCAACCGCTGGCACTTGCGGTCCATGACAGCGTAGCTACAACTGTAGAGGACTTAGCTTTTGCCTCCGTGGTTCCTTGCAACCATACGTCCCTTGCGGCGTTGCCTCTTGCAGCATTATCATGACAATGTAGGTACAACTGTAGAGGACTTATCTTTTGCCTCTATGGTTCCTTGCAACCATACGCCCCTTGCGACGTTTCCCCTTGCGGCTAACATGACCCCTTGCGGTCATCAATGTGACTCTTATGAGTCTGTGCCTTAAATTCTTATTTATGGTTATCACAATTATAATAATATTAGACTACTTCATGAAGATACCACGTCTACTCCAAATTTACCAGTTATACCTTAAACCTTCTAAGATTTGCAATATCCTTTGATAAGTTTCAACATGAAATATTCTCAATTTCACGAGGGGATAACTCATGGTATAAATTCATAGTTGTTATTTTTGTTACTGACTCAACCTTCTCAAAGGCTATATGATATAAATTACAATATAACCATATTGCAACAGGCACCTTGCTAACTGTCTTAATAAATAATTTAGATTTTTTTGTTAAAGTAATATACTTGCATATAATGTGCATAATCCTGAATAATGTTATTATCTTTTCCATAGGATTTTGTAAGAACAAAATATTATACTCGTATGACATCGATCTAACTACGGATCCATAGGTTCCACTTTTTCGATTGGAAGAAAAACACAATGATATTATCATATTTCATGTCACATAAAAACACAGAAATCCATTATTCTATCTATTCCATCAACACATAGCATTTAGTACTCAATCTACATTGTATTCCTATCAAGAATTAGTTCTCTCTCTTTTCTTTATGCCATGCATATATCCTTTCCAAACATCTTAATTGTATGCACACCAAGGTTAAGAAAGTGCAAGGATCTTTAAACAATGTTTTTAGAAATTTGATGCATTATTAGTAACATATAGGCTATACGCTTGTCGAAATAGTTGGATCTCTTGCTATAATTGTTTGAATATTACTACATAAATTATGCAATTATTAATAGTTGATGAACCTCAGTTTCATCATCTTTATTTTCTATTATTAACCCCCTTGCTTAAAGTTTTGTCAATAAAACCCAGTTAATGTCCTGTAATTAACAGAGTCCTAAATAAATTAAAAATCACAAAAAAATGACAAAACAAAAATCTGTGGTATTTTTAGCCTTAAAAATACCCTTAAAAATATTTCGGGTCTTCATTTGATCTCTTCTCCAGTTTTGGTCAACATGAAACTTGTAGATCTCGTCAAGATCTACAACTTTCATGTTTTGAGTTTTCTCAAACTCAACCAATTAAGTCTTCAAAAACCAAAAATACAATCTGAATAATTTGATTGGGCCACGTGGCCCAATCTGGGTGAGCCACGTGGCCCCTCTCCCCTTGTCTTATACCGCCTCTTCTTCCAGCCGTGGATCACCCTCTTGATCCAACGGCCAGGCCTTCTCCACGCCCGCTGATGTTCCTAGCCATCGGATGATCATCAGGGCTCCATCTTAACCGCACGTTAGCGCCTCGCGCAGAGCGCGCCACATGGCGACTCATAGACCGCTCGATCACTTCACCCCGATCCTGATCTGAGCCACTCAATTCGCTATCTATTCCTAACCGCTCGATCAGCCCTGACTTCTGATCATCACCGTCCTTTAGCGCCCCCCCCCTCTCGATCCGACACATGGCACAATCGATACCCTTCGATTCGCATCGCCCAGACTAAATCCCCACCACATCTTAGCACCCTTCTATCAGCCGTTGGATCGCAAGATCCAACGGCCGAGGCTTCGTCTTCCTCCTCCCGCATCCTTAGTCCGAGCTCCCCGCTTCGCAGACCTCCTCCATCCTTCCATTTTTAGCCAGAGCCCTGGTCATCCTCACCATGCTCTAACCACACCACGTCCGAGCCCATTCCTCCATGATTCTCGCGCACCTCCCACAAACTCCGTCCACCTCTCCAGTCGTCCCACATCTCCTCGAATATCTCGGCTCCCCACCACCTGGACCGCCGAACCTTCCTTTAAAAGCATCGCCTCCCCCATCGATCCACCTTGTCCATCGACCAAGGGGCAGAGGCCCAGCCCTCCAGCTCCTCCCTGTGACAGGGGGAGGAGCTCGGATCGAGCGACGACGACTTTCTTCCCCGATGAGACCCGCCGACCTTCAGGCGGCGCTGCGGTGGCTCCAAGCCCCGCCCGAGCTCGCTGGCACGGCCGGCCAGTACGTGCGACGACCCGGGCTTCCTCTTCGATGCCCAGCCCAGGCCAACACCTCCATCTCCGGCCAGGTAAGTCCTCTGATCTTCGGTGAATTTTTCTTTAATTTTCTCTTAATTAAGTAGATAGATCTTCCCCTCATCTACCCAAATGGCTCAATCCACAAGCTCCGCCATCGTTCCATCATTTACGCTAGCTACTCCGATCATCACCTTCCTCCATCACGACTTCCCTCATCCCAGGCATTCTTCTCCGCCGGAGGCGGAGGAGAACACACTAAGGACTCCAATTCTCCGCCCCTCTCAGTCCTCCATTCACCTCGCATCGCACACACACACACACACACCGCTAACCACTTTTGCAGGTTTACATCCGTCATTGGCCGGACTTCGGGCGGAGTTGAGTTCTAGAGCTCCGCCTCCGGCGACCAAGTGTCGATCGAGCATTCCAGATGCTCCCGCGTCTTCTCCGACCTCAGACCTTCATCGCCTGACCTTCAGCGACCTTCCACGAGCTTCACCGAGCAAGGCGAGGCGCGGCGGAGCTCCAGGCCTCACGCCGGAGCTCCAATTGCGCCGCCACCCTACGGAGGAGAAGACAAAGCAGCAGCCGTTGGATCTCGCCCCACGGCGGGGATCCAACGGCCCTGGAGGAGCCACGTCGACCGTCCCGGAGCGTGGAGGCTCGGTGGGACCGAGCCTCGCTCGAGGTAACCTCGAGCCACCACGTGGCCCGAGCCACCTGCAACGGCCGTCCAAAGCAGCGCCGAACCTCGCCCCCATCCGAGCCTGAGATCACGTGCTTCACGCACGTGGCTGTGGGCTTTTTGCATCGGCGCCCTCGCACCATCCGCATATTACATCCAGGTCCTGATACCACGTGGCGGTCCCTGAGCCCACGCCGAGCCTCATCGTCACCAAGCCTGGAGGCTCGTGTATCCCGAGCCAACCTGAAGCAGCAGCGAGCCTCTGCCGAGCTCGAGCCGCCCTCCGAGCCTAGATAGCGCGTACGTGGCACGTGCTTCCTGAGTTATTTGCAGAGTCGCCCCCGAAGTTAGTAAAAATTGCAAACAGGTCCTGAGCACGTGCAACACTGCGCGCCTGGGGTTATTTGCACTCATACACTTGCGGGTTTCAATAATTGCAAATATGCCCCCGTGCGTATGGTTTATTTACAGGGAAGGCCTCCACACTTATTTTTATTGCATTTTAGTCCTTCTCAGGGACTGGTTTGTAGATATCTTTTCATGTTTTTATTTCAATTATGCCCCTGGCTTCTTCTATGCATATCTTGAGCTACGTTTATCTGATTGGGAGGATTTTAGTTTCGTTTTAAAGCTGGTCTGATGATCTTTCTAATGGCATGCTTAGTTGTTGTTTTGGACACAATGAGTCTTATGAATTATTTTATAGTCATATGTCTATTTGAACTTGCACTGATGCCTTGCTTAACATTGTTCATCACATCTGGCCTTTTTAATGGAACTCGAAATTAACTCTTATTTATTTTTGCTCTTTATTTTCACCTCGGGCATATTTTAATTGCATTACATGGCATTTATTTGCATTATAAAAATGGATAAAAAAATGCATGATTATTTTTAATTGCATTGTTTTGCATTGTCTCGCTTCATGCATAATTTGACCTATATCAATCTCCAACTTGACACTTAGTTAAATAGAAATCCGATTAATAGAGAAAAGCGCGTGTCCTTGAGTTCGACCTTGGTTTCTTGCCAAGTAAAATAAGAAAATATTACGACCATCTCATTTTGATATTTGTATGTCTAAATGAGATGGTCTTTGACGAGTCCATCTCGGCCCGGCTGCAATGACATTATCGAGTGCTAAAAACACTCTCTTAAAGGGCCGATTTTGCGACTCGTCAAATGGCGCCGTTGCCGGGGACACGGCTCATTTCTTATATTTTTTGGATTTTTGTTTATTTAATTTCGTGTTTCTTTTATAGGTCAATTTGTTCATTTTTTTGCATTCAAAAAAAATTTTCTTTCTTATTTTGATCTCTAACCATTGTTTTTGTGGCAGGGCCCTTGATGGATCAAGGAGGCGAGGAGCAGGATGCTTCCCGCTGCGAGGAGCCGCAAGACATGCATGGAGCAACTAGGGAAGTAAGAAAAAAATGTGTTGCATTTTATTTTTGCTTATAATAATTCGTCTTTTACAGCGGTCTTCGATCGAAGACTCGCGTGTGTAATCGAACGAATGTGGTTGTGTGGGGATCATCCCCACTTGAGTGTCGACCTAGGACTAGGCACGCGGCTCTACGAGCTCATTTTATTTTTCATATTTTTATGTGCTTGATCGTAGGTAGGACACACTAAATGATATACGTACATAATCTCGCATCACTTAGCTAAAATTAATGAAAATCCATCACCGCTAATAGATGCATGATTAGGTGCGGCTTTTTCGACTTGCATACATGTTGGATTTGGTTTTCAAAAAACGGCCCCAGTTTTTCATGTGTTTTTGTCAAATCACTGCATGATTTCTCGTTTAGCCTAGATCGCGTTTTTTTTCATCGAATACATGTTTTTCTCGGCTTTCATTTCCTAACTCGATCACCTAGGATTAATGGAAAATGGAATGAACGGTAGACGATGATTTTCTGATTTATGTGCTAGCCTTAATTCAGTGATAATTCAAAATAAAATTGGGACTGTTAATGGCAAGTCAACCAAAAATGGAGTAAAAGTCAGTTTTGGGAGAGCAACACCCGCGCATACGCCTTGATGTTCATTTCACATTTTTCACGTAAATATCTAATGCTTTATCACCAATAAAACTGACAAGATAATAAACCAACTTCGGTTGGTTTCATGTGTGAGTTGGTGAAACTAAGGGTTTTTGCTTGCTTGAATTGAGCCATGTTTGCTACACAACCCTAAAACCTTAGTCACTCCATTTCATCTCCAGAGATTCAACCGCTCACTCGTAAATCCATTCCTCTTCTTCGTTCACCTTGGGTTCCTTCCAACATCAATTCCCATCTTTATACTTAGGCTAATCTTAGCCTAAGTATAGGGGGGACCCGAGTCCCCGTGATTTTCTCTACTCTTCTTTTCTTGCCTTTATACTTAGGTTATTTCTAACCTAAGTATAGGGGGAGCCCCTCTTAGCTCCCGTATATTTCTCTATATTTAAATGGACCTATGTACTTGTAACATCTAGTGCTATGAGGACATAGCAAAGTTTAAGTATAGGGGGGTATACCGTATATACCGTATATTTACTTTAGCTATAATCTGAAAAATTTGAAAAATTAAAAACTTTTTGGCTAACGTAAAATTCTTTGAACTAAGAGAACTCAAATGATTTCGCGGCTTTTCGATATTATGTTACGCTATTTTTATAAAAATATTTTCGAAAATGATTTTTGAAAATGTTTTGAAAATTTTTATTTTGTGTGACATGGTTTTGAAAAAATTCGCCTTCTCTTTTCAAGGAAAGTTGAGTCTAACTTGTGTTTTAACTCTCTAATTAAAATCCATAAAAATCAGAAAAATCCTAAAAATCCTTTAAGAGTCATTGGTGGCTACTAAACCCAATTAAGTTAGCCGCATTCAGTGAGGGTTCGCCCTTAGCAGATTGGATGGTTTAGAGGACATCGTGCAAGGCCCCGTCCTCAAGCAACGGGCTTCGGCCTGTACTTACATCCATACTGGCTGAATCACAGATGCTCAATTGAGTTTAGGGAGTTCTAATATCTCTTAAAGTTCAAAAAATAAATAAAAAAATAAAAAATTGTGTGTCTTATTTTTGAATGAAGAAGTTGGATTAGTCCTCTACACTTACACTTTCACCCAGGATCTGAATTGGTCAAGGAGACTTAGCTTTTTGAGGTCTTTGAGATTTTAGGTTAACCAGCCTTAGCCATCAGGGTCATTGACTTAATCGTCCATATTTCTCTAGGTTTCTAGATTTGCATACTATATTCCATGCTTCGTCTCAGACAAAAGAATATGATCAGCACATCACATGCACGACTGCGGTTTTTTTTTATGAGATGAGTTGATTTGTCGCCTGAGGGATTGGGATGAGGAAGTCGAGTTTGGATTTGATCTAATGATGCTCGAGGATGGGATAAAATCTTTGGAGGCTTTATGAAACCTGAGTGTCAGCAATATTAGCCAGTATGAGAACTTGATTCTTATACTAATCTCTTGACATTGACCTAAGTGCCTGTGTGTGAAAAATAAATAAAAAAAATGTTGATCAGTGTGCGCCAACTCTTGGTAAAAGCAGTGGAGCTAGCCACAAATTATACAAGTCAATGAAAATCAAAGAAAAGCTCTAATTTCACAAAGTTACATATCAAAGAGCTTCCACCAAAGGCGAGCGCTCCCAACCATTTCAAAGTGTCCACTTGGACCACCGCTATTAGGACCAGGAGTCGGGCTTGCACCAAAAAAGGGCTCTGCATCGTAAATGCTACAAGTCTGGGTGTCGAAGGTACGATAGGTACTCAAAAGAGACACACCCCGGTGTACTCCCAGGAAAACAAGTGCAGACGGCTCCAACTTCTCTTGACGGACGCACTGATCAACACCAAAAAAATGTGTTGTGTAAAAAGGCACTAGAGAGAATCTTTGTTCCAATGAGAGGGAGAGAAGAATTGACACAATCCCATGCCCTCCATTTCTGGCCTGCCATCTACATTTTCTAAGTCTGACAACTAAAGAGACGGTGGACTGAATGCAAGATTTGATTTATTCCCTAGTGCTGAGGATTAGGTCCTTAGGAGATTTTCTCGGGCCAAGATTTTGGGTGACGAATTGACTCTACTCTCAGAATTGCAGTCAACACTAAACTTCATATCCTTTAGTTTATATGTACATCAGAGAGAGTTTAGAGAAGAAGAGGAATTGGAAGCCTCTTGATTAAGGCTGGGTTGAACTCTAGAATTTTGGATCTCTGAAGCCGAGTCAACTTGATCAGATTGGATCCTGTATTCACATGCACAAGGGGGCTAATCCAACATAGTCATTCTTTTTGATGCTCGAGGACGAGCATAGTTTAAGTATATGGGGTGATGAACCTCAGTTTCATCATCTTTATTTTCTATAATTAACCCCCTTGCTTAAAGTTTTGTCAATAAAACCCAGTTATTGTCCTGTAATTAACAGAGTCCTAAATAAATTAAAAATCACAAAAAATGACAAAACAAAAATCTGTGGTATTTTTAGCCTTAAAAATACCCTTAAAAATATTTCGGGTCTTCATTTGATCTCTTCTCCAGTTTTGGTCAACATGAAACTTGTAGATCTCGTCAAGATCTACAACTTTCATGTTTTGAGTTTTCTCAAATTCAACCAATTAAGCCTTCAAAAACCAAAAATACAATCTGAATAATCTGATTGGGCCACGTGGCCCAATCTGGGTGAGCCACGTGGCCCCTCTCCCCTTGTCTTATACCGCCTCTTCTTCCAGCCGTGGATCACCCTCTTGATCCAACGGCCAGGCCTTCTCCACGCCCGCTGATGTTCCTAGCCATCGGATGATCATCAGGGCTCCATCTTAACCGCACGTTAGCGCCTCGCGCAGAGCGCGCCACGTGGCGACTCATAGACCGCTCGATCACTTCACCCCGGTCCTGATCTGAGCCACTCAATTCGCTATCTATTCCTAACCGCTCGATCAACCCTGACTTCTGATCATCACCGTCCTTTAGCGCCCCCCCCCCTCGATCCGACACGTGGCACAATCGATACCCTTCGATTCGCATCGCCCAGACTAAATCCCCACCACATCTTAGCACCCTTCTATCAGCCGTTGGATCGCAAGATCCAACGGCCGAGGCTTCGTCTTCCTCCTCCCGCATCCTTAGCCCGAGCTCCCCGCTTCGCAGACCTCCTCCATCCTTCCATTTTTAGCCAGAGCCCTGGTCATCCTCGCCATGCTCTAACCACACCACGTCCGAGCCCATTCCTCCATGATTCTCGCGCACCTCCCACAAACTCCGTCCACCTCTCCAGTCGTCCCACATCTCCTCGAATATCTCGGCTCCTGATGAATACCCATTCATCACTCTTTATTCTTATATTTTAGCTACAAAAACCTATGCAAATGCATGTAGATATGTGTAAATAGGAAAAGTTAGCAAAAGCATGCATGTTTGTAAATATAGATAATTAGCATGTTTTTGTGCAAAAATAAAAGAATAAAGATGAAAAAGAAAAAGAGGGAAATATTTAGAATAAATATTGAGCAACCTAACCCAAGGGAGGGCTCAGCATGGGCCTGACCGCATAAAAGCCAAGTAGATGGAGATAGGGGCTCACACCTATATATATTTGTAAATAAATAAATTAAATATTTTCCTCATCCAAAAATATGTTTGTATATATTTTGTATATATTTAAAGCTATTAAAAACAAAACAAAAAAAAATTAAAAAATCAAAAAGACCAAAAATACCCTTACACCATGTACATAGACCACCCTCCTTATTTATTTCACCTTGTAAATAAAGTTATTTATTTTTAAAAACTTTTTATAAATATTCTATGTATATATTGTAAATAAAATAAATAAAGAAAATTAAAACAAAAATCAAATAAAAATTACAAAATTAAAAACACAAAAACATATTGTATATATACCATGTACATAAATGTATATAACTAATTATTTAACCTATGTATAAAAATAATAAAAATAAAATAAAAATAGCCTTTTATTCCTCATTTTATGCTATAAATAAATAAAATATAAAATAGGAATAAAAATGTATAAAAATAACTAATTAAAAATCAAAAATTAAAAATCATATAGTGTATATATACCTATGTATAGCTATAGTGTAAATACCTTATTTTAATTTCCAAAAATTAATTAAAAATCACAAAAAAATAGAAAAAATTAAAACAAAAATATTTTGTGTTTTAAGTTTTTAAAAATTCGGCCATTTAAAGGCCCAAAAAAATCAAATAAAATTTCAAGCCTTGGCGGGCTCTGATTGGTCCACGGGGGATTGTTGACCCCCGGTCAACACCTCCCCCAGGACCACCAGAGCCCGGGTCCTGTTCGCGGACCCGACTTCGCCCAATTATTCCCACCAAACCCGATCACTATTTCACCTAATCTAGGATCCTAATTGTTCCCCAGGCATCCGGGAATCTCGCCCGACATTCCTCCTTGGGATCCGCGCTTCAGCTCGCCCTACCCGATCGATCCTTCCCGGACCTGCACCCATATAAAGGTTGAGCTCCGCCGCACTCCACTCCGATCTTTGGCTCTCCACCTTCACTCCCGTGACCTCCATTGCATTCAGCAAGGTGACAGCTTCCGTCTGCCGTGTTGCAGCGAGGAGGAGGGTGCCCGACCATCGATCCGGCAGCCGTGCGCCGCCGTGCTCCGCCACCTAGCTGGAGCTCGAGCCTCAGGCAGGGACGACCTTTGAGGCAAAGACCAGGAGCTAGCTAAGCTCCAGCATAGTCTCCCGCATCACCCAGGTACCCATTTAGCCATTCCATCTAGTTTAATTTCTGATTTCGCCCAAATCGCCCTTCCGACGAGTTCCCCTGATTCCGGCCATCTCGCGCAATATCTCGATCATCGGAACCCCCACACACCTTCGCCATCCTCCGACGCACGTTCTTCGCCCAGCCATCCAACCCAGCTCGCCCCGGAGCTGGGACTCGAGCTCCACCATCCCCAGCTCGCCGGAGCTCATCCGTTCCGACTCCCAGTTCACCCTCACCCCGCTTCTTCGGGTCGAGGCACTTTGCCCTCGACCCGCGAAGCTTTTGGTTCGCTTTGCAGGTCAAGAGGGAGGCATCTGAGCCCCCCTTACATTCCAGCCAGGAGCTTTGCGCCGCCAGCCTCGCCGGAGCCCCTCCAGGGCTCGGCTGGGCTATCGGACACCTCCACCAGATGCGGGACGACTCCGCGGACCTGCTCCGATACTTAGCAGCAGCTGAGGAGGACTACTGCAGGCGCACGAGGCCGGCGAAGCTCGCCGGCGGAGTGTTCTTCCAGCATCCTCCTTCACCGTCCGATCAGCCCCACCGTTCCAGATTCAATCACGGCCGTCCATTCATCGAAGAGCAGTTGCCGTTGATCACTTTGAGGAGCTGATCGGGACCGTTCGCGCGAGGAGAGAGGTACCTGCATCGCCAGCCTTCAGATCACACACGTGGCCTCCCTCGCACCGTCGATCGGGCCCAAGAGTTGAAGAAGAGAAGCGCCACCCACTCTGAGCCGTCCGATCCTCCACGTGGCGCGCATCCGACCGTCGACAAATAAAGGGGTAAATTACTTAGGGCCCCCTCTTAGTTTGTCTTTTTAGTCCTAGTCCTGTAAATATTTTCGTACTTTTATTTACGTAGGGTAAATTGCAACTGGGACCTTGTGCTTGTTTTTATTTGCTTTTATGCCCCTGAGTACGTGATCTCACGTGCTTCGCCACGTGCCTTGTCTGGGCTATTTACATCTTTTTCCCTGTAGTTCTGTTGGGTTAATGAATGAATGTTAACTTTTTGGTAATTGCATTTATGCCCCTGTGAGTGTTGTTTATGCGCATGTGCGGATTTTAGTGGGATTTTTGCATCCAAGCCCCTGGACTTTTGGTACGAGTTACCAAAAGGTCCAGGAACTTGGTTTTTATTACCAAAAGGCCCCTGAGTGCCCCAGGCACGCGCCAAGCGCGTGACTTGCTGGGATTTTTGCACCTTGGCCCCCAGACTTTAGGGTATTTGCACTTACGTCCCTGTGCACAGTGCCCCCTTCTTGATTTTTGAATAAATATCAAACCACCTCCAAATTCGATGAAAATTTGACACATGGCTCCTGCCATGTTGTTGGATTTTTGAGAATTTTTGAGGATATTTTTGATTCTATTTAGTATTTTTAAAAATTCAAAAACCTCCTTTTTAGCTACTGTCTAGGTTTAAAAATACCAAAAAAATATAAAATCACCTCTAAAAATTCTAAAAAAATGAGCTACGGTTTCTTGCTTGTTGTTTGATTTTCTAGCCAATTTTGGCTATTTTTCATCTCTTAAAAACCCTAAAAATTGAAAAACACTTAAAAACTTACAAAAATTATAATAAATAATTTAAAAATCCAAAAACAATAATTAGGGTGCCTAAATTTTCCTTATCCTTTCTAGATTACAGGAAAATTACCTCCAAGGCCTGTTGAGACTCTTAAATATTTTATTTTTGAGTTTTAGGCCTTGCTGGACAGTACCTAGGATTTTTAGCACTGTTTGATTTTTAGAAAATAATTTACCCATTAGAAAAATATCAAAAATTCACCAAAAACACTGAAAAACTTAAAAAACATAAAAATATTTTTTCCTGAATTTTTGCTTTATTTTTGGTGTGTTAAATAATTTGCCTAAGTGTGTTGATATTTGTTTCCTTTTATTTTCTTTATCTTTTAAAAATCCAAAAAATATAAAAAGTATTAAAACCCCTAAAAAACACTTTTCTTTTATTTTATTCTCTTTTTACTACTTCGTAGGCCCTAGGCCAACCCGTGCTCCTTGTGTTCGACCCTGGGAGCTATACCAGGTTAATCCTATAGCTGGACCGCACTTCGTGTTTTGATCTCTGATTTCTTTCGCGGTTCGATATTTTCTTGATTGAGTGACTCTGAGTGTTAGAGGTCGCAACGACCTATTCAGTACCTTTACCTCGTTCGCTAGGGTCGCTCATCAGAATGGCGCCGTTGCCGGGGAGCACGGCTTAGTAGTTGTTTTTATTTTATTTTTCGTTTTTGTTTTCGCGGTTTTTCGCGGCTCTCCGGAGCCCGCGGCTTTTCGCGGCTTTTGTTCATAGTTCCTTTTTGATTTATTTTGTTTTATTTTGATTTTCTTTTCTTTCGTTTTTTGTTTTATTTTGTGTGATTATTTTGTTTCCATTTTTGCACATATACGCTTGTTTTTATTTTCATTTATTATTTGATTATTGTTTATTGGTCTGACCACTTTTCCTGTCTTCTTGCGAGGGCCCGAGGACCGCGGAGGCGACTTTCGAGGAGCCGGTGCAGCCGCGAGACTTGGAGGCGGCTTCTTTCTCTACGAAGCCGCAGGAGAGAGCGAGAGGAGAGAGTTGAGTGGGGTGAGGCAGTAGGATAGTTTATTTCAGTTCATTCATTATTAATTGTAATAATACAGGCCTTTCTGAGACTCTTAGACACTTAGACCGTAGCGGGTCTGTTTCGCCGAGCACCGGCGTGCTCGGGGGACCCATTAGGACCCCTCAGTTTTTCGCGGCTTTTTACGCGGCTTTTCTTTTTCGTTCTTACTGCCATTTGCCGGTTTTTCGCGGTTTTTGCTCGAGTCCCTAGATTTAGGACTTTGTGGTGATTGTGCCGTAGCTGAGTAGGATCCAAACACCTTAAGGCTTATCTGTTCCTATAGAACCGTAATTGGACCTGCTTAAAATAATTAATAAAAATAACCGACTCGCTAGCTTCCGTAGCCTACGTGCCGTAGCTCGTCCTGTAAAGCGCTTACTCCTACCCCCGATTTGTCGGGCAGGGGAGGGACGAGCCAAGACCGGACCCTTTGGCTTGGAGGTCGGTGACCGGTTAGACGGTTCATCGCTAGAAAGTGCTCGTTTAGGACTCGGCTTTTTACCGTTGCATCATATAGCTTAGTTTAATTTCTGTCTTTATTTTATACGCGGATCACTCTGCATGTAGAGAGCTGGAGGCAGGTACGCTTTTCTGACTTTGCATGCATCATTGATTTCTCGTGCATCGGCTTTTTCGACTTCTCCCCCCGTTTTTGACTTAATAATCAGGAGAATCGAAAAATTCGTTAGGCGTTTTTGTTTGATTTGAAAAATACCTAAAAAGTGCAATCATAAAATTGGGACTGCTAAGACTATTGACCTTAAAACTCACTCACCCTAAAAATTCTGTCTTGGGGAGAGCAACCCCCTCATTGCTTGGTTTGTATGCGCGAGAGAGTGACCCCGAACATTAGGTAGAGCCCCCCGTTGCTAAACTCGACTGACTACCGACTCTTCCGTGCGGGACAGTCGGTTGGGGTTAGCAGCGGATTTCCCAACAGGTCACGTAAGCGCTCTGATATTTGTGTGTTCACCAAAATAAAATTGACAAGATAATTTGACCGATCTTTCACGGTCTTCAGCTCGCGTTGCGTTGGTGAACCGGGGGTTTGTTTTCAGATCATAGTTTTTCCAGATCTCATCCGCCCTACTCGCCAGATCGAGATGATGGGTAGACGATCTCTTAGGCAGCCTCTGGCTGCACCGCTTTCGGGCGCGTCTACCTCATCATCTAGGTTGGCTCGCGAGAGCTCAGACCAGCTCTTCGAGCCCGAGTACGACTCCACCCTGTTCCCCCTCGATCCCCTTTCTAACCTTCCTGAGAGACATGAGCCCGAGGAGAGACTGATTCATTTGACGGCACCTGAGTTGGGCTCATTTGGTTTTGCAGACATCGAGATGGCAGGCGCAGGCAGTTCTGATGATCACTCCCGCAGACCAGAGCATATAGTACTAGACCAGGGAGCGATCAACTCCACCCTGATCGCATCACTCGATACAGTTCAGCAGCAGCTCCGCGATCAGGGAGCATTCATGATGGAGATGAGGCGTGAGTTGGAGAGGCTCAGACTAGAGAGAGACTAGCAGAGCGAGCCCGAGGAGATCCCGGATGCAGATGCACAGGCACGAGCCGCCGCAGCAGCAGCAGCCGCGGCCGCCGCCGCAGCGGCAGCAGTCGCAGGAGGAGCAGGACCACCTAGACCGATGCGGGAGTTGCACAACCCCGGATCTACTTTGATGCACCATTGGGTTGTGGTTCCAGCTATCGTGGGGGACTTCAAGTTCCCCCCGAACACCTTGCAGATGCTCCCGCGGTTCCATGGACTTGCTACAGAGGAGCCCCACCTCCACCTCCAGGAGTTTCTTATGATTTGCAGTACTGTCCACGACAGGCATGTGGACCAGGACACGATCAGGATGATCGCATTCCCCTTCTCACTAGCAGACAGAGCAGCCACATGGCTGAAGCACTTGGGGAGATTCGTGTACACCTGGGAGCAGCTCCGCACCGAGTACTTGAACAAGTACTATCCACTCGGGCGGACGAACGCAGCGAGGGCCCTGATCAGCAACTTCTCCATGTTCCCCAACGAGCAGTTCCATGAGGCTTGGGAGAGGTTTAGAGAGCTTTTGGACAGATGCCCACACCACGATATCACGAAGCCGAACCTAGTTCAGAGCTTTTTCAGTGGGTTGTCACCAGAGCTACAGGGCCTGGTGAACGCTTCTTGTGGCGGGTCCTACTTCGCCAAGGACCATGACCAGGTCTGGGCTATTTTTGAGGAGATGGCAGAGAATTACATGGTGATGTCCCAGACCCGTCTCTACACCCAGAAGACCCAGCCACATCAGCCAGGACCCGTGCAGTACCAGAGGATAGCACGGGTAGATGCAGGTCCATCTAGTTCGTCCGCAGCCACAGCAGCAGCACAGTTAGAGTCGTCAGCTGCAGACATGGGCATCATCAGCGAGAAGCTGGACCGCATGGAGCTGATAGAGAAGAAGCAGTGCCAGAGCATAGCACAGATGGATCAGATGGCACAGGTCTTGAGCAACCTGAAGACACAGCTCATGTGTCTCCAGGAGACACAGACGGCTTCTCAGCCCCGTCTTCAGTCGCGAGGCGACGCCGGCAGCAGCAGCAGCTCGTCCCAGCGCTCCAGCACCCCAGTGCAGCCTAGACAGGTTCACCTTGTACAGGCGGAGCCGTACCAGCAGCCGCAGCCCACTTTGCAGTCACCACCATCTCCAGAGATGCAGATGGTGGTCTACCAGCCGGATCAGCCGTTGGCAGTACTACCCCCAGCCCCCTTTGATGCAGAGCCGTTGATGGATGTCAACGGGATCTGGTACGACCGTCCCCAGCCTGGGATCCGACGAGATCATCCCGGATTCAGGTGGGGGGGTGGTGGTGCCCAGCCCCAGCAGCAGCCGTCTGCACAGGGAGGGCAGTACTCCTAGTCGAGGGACCATCACCAGCCGCAGCAGCAGCCCCCAGTCTACCAGCAGCAGTCGTCCTACGTTCCTCGTCCCTATCAGCAGCAGGGACAGCCTTGGAGACGTGAGCAGCAGGCTCACCAGGGATACCAGCACCAGCAGCACCCTCCTTCCTACCCCTCTTACCCTTACCAGCAGTCACAGCCTCATCCACAGAGAGGCCACCCGTCGGGCTCCCACGAGAGCCCCGCTTTGGATGATATCACCCGCCTCCTCACGGACCAGCAGGCGACATTTCGACAGGAGATGGACGAGTTCCGCCAGGAGTTGCGGGACCTGGTGAGAGGGAAGGCCGCCATACCCGCCCAGATAGAGCCGAACCCGAACAATCTCAAGCGGAAGTCTGAGCAGGTAGTACATACTGAGTTAGCCACTCCTAGCGATCCGTTTGATGATACTTCTTCAGATCTTTTTGATGTTGATTTTGCCATGCTTAGGAGCGGTAGGACCCCAGCCGGCGGCGGTGCCTCAGCTGAGCACCATCCCGAGGCGCCACAGGAGGAGGAGGAGAGCGGTACTGAGGCCGCTCCAGATGATGACGGTGGTACTGAGGCCACCAAGGATGCTGATCCCACAGGCGGTACTGAGGCCGCCACTTCACCAGATCTAGGAGGTGGTACTGATGCCACCCATGCAGCCGAGCCAGCACGCGGTACTGATGCCGCGAGACGTCTACCTTCAGCAGCAGCAGCAGAGCAGCCCGCCCGTGGTGGTACTGAGGCCACCGGTGTTTGTACAGATAGTGGTGTTGTTTTTCCTCATGGTCATGTATCTCGGAACTCTGCTATGAATAAAGGAAAAGGTTTATTTTCTTCTGGTCCCACTGTGGTGTGTGATGTATGTGTGGATCCGGTCCTTGAACCGCTTAGACCTTTTCCTAGTCCTTCATCTGAGAAGGACCCAATGATCCCCTTCCCTAGAGCCCTTCAGACGGGGAAGGGGAAGAAAATTGATCCAAAAAAGAGAGAGCTTGAGGAGTTCAGCCAGAGCATGATAGATCGGTTTCACATCCAGCTGACCCCCCAGGAGGCTTTGCAGCACATCCCCCTTCTCCAGAGATCTTTGAGAGAGAGGACTACAGTCAGGAGGAGGAGGAGGAACCACACTTCAGAGATACATGTGCTGACCAAAGCCACGTGCTTTGCGATCCAGAACCGACTGCCAGCCAAGAGGCCAGATTCAGGGGTCCCGTATGTCAGATGCCAGATTAGTGAGCAGTGGTTCGACCGTACTCTACTAGATAGCGGATCGTCGATTAACCTTCTTCCGGCAGCCCTTCTCGACCGCTTCGAGTTGGGCACTCTTCGACAGAGCAGGACAGTCCTTCAGTTCGCTGATCGATCTGTCAAGAGGCCGAAGGGGTTATTACGAGACGTTATCGTCACGATTCAGGGTCTGCAATTCCCCGTGGACTTCGTAGTGTTGGACATGGAGATCCCTGAGTCAGTGACCGATACCCCCATCATCCTTGGTCGTCCGTTCTTGGCCACAGCCAAGGCGGTGACTGATCATGATAGCGGGAAGGTGTACTTTCGCGTCCAGGGCGAGAGTATACAAATAGAGACGGTCGAGGACTATAGAGCCAGATTCAGATCCCGCTCAGATGCGAGTACCGATTCAGAGCAGCTGACAGACGCAGAGCCAGACATCCACCAGGACTGTGATTTTGTGATCACAGACGATGAGGCAGCTTGGGCAGACCTTGAGGCACAGACCACCCTCTCACTTTCAGACACAACTGATGCAGAGATGATAGCAGAGGAGAGTTTGGAGAGCACAGACCTGGTTCAGGATACCATTGCGGCAGCAGAGCCGGTTCCCGATCGCAGCACGATGATTTGTGATGGTGGTGCTGATGCCACCTTGTTTCCCGGTGGTACTGATGCCACCGTTTCTGATACAGATCCCTCGGATTCAGAGTCTGATTGGGCCGATTGCTATGATCAGATGCCAGACTTGAGTCCAGTTGAGCCTATTGATGAGGAGGAGGTAGATGCAGAGCAGAGCAGAGACAGTCCAGTTGAGCAGCCTTCTCCCGATCCAGTTTGCGAGAGTACACTTTCACTTTCCCAGGCAGATTTGGCAGACCTTGCAGCGTTCACTCAGTTTCTTCCACAGCCAGATTTGCCGGCACCCAGCATTCCAGAGCTGAAGCCGCTCCCTACTTCGCTGAAGTATCGATTCCTTGCGGGCGATCCAGAGATGTACCCAGTCATCATCTCCGCCGAGTTGACTGGAGAGCAGGAATCCCGGTTGATGGGGGTTCTTGAAAAGAACCGCAAGGCGATCGGATGGAGCGTAGCAGATCTCCATGGGATTAGTCCATCAGTGTGCTCCCACCACATCTATCTCGAGGATGGGGCGAAGCCGTCGCGTGAGTTCCAGCAGCGTCTGAACCCCAACCTGAGAGAGGTTGTCATGAAGGAAATATCGAAGTGGTGGGGTGCAGGTTTTATTTATCCCATTTCTGACTCCAAGTGGGTCAGCCCCTTGCATGTGGTGCCCAAGAAGACGGGCATCACGACTGTGATCAGTGAGTCGGGAGAGGAGATTGCTACACGAGTACCCACCTCTTGGAGGGTTTGTGTTGACTACAGGAGACTCAACCAAGCCACCAAGAAGGACCATTTCCCCCTGCCCTTTATTGACCAGATCATTGAGAGACTGGCAGGGAAGAGCCATTATTGCTTCCTGGATGGGTACTCGGGCTACAACCAAGTGGCCATCGCTCCTGAGGATCAGGAGAAGACCACCTTTACCTGTCCCTTCGGCACATACGCTTTTCGACGCATGCCATTTGGGCTATGCAATGCCCCTGCGACTTTTCAGAGGTGCATGCTGTCGATCTTCTCGGACATGGTAGGGGAGTGCCTTGAGGTCTTCATGGATGATTTCTCGATCTACGGCGACGGATTTGATTCTTGTCTTGACTGCCTAGATCGAGTACTTCAGCGATGTATTGAGTATCACTTGGTGCTGTCTTGGGAGAAGAGTCACTTCATGGTGACTCAAGGGACGGTGCTTGGCCACATCATCTCCAACAGGGGCATGGAGGTTGATCCGGCCAAGGTTGATGTCATTAGGAAACTCACACCGCCGTCCAATCTGAGGCAGTTACGGTCATTTCTGGGGCACGTTGGATTTTACAGGAGATTTATTCAGGATTTCAGCAGGATTGCCCGGCCGTTGACTGACCTCTTGACGAAAGACACCGAGTTCCTTGTCGATGACAAGTGTCTTTCGTCGTTTGCTACTCTCCAGCAGTGCGTGATTGAGGCTCCTGTCCTCCAGCCACCTGATTGGTCTCTCCCATTCGAGATCATGACGGACGCCTCCGATTTTGCCGTAGGGGCAGTGCTGGGACAGAGGAGGGATGGAGTACCATTTGCTATACACTATGCTAGCCGCACATTGGATTCCGCCCAGCGGAATTATACAGTCACAGAGAAGGAGATGCTAGCCGTAGTGTTTGCCCTGGATAAGTTTAGATCATATATCATTGGATCTAGAGTGACTTTGTTTACAGATCATACCGCCATCAGGTACCTCATGGCAAAGAAGGATGCCAAGGCCAGACTGACTAGATGGATCCTTCTACTCCAGGAGTTCGACATTGAGATTAAGGATAAGCCTGGAGTCAAGAATGTGGTGGCGGATCACCTCTCCCGATTAGAGCAGCCTGAGGAGACTGAGCAGATTGATCCTATCAGAGATACCTTCCCAGATGAGGCGATCCTTGCTATCACCTCACTTCCATGGTATGCCGATATTGTGAACTTTCTCGTTGCTGGGAAAGTCCCACAAGATTGGCCCAGGCAGAGGCTTGAGACCTTCCTAGCGAAGGCCAAGTCTTACCATTGGGAGGATCCCATCCTTTACCACGAAGGGGGGGATAGCGTCTGGCGTCGGTGTATTCCTCAGGAGGAACACCATAGCGTCCTCACTTACTGCTACAAGCTTGAGGCAGGGGGACATCATTCTGGGAGGAGAACGGCACAGAAAGTGCTCCAATCCGGTTTGTGGTGGCCTACCCTCTTCAAGGACTCAGATGAGTTCGTGAAGAGGTGTACTGACTGTCAGAGGATGGGCACTTGTGGACAGCGTGATATGATGCCGATGCAGCCCATTCACTTCTGTGAGGTTTTTGACGCATGGGGCATCGATTTCATGGGTCCATTCCCTAAGAGTCAGGGATTTGAGTACATTCTGTTGGCCGTAGACTATGTGAGTCGTTGGGTGGAGGCTATCCCCGCCCGAGCCGCTGATGCGAGGACAGTTTGCAGATTTTTGAGGAAGCATATCATCACGCGGTTCGGGGTTCCACGAGTTCTTATATCTGATGGGGGATCTCACTTCATCAACGACCAGGTGAAGGCACTTGCTAGCGAGTTCGGCATAGATCATCGTGTTGCTACACCATACCATCCACAGACGAATGGTCTAGCCGAAGTGTCGAATAGGGAGATCAAGACTATTTTGCAGAAAAGTCGTCCGCCCTGACCGAAAGGATTGGTCACAGCTATTGGACTCGGTCTTGTGGGCATATAGGACGTCTTTCAAGACACCTTTGGGCACATCTCCCTTTCGCCTCGTATATGGCAAGCCCTGTCACCTTACCAGTTGAGCTGAGGCACAAGTCACTTTGGGCAGTTACAGACATACTTATGGATCCAGATGGTATAGGAGACCAGAGGAGGGCAGAGCTAGCTGCCCTGGAGGAGCTTAGAGATGCAGCTTTCTCAAGCAGCCTACATTATAAGGAGAGAGTCAAGGAGTGGCATGATTCTCATATCAGCCACAAGCATTTTGAGATTGGACAGAGAGTATGGTTGTTTGACGCGAGGCTTAGATTATTTCCAGGGAAGCTACAGAGCAAATGGAAAGGACCTTATCTGGTTCGGAAGGTACACGACAACGGTAGCATCGACATATCTGAGTTGTCTTCTGAGAGTACCTTCCGAGTGAACGGCCAGCGGCTCAAACCATTTCTAGATCATGAGCCGCGGGTCGTTGATATTGCCCCTATTCATTTTGCGTGAGATGTGGTCTTTGACTCACATCTAATGCATCTCACGCCTGAGCTTTACTGATCCTCCGCTGTACATAGATCCAGATGTCCATATCATCACATTCCTTAGTCCCACATCCCTTTCTTCATCTTGTGATTAGGCTATACTTAGGGTGCACTTTACCCTAAGTATAGGGGGGATGTGAGACATTTCGGGTATTTCTTTTGTTTCTGTCTACCCCTGTTTTGCTGCCTATACTTAGGGATATCTTACCCTAAGTATAGGGAGGGGGTAGACCCTGTACATTCTCCACTCGGTTTTCCCTTAGTATACAGCCTGCTATACTTAGGATTACTTGATCCTAAGTATAGGGGGAAAACCCGAGTCCCTTTTGACTTTTTACTCTCTTTTTGTATAGCTTTCCTTTTCACTTCCCTATACATAGCACGAGTTATGTCTTCTTCATCGCTCTTGACTCTGAGGACATCGTTCGAGCTAAGTATAGGGGGGTGTGTATATATTTCATATATACTTTAGCCATAACTCGTACTTTGTGTGAGTGTGTTAATAAATAAAAATGGCTAAAAACCACAAAAATTAAAAATTTCATGTACATAATCTTCTTTTATTTGCACATACATAGCTAGTGTACAAATTATTTTTGTAAAAATGATTTCAAAATCTTTGTGTGTAAAGCTTGTGTAAATATTTTCTGTATCAAAATTATGTATATAGTACAAAATTTTTCCAAAATGTTTTGAAAAATCAAAAGTTTGCAAAAATCTTGTGTAAATGTGTGTAAATATCTTTTTGCAAAACTTGCACTTCATGCATCATCATTCATGATTTCAAAACATTTTTCAAAAATTTTGCATGATTGTAAAATAGTGTGTAAATATGCATCTTTTTGTACATATGTATATAGTTTTTCTGGATGATAGTTGACATTTAAACTAAGCCGGGAATCAAATTGAGAAATGGAGCTTGATTAAGATCTTAATCCATCTAATTTCTAAGAGGAACCTTATAGGGCTTAGGTTTAAGGCTTTTCAGGTCCATGGTGACTTAATTCTTTGAGTCCACTAGACTATGATCACATGTCATCTCAATGAGCCTAAGTAAAGCACTTAACAACAACACATGACTCATATAGATTATGGCTTTACTTGGACAACCGCACTATGCACCGAGCTCTCTACGGATGAGGTGGTGAGGAGGCAGTCTTCCTTGGCTTGGGGTAGCATATGAGGGTAGTACTTCTAGGCGGAACCTCTCTTCTTCATTTAGTGAAGGAAGTGCGTCTCAACTTGGTCTGGTTGCCATGAAGTCTAACGACGGGAGTTGTGGGTTGCAATAAAGCTTCAAAAGAGGGATAGTCTACTGGCTCAAGAGGAAAAACTCCTTGTATATATGCTGCACATGTACATGTTGTATAGATGCACTCGAAAAAAGAAAAAAAATGCAAAAAGAAAAGAACTCCAAAAAAGTGGTGGGTCTGAGAGAAAATGATAATCCCACCGGAGTATGTATATAAGTGCAATAAGCAAAGCTTGGTTTCATGATCCACCTGTTGTAGCTTGCAGCAGGGAGACTTGGCTACACTGGTCAAGCTCCCAAGGGTACTTGGCTACACTGGCCTTGACCCATTCTCTTCTTCCCCCTCTTCTTGAGCCGGTTGTACTTGAACTTAGAAGGGAATACCCCGCTCCTCGAGGAAAGAGTGGCCAGATTGAGGTCATAGAGTTACCTTGTTGGGGAGGGTTGTCGAGTCGCCATTTCTGAGGTGGAGAGCTTAGACCTCACTTTCTCAGGACAAGAAAAGATTCATGGTCTTCAGGGTTTGTGATTGATGACTTGTTCTGATCTGGAGCATTGAGGAGTCTTGATTATAGATTGGTGGAACTTAGAGGCTGTTAGGTTTTAAGCTTAAGTCTGAATAAGGTTCCGACACATTAATAATCCAAAGATCTGATTAAGCTCCATACCTCAATTTAATGAAGGCAAGTTTAATAATCAACCTTGATCCATGTACATTCTCTTTTTCTTTTTCTTTCTTTCTTTTTCACTTCTTTTTCAAATAAGTGTTTGCTAAGGGACTAGCAAAGTATAGTATAGGGGGGTGATGAATACCCATTCATCACTCTTTATTCTTATATTTTAGCTACAAAAACCTATGCAAATGCATGTAGATATGTGTAAATAGGAAAAGTTAGCAAAAGCATGCATGTTTGTAAATATAGATAATTAGCATGTTTTTGTGCAAAAATAAAAGAATAAAGATGAAAAAGAAAAAGAGGGAAATATTTAGAATAAATATTGAGCAACCTAACCCAAGGGAGGGCTCAGCATGGGCCTGACCGCATAAAAGCCAAGTAGAGGGAGATAGGGGCTCACACCTATATATATTTGTAAATAAATAAATTAAATATTTTCCTCATCCAAAAATATGTTTGTATATATTTTGTATATATTTAAAGCTATTAAAAACAAAACAAAAAAATTAAAAAATCAAAAAGACCAAAAATACCCTTACACCATGTACATAGACCACCCTCCTTATTTATTTCACCTTGTAAATAAAGTTATTTATTTTTAAAAACTTTTTATAAATATTCTATGTATATATTGTAAATAAAATAAATAAAGAAAATTAAAACAAAAATCAAATAAAAATTACAAAATTAAAAACACAAAAACATATTGTATATATACCATGTACATAAATGTATATAACTAATTATTTAACCTATGTATAAAAATAATAAAAATAAAATAAAAATAGCCTTTTATTCCTCATTTTATGCTATAAATAAATAAAATATAAAATAGGAATAAAAATGTATAAAAATAACTAATTAAAAATCAAAAATTAAAAATCATATAGTGTATATATACCTATGTATAGCTATAGTGTAAATACCTTATTTTAATTTCCAAAAATTAATTAAAAATCACAAAAAATAGAAAAAATTAAAACAAAAATATTTTGTGTTTTAAGTTTTTGAAAATTCGGCCATTTAAAGGCCCAAAAAAATCAAATAAAATTTCAAGCCTTGGCGGGCTCTGATTGGTCCACGGGGGATTGTTGACCCCCGGTCAACACCTCCCCCAGGACCACCAGAGCCCGGGTCCTGTTCGCGGACCCGACTTCGCCCAATTATTCCCACCAAACCCGATCACTATTTCACCTAATCTAGGATCCTAATTGTTCCCCAGGCATCCGGGAATCTCGCCCGACATTCCTCCTTGGGATCCGCGCTTCAGCTCGCCCTACCCGATCGATCCTTCCCGGACCTGCACCCATATAAAGGTTGAGCTCCGCCGCACTCCACTCCGATCTTTGGCTCTCCACCTTCACTCCCGTGACCTCCATTGCATTCAGCAAGGTGACAGCTTCCGTCTGCCGTGTTGCAGCGAGGAGGAGGGTGCTCGACCATCGATCCGGCAGCCGTGCGCCGCCGTGCTCCGCCACCTAGCTGGAGCTCGAGCCTCAGGCAGGGACGACCTTTGAGGCAAAGACCAGGAGCTAGCTAAGCTCCAGCATAGTCTCCCGCATCACCCAGGTACCCATTTAGCCATTCCATCTAGTTTAATTTCTGATTTCGCCCAAATCGCCCTTCCGACGAGTTCCCCTGATTCCGGCCATCTCGCGCAATATCTCGATCATCGGAACCCCCACACACCTTCGCCATCCTCCGACGCACGTTCTTCGCCCAGCCATCCAACCCAGCTCGCCCCGGAGCTGGGACTCGAGCTCCACCATCCCCAGCTCGCCGGAGCTCATCCGTTCCGACCCCCAGTTCACCCTCACCCCGCTTCTTCGGGTCGAGGCACTTTGCCCTCGACCCGCGAAGCTTTTGGTTCGCTTTGCAGGTCAAGAGGGAGGCATCTGAGCCCCCCTTACATTCCAGCCAGGAGCTTTGCACCGCCAGCCTCGCCGGAGCCCCTCCAGGGCTCGGCTGGGCTATCGGACACCTCCACCAGCTGCGGGACGACTCCGCGGACCTGCTCCGATACTTAGCAGCAGCTGAGGAGGACTACTGCAGGCGCACGAGGCCGGCGAAGCTCGCCGGCGGAGTGTTCTTCCAGCATCCTCCTTCACCGTCCGATCAGCCCCACCGTTCCAGATTCAATCACGGCCGTCCATTCATCGAAGAGCAGTTGCCGTTGATCACTTTGAGGAGCTGATCGGGACCGTTCGCGCGAGGAGAGAGGTACCTGCATCGCCAACCTTCAGATCACCCACGTGGCCTCCCTCGCACCGTCGATCGGGCCCAAGAGTTGAAGAAGAGAAGCGCCACCCACTCTGAGCCGTCCGATCCTCCACGTGGCGCGCATCCGGCCGTCGACAAATAAAGGGGTAAATTACTTAGGGCCCCCTCTTAGTTTGTCTTTTTAGTCCTAGTCCTGTAAATATTTTCGTACTTTTATTTACGTAGGGTAAATTGCAACTGGGACCTTGTGCTTGTTTTTATTTGCTTTTATGCCCCTGAGTACGTGATCTCACGTGCTTCGCCACGTGCCTTGTCTGGGCTATTTACATCTTTTTCCCTGTAGTTCTGTTGGGTTAATGAATGAATGTTAACTTTTTGGTAATTGCATTTATGCCCCTGTGAGTGTTGTTTATGCGCATGTGCGGATTTTAGTGGGATTTTTGCATCCAAGCCCCTGGACTTTTGGTACGAGTTACCAAAAGGTCCAGGAACTTGGTTTTTATTACCAAAAGGCCCCTGAGTGCCCCAGGCACGCGCCAAGCGCGTGACTTGCTGGGATTTTTGCACCTTGGCCCCCAGACTTTAGGGTATTTGCACTTACGTCCCTGTGCACAGTGCCCCCTTCTTGATTTTTGAATAAATATCAAACCACCTCCAAATTCGATGAAAATTTGACATATGGCTCCTGCCATGTTGTTGGATTTTTGAGAATTTTTGAGGACATTTTTGATTCTATTTAGTATTTTTAAAAATTCAAAAACCTCCTTTTTAGCTACTGTCTAGGTTTAAAAATACCAAAAAAATATAAAATCACCTCTAAAAATTCTAAAAAAATGAGCTACTGTTTCTTGCTTGTTGTTTGATTTTCTAGCCAATTTTGGCTATTTTTCATCTCTTAAAAACCCTAAAAATTGAAAAACACTTAAAAACTTACAAAAATTATAATAAATAATTTAAAAATCCAAAAACAATAATTAGGGTGCCTAAATTTTCCTTATCTTTTCTAGATTACAGGAAAATTACCTCCAAGGCCTGTTGAGACTCTTAAATATTTTATTTTTGAGTTTTAGGCCTTGCTGGACAGTACCTAGGATTTTTAGCACTGTTTGATTTTTAGAAAATAATTTACCCATTAGAAAAATATCAAAAATTCACCAAAAACACTGAAAAACTTAAAAAACATAAAAATACTTTTTCCTGAATTTTTGCTTTATTTTTGGTGTGTTAAATAATTTGCCTAAGTGTGTTGATATTTGTTTCCTTTTATTTTCTTTATCTTTTAAAAATCCAAAAAAATATAAAAAGTATTAAAACCCCTAAAAAACACTTTTCTTTTATTTTATTCTCTTTTTACTACTTCGTAGGCCCTAGGCCAACCCGTGCTCCTTGTGTTCGACCCTGGGAGCTATACCAGGTTAATCCTATAGCTGGACCGCACTTCGTGTTTTGATCTCTGATTTCTTTCGCGGTTCGATATTTTTCTTGATTGAGTGACTCTGAGTGTTAGAGGTCGCAACGACCTATTCAGTACCTTTACCTCGTTCGCTAGGGTCGCTCATCAGCTCCCCACCACGTGGACCGCCGAACCTTCCTTTAAAAGCATCGCCTCCCCCATCGATCCACCTTGTCCATCGACCAAGGGGTAGAGGCCCAGCCCTCCAGCTCCTCCCTGTGACAGGGGGAGGAGCTCGGATCGAGTGACGACGACTTTCTTCCCCGATGAGACCCGTCGACCTTCAGGCGGCGCTGCGGTGGCTCCAAGCCCCGCCCGAGCTCGCTGGCACGGCCGGTCAGTACGTGCGACGACCCGGGCTTCCTCTTCGATGCCCAGCCCAGGCCAACACCTCCATCTCCGGCCAGGTAAGTCCTCTGATCTTCGGTGAATTTTTCTTTAATTTTCTCTTAATTAAGTAGATAGATCTTCCCCTCATCGACCCTAATGGCTCAATCCACAAGCTCCGCCATCGTTCCATCATTTACGCCAGCTACTCCGATCATCACCTTCCTCCGTCACGACCTCCCTCATCCCGGGCATTCTTCTCCGCCGGAGGCGGAGGAGAACACACTAAGGACTCCAATTCTCCGCCCCTCTCAGTCCTCCATTCACCTTGCATCGCACACACACACACCGCTAACCACTTTTGCAGGTTTACATCCGTCATTGGCCGGACTTCGGGCGGAGTTGAGTTCTAGAGCTCCGCCTACGGCGACCAAGTGTCGATCGAGCATTCCAGATGCTCCCGTGTCTTCTCCGACCTCAGACCTTCATCGCCTGATCTTCAGCGACCTTCCACGAGCTTCACCGAGCAAGGCGAGGCACGGCGGAGCTCCAGGCCTCACGCCGGAGCTCCAATTGCGCCGCCACCCTACGGAGGAGAAGACGAAGCAGCAGCCGTTGGATCTCGCCCCACGACGGGGATCCAACGGCCCTGGAGGAGCCACGTCGACCGTCCCGGAGCGCGGAGGCTCGGTGGGACCGAGCCTCGCTCGAGGTAACCTCGAGCCACCACGTGGCCCGAGCCACCTGCAACGGCCGTCCGAAGCAGCGCCGAACCTCGCCCCCATCCGAGCCTGAGATCACGTGCTTCACGCACGTGGCTGTGGGCTTTTTGCATCGGCGCCCTCGCACCATCCGCATATTACATCCAGGTCCTGATACCACGTGGCAGTCCCTGAGCCCACGCCGAGCCTCATCGTCACCAAGCCTGGAGGCTCGTGTATCCCGAGCCAACCCGAAGCAGCAGCGAGCCTCTGCCGAGCCCGAGCCGCCCTCCGAGCCTAGATAACGCATGCGTGGCACGTGCTTCCTGAGTTATTTGCAGAGTCGCCCCCGAAGTTAGTAAAAATTGCAAACAGGTCTTGAGCACGTGCAGCACCTACGCGCCTGGGGTTATTTGCACTCATACACTTGCGGGTTTCAATAATTGCAAATATGCCCCCGCGCGTATGGTTTATTTACAGGGAAGGCCTCCATACTTATTTTTATTGCATTTTAGTCCTTCCCAGGGACTGGTTTGTAGATATCTTTTCATGTTTTTATTTCAATTATGCCCCTGGCTTCTTCTATGCATATCTTGAGCTACGTTTATCCGATTAGGAGGATTTTAGTTTCGTTTTAAAGCTGGTCTGATGATCTTTCTAATGGCATGCTTAATTGTTGTTTTGGACACAATGAGACTTATGAATTATTTTATAGTCATGTGTCTATTTGAACTTGCACTGATGCCTTGCTTAACATTGTTCATCACATCTGCCCTTTTTAATGGAACTCGAAATTAACTCTTATTTATTTTTTATCTTTATTTTCACCTCGGGCATATTTTAATTGCATTACATGGCATTTATTTGCACTATAAAAGTGGATAAAAAAATGCATGATTATTTTTAATTGCATTGTTTTGCATTGTCTCACTTCATGCATAATTTGACCTATATCAATCTCCAACTTGACACTTAGTTAAATAGAAATCCGATTAATAGAGAAAAGCGCGTGTCCCTGAGTTCGACCTTGGTTTCTTGCCAAGTAAAATAAGAAAATATTACGACCATCTCATTTTGATATTTGTATGTCTAAATGAGATGGTCTTTGACGAGTCCATCTCGGCCCGGCTGCGATGACATTATCGAGTGCTAAAAACACTCTCTTAAAGGGCCGATTTTGCGACTCGTCAATAGTACAAACATTATTATGGAGATACCACTTTACTCAATCTAATCCTAAACTAAAGATCCATCCTCTGCTTGTTGAAATCAATAAATATGAGAAATTGGTTGTACGATTGTCGAGATTGCTCATTGCATTCACGCACATGTATCTTTATTTGTCAAGATTCAGGGAATAATTCCCTCCAACAACGCAAGTTCGAAGCCAAAAAAACATGTATGATTACTTATATCTTAAAATTTAGGACACACTGCAAAGAGTTAGACAATTTAGATATGTAAGCTGTTTTTCCCTCTACTTCATCATCGGACCAATTATGATAATAAAAAAAGACACGTTGCTAAATGAGGGTAGTCATCTAGATCTTATGTGTTGTTCCATTGTATTGACCCATGCATTGAAATGCCTTAATCCGGACATAATCATTACTCATACTTAAAATCTTATACCGACATATAAATTCAGAGTTCTGTCCAAAATTGAATCGGTATATATGCGTGCTAACCTACGAGCCGATGCATACATTTACATATTGTAATTCGGATTTGATCTTTGTTAATATGTATAACCCTAAACCAACACATACATTATGGTCTCATTCTAAATCAAGTCATTGCACATACGTATTAACCTACGGAACCAATACATACATTTAGATGTCATATCTCAAATCAAACGGTTGCGTATACGAAAATCCTACACCGATACATACCTCAGGTCCAACGCGTAACTCTACTTGACGTAGTCGTCGTGTGACTTGTGTCTCCTTCCATTCACGGATCTACGCTCTCCTTCTCTGATTCGGCGTTACCTTCTCCTGCGACGACGAAGGACGCCCGGTGAGATCTCCATTCCTCTCTCTCTCTCTTCAATGGCAAGGAAAGTGACGTGAGGGGTAGGGAGGGGGAATCCTTGGGATTTTATTGTTGACAATGGGAGAAAAAGAAAATGGAATAATAATCCCATTAAATTGGGCATTAAGGTGGTATAATGATGTAATATAATTATGTAGATTTTTTTCCCAAAAAACACAACCGTTACAGGTAGCCATTTCCTGCTATCTCTTTGTAGGGGTGGCTCCACCTCTCGGGTTTCCACTATCAGAGGGAACGCTCTCCGATACCATTTGTAACGTCTCGAGCTTAGGTCCCCGATCCGTTATCGAGGAAAACTGGCCCTAACAACTTGTTGGGTTCGGGCCCACATGGATCCGTTGACAACCACCCAAAATGCTTAAGCCCAAGTTGTCAAGTAGTAGTCCCCACCACTTATAACCCACTCTCACACTTTGTGAGTTTTAGATGTGGGATTTGTAACCTCCCATACTTAGGTCCCCGGTCCGTTATCAAGGAAAACTGACCATGACAACTTGTTGGGTTCAGGCCCAAATGGATCCGTTGACAACCACCAAAATGCTTAAGCCCAAGTTGTCAAGTAGTAATCCCCATCACTTATATCTCACTCTCACACTTTTGAGTTTTAGATGTGGGATTTGCAACGTGCCGAGCTTAGGTCTCCGGTCCATATCGAGGAAAACTGACCCTTACAACTTCTTGGGTTCGGGCGTAAATGGATCCGTTAGCAACCACCCAAAATGCTTAAGCCCAAGTTGTCAAGTAGTAATCCCCACCACTTATAACCCACTCTCACACTTTGTGAATTTCAGATGTGGGATTTGTAACATCCCGAGCTTAGGTCCCCGGTCCGTTATCAAGGAAAACTGGTCCTGACAACTTGTTAGGTTCGGGCTCAAATGGATCCGTTGACAACCACCCAAAATGCTTAAGCTCAAGATGTCAAGTAGTAATCCCCACCACTTATAACACACTCTCATACTTTGTGAGTTTTAGATGTGGGACTATGTTTGGGGTATGAGTGTTACAACCTCCCCCACTTATATTCGCAACGTCCTCGTCGCGACATGGTCCATCACTTATTCCCAGTGACAGTGGCGGCTGCACGCTCCTGGCTTAGGTCCCTTCAGGTAGCCCTTTCCACAATTAGAGGGAACCCGCTTTGATACTATGTGTAACATCCCTGGCTTAAGTCCCCTGCCCGTTATCGAGGAAAACTGGCCCCGACAACTTGTTGGGTTCAGTTGTAACACCCATACCCAAATATAGTACCACATCTAAAACTCACGAAGTGTGGGTGTGGCTTATAAGTGGTGGAGATTACTACTTGACAATTTGGGCTTAAGCATTTTGGGTGGTTGTCAACGGATCCATCTGGGTCCGAATCCAACAAGTTGTGGGGCTAGTTTTCCTCGATAACGGACCGGGGACCTAAGCCCGAGATGTTACACATTCCCACATGGGATGAGGTTCCGAGGAACTTCATTGAAAACAACAAATAAAAATATTATATTTGCTGAGCTCTAGGATCGATCACCTATCCAAATAAGCAACTTCATTATAATAGTTACTAAGTGCATACCCGCGCTTCACGACGGAAAATAAATATGTTCTGCATCATCTTAATCGTACCAGGTGTGAGTATCCTTGTCATTAATATATTTATAAATTAACCTATAATTATCGTAATTATGATTATAAAAATACCAACATAGCATTTAAAAATAAAATCGAAAGAATATAAATTAAAATAAATATGAGATATTTACTCTTTTTCAATAACAACTTATATTTGATCATTAAAAGTTTACCATTTGATTATGCAAAATACATCCCAAGTTACCACAATATTTTAAGATTAAAAAAATTGTGCTATAGTTGTGATAAGAGTTGTTATCATTGTCATTAATTTAATATAAGTATTATTTTAGATGGAATTTAAATTCTACACAAAAAAAATGGCATATAAATTCAACAATAAACAATATAGAACATATAAGATCATAATGGCACTCATAAGGAGAAAAAATATTAGCAATCAATTACCATATTTAAATCGAATTTAAATAAAAATGTGATGAAAAATATAATTGTTACAATTCATTTGAATAAGAAGTCCACTTATTAAATTTAATTATGATATGATTTATTATCATAGCCTTTAATGTAACATATATATTATCAACCAGGAATTTATATCATATACATAAGATATACACGTTTAAATTCAATATTGTATAGCTTAAAACACATAAAAAATCTTATATTGTGAAATATAATATCAACAAACATGAATAGTATTTGTGATTTAATGTGAGTAGAAATGTGATCAATACTGTGATTAGTATAACTTTTATATCTAATAACAATGAATTTATGAATGTGGATACAACTGATTATAGAGTACAAAGAAATGATACAAACAGGCATGCGTATATATTTATAAATATAATAAATATAAAGGAAAATTATGAGATTTATATTTTCTAATTTAGAAAATATATTAGAGGATATAAAAAAGATTATATAAATATTAATATAATAAATATAAAAGAAAAATATACATTTTATAATTTTTACTTTAACAAATATATGAGAGGTGAGAGAAAAAAAGAAGAGAGAGGGGGTTGATACTTGGCATTTGAGAGAGAGAAGAGAAATTGAGAGGAGAGAGGGAGAGAGAACGTGCTGAAGAGGGTGACCATGAGTGGAGAGAGAGAAAGAGGGAGAGAGATATCTTGGTGGAGAGGGGGGGGGGAGAGAGGGAGAGAGAGAGGAGGGAAAGTCGTTGTGAAGAGAGGGGGAGAAAGCGAGTGGAGAGAGAGAAAAAAAAGGGGAGAGAGAGAGACACAGATCAGAGATGGGAAGAGATAAGGGAGAGCGAGAATTTGGAAATGAATGGGACTGCCACGTGGCAGATGAGGAAAGAGGGAGGCAAAAACCCACCATTAGTGTGCATATTATCTTAGATGCAAAGTACCTTAATTCATAATTAGGTTGAATTTGTGAAAACATATAATATATATAATTAGCGACAAGAAGGTCAAAGATGTTGATTAATGCTGGGAGGATTACAGCTTTCAAGTGAATGAGCAAAAGACAGGTCTGGTCGAGGAATGAACGAAGCCATTGACTGATCCCAAACCCGAACTATTTCACTATATTTCGACGAAAAAGCTACTATTAATTGATTTATTGATTTTATCTCTTAAAGCCTACTCTAATATATAATATAATCAAGGGTCATCTTATTATATAGGTTATCAAACCAAACATCAAAGAGGGCATCATTTAACGCGCAGGTGCTTCCCACAGGTTCTTGAATTGGCCTCTGAGTTGTCGGAGATGTGTTTCACAGTGATCTTGCTTGAGAAGATGTAGTAGAAGAATAGGCGCGAGCATTTGTTTCTTCTCTTGATTCCAGCGTGAGATTTGTATTCCATGTTAATATTGGATTCTATTATCTCTGATTAAAGCATTGCATTTATTAAAAAGCGATAATGAATGTCGTTAGATATGTGAAGTATAAATATATTTCATTAATCTACATTCATGTTTAGCCAAAGCAAATCCCCCAAACAAGATATACTACACAATAGTAATTAAGGGGTGACCCGTGTTCTTATATTAATGAACAATAATAATCGGTATAATGATTCGTACTGCTCATCAGGATATATATTTTTAAAATTCAGTGATGTAACAATTAAATATCGACGATAAAATTGTTATTTTAAGAATATGATTCAACTCCCACGTCAAGGGGGAAATTTATTCAATGAGTGGGAGTTGGGAATTTTGAGTTCATCGTTTACCTCCTTCATACGATATCAACAGAGATGAAGTACTTAAATAAAACAGTTTTATTTATTGTTTTCAGAAGGAAGAAAACCTAATTGCATAGAGCATTTACATAGCACTCGTGATGGCACGTGTTTATTTGTTGTGTACAATTAAAAGTCAAAGTTGAGTCATACTTAATTTAGGATGCTAGTCAGTCCAAATATTCAATTTTCCATGAAATTGGATATTTCTTGCGTTAGTTAAAGTCCGGGTTGAGTCATAATTACGTGCGGAGTGACTCCATGAAATTATCATGTAAAGTAATTGACGTTCTTGAGTTCATACTTAGATGCAATATTAGGACTCCAAGTATTACTTGGTGTGGTTCTACCAAATGTTACTTTGAGTGTTAGCATTGTGAGAGGTGTTGAGGGATGCGGATTATGAAGTAGGAGATTCAGGATACAGTTTTCTATCCAAGCATGAATAGAGGCACTTGAAGGTTTCACCGAAGGACTATACCCTGTAAGTTTCTACTCGCGTATGCTCCGTGGTCTATTTTATAAACTTCTAAAAAACTTAATATAAATGCAACGTATTTGTATATGATGAAAATAATTAAACAACAAAACTATCAGATTCCTTGTTTACCCTACATTAGTGTTTAGCATGCACCTTATTTTTATTTAATTGTTCATATTGTTACCCTCACATAAACCCAACAGATGTAGCTGAGTAACAAATGCAACAGTAATGATAGTGACGAGATCGAGCTTTCCACAGGCCTACTTGCACAGACATGGTGCACAAATTTGAGTATTTTATTTTTCTGCATTTTTTTCTTTTCTTTAAGAGAAATGCAATGAAATACTTTGAGAGCTTTTATTATACATTCAAAGGTCGTTCTCACAATCTTTCTCACTACCAACCTAGAGGCCCATCTTCTGGCCATTCATGGGATGACCTTGATTTGGAAGTCTTTTCCATCTCCTTTCAATCATGACCATGACGAAACCACCATGTGAGATGATCTTCACATTTGGGGGGCCATCTTTGTGATGTCATGCCCCTCCATCTATTAGGATCGACAAGTTGTGTGCATCGGACATACAAACCAATTCACCTACGATCTCTGAGACTCGGCAAAACAACTCATGCACATTAGATTAACATTTGAAATATACGGTAGCGGAACAAATAATATGAAATGAAACGTAAACTGATATATTCATTCTCATTAATCATGTATCAAGTTCATGTCAATGATTTGATATACACTACATAACAATAGTGCATCCCTAATTAAATGAGTATGCCTAAAGTTTTCTTGACTATGCATTCTTCTGTCCATCTGAAATCATCTACAATAAAATGGGTAGAGGTGGGGGTAACGAGATCAACATGAATGATTTCCTAGTCAAAGTGTTAAAATGTATTTTCTTAATCGGTGTTTATGAAAGTGTCCTAGCGAGTTCCATTTCCACAATGATGTCTTGTAGAGACTCTTTCAATCTTCTTAGTGATTAGTCATCTGCTTAAAGAATTGTAGAGATTTGTTTTAGTTTTTCGAACTTGTACTGCTAAAGAATGATCGCAGATATAATGATATATAATACCATGGGAGCCCATGGACGCTTCTTTTACCCACAGAGAAGGTAAGAGATGGCACTAGATATGGTCAAGAGGAGGACATGTTTCTTAATCTCTTCAATATTCTTGTTCTACATCTTCCTTTTATGCATGCATTTCTCCTCCTTAAAATATAAAATATGCATGAATATGTATATAGGGTGCACGGAGGGGATCTCAATCTTGATATTTTTAATGTGTTCGAACATTTCTCGTGATGTTTTATGCCCCTAGAATTTTGTGAATGTTGAGGGCAATTGTTTGAAGTTTTGGAATGCCCAATTCATGCAATAGGTCAGGACAATAAGTGGTTGTGGACCAGGTTGATCAAACAACTTGATAATATGATCGATCAATGGGGACTCATGTTTAATGGTTGATCAATTAAAGCAAGCTTGACTGATCAATCATGTATCGATCAATCGGTATTCCAGGTCAGCCATCAAATTGGGGACTATTGTAAGTGATCAATCAAGTTGATTGGATGTTCAATCACATATAGTTTTAGAAAAAGGATTAATTATAAAATTATACAAGGCAATCACATAATTGAAAAGATGATAAATTAATTTACTTGGAGCGATTGATCATATCATCTCTTGAGAAACCCTACCATTAACTTGTCAAGGTGATTGACCATGTTTCATACTGTGACCAATCAAAAGGAAATGGAATGATGGTTATGTTTCGATAATGAAAGGCACCACCAAAATAGCAACTCGAGGTGATTGAATAAACCAACCATGGCGATCATGGCATAATTATTAGTTTTTTGTTTTTCCAAGTTGATTTCAAATATGGTACACACATATATCGCAATCACTTGCTTGTATACTTGTTTACATGATTGCAGATTGTTTGAGCATCAAAAGCTCTTCGAAGTGAACTTCAACAACAATGTTGCAAAAGAGTAACATTTTTTTATTGTTCGAAAATAAGTTGTTGTATTAGTTACATTCTATTGGAAGAAGTTGTAACCTTAGCTGCATCTTTAGAAATTTCAAATCAAGATTATCAAAGAATACGATCCACCTTGCTTACTGATCGATCAATCTTGATCGACCAACTGAAATTACTGAGCGACAACCTATGATCGACAAACCCTTGATGATTATCGATCACAATTTGAATTCAGGCATGCTAACAGTCACAAAATAATTGACCAACACTTTTATCACGATAAATCATATTGACATGAATGATTATACAATTTCACTAATCGACCAGTCTTGCAAATTTTCATCGATTTCTTACCTATTTTTTTTCCAACAATCATATTTTTTTGTACATCTATATAATGGACCTCGTACCCATATTGGAAAACACAACAATCACTCTAACTTTCTCTAGTGAAGCAAGAAATTATCTGTGAGTGATATTCTATCATTCTCTCTCTTATTCTTCGAGTTCTTCAATATTTTTGAGGAGAATATTTTATGAAGATAGATTTATATAAGAAACCAATTCAAACAAGCAACATTCGATCACTGTTTGTTCTTTGAGATCTTCTAATTCTAGTTTGAACTCTTTGGACAAGCTTCAAGCTTGGGTGTTACTTATTCTGTGATATTATTTATTATTCACTTTGTTCGATTTACCCTGTAGACACCAATTGATGGGTGTGGGAACCCACGGCTCAAGAAACCCAGTGCAATGACTCTGCTCTATGCACAAGAGTGCTTGACGCACAAGAGTGCTTCACGTACAGAGGCATTGCATGTAGGAGTCTTGTGCTCCGATCTGGAATAGTGCATGCGCACATGCCTCGTACAGATGTGGCAGCGCTGGTGGCAATAGAAGGGTTGTAATGTTGTTCGCACAATGATATCGGAAGCCACAGTGGTCTGGCAACAAACCAGGTATGAAAGCAAGCCCTATGCGGCGAAAGTGGCTTCGGTGAGGGATGCGAGTCACCATTAATGATTGAGCCAGAGGTGATGGTGAGTTTTTGGGTTCATGATTCGATCTAGAAATGTTGCTCTAAGACCATGTGAAGAACATTGAGAACAAATGGAATACTTTATTCAAGGGGTATGGGATTTATAACATGGAACCCTAGATCCCAAAAAGTGATAATTACATAAGTAACCCCAAAGGGGGCTTACATGACCCAATAAATAAAGAGATAAAGAAAATAATCAAATGCAAATAACTCTAACACACTTTATGAACAATTCATTTACAATGTATTAAGACATTTCAATGTAATCTTTGCAATTGTAATCAATGTACAATGATAGATCCATGTCTATCATTGTACTTAGATTAGTCTACATATATTTAAATATTCACATCCTTCCTTTTTCTTTTCTTTTGAAATTTTCTTTTACAAAGTAAAGATGGATATAAACCACTTCGTCCATGTCATAAAAGATGACTAGTTAATATTATAAATAATAGTGATTATTTTTGTAATCAATGTTAGATAAAAAAACCTTATTTATCCTAACAAAAATATTTTTTTAAATGGCTTAAGTTTTTATGAAGAACTTGCATGACACAAAGAGTTTTCATAGTTAACCTTAAGAGAAATTGTTTTTTTTCTAAGGATTGATTTACACATTTTAATTTGATGACCTCCCTAGGAAAGTAGTTTTTAAAACTAAAAAAATACTCCAAGTATGTTTTTAATATTATCTATTTTAAGAGGGATAAGTACGTAAAATATCCGTTTTTTCTCATTTTAACTTGGAGGTGTTCCTAAACCAAATTCATCGTCATCTTCGCTCCTCCTCTCCCATTCTCTCTTCTACCTTTTCGAAGCATGAGCTTCTCACTCTCTGCAACACCCAACGCAAGAAGCCCCCGCAGTTCCTCTCTTCACAAACCCAAATCTCCACCTACGCCAAAAATTCTATTGACCCAATTCCTCAACCCTCTACTCAAATCACCCGCTTTCCCCTTAAAAACACAATCTTCAGTTCCGCTCTCCCCGCATGCCAAACATAACCACGCAAATCCAGTTCCCAACGTCCCTCTTCTTGAGTTCTCTCTCAGAAAGCTGGCATTTTTTGCACTTGGTTCGGTTCTGTCCTTTGCAAGCTTCAACACCAGACCTGCTATGGCCGATTTGGGCACAAAGACTGCACCTTTGGAGGAGAAGCTGGAGACCCAGACAGAGAATGATGAGGACGAGGGTGGTTACATGGAAATATTGAAGAGGAACCCGGGAGACGTGGAGGCTCTGAAGATGGTTCTTTATGGGAAGATGAGGAAGGGGAAGATGGATGAAGCTGTCAAGTTTGTGGAGATGTTGGTGGATGTGGAACCCGAGCAGGTGGAATGGAGGCTCCTGCAGGCTCTTTCTTATGAGATGATGGGGCAGTTGGGGAAGGCCAAGACGCTGTTTAAGGAGATACTGAAGGAGAGGCCTTTGCTCATCAGAGCTTTACATGTATGCTGTTGATTCTTATGTGCAAATCGCTCTGTTTTGGTTTCTTTATTTGCCTTGCTTTCGTATGTTGCAGTAAACTGAATTTTAGAAATCCTTGTCTATTATCAGATTCCCTGGTTCTCTCCTCTGATTTTAGAAACCCAAGGATGACTACTGCTGGACAGTTGTCGTCCAACCATCATGTACACAGGCATGTTTCCAGACAACTCAGGTCACCCCCACAGTTCCACCCCGAGTAAAAGTTGCCCAAGTAAAATTTTGTGTTTTCTCAAGTAACAAAAAAAAAAGAATTCTCATCCCAGATAGCGCATAAATTTAATTTTTAAAGAAAAAATGACCTCTATCCGTTAATGGTGTTCAGCCACAACGTACAAAGTAACATGAAATGCCTTTCGTCTTATATTGTTCAGGACTGAAATAAAGCCTTGACATGGTTAACGTTCTCAACAGTCAACATAGAATCCTTCATGGTGAAAAATAATCCCATTCCACGCCATCCATGGCCCACATAAAGGTTAGGGACTTAATGCGAGCCCCAATTGGCCCGAATCTATTGGTGTTAAGTGTTAAGAGAAGTTTAGAAAGACTTCAAAAAAAAAAGAGAGAAGTTTAGAAACTCTCTAAGCTGGAAGAGTCAAGCCACACAATGGAAGATCTTAAGCAACATTGCCCAATACCCTTCCAGAATGACATGGAGTAGATAGTCCATCAAAGAGAAGCAGAAAGCTGTTTTGAGATCCCATAATTCCCTAACATGCACAATAAGTCATGGACCTCTCATAACCTAGCCGTCGACATCGCCAAAAGAGCCTTATTTATCTCCTTAAGCATTGAGACCCCTAATAGGCCTCAAGACTTCTAATCCACCAATGACATACCCCGAATCTCCTTTCCCGAGGGTACCTAAAAAATTCCTTATCACCACATCTAAACTTACTGGAGATGAACAACTCATGATTCACTGACGAAATAAATACCAACAGACCACCAAAGAGAGATAAGACACTATCTACCTATGCCGTTTATGCTACGACAACCACTCCACCTGCTCAAGCATCCCACTTGTTAGTGGAATCTCAAGATAGGATAATGGGAGGCTCCTATAAGGTTTAGCTAGGATCTACCCACATTCCTCCAATTCCCCATCTGAGAGACCAACTTGAACACAAGTCAATTTCATTCTATGGAAATCGAGATCAAATGGCAACATCAACAACAAAAATTTCTCCCACATCAAGTAGGCTCATCTACATGGATTCTTTACCTCTATTCAGTTCTATTTTGGGTCATTCTCGAACTTAAATCTAAACAATCAAGATCCGAAATGATAATCTGTCTCCTTCCAATAATTTTTGGACCTTATTCGCCCTTTCTTTGCTATCTCAACATCCCAAATCTCACATCTTCTAATTGGTGCATCAATGAACCTCCTTTACAAATGGTCTAAGCCACCTTAAGCGGTTCTCTTTCATACCTTTTATCGGAGCTACACCAACTATCCTTTTGATCACATCATTCCGAATTCGATCTTTTCATGTATAATCACACATCTACAGAAGCATTTTCATATATATTACTATCATTCTCTGCACACGTTTATGGTTTATAGACCAACATCCAGATTCATAGAGCGTAGTAGGTCTTACGACTGCTTTGTAATACTTTCCTTTGATTTTTAAAGGAATTTTCTTATCACATAGAATGGTAAAGGCTCCTGTTAACTTTAGCGAGCTTGCATTTATTCCGAATAACATCTCCAACGATTTCCCCATCATATTGCAAAATAGATCCCACGTATCTAAAATGATCTCTCTTATGAATGTGATCTTTTCCAATTTTTACCTCATCACCACTTCCGTCATTTGTGCACTTCATATGTCCAGTCTTAGCCCCACTTATCATTCTTTGCACATGTTTATAGTTCACAGACCAACATTCAGATCCATAGAGCATAACAGGTCTTATGACTGCTTTGTAATACTTTCCTTTGATTTTCAAAGGAATTTTCTTATCACATAGAACAATATTGGCTCCTCTCAACTTTAGCCAGCATACATTTATCTGAGTAACATCTCCGACAGGTTTCCGCATCATGTTGCAAAATAGATTCCAAGTATCTAAAATAATCTTATGAATGTAACTTTTCCACTTTTTACCTCAATTCCTTCACCAGTTCCATCATTTATGCACTCCATACGTTCACTTTTAGCCCTACTTATATAAAATTCTTTTATATCTCAGGCATGTCTCCAAACCTCTAGCTTCTCATTTACTCCATCTCTAGTCTCATTCACTAACATAATATCATCGCAAACAACATACACCAAGTATCTCATCCTGATTGTGACTAGTCAGTTCGTTTATAATCAAAGTAAAGATGATTGTACTCAAAGCTGAACCTTGATGCATACCGCTGCTAATGTCAAAATAATCGATTTCCTAGATTGGATCCTTACACAAGATAAACCTCGATCATATATATTCTTTATAAGGTTAATGCACATGACATGTATTTGTCTCTTCTCCAAAACTCTCCACAAGATCTCATGTGGGATTGAATCATAAGCCTTCTTTAAATCAATAAAAATCGTATGGAGTTTCTTCCTTTTAACTCTATAAATCTCCATTGCTCTCCTGAACATGTGGATAGCTTCAATAATTGAGCGACCTGGCATGGATCCGAATTGATTATCTATTACTTTGGAAACTTGCCTTGGCCTTCTTTTGATCACATGTTCTCAAATTTTCACAGTATAATTCATTAGTTTGATACCGATTCGAACCGTTTTCGTGGAGAGAAAATAATGAGTTGTTTATTCATGAAACCCTAGAGTTCACTTATATAGAGTAGAAACATATTGGGTAAATTACATAATGTAGACAGCAAGAAAAGAAAATACATAAAAGTGATAGAAGATAACTAATATCTTAACACTCTTCCTCAAGCTAGAGCATAGATATCAATTATGTTCAGCTTGGAACAACATCTTTAGAATGACATTCTAGCTAGGATCTTGGTGAATATGTCTGTTGTATGATCTCCTGAGTTGACATGAGAGGTAAAGATAAAACCCTTTTGAATCATGTCTCGAGTATAGTGGCAGTTTACCTTGATATGCTTAGCCCTCTCATAGAATGCTGGATTGTTGGCAACGAAAAGAACAACTTGGTTGTCGCATTGGAGATGCATGGGAAGAGGCACCTCAACCGTTATGTCGGTAAAAACATACCTGACCACTTCATCTATGTACTCCCCTGTGCAATGGCTCTGTACTCTGATTTTGGACTAGATTTGACGACCACAGTCTGCTTCTTGCTCTTCCATGACACCAAGGAATTCCCTATGAATATTGTAAAGCAAGAGGTAGACTTCCTGTCTTGGGCACCCACATAATTTGCATCTGCACAAGCTATAATGGTAAGAGATGTGCTTCTGCTAAATAAAAGATCAACGCCAGGTGAGGTCCTTAGATACCTCCGAGTCATATGGACTGCTTCCGTATGTGCTTGTCTAGGCTATTCCATGAATTGACTCACTCTGCTCACTGTAACAGATATATCTGGCCTAGTGATGGTCATGTATAGGAGCTTCCCAACGAGTTTCTTGTACCCCCTCTTGTCTACCTCCTCAGTGTCATCATCATATAACTTCATGTCAGGTCCATAGGAGTAGTGACACGCCTACAATCTGCCATGCCCTTCTCAAAGAGAAGATCTGTATTGTACTTCCTCTAAGCCATCACAAGCACTCGCTGGTTCCCGGCGAACTTCAATCCAAGGAAGTAATGTATATTACCAAGGTCCTTGGTTACAAACTGCTGACCAAGGAAATCCTTAGCTGCTTGGATACCCTGTACATCATCCTCTGTAACAATGATATCATCAACATAAATAAATATGATAACTATACCTCCTCGAGACCCCTGAACAAACGGTGAATGGTTTGCAGTCGATCACACGAACCCCTGCTACTTTATCAAGTCCGAGAGCTTCTGAAACCATACTCTTGGACTTTGCTTAAGGCCATGGATAGCCTTATAAAGTCTGCAGACCTTCTGACATCCCCCTTTAGCAACGAACCCATGTGGTTGCTGCTTGTTGACTTCGACTTCCTCCTGCAGGTCACCATAAAGAAAGCATTCTTCACATCAAGCTGATATAAGGGCCAATCATGTGTCACTACAACAGAGAGAAGAAACCACAGTACAGAATGCCGAGACACTGGGAGAAAGTATCCTGATAGTCTACCCATATGTCTTGGTGAACCCACGAGCCACAAGCCTTGGCTTGTAGCGATCCACATTGCCATCTACTCAGCGCTTCACCGTGAACACTTGCATCCCACGACAGATGCTCCTGTAGGAGATGTAACAATGCTCCACGTGTCACGTGACTGTAACACGACCATCTGCTCCTGTAGGTGTATCCATGTCTTCCTTCTCATCTTGAGTCAATGTCGCATGCATCTTCTCCATGTCTTTCAACGCCTTTGTGACACCTTGTTGGATGAGGATCGACTCCATTCTGACCTTCCACAAGCCAAAGCCGACATTGCGGTCGAAGTTCTCGATCTCAACTTCATCGGCATCGTGGGTGTTGGATCGGATTGGAGATGATATGTTGTGGAAGTCTCAACACAAAGCAAAAATCGTCAACCATACAGATCTAGATGGGACTCTCAATGAGAGGCACAAGATCACCAAAGGCTATAATAGCCGTTTGTGAATAACGATCCAAATACGCAATCAGCCACAAGCAACCATGAAGAACACATGACTTAAATAGAAAAACCCCACCGATGTAGTGGGGAAAAACTTGAGGCAAAGAGAGCTTCCACTATAACGAAAACCTGGAGTACATATACAAAACCCCATGAGGCGACATTCTCCCGAAATGAGACTCTCAGATGACCCATACCTTAACTTTAGACTACATATATATAGGGGTAATTGGTTAACGGAAATTGAGTAGGTCGAGGTCCGTTTACGAAATGTATCCAGATCGATATCATGCTGGAGCTTTAAGGTGTATCTCAACACCATGGTAAAACCACCACTAGATATGATGGTTGTTGGATCCAAGTGGGGTTTCCTTTGTAAAGCACAATCGAGACAAATTAGTTACTTATTATAAGAATAAACTTGTTGTGAGGGGGTTTACATCGATATCTAGTTGGGCTTCTTGAAATATTCTATAATGCCTTTCGAGTGCACTCATCGGGTTCTCTTCTTGGTTGCTATGCACATTATTTGCTCTTTACACTAGTTGTATGTTAAGAATGCATTCTATAGAAGGAGAATGATGAATTGATTATCGGTGGGAGCTATAGGGTTCTCTTGTATAGAGATGAGAAATCCTAAACAGCAAATTACATAATAGAGACAAAAGATATAGATATACATAAAAAGATAAAGATAGATAAATATATCTGTAATCACTCCCCTTCAGGATGAAGCATAGATGTTAATCATGCTCAGCTTGGAATAACATCTCTGGAATGGCCCATTGGCTAGAGCCTTGGTGAACGCATATGCTGTATGTTCCCTTGAGATGCTGTGAGAAGTGGAGATAAATTCCTTCGAGTATAATGACAATCTACCTCAATGTGATTGGTCCTCTCATGGAAGGCAAGGTTGTTGGCAATGAAAAGAGCAACGTGGTTATCACATTGAAACTGCAGCCAGGAAGAGGCACACCGATAACTAAGTCTGTCAGAATGGATTTGACCCACATCATGTAGGTGCTCCCTTACTTCATGGCTTTGTACTGTAACTCAGTATTAGATCTAACAACTACTATATGCTTCTTGCTCTTCCATGACACTAAAAATTCCCTATGAATACTCCAAAGGAGGAGGTAGATTTCCTTTCCGTAGTGTATCTTGTATACTCTGCATCCACACAATCTGTGATGGCCAGAGATGTCCCTGTGCTAAAAAAACAATCTTGTACTTGAAAACTTCTTTAGATACCTCAGGATCACATGAACAACATCGATGTGGGCCTATCTCGGATGCTCCATAAATTGGCTCACTTTAATCACAACAAAGGAGATATCTGGCATAGTAATAGGTGCTTCCCAACGAGCTCCCTGTATCTTTGTCTGTCCACTTCGTCTCTCAAAGGAGATATGCAACATACTTCCTCTGGGTCATATCACAAGATCCCGCCAGTTCCCGACAAACTCAAGCCCATGAAGTATCATAATTCGCCAAGGTCCTTGATGATAAACTTCTTCTATCCAAGGAATTCCTTAACTGCACTAATGCCCTGTACATCATCTCCTTGAACAATGATATTGTTAACATACAACATAATTACAACGATGCCTTTCTGAGACCTTTAAACAAAAAGTGAATGATTTGCAATTGATCTCATGAACCCCTGGTGCTCTATCGAGTTCGAGAACTTTTGAATCCATGCTTCAGGACTCTGCTTAAGGCCATAGATAGACTTATGAAGCTTGCAAACCTTCTGACACCCCCTATCAATAGTGAACCCAGGTGGCTACTGCATATATACCTCCTCCTGCAGATAACCATATAGAAAAACATTCTTGACATCCAACTAAGATATGGACCAATCTCGTGCTGTTGCAAGTAAGAGGAGGATCCAAGGAGTAGAATGACAGGCTAGTAGAGAGAATATGCCCCGATAATCCACCCCATAGGTTTGGATGAACTCACGAGCCAAAAGACGATCCATGTAGCAAATAGTGCCGCCTTTGGATGATGCTTCACTGTAAACACCTATTTGCAACCAACCACGGATGCCTTAGTAGGAGCAAGTAACCATGCCCTATGTGCCACGAGACTAGAGTGCTGCCATCTCCTCCTCCATAGAAAGATGCCATTGACTGCATCATATATCCTCATGATATGTTTATGGTATCTCCACAGCTAAGACCTACAACAACTCTCCTGAATTCCGCAGACAAATGCCCCAAAGTGACATGTACAACAAGATGATATGTAGTACAAGTATGCCTCTGCATCTGAATAACAATGGGTTGATCCATATCTTCTGAATGATCTGTAACCTGAGGTGCTGCTCAACCTGTAAAGTGTCATGCAGAATAGACAAATCCACTACCATCAGTAGAAATCAAGTGCTCAGAATTTACCTGGGACGTGCTGCATGGGGAAGGCCAAGGCTGAGCGACACGAGGTGGAGGTGGTGGAAGCATAGGAGGAACCATAGGAAGAGGTCGTGGTGGCATAGGAGGGGGTATGCACATCTCACCAGACTCATACATGGTCATCATGTCACCAATAGGAGTAAAGTACACAACCGATTAAAAGGAAGTGACATTAGTACTAACGTAGTACTTCCGTCTAACTGGATCAAACCATTGTACCTTTTTCGGATCTGGGAGTATCCCACAAAGACACACTAGACAATTCTAGGAGAGAGCTTGTCACTCCAGGGTCAGATGGTGAAAAAAGCCACTGAACCAAAGACACGAGGTATTAGAGAGAAGATACCTTTATTAGGAAACACAAATGAAAGGAACCTTTTTGTCTAACACAAATGATATAATTTGGCTGACCATATAGCAAGTAGCGGGAATGACATCCGGCCATGGTTTCAGATTTCGCGAAATTTCGACGAAATTTCGGCGAAATTTCGGTTTCTACAAGGAACCGAAATCTCGAGCGAAATGGCGATATAAGGGTAGTTTTCGGTCATTTCTTCACAAATGGTGGTCGACATGGGCGAAATGTCGTCGAAATTTCGACGAAATATCGTATCGACATGGTATCGATATGATATCCGAAATCGATATTTAAACCCTTGCATCCGGCTAACCATATAACATGCAATGAGGATAGTATCTCCCCGACAATAATAGGGAGCACGACTCTGAATAAGAAGGATCCTGGCTAAATCAAGAAGATGCCGGTGTTTGCGTTCGACAACGTCGTTCTGCCGAGAAGTGTAAGGGCAAGACGCTTGATGTAAATGTTAAGGAGCCTGAAGAACTGGGATAACCGAGTAGTACAAAACTCCAAGGCATTATCATAGTGAACATATTTAACCTTAGTAAAAAAAATATTCTTTATTTCATAAATACAAACATTGAATGACAGACCCAACCTTAGTCTTGTTTTTCAAAGAAAAACTCATGATAGTATAGAGTAATAATCTAAAGTTACTAGATAAAACTTGTGCCCCTAATGATCAGGGACACGACTGGTACCCTAAATATCAAAATATACCATCTCAAATCAATAACTACTACTACAACTTTGTCGACCAAGACAACTAGAATGGTGATGCTTTCCAAGTTGGCAAGCCTCGCATTGAAAGGTAGTTCGAGACTTAATATGAGGGATGGATCTATATAGCTTCTGCAGAGGAAGATGGTCGAATCAAATGTGCCACATATAACAGGAAATTGACCTAGTGATAATGGAAGAAGTACTAGCATATAGAGATTGGACCAGTCTGTGCCATGGGTATATCGTGAAACACAAGAGAAGAGGGGTCGAATATGGAACGACAATGTAAATTCTTGGTGATATGACTTGTTGAGGGAAAATAATGAATTGCATTCTCGTAAGGCCATAGGGTTCTCTTATATAGAGGAGAAACCCGTTGGGTAGATTACATAATGAAAACTGAAAGAATAGAAAATATATAAAAGAGATAAAAGATAGAAAATATCTCAACACCCCCCCTCAAGATGGAGAATAGATATCAATCATGCTCATCTTGGAACATCATCTCCGGTAAGGCTTTATGGCTAGGACCTTGGTAAGTACATACATCTACTGTCTGATTATCCTGAGCTAACATAAGTAGTGGAGATAAGGCCCTTCTGTATCTATCTCGAGTGTAGTGACAATCTACCTCAATATGCTTGGTCCTCTCATGGAAGGCTGGTTTGTTGGCGATGAAGATAGATCTGGTCCACATCATTTTTGTGCTAGCTTGTGCCATGGCCCTGTATTTTGATTTTGCATTGGATTTGGCAACCACAATATGTTTCTTGCTCTTCCATGACACCAAGGAACTCCCTATGCATACTGCAAAGTCAGAGATAGACTTCTTATCTTCAAGGTTGCAGAAATCGGTACTCGGTACTCGGTCGTTGGGGTCACTGATTAAGGATTAATCGGTAGTCGGGCAACTAATCGGATTTAGTCGGCCATTAATCGTTTGTTTGAAATTTTCAATTATTTTAAATATATAAATCATTTTTTATACATATATTCTTATATATTTGCATAGATTTGTACATTTTCTATACTATCATAATGAAAGAAAAGTAGTAATATGGCATATTGGTGCATTTTTTTTCCAAAAATATGGCATATTGGTGCATTTTTTCCAAAAATCTGAAACAAGAGATCGATGACATCTATGAAGTGTCACTGATTTCTTTTTGCTTCATAGATAGTCCAAAAGACACTTCTTAATCAGCTTCTTTTTTGAGCTTGGATCCATGAAGATGACTAATAAGTTCAGCAAGCACCAGGTGTACACTGGATTCAACTTTCCTTGATGGCATGCCAACTTTCTGAAATTCGGATCCTGATCTTCAGATTTTAAGTTTAGTTAACTTCATTCTATTGAATAATCTATGCAATCAGAAGCATAAGGCAAATAAATTGTTGGTATGCGTCATGTTATTTATCAAATGGTTTGGAAATTAACTACTCATTATTACCTGGATTTTCTTAAGTATTATGTTTGATTTGTAATAGCTAAGTGCAGACTATAGTATCCTTTGATGTTTCTTTTGAATCACTTCCACATTATGTCAATTATGAGGTATGATTTTGGAATGTGGCGTCCTCCTTTCCTTTCCTGTTAGTTTGATCTTTCTCATGATCAGATATATATACTGTTTATTATGGTGTAAAGGTATATATCATATCAGACATTCAGTCTCATGCATTCCCATCATCAAGACAATCCTTTGAAAACATATTTGATCTACTTGAGCCTGTAATCTGTATCATAATGCAATCTGATCCTTTTGTTGTTTATTCCTTTTGAAGTTCTAAAGCGGGTTTAATAGATTGCCATTTGCCATATACTCCATCTACTGAGTACAATAGATTGCCATATACTCCATCTACTGAGTACAATATGTTAGCTTTTAAAAAAAGTAAAAATAAAATAAAAAGGTTCTATGTAAAAGTCGACCGAGTAGTCGACCGACTAGGCCGACTAGTCATGCTGATTAATCAGGTTGACCGACTAATGGCCGACTAGGCCTAGTCGAATCGGCTACCCCCCACGACTCGACTAGTCGGACCAACTAGTCGGCCGACTTTTACAACAATGCTTATTTTTGAGACACCCTGGATAATCTGCATCTGCACAAACTGTAACGACAAAGGATGTACCATTGTTGAATAGAATATTTATGCCATGTGAGGCTTTCAGGTACCTCAGAATCATATGGACAACATCCATATATGTCCGTCTAGGCTGCTTTATAATCTGACTCACTTTGCTCACTGCAAAGTATATATTTGGCCTGGTGATGGTTACATAAAGCTTCCCAACAAGCTCCCTGTACATCCTCTTGTCGCCTCCCCTGTGTCATCATCATAGAGCTTCATGCTCGGGTATAGGAGCAGTGGTAGGTCTGCAATCTGCCATGTCTGTCTCAGAAAGAAGATATGTAATGTACTTCCTCTGGGTCATCACAAGACCTTGTTGGTTCTTGGCGAACTCCGATCCAAGGAAGTAGCGTAGGCTACCAAGGTCTTTGGTCACAAGCTGCTGACATAGGAAATCCTTAGCAGCCTGGATGCCCTACTCGTCATCCCCTGTAACAATGATATCATCAACATATACAAGCATGTCAACTGTACCTCTCTGAGTCCTCTGAACAAACAATGAATGATCGGCAATCGATCTCACGAATCCCTATTGTTATATTAAGTCCGAGAGCTTCTAGAACCATGCTCTTGGACTTTGCTTAAGGCCAACAACGAACTCAGGTGGCTGTTGCATGCAAACCTCCTCATGTAAGTCACCATAGAGAAAATAATTCTTCACATCAAGCTGATAGAGGGGCCAATCTCGTGTCACTGCAACATATAGAAGTATACACAGAGTAGAATGCCTGGCCACTGTAGAGAATGTATCCTGATAGTCCGCCCATATGTCTGGATGAAGCCACATGCCGCAAGTCTCGTCTTGTAGAGATCTACACTGCCATATACTCGGTGCTTCAGTGTAAACACCTACTTACACCCAACAACGAATGCACCAATTGGAGTTGAAATAAGACTCCAAGTGCCACGCGACTGTAGTGCGACCATCTCCTCCTCCATAGCAAGATGCCACTAACTATCTTGAATGACCTCCTGTCGTCCGTGGTATCTCCACAGCTAACAGTACCATGATAAATCCAATGAAATCCTCTGAAAGTCTGCTCAAAGAAAGTTGGGTTACAAGAGGATATGAAGTACAAGTACGCCTCTGCTTTTGCAGAGCAATAGACACATCGAGACCATTTGCCACATCATGAATCTATAAGCTTCCCTCTTGAGAGGGTACCTGCTCATCCTGTAAAGAATCATGTTGCATAGACAATTCAGTAGTGTCATCAGTAGAAACAATATGCTCATTACATATCCGAGGCATGCTGGATGATGAGGAAGACCTGTGAGCAGGGGGAACAGAGCGAGACCTGCTGTTAAACATACGTGGTAAAAACCGAGTCAAGGCGGGTGGTGGTCCAGAGGCAACCACAAGAGGTGGTATAGGTACTGGAGGTGGTTATGAGGGAGGTGATGGAGGTGGGTAGAGCAGGTGCAGGAGGTGGTAGAGCTGTAGGAGGTGGAGGCATGTAGACCTCCTCATCAGAGTCAGATAGGGCCAATCTATCACCTGTAGGAGAGAAATACATAACATATTCAAAGAATGTAACATTAGCACTGACAAAGTATTTCCGTCTAAGCGGATCAAAGCAAACGATACCCTTTCTGGGTACGACACCAGCCAACAAAGACACACTTGACAGCTCTAGGGGAGAGCTTGTCACGATCAGGAGAAAGATTGTGAACAAAGGTCACAGATCCCAACACACGGGGTGTAAGGGAGAACATATCCTTCTCGGGAAACGCAATCCAGAAAGGAACATTTTCTCCCAAAATAGAGGATGGCATATGGTTCACTAAGTAGCAGGCAATGAGAACCGCATCACCCCAATAAGAGTGAGGAGCACAATTCTGAATCATAAGGGTTCTGGTCACATCGAGTAAATAACGATGTTTATGCTCAACAACACCGTTCTGTTGAGATGTATAGGCACACGAGGTCTGGTGTACAATGCCAAGTGACCTGAGAAACTTGGATAGCTGTAAAGTGCAAAACTCTAAGGTATTATCAAAACGCAAATACTTGACAGTAGCAAAAAAATATTCTTTATCTCATTAATAAATGACTTAATGACAGACCCAACCTTAGACTTATTCTTTTACAAGAAAACCCAAGAAATTCTAGAATGTCATCAACAACAACCACATAAAAATGATACCCTTGGTGATTAGGGACAGCATGACTCGGCCCCCATATATCTAAGTGAAGGAGCTCAAACAACTGAGAACTGCTCCGACTCTGATGAGATGGAAATGAAGAACAGTGATGCTTCCTAAGCTGGCAAACCTCACACTTGAAGGAAGATCGCGTGGAGATCTGTGGGAGCACACGATACTTCTACAGAGGAAGGTGGCCAAAACGAAGGTGCCACATGTACAACGAGATTGGTTCAATAGGAATCGTAGAGGCACTAGCACGAGTAGGCTGTACCAGTCTGTAGAGCCTTCGCTGCTCATGTCCACATCCAATCACCTTGCCCGTGAGTATCCTGAAACACAAGAGAAGATGGGTCAAAAATAACACGACAATGCGGATCCTTTGTAATCTGACTAACAGAAAGCAAGTTCATCTGAAAATCAGGAGCATATAAAACATTCTGCAGATGCATGGATGACGTCAAATGCACCTCCCCTGGTCCTATGATGGGCAAGTGAACCCCATTTGCAATGACGACCCATCTACCAGGGGGTATAGACCTGTAAGACCTGAACTGGACTATGCCTCTACACAGATGGTGAGAAGCACTGGAGTCCATGATCTACTCTATCATATATATACTGCTACAACCAGTAAAAGCATATGTGATACCTGAGGAGCACGAAGAGACCCTAGTTGCGTCTGCAGTATCCGTGGATCCTGTAGTGGTAGTGCCAGCCATTGGAGTCATAATCTCTCGTATACAATTGACAATGTCATTAAGGCATGGATCTGCCCGAGGAGCTGTAGTGTCTGAAGGTTCAATCTGCTCCCGAGCAGATGCAGGGTATCCATGCTTCTGATAGCATGTATCCTCATAGTGTCCTGGACGATGACAATAGGTGCAGGGACCACTCTGACGTCCACCACCTCTTACCACATACTACACCCTCTGAATTGAGTAGAACCTTCTCTGCTGCAAGAAGCAACCATCGCTAAGGAAAGTTGTGCGGTGGCAGCAGGTGGAATAAGAAGCATGTTGAGACGACTGTAAGCCTCCTCCATGGGAGGTATGGCCGCCCCAGTAAGGAGCTGTGCTCATGTTGCCTCGTACTCTAGGTCAAGCATAGCCAAGAAAACTCCAACCATCGTGGAGTTCTGTATGCCATCCGCTGCTCTGTGGAGGTCGTAATCGACATGAAGCTGTGAAGCTTCTTGAACATGCCACGAAGCGAGGAGTAGAACATGTGCAGTGGACGGTCATTCTGCTTTGTCCTATATATGTCAAACTAAAGCTGAAGGATCTTGACCTCATTCTTCGATTGGGCATAAATGGATGCCGGAATATACCACATCATCTTGGCAGTGGGCCGGTTCACAATATCATTGGCTATTTCTGTGGTGAAGGTCTCAGCGAGCCAAATACACGCATACGCGTCATCTTGCTTCCACGAAGCATTGTCCCCAGTCTTGTCCGTCGGCTCTGGCTTTGTCAGAATGTGCTCTTTGTTGTTGCATTGCATAAGGGTCAGAAACTGCATAGACCATAACTCATAGTTGGTCTCATCCATCTTCAAGATGGGAGCCGGGCCCTTGAAGTCACCGAACGAAGAGAAGACATCACCCTTGTTTTCTGACATGATGAAAGAAGGCTGAAAAACGGATCTCGACTGGTGAAGTAGACCGAATTGAGGAAGTCTGCACGATCATATGAAGGATTGATTGTACTTGTAGACTCATACATTTGTCCTTGTTACTCCTCAAGCCGCGTTAAGGCCAAAAACTGAGATTTATAGGTCTGAAATCTTATTTTCCGATCAAAATTAGACCATTTTAGCGTGCATTTTGATGACGGAGAGGAGAGAAAACCGCCACGAGGCTGTTGGCGACGTATAAAGTCACGCGAGGAGGTGCTACAATGTGCAACAACAGCCCGACGGTGGTGCGCGTAGGTGCGATGGTGCGCTGGAGCCCTCCGCAGTTGCATAGAGACATGAAGACATGCTGGGCTGCTCGCGGTGTTGTTGGGTTTCCTCCGAAGGGGAGGCAGAAGAGTGCAGTGCGGCTGCAAGGTGCAGTGGTGGCACTCGACACGGAGGAGGCTGCGAGTGTGGTCTAGGGCACAGTGGGGTACGAAAACTCCGGAGTAGGGCCATCGCTCTGATGCCAAGTTGAGAGAAAATAATGAATTGCATTCTCATGAGGCCCTAGGGTTCTCTTATATAGAGGAGAGACCTATTGGGTAAATTACATAATGAAGATGGAAAGAATATAAAATACATAAAAGAGATAAGAGATAGAAAAGATCTCAACATGACTAATAGATAATAAATTCATTGAAAAATCACGAGCATAAAGAACATTCTGCAAGTGCATAAATTGTGTCAATCGAATCTCCCCCTATTTTATAATGAGAGAATGTGTCCCATCAGCGATAACAATGGATCTTCTAGGATAAATTGATATGTAGGAAGTGAGTTGAGCTATGTCTCGACATAGGCAATGACATGCACCTGAATCCATGATCCACTCCAAGATGCTTGCCATGTTGCAACTAGTAACGATATACACTATACCTAAAGTAGTGGCTAATGTTGAGACCGCGATGTCAAACAGGCCCGATGGAGCACTAGAGGGTCCAAATGCTGAAGGCATAATCTCCCTTGATCGGGAGACAAACTCATCAAACCTTATGTCAATAAAGGTGGCAGGAGCAACATGAGTCTTAACTTGCTTTACTGCACGGGTAGAGGCTGGAAAGTTATACTTCGAATAGCATGTATCATTGGAGTGACTAGAGCAATGACAATAAATGCATAGTTGACGTGGACAAACACCTCCCCAACCATGAGAACCACATCCCATGAATTGAGAAAGTCTTCCTTTATTACGGGATGCGACCATAGCCGAGGAGGTCGGATTAGAGGCCAAAGAAGGGATTGTAATTCTGTTGAGTCTGTGTAAGCTTCCTCCACAGGAGGTATCATAGCATCCGTAAGTAACTGAGACCGTTTGGTATCATACTCAGAATCAAGACCCGCCATAAAGACATCAATCATGGTGACATTCCTGTACGGCTTCTACTGCTTTGGAGTTGCTGCCAGAAGCATGAAGCTGTAAATCTTTTCAAACATCCCCCTAAATGACATGTATAAGGTATGGAGAGGATGACCATCTTGTTTGACTGTGAAGATGTCGTGCTGTAGCTGTTAGAGATGAAAACAAATGTGATTATATTCGTATCCGATCCGCTATCATATTCGTTTTATACATATTTTGACATTCGTATTCGTATTCGTTTTAAAATAGATGCGGATATGGATATCACTTTAACTTTCGTTAATATTCGCATTCGTATTCGTATATTCGTTTTCGTCCATAAGTATAGTAATAGATTTATTTGTAACTGTGTGTAGCAACATTTTATGGTTGCATTCACCATATTTGATATAATTATTATGAAATTACTATATCTGGTATATCCATTTTTTGTATAAACCATCCCAAACATATATATTTTAAGTAATCTGTTAAAAATTTCTGTTATTATTCGTATATGATTCGTATTCGTGTTACATTCGTATTCATTTTTTAAGGATATGGTAACACATTTTTCACATCCGTCAATATTCGTATCCGCATTCATATTCGTATATTATAATGGATAAGGATATGATTATACGTATATTCATATCCGTATTCGACCGTTTTCATCCCTAGTAGCTGTAGTATCTTCGTCTCATTCCTCACCTGAGAGTCTGTGACGATAAGGATGTAGACATTGCCTTGGCAATGTGGTATGAAAAAACTAGCCTCGAGGCGGCTGAGGCGTACGCCTCAAGGTGAGACGGTCCTATTAGTCTTGAGGCGTGCACCTCGATCAAGTCCTGTGAGGCGTGCACCTCAGTCTAGTCCTGTGAGGCATGCACCTCAGGTGGCTGAGGCGTAGCCTCAAGGCGGTCGAGGCATTTTGTGAGGTGTTTTGCTTTTTTGAAGCATTTTTCTATGATTTTATTGGTTTATTTGGTAGTTTGAGAAGCTTATAAATATATGCTTGTTTAGGATAATGAATATACAAGATGAATGCCTAACTCCGATGTTTCTTTCGTGCCCATAATTTCATATTTATAATTAATTATATCCAACTATTTTGGCAAACTCTCACTATTTCACTCTTAATGAATGAATAAATATCAAATCAAACATATAAACTTAACGAGATTTGCAATATATATGAAGTAAAATGAAATGGACAGGGTTCACGATTTCTTATAACAACAACAAAGCTTTTTCCCACAATTAAGTAGAGTCGGCTACATGGATTCTTCGCCTCCATTCAGATCTATCTTGGGTCAATCCCGGGCTTATATCCACAAAACAAAGATCCATTCGTATGGTCTCTTTCCAACACTTCTTGGGTCGTCCCCGCCCTCTCTTAACCGGCTCAACATCCCGACACTCGCATCTCCTAACTGGTGCATCATCTGATCTTCTTTGCAATTGATCAAACCATCTTAAGCGGTTTTCTCGCATCTTATCCTCGATCGGAGCAACACCAACTTTCTTTCTGATTGCATCATTTCGAATCCGATCTTTACGTGTGTGTCCATACATCCACCTTAGCATTTTCATTTCTGCTACAGCCATTCTTTGCACATGTCTATGGTTCACATGCCAACAGTCAGATCCATAGAGCATATCAGGTCTCACAACTGCTTTGTAAAACTTTCCTTTAATTTTTAAAGGAATTTTCTTATCACAGAGAACAACAGAGGCTCCTCTCCACTTTAGCTAGCCTGCATTTTCTCTATTAGTAACATCTTCATCAATTTCCCTATCATGTTGCAAAATAAATCCTAGATATCTAAAAGAATCTCTCTTCTGAATGTTATCATCATCAATCTTCACCTCAATTCCTTCACCATTGCTTCCATCAAAGGTGCACTCCATATATTCTATCTTAGACCTACTTATACGAAATCCTTTACTCTCCAACTCATGTCTCCAGACCTCAAGCTTCTCATTTACTCTATCTCTAGTCTCGTCAATCAACACAATATCATCAACAAATAACATACACTAAGGCAACTCATCCTGAATGTGACTTGTCAACTCATCCATAATCAAAGTAAAAAGAAATGGACTCAAAGTTGAACCTTGATGTAAACCAATGTTGATGTCAAAATAGCCAGTCTTCCCAGACGGGGTCCTTACACAAGATAAAGCCCTATCATACATGTCCTTTATGAGGTTAATGTATAGGACATGCACTTGTCTCTTCTCCAAAACTCTCCACAATATCTCTCATGGGACAGAATCATAAGCCTTCTCCAAATCAATAAAGATCACATGGAGGTTCTTCCTTTTAGCTCTATAAATCTCCGTTGTTCTCCTCAGCAAATGGATGGCTTCAATAATTGAGCGACCTGGCATGAATCCGAATTGGTTTTCTTTGACGTTGGAAACTTGCCTCAACCTTCTCTCGATCACTCGTTCCCAAATTTTCATACATATATGTTAGACATATAACATAAAATTCTTCAATACATATTTAATCGTACTTTTAATTACAACAATATTTCAAAGATTTGCTCGAAATAGTTAGGATTCATGGTTTTTCATGCAACGATATATTATATCTTAGACACATAACATACATTTCTTTGACATATAGTCAATCATACTTTTAGTTACAACAATATTTCAGAGACATATACGTATTGTTTAATTCTTTCACAACATTTATAGACAATGAATTCCTCTTTGATTGGATGAAAATATGTAGAAAGGGATATGGTGTTGTTCTATCTTCTATTTTGAGGTTCTTATCTCTATTATTTCATCATATCTTTTAGTGTTAAGTATTAAATGCTGGCAAAGAAAATATAATTGCATTGACATATATATATATATATAATTATAGTTTTACGCATATTTTTCTCTATAAATCGAGGATTACGCCTCAACTGCCTCGAGGCTACGTCTCACCTCACTTCCAAGGAAAATGCCTTGTTCCGTCTTTCATTTTTTCAAATCTTGCTTGATAATGGGCTGGTGAAGGATATCATTGGCTATCTTCACAAATCAGGGTACCGGATAACCAAACACACACATACACATCATCTGCCTCCCAAGAGGCATTAGCCCCAATTTTGTCGATCGACTCAACCTGTGTCAGATTGTGCTTCTTCCCATTGCGCTGCATAAGGCTCATGAACTTCATAGCCCATAATTCATAGTTGGTTCCATTTATCTTGACTATGGGTCTTTTTGGTAACTGGGTTGGATTGGAGTGACCTGCTGTGAATAGTAGCTGTTTGGATGGTTATTAGTGTTGGGGATGGTTGGAATGATGAATGTGATGTGACACCACATTAGTTTGTGATGGAATTCCAACCCATGAATGGGGGGGGAGGGGTAAACCAGGTTACCTCGAGGTAACGTGGTAAGCAAACAAGCCCTATGGGCATGGTATCATTGAAGGAGCTCGAAGATGGGATATCGACCTTGTTCACTGATATGATGCCGGGAAAGGACGTGACTAAGGTTGTAGGCAGAAGCGATTGTGTCTCCACGAACATATATAGGATCGGTTATTTGTGCAGACTCATGCTACAACCGTTCACATCAATCGAAGGAGTGCTCTAGGGCACATGAGTGAGACTAGAGGTCTGATTTCATCCGTAAATCATGCCATTGGAAGACCTTGAGAGGTGTAGGCGAAGGCTGGTACCCTAGGCGAATAGGCTCGCTAGGGGCTGCTGGGATTCATGCGAAGCCACTAAAATGGTTGTGACCACCGCGCAGAGCTACAGGGCGGTTACAACGGCTTAGAGGACTGCACGTAGTGCTCGGGGAAAGTGACGGTTCTCTGGGATGGCGGCATATGCTGTGCGATGGGCAATGGCTCCCGACGAGGCTACTACGGCGGTTGTTGGTGTCATCTGCATCGTGCGAGGGGAGTTGCTGAGGACCAACAACATGCATGGGGTTTTGTTTAATAATTGACGATGATAAGAGGAGACGTCGACGGGTGGGGTAGGGGACTGGGGCAACATGGCTCCAGTTCAGGACTGTTGCTATGATACCATATGGGAGGAGAATAATGAATTGATTATCAATGGGGATCATAGGGCTCTCTCATATATTAGAGGAGAAATCCTAGAGGGAAAATTACATAATAGAGATAAAGGAAATAGAAACTACATAAAAGATAAAGAGATAAATTTCTCTCTCAACACATTCGTCTACAAAGATCTCCAGCAACCTCCACGTTTTGATCTTCAGTAGAAGTATCGTAAGTTTGTGTGCTGAAGAAGGCCTTCTATAGCCTTAAGAATAGTCCTATTGTAAAGTTTAAGAAGCTCTCAAAGTTACTGAAGTGTAATGTGTTGAGTGAATTATATGTTTCTGGATTTATTTATATTTTCCTCTTTCTTTAGTCTTCTTTATGTAATTTCTCCCTAGAGCTTTTCTCCTATATAAGAGAGCTCTGGGGTTACGAGGAATACAACTTTTCATTTTACTTTTCAACATGGTATCAGAGCGACGGTCCTAAACCGGAGCATGTGCCCTAAATCCCTTTCCCCACCAAAAGCCCTTGCGCCTCCCCTGCGTCGCCCCGTGCGCCGCCCCTGCGGGCTGCATGCCACCGCGTATCTCATGTTACGCGTCGTTCCTGCTAACGTCGTACACCGCCCCTGCTGCTCACGCGGGCTGCTCGCGCGTGACTTCCTGCGTGCGCTATTGCTTATCCGCGTGACCGCCTGCGCGCCAACGCGCGTGACCATCTGTGCACCAGTGTGCCCGTGTGCCTGTGCACAATCCCTGATTTTGGGTTTCTAGGATATAGCGTGACTATCTAAAATATCCTAGTCACCCAGAGGAGCCACCAAAGAATGGAAATGATTGTGTTATAATTCTACACCCATAATAATCTTCCCATATGTCCGTGTAGACATTACTCTTACAGTCTGCAACCCCAGTCTTTGAGATTGTTGTCATCATGTCAGACAACAAAGCATATATTCCATCCCTGGGTGCATTCAAAGGTCCAACGCCCATTGTGAAGATGGATGGAACGAATTATGAACTGTGGGCCATGCAGTTCATGAGTCTAATGCAGTGTAATGACAAGAAGCATATCCTCACACAGGAGGAGCCCATGGACAAGACTGGGTTAACACCTCATGGGAGGCAGGTGATACTTATGCACGAGTATGGCTTTTAGGAATAATATCAATGGAGATAGCCAATGACATATTGAGTCAGCCCATGACTAAGGTTATGTGGGACATTCTCGCTGCCACATACTCTCCGGCGAAGAACGAGTCAAAGATTTTACAACTTCAACACGCCATGTTCACGTCGAAGCAGAATGGTCGTCCTCTTCATACCCTTTACACTTCTTTGAGGGGTATTTTTGAGAAGCTACATGTTTACATTCCCTTGATTGCTACACTAGAGCAACTCAATGCTTATAGGGACTCAATAATGACAGGAGTTTTTCTAGCAGCTCTCGACCTTGAGTATAATGCAGCCAGAGCACAGATTCTTACCGATGCCACAATACCTCCAAATTGAGGAGGCATATCGCAGGCTGAGTAGGCTCTCCATATCCTCTGGTGGTACTCAGCTGTCACAGACATCCTCAACCGTGGCAGATTCTCGTGGTAGAGGTCATCGATTTCCTTGACCTTTCGACACTAGGCAGGCCTTAACCCCCATACATGGTCTGAGGACTTTGCGGAGACCTGTGTTTTTCATAAATACCTGGGCCTGGAGGTCCTGCACAATTCCTTAGTCGAGGTGGCCGTGGCAGGAGAGGGGGTAGTCGACCCCCTCGTCAGCCATGTACTTATTGTCACAGACCATGCCACTCTGAGGAAACATGCTACTCCAAGCATGGGTTCCCCGCTTCGGTACGTGTTGCAGAACAGAGTCAATAGGCTAGCAGTTCCTCATCTGGGTCTGATCAGAGATTTGACGAACTTGTGGCAAGACTTAGGAGATTATGCCTACTCCTGGGTCAACTAGCTCTCCTTTAGGATTCTCAGAGGTAGCTGTCTCTGCATCAACATCTACATCAGGTACAATATATGCCTTACTAGTTGTTGCAGGGCAGACTTATCAGAATGGATCATGGATTCTGGTGCATCCCATCATTTCTGTGGGGATAGAGGTCAGTTTTAGTGCTTTCAGTCCAACCCATCCAGGACGATCTATTGTAATAGCAGATGAGACTCATTCTCCCATAACTGGTCAGGGGGAGGTGCAATTAACCCCTGCAATGAGGCTTCAGAATGTTCTTTATGCTCCTGAGTTTTCCATGAATTTACTGTCTATTAGTCAAATCACCAAGGATTTACACCGCCGTGCCATTTTTGATCCATCAGCTCTTGTGTTTCAGGATATTCTAACGGGCAAGGTGATTGGTTCTGGCTGTGAGCAAAGAGGTCTCTACAGACTGGTGCATTCTCCGTATGCTACCGCCTCTTCTCTTCGCACCGGATCTGGGTCTCCTTATATGTGACATCTTCGTTTTGGTCATCTTCCTCTGCAAAAGCTGTGTCACATTCTTCCACAGATTTCTCCTCGCTCTACCTTTCAGTGTGAGGCCTGCCAGCTTGAGAAGCATCATCGGTCTACTTTCCAGAGTCGTCAGGGTCGGAGTCATCATAGTCTTTTTGGAGTTGATTCATTTTGATATTTGGGATCCCAGTTGTGTCGCTGATCATCAGGGATATAGGTTTTATCTTGTCGCTGTTGATGAGTTTTCAAGGTTGTCGTGGGTCTTTCTACTTAAAAATAAGTATGTTGCTGGTCGTCTTTTATAAATGAAATGAAGAACAGTTTCTCTGTCGAGATTAAATTTATACGGTCTGATAACGCCTTGGAATTTTGTAGCAATCAACTTGCTCAATTTCTTGCTTCTCATGGTATTGTGCATCAAACTTCTTGTGAGTATACCTCCCAACAGAATGGGGTGGCTGAATGTAAACACCTTCATCTTATAGATGTTAATCGGACCCTTTTGATTCAGAGTCGTGCTCCTCATGCATACTGGGGAAATGTGGTTCTAACTGCTTATTACCTGGTAAATTGCATGCCCTCTTCGGTTCTGGGGGAAAAGATCTCATTCTTGATTGCGTTTCTCGAGAAGCATCGTTTCTCACTCACGTCTCGTGTCTTTGGCTCAGTGGCTTTCGTTCATCAGCTGTCTTCTGATCTTGATAAGCTCTCTCCTAGAGCTGTCAAGTGTATGTTTCTTGGGTACTCCAAGACCTAAAGGATATCATTGTTTTGACCCTGTTCGACGAAGGTACTATGTTAGCGTAGATGTCACCTTCTTTGCGTCTATTATGTATTTTTCTCCTACAAGTGACAAGCTCATTTCTTCAGGGGATGGGGAAGAGGTCTATATGCCTCTACCTCCTCCTCTTCCTCCTCCACCACCATCACCGCCTCCCCCCCACCACCCTCCACACCTACTTTCTTTCCCCAGGTCTACCAACGCCGGCATGGTGCTCATGTGCGTCCTCCATCACCCAACATGCCCAAGGTATATTCTTAACATTTGAGTTCTACTAATGGCAGTAATGATGCGCATGTACAACTCGAGGTGCAGGATGTCTAGGATGCTGCAACCTCTGCGAGTACTGAAGACCTGGATGGTTCCTATTGCTCTACGGAAGCAGAGACATGCATGCACTATGCATCCCCTTGCTTCCCATGTTTCATTAGACCGGCTTTCTGAGGATTTTCAACGGTTTGTTGTGGGTCTCTCAGCTGTGGAGGTACCACATTCCTATCAGGAGGCGATGAAGATTAGTTAATGGCATCTGGTGATGGAGGAGGAGATGGCAGCTTTACAGTCTCGAGGTACGTGGAGTGTTGTGTAGGCTCCTCTAGGTGCGTCTGTAGTAGGCAACAAGTGGGTGTTTACGGTGAAACAACAAAATGATGGTACTGTCGACAGATATAAGGCCAGATTGGTTGCTCGTGGGTTCACACAAACTTATGGGGTGGACTATCAGGATACTTTTTTCCCAGTTGCACGTCACTCCACATTTCGGATTCTTATTGCAGTTGTTGTGGTGCGTGACTGGCCACTTTTCCAGTTGGATGTCAAGAGTGCATTCCTGTATGGAGATCTACAGGAGGAAGTTTACATGCAACAACCACCTAGGTTTGCCGCTGAGGAAAGAGTCCAGTATGGTGTGTCGTCTTCACAAGGCCATATATGGTCTCAAACAGAGTCTGAGTGCTTGGTTTCAGAAGCTCCCAGAGTTGATTGAATGGAATGGCTTTGTAGGTCTACTGCAGATCATTCTCTTTTTGTTAAGAGAACTCAGAGGGGTACTGTTGTTGTTCTGATTTATGTTGATGATATTGTTGTTACTGGCAGTGATGAACATGGTATTCAGGCAGCTAAGGATTTCCTTGGACGTCAGTTTGTGACCAAGAACCTTGGCATACTACGTTACTTCCTTGGCTTGGAGTTTGCACGCAATCAACATGGTATGGTTATGACGCAAAGGAAGTATGTTACCGATCTTCTGGCTGAGATAGGCATGACAGGATGTATGCCTGCCACTACACCAATGGATCCCAATACGAGATTTTATGATGATGACTCTGAGTACGTAGATAAGAGACGTTACAGAGAGCTGGTAGGGAAGTTGCTATATGTTACTGTTACCAGGCCTGATATTTCGTTTGCTGTGAGCAGAGTTAGCCAGTTCATGGAGCAACCCAGACAAGTTCATATGGATGCAGCTTGCATGATTTGAGATATCTGAAATCCTCTCCAGGAGCCGATCTTCTTTTCAAAAGAGATACGTCTCTCTCAGTTACTGGGTGTGCAGATGCGGAATATGCTGGATGTCCTAAGGACAGGAAGTCTACTTCAAGCTTCACTACGTTCGTTGGTAGCTCTCTGGTTTCATGGAAGAGTAAGAAACAGACATTGGTTGCGCGATCCCGTGCTGAATCGGAATATAGGGCTATGGCTCAAGGGAGCACTGAAATGATGTGGGTCAAGTCCGTCCTGACTGACCTAGCTATTGAGGTGAATCTTCCAATGCATCTCAAATGTGATAATCAAGTAGCTCTTTTCATAGCTAATAATCGAGCCTTCCATGAGAGAACGAATTATATCAAAGTAGATTGTCATTATACTCGTGATTTGATTTCAAAAGGGGCTTATTTCCACCTCTCATGTTGCTTCAGGCGATAAGATTGCAGACATGTTTACCAAAGCACTTGCGAGGGGTCCTTTTCACCGTTGCCGTTCCAAGCTGAGCATGATAGATATATATGCTCCAGCTTGTGGTGGAGTGTTGAGAGAATTACATGATTTTGGCTTTATTTATATTTTCTTATTTCTTTAGTCTTCTTTATGTAATTTCTCGCTAGAGCTTTTCTCCTATATAAGAGAGCTCTAGGGTTACGAGGAATACAACTTTTTGTTTTACTTTTCAACACAATGGTTTCATCGATTCTTGTTTATTCACTCTCTATTTACCAGGAGGATAGCGCGATAGGTAGAAGCACGACTTCCATGCTAGTCTATGTCGACGATATAATACTTACATGACATGGTGATTAATGGATCAGAGAGATGAAGAAGATGCTTGATGATCATTTCGTATTCCTCGAGATTGGATGCAACAAGATACGCCTCGTGTTATCTCAAAGTTTGTATGTATTTGGCATCCTGCAACGTGCTTACATGTTAGATGCCAAGCCCGTTCAGATTCTTATGGACCCCAAGGTTAGGTTATACAACGTGATGACATGCTTATTGATGAGGGTTAGCATCGTCCATTAATGGAGGAAGCATTTTATCTCACTATCACCAAACTGACATTTTCCTTAGCAATGGTGAAAATGTAGTCAGTCCATGAGCAAGCCAATATGATAGTCTTGACTTATATCAATGCCATCCTCCAAAAGTACCATTTCTTGGCAACTATATCATCACTAGATATTACGACATACTCTGTTTTACATGATTTTTGACATAAAAAATCCACCATTGGTTTCAACACCAATCTTGAGGGGCATCTTTGTCACATGGAGGCGAGAAACAAGCAGTGGTATCATGCTCAAGGGCGGAGAGCAGTGACCTAGGTAGTGGTTGATACATGTAATACCTGTTGGTCAACACATTCCATATGAAATAAGGGAGCCAAGATGTGAGGACACAACTGCTATGGCCATTGAAAACTGTTGACGCATATAAGATAATTGTATCTCTTTGATATTTTATTTTCTTGTTATTCTCTTTATGTAATTTACCCATAGGCTACTCTCCTATATAAGAGAGCCTAGGGCTATGGAATAGATCATCTCATTCACGTTTCCCAACATGGTATCAGAGCGACGATCCTAGACCGGAGTTCTCGAAACCCTAACCCTAACCCACCCCACCCGCCGACCTCTCTCTCTCTCTCTCTCTAATCGGCGCCGCCCACATCAGCCGATCGGCGGCGATCTTCTCCGACCTTCGGTGCTCCTGGGCTCCTCGCGCATCGCGCGCTGCGCTCCTCCTCGCGCATCGCGCGTAGCGCATCTCGCGCATCACGCGCGTCGCTTCTCGCGCATCTCTGCGCAACTGTGCGCGACTGTGCGCATAGCGCGCCTCTAGCCCTTAGCACGCCTCGCGTGCCTCTGCGCGACTGTGCGCACTGCTGCACAATCTGCGCACTGTGCGACAGCGTGCGCCAGTGCACGCAATAGCGTCAACAGTTGCGTGATCTTCTGTGCACCTCCAGTTGCGTGCGCGCGTGCTCCTTGCACGTGCCTACGTGCCCTAAGCCCCAAACCCTAGGGCACACATCTTGATCTACATGGGGTTAGTTGCTTGACGTCTACACACGCAACTAATCCCGTCTATGTCATTGTAGACAAAGATTATCTTCTCTCAGTCGCTCCAGTCTTCCGTCTCCAGTATGTCAGAAAGCAAGGCAGATATCCCATCTATGGGCGCATTTCGTGGTCCAGCGCCCATTGTCAAGATGGATGGTACGAACTATGAACTGTGGGCAATGCAGTTCATGAGTATGATGAAGTCTACAGGTAAGAAGCACATTCTTACCGAGCCCGAGCCTGCAGAGAAGACTGGAGTCTATGCCTCATGGGAGGCCGATGATGCATATGCCAAGGTGTGGCTATCTGGCACATTGGCTATTGAAATCGCCAATGACATTCTACATCAACCTACAGCCAAAGACATGTGGGATATCCTAGCAACGACATATTCTCAGGCCAAAGAACGAGACGAAGATCCTGCAACTACAACATGATATATTCACGATAAAGCAGAATGGCCGTCCTTACATTCTCTCTATACATCATTGAGAGGGATGTTCGAGAAGCTCTATAGCTTTCATGCCTCTTACCGCCACGCCAGAACAGCAAAAGACATACAGGAATGCGACGATGGTGGGTGTATTTCTCGCTGCACTTGATCCAGAGTATGAGGCATCACGTTCACAGATTTTGGCGGACTCGACTATCCTCCATGGAGGAAGCCTTTCCACAGATTGAGTAGGATCACAGTGCCTTCAGCAGCCGCGAGTCAGAATCCCTCAGCTATGGCGGCCAACAGAGGCCGCGGTCTTCATCACCAGGGCCGTGGACGTACTCCTCGTGGAAGGGGTGACCGCACTAGGCCAACATGCTCATATTGTCACCGAATCGGACATACTGAAGACACATGCTACTCGAAGCATGGATTCCCTGCATCTGCACGAGCCGCTGAGCAGATAGAGCCCCCGTCTGCTGCTACACTGGATCAACGATTTGATGATCTGGTTGCCCGCCTCAGGGGCATTATCCCACCATCTGGTCCAGCACCGACTACAGAGAGTCATACTGATGCTGCTGCTTCTGCCTCTGCCTCTACGAGTACTTCAGGTAGTACACTTGCACTCCACAGTAGTAGATCGGATACATTGCCATGGATCATGGACTCGGGCGCTACACATCATCTATGTGGCGACCAGAGTCTACTTACAGATACACTCAGATTCCTCTAGGACGGACAGTAGTGATTGCCAATGGCACGCACTCCCCATCACGGGTCAGGGGGAGATTAGATTGACATCTTCTATGCAGCTCAAGAATGTCCTACATGCACCGCATTTTTCTATGAATCTGTTGTCAATTAGTCAGATTACGAAGGATCTCCAATGTCGAGCTATTTTTGATCCATCTTCTTTGATTTTTCAGGACATCCGTACGGGCAACGTGATTGGTCATGGCTATGAGCAAGGAGGCCTTTATCGTCTGAACCAGACCCCATTTGCCGGGAACCACATCTTCTCCTGCCGGCCAAGTATCTTCCTCTCCTGTGGCATCTGCGTTTTGGTCATTTACCGCTTCAGAAGTTGCGTCTAGTTCTACCCTATGGTCTCTCTCACACACCTATCCAGTGTGAGGCATGTCAGTTGGGAAAGCATCACAGGTCGTCTTTTCCCAGTAGTCAAGGTCGGAGTAGTAACTCCAAGTTTGAGTTATTTCATGTCGATGTCTGGGGTCCAAGTCGTGTTCCCGATCATCAGGGACACAGGTTTTATATTGTATTGTGGATGATTTCTCTAGAGCATCATGGGTCTTTCTAATGAAAAATAAATCTGAAGCAGGAAATATTATTATCCACTTTCTAAATGAAATTCAAAATGTTTTTTCCACATCTGTCAAGATTGTGAGAAGTGATAATGCCTTAGAGTTGTGCACCAACATTCTAGCCAATTACTACTCCTCAAAAGGAATTATTCACCAAACATCTTGTGCTCATACGTCTCAACAGAATGGGGTTGCTGAAAGAAAACACCGTCACCTTCTTGATGTCACAAGGTCACTTCTTATTCAGAGTCATGTTCCGTACTCCTACTGGGGTGATGCAGTCCTTACTGCATGTTACCTTATCAACCGTATGCCTTCGTCTGTCTTGAATGAACAAATTCCTTTTTCACTCATTTACCCTGACAAGGATTTGTTCATTCTTACCCCTCGTGTGTTTGGGTCAGTCGCGTTTGTCCATCAGTTGTCGCATGGTACTGACAAGCTCTCTCCTAGGGCTGTCAAGTGCGTCTTTGTGGGGTACTCCAGAACTCAAAAGGGTACAAGTGTTTTGATCCTGTGCGTCGGCGGTATATGATCAGTGCAGATGTTACATTTTTTGAATCTGTTATGTATTTTTCAGAATCCGGAAACATGCAGCCACCACCTATACCTCCTGATGCCGTATTCATGGAACCACCATCACCATTGCCACAAACAACACCACCGTCACCACCATCGCCACCGCCACCACCACCGCCACCACTAGTATCCCCGCTACCATTCCATTACACCCGCAGGCCTCCTCCAGCTCATGGTCCTGACCCGTCAACTAGCTCGCCTATGGTATGTAATGAAAATATTAATGTTGATGGATCTGACGACATTTCTCAGCAGGATACATTACAGGAGCATGGTGATAACACATATGATCTGGATGTTCCAATCGCTCTACGCAAGCCGAAGAGAAGCTGTGCCAAATATCCATTATCAGCAGCTGTGTCTTTGAGAGGCTATCTGGAGACTTCAGGACGTTTGCATTGGCACTTTCATCTACAGACATTCCACGGAACCACCATGATGCTTTGCAGGATGCTAGATGGCGGCTAGCAATGGAAGAAGAGATGGCGGCACTTCAGTCTAGAGGAACCTGGAGTTTGTTCCTATACCTCCAGATGTTAGCCCGGTGAGTTGCAAATGGGTATTTACAGTTAAGTACAATGCAGATGGTTCCATTGACAGGTACAGGCACGCCTAGTTGCACGGGGCTTCACACAGACATATGGGGTAGATTACCTTGACACGTTCTCCCCTGTGGCGCGTCATTCCACTCTACGGATCTTGTTATCAGTTGCGGTTGCTAGAGACTGGCCACTCTATCAACTGGACGTGAAGAATGCATTTCTGTATGGAGACTCGCAGGAGGAAGTCTATATGCAACAGCCACCTGGTTTTGCTGTTGAGGGAGAGTGTTCCAAGGTTTGCAGATTACATAAGGCCATCTATGGCCTTAAGCAGAGCCCCAGAGTATGGTTTCAGAAGCTTTCAGACCTCTTTGAGAAACAAGGATATAAACGCTCCAATGCCGATCATTCCTTGTTTGTACAGAAGATGGCGAGAGGTATCATTGTAATCATGGTTTATGTTGATGATATCTTGATTACAGGTGATGATGACCAGGGCATTAAGCAGGCAAACGAAAGGCTGGGGACCGAGTTTGTCACCAAGGACTTGGGAGTCCTTAGATATTTTCTGGGGCTGGAGTTTGCTAGAAATCCATATGGATTAGTCATGTCACAGAGGAAGTATGTCACCAGATCTACTGAGTGAGACAGGTATGCTAGGGTGTCGACCTGCTACGACACCAATGGATCCTAGCATGAAGCTGTATGATGATGACACAGAAGAGGTGGATAAGAGAAGGTACAGAGAACTGGTAGGCAAACTACTGTATGTCACGATCACTAGACCTGATATATCATTTGCAGTGAGTCGTGTGAGCCAGTTCATGGAGCAACCACGTCAGGCCCATATGGATGCAATACACATGATTCTGAGATATTTAAAATCCTCTCCAGGTGCAGGCTTGCTATTTAAGAAAGGAAAGGAGATCTCTATCACAACATGTGCGGATGCAGACTATGCAGGATGCCCCAAGGACAGGAAGTCAACATCAGGATTTGCAGTCTATGTTGGAGATGCTATAGTTTCGTGGAAGAGCAAGAAGAAGACAGTAGTAGCTAGATCCAGTGCTGAATCCGAATACAGGGCTATGGCCCAGGCTAGCACAGAAATGATGTGGGTGAAATCCTTACTTGCAGATCTATGTCTTGATATACCTCTTCCTATGATGTTGGAATGTGACAATCAGGCTGCCTTGTTCATTGCAAATAACCCAGCTTTTCATGAGAGGACCAAGCACATTGAGGTCGACTGTCACTACATACGTGACATGATTCAGAAGGGGTTCATTGCTACATCTCACGTCACATCAGAGAATCATACTGCTGATATTTTCACCAAGGCATTACTTAGAGGCCCATTCCAGAAGTGTGCGTCCAAGCTGAGCATGATTGATATCTATGCTCCATCTTGATGGGGAGTGTTGACGCATATAAGATAATTGTATCTCTTTGATATTTTATTTTCTTGTTATTCTCTTTATGTAATTTACCCATAGGCTACTCTCCTATATAAGAGAGCCTAGGGCTATGGAATAGATCATCTCATTCACGTTTCCCAACAAAAACAACCTATGTTTCATGAGTGCACCAAACATGTAGAGGTTGGTTGTTTTTTTACTAGATGTCAATCGGAGAGGTTTTCTTCGGACTTCTAATATCATCTCTGTTGACCAGATGACACGTGTTTTCAATAAGACAGTTCCTAGAGCTTCTTTTGAGCATTGTTCTATGCTTATAGCTACCGATCACGATAGATATCTATGCTTAAGCTTGGGGGGTGGATTTTAAAGTTTACTTCTATATATAACAGATTCTCCACAATCTCCCAAGTCCTTAGAATATCTCTTGGAGATCCAAGAGATCGGGATATTTGATGAGATATTTTAAGATATTTATTATTTCATTATGAGTTAATTCCATGTTTATGTATTTCAATTTTAACACATGTAAGGGGTAGAGTACTAATGAAAAGCATTTCCTTTTCTTTGATTGATGTGACTCACAATGTATTTTCACCGCCTCCTTGACTGGTGTAACCCATACAGAGAAACTCTTCCTTGCATTATGTGTCGCATTAGTCCAGCATCGACCGCACCTCTGACATTTGCACATTTTCCACTCGTATAGGCCTTCATGCTGTCTTGAATAACTGCAAATGTTGTGACTTCTTTGTCGTATCTGTTGTTTATGTGGCCTTTGGCGAGCAACATCCAATTGCGGCTTCTGATGGTGCTCCTTTGCAGCATTGTGCGATGCATTATTATCATGTGCAATCTCTTGATACAAAGCCTTAAAAGCGACTCATTCATATACCATGTAATAATTTGAAATAAGCATAAAAATAATATTAAAACTTGTTGTCATGTTCAAGCATTTCGGATGACCACTCTACTATATGGGACAAATGGCCTCATATCAATGTTTCTTTATGGAACTCTCTCAGTGAAACCCCGTAGTACATGATTCCATATATAAGCCTTGCTGACATCCAACTCCCTCTCAATAGGTAATGCGGGATTAAACAAGATGACTATACCTTATGATAGATAGATCGTGACAACCTCCAATTGCCCAATTATGAATAAACTCAATCCTTTACTAATTCTAAAGCAGAAGTTGTGGTTTTTTGTTTTGAATTTGGACCATTTATCTCTGGATCTGTATAACGGATGACAAATAATCCATGTAGCCTAGAAAGTAATATTGGCAAAAACTTGATTTTTGGTTGATTTTTGGGCTCAATATATTTGTTCAATTCTCCCTCATTCTATTTGCACACGAACATCTGCAATAAACATAATAGTGCCAAAATTGCACCGATCCAGATTGGGATGTTGGTTGTCAGATTCAAGCATTTATATGACATGCAACAACAACAAAGCCTTTTCCCACCTTAAATAGGGTCGGCTACATGGATTCTTTGCCTCCATTCATATCTATCTTGGATCGTTCTCGAGCTTAGATCCAAATAACTAAGATCCCTTCGGATACTCGCAGTCCAACACTTCTTGGGCCTTCCTCACTCTCTCTTTGTGGTTCAACATCTTAAATCTCACATCCTTTAACTGGTGCATCTGTCGATCTCCTTTGCAAATGGTCAAACCATCTTAAGAGGTATTCTCTAATCTTATGATCTATCGGATCTACACAAGCTTTCCTTTCGATTACATCATTCCGAATTCGATCTTTTCATATAAGACCAAACATTCGCTTTAGCATTTTTTTCTACTATTGTCATTCTCCGCATATGTCTATTGTTTACATGCCAACATTTAGATCCATAGGGCATAACTAGTTTCACGAATGCTCTGTAATACTTTCTTTTGATTTTCAAAAGATTTTTCTTATCATATAGAACAACGAAGCCTCTTTTCCACTTTATCCAACTTGTATTTAGTTTTTGGTAACATCTATGTCGATTTCCCATCATGTTACAAAATATATCCCAAGTATTTAAAAGAAGGGATTTTTACACCCATAACCCTGAGTAATTTCGTAATAACATTCATAACCCTGTATAATCGTGAATTACACTTAGGACCCTGAGTAAGTGTGCAGTCTTACATCCATAACCTTCCGTTACTTTACTTCATTAACTCAACCAGATGATTGAGTTAATCTAATCAATGAATGATCTAACGGTTGGGATTAACCTAAATAAAAAAATCACATCTTTTTCTCTTGAGCCAGCACCTGCAACAAACCCGGAAGTATAGAATGGGGGCTATGACAGTTTCAGGGGAGGTCGACGAGGGGGTTGCAGGCGAGGTCCGAGGGGGGAGCTTGCTTGCAGAGGAGGGCTGCAGAGTTCGACGTGCAGGGGGCTGGCTTGCAGAGGAGGGGGGGCCTAGCTGAGGTCGACGACGACTGGGGGGGCCTGCAGAGTTCGACGCTTGCTTTGTAGGGTTGCAGAGGTCAACGGGGGGGGGGGGGGGGGGGGAGGGGGTTGTCAGAGGTGCTGTTCGACGGTTCCGGGGTGGGTGGAGGCCCCTTGCAGGGGTCAACTCGCACGCCTTGCAGAGTTCAACGACAACGGGGGGTGGGGGTTGTTGGGTTCCGGAGGTGGGGGGGAGGGGGGTGCAGGGGGAGGGGGGGCTGCAGAGCTCGACATTTCGGGGGCGGGTGGGGGGCACCTTGTAGAGGTGCGGGTGGGGGGCGCCTTGCAGAGGTCAACTCGCACCTCTGCAGAGTTCCGAAGGGAGGCGGGTGGGGGGCGACGGGGGGTCGAGTTCCGGAAGTCGGGGGAGGGAGGGAAGGGGGGTTGCAGAGGTGCGGGTGTCGACCAAGGTGGTTCCGCAGGGGGGGGTGCAGAGGTCAACGGCGATGGTGTTGCAGAGGTGCGGGTGGATGGGGGCGCGGGGGAGGGGGGACCTTGCAGCGACCGACTGAGGGAGGGAGGGGGGCTTGTAGTGGTCAACGAGGGTGGTGGGGGGCTTGCAGAGGGCGACGAGGGGTTGATTGCGGGGAGGTCGACGATGACGGGGACGGGGGTGCGGTTCCAGGCGGGGTCCGAGGGGAGTGTGCAAGAGTGATGGAGGATGGCAGTATTTGCAAATAAGAATGAGTATTAGGGGTAACTTTGTCTTTTTTCAAACGGAAACCGTCAAATATAATAGACATCTTAACACAGGGTTATGTCATGTAAGAGTTAACCATTACTCGGGGTTTCTCATGTAATTCATGATTATGTAGGGTTATGAATGTTATTACGAAATTACTCAGGGTTATGAGTGTAAAAATCCGTTAAAAGAATCTTTCTTTTGACTGTTATCGACTTCGATCTTCACTTTGATTCCTTCACCACTGCTTCCATCAAATATGCACTCCATATATTCAGTCTTAGTCCTACTTATACGAAATCCTTTAGTTTCTAAGCCATGCTGCCAATCCTTAAGCTTCTCATTTACTCCATCTCTAGTTTCATTAATCAACATAATATCATCAACAAACAACATACACCAAGGTATCTCATCCTCAATGTGATTAATCAACTCAACCATAATCAAAGTAAAAAGGAGTGGACTCAAAGATGAATCTTGACACAAACCGATTCTAGGGTCAAAATAGTCAATCTCCCCATCCTGGATTCTTACACAAGATGAAGCCCCGTCATGCTTATCCTTTATAAGGTTAATGCATAGGACATATACTTGTCTTTTCTTCAAAACTCTCCACAATATCTCTCCAAATCAACAAAAAACGTATAGAGGTTCTTCCTTTTAGTTCTATAAATCTCCATTGTTCTCCTCAACAAGGGGATAGCTTTAATAGTTGAGAGAGCTGACATAAATTAGGGTTAGGTTTCTGTTACCATGGAAACTTACCTCAACCCTCTTCCGATTGCACATTTCCAAATTTCATAGCATGACTCATCAATTTGATACCTCTGTAATTCCAATGATTTCGAATATCTTTTTTATTCTTATAAAGAGGTACCGTGATGCTTCTCCTTCATTCTTCAGGCATTTTCTTGCTTCGTCAAATAAAATTGAATAAATTTATGAATCAAGTCAAACCACGTTCACTTAGAGCTCTCCATACTTCTATAGGAATGTCATCAAGTGCTATCCCTTTCACAAATTTCATGACCTTCAAAGCCTCATCTACTTCCTTTGTATTAGTCTAAAACTTGCACGATTCAGATAACGTTCACCACTAGCTAGATCTCCTAAAATGATCTCTTTATTCCCTTCCCCAGTGAAAAGCTTATGGAAATACTTCCATCTAGTCCTTATATCCTTCTGAGTAAGTACATGTCCTTCCTCATCCATAATGCATCTTATTTGAAAAAGATCTTTAGTGTTTCTTTCTCTTGCTTTAGCCAATTCGAATATATCCTTCTGGCCTCCTTAAAGTCAAGATTTTTGTACAAAACTTCATAAGCTTTTGACTTAGCTTCACTTACAACCTTCCTTTCTTCTTTGATTTTTTGTACTTTGTGACGGTTTTCTTTGTTCTATCTTTATACATAGCTTTCAAGCAAGCTCTTTTAATTTTAAGATTTTTTTGCACCCTTTCACTCCGCCACAAAGCCTCCTTTTGGATTAGAACTTCTCCCTTACACTCGCTTAGCATCTCTTTAGCTACCCTTTAAATACAAGATGTCACGACCTCCCACATCTCGTTTGCACTTCCATTACAATCTCAAGATAAGTCTTCTAAAATCTTCTCCTTGAAGCTTGATTGCTTCAATTGAAGATTCCACTATCTAGTTCTAATGATCTTGGGAACTATCCTTTTCTTTACCAACCCTTTTATTTGCATTTCCATGAGTAGCAAGCGATGTTGAGATGTCAAGCTCTCTCCTGGGATTATTTTGAAGTCTTTGCAACACAACTGATCTCTTCTCAATGCAAAGTAATATATTTGTGTTTTAGCCGGACCACTCTTATAAGTAATTAAATGTTCCTCCCTCTTCTTGAAGAGAGCGTTTGCTATAAAAAGGTCATAAGCTGTTACAAAATCTAAAATGGCTTTTCCCTCTTCATTTCTATCATAATCTCCATGAATATGACCATGCCCTGAAGCATTCTTTCCCACATGTCCATTAAGATCTCCATCTAGGCAAATCATCTCTCCTTGTGGGATTCTTTGAATAATCCTATCCAGATCCTCCGAAAAAGCTTGTTTAATCCTTTCCTATAAACCAATTTGCTGTGCATAAACTGAGATGATATTTAGAATTTCTTCTTCAAGTATCAATTTTAATAAAATAATCTAACCCAAAATCTTTGCACCTTAACTACACTATCATTCAAATCTTTATGAGCAACCACTCCAACACAATTTCTACCCTTCTCTTTACATGTATACCATAATTTAAAGCACATCCTCTCGATCTCCCTTTCTTTCTCTCCAACCCATTTTGTCTCCTAAAAAGACATAGTATCTGAATCTTTCTTCTTTCCATCGTATCTACAATCTTCGTCGATTTACTAACCAAAGTGCCAATATTCCAATCACGGATCAAAATATCCCAATATATCCTCAATATATGGGCGATATATCCATATCAAAAAGTCAGGGATATCGATATTATCTTGGATATCGATATCTACCGATATCAAGTGATATATCGGCAATATGTCATCTGACATCATCGATATTGATGAATTTAATAATTATTTAATGCAAACTTTCAATAATTTCGAGTTACATAATCGGTATCATGTCGATATCGTTTATCTATCATCAATATCAACTATGCTAGTGGAGTCCGTTGCTTGTTTTATAAGGAAAGAAGCTTGTAAGATATTTTTTTATTCTTTACGCTTCAAAAGTTGATCTGTTAAGATTTTCTAACCACTCCCTATATTACTGCATTTGGAAATAAATCTGATATGAACAAATAACCAAATTTATGATTTGTAGATCGACTCAAAATATTGTGATACATCAGCAATATAATAGTATCACTAGAGGGAGGGGTTCGATATTCTGGTGTATATCGAATTCTAGGATGTAATATGATGTAAGGTGAATTTGTTAAATACACCTCATTGATGTCACTAAGTTATGTTTAAATTCCATCGTTTCCTTTCTAATATCTCACATTAGTCAACGATCAACATTGATAGTAGCATATATGTGCGATATAATATGTATTGGTCTGTTAAATACACCTCGTACTTGGGTATAAGTGTTTGTATGTTATATATTTTTATAAGAACTAGTACGACCTTAATTTGCGAAAATAATTGCATTTTTGCATCATTTCTGAGAATTCCACCGATATTGTTGATATATCCCTATATATCCTTTTTTGGGATGACCGATATGATATCAATATCGATATTTCGAACCTTGATTCCAAATACTTATCCGCAACTTCTTTTGCGACCTCTTTTGGACTAACTTCTTTACTCGCATGTGTCCGTCATGCGAGAACCCTTCCAAATTTTGTACTGCGTCTGGACGACGATGCAACAGAACTAGCTTATTTACTCACCAACGTTCCTTATGGGAGAACTCTTGCAAATTTTGAACTACATACGGGGAACGATTTATCTGATATGATTTCGGAGAAATCACACCCCATAAATGAACAGTAGAACTATTGCTTGGAAATTTGTAATTTGGTAGAGGAAGAATAGTTACAGTTGTAGAATCATGTTTCTTTAGAAGTAATGGAATATTTTGATGCAAAAGAAACTCGGCATGTAACAGGGTTTAGCCTTGGTGATGCACAAGAATCGTGAAGGTCCAGCGGTATTTGAAATGTTGAACAAGGCACTGGAACTTGCTAAGCGTGAAGACAGAGTCACTGAGGAGCTTAACATTAAAATTTTGATCGCACAGATGCATGTGGTTAAGGTAGCCTGCAATGTGGATTTTTTATGTTGCCGGAATGCTTTTCTTCTTAATGATTGTCATCATCCGCTCATTACAAAGTGAAGTGAAAGTCATTGTGAGCATGTTTTTCTATAATAAACCACTAATTTTAATCGCAGGGTGACTTGGCTGGAGGTTTGGATCTGTTCAAAAAACTTGCTGTTGAAAATCCAGGAGATTTTCGCCCATTCCTTTGTCAGGTGAGACTCACTTAAAGCTTCAATTTGTACTATCTATTAAATGGATGTAGAGTGTTATCCTTTGGTTGTTCTTTTGTGAAATTCCAACTACGTTACACGATTTACAAGATTATTCTCTTGTGCCAACGGAAGGTAGAGGATCGAAAATTGCCATGCAAAAGAATCATATGCTGATTTTGAGTTGTATTTTTCAATCTGGCATATTGATGCAGGCCAAAAGACTAACCACCAGTGGACACTTACTGTTGGTTCTTTTAATTGAGTCTATTTGTAATTTTCTTTAGAATTTGCTAGATTAGTTGTTTTAAAGTACTATAAAGATATAAAATTAGGGATGAGTTGACTAATTTAGGATTCAATCCGTGATGAGTGTTGTTGTAGGGATCAATCAATTAGGATTTGTAGAGGATTTATTTCGATCTTTTGCCCACCCTTTAAATTTTCAGTTCCTTTGTGAAGGATTAATATGTTTTACTTGGGAGCATGCGGAGAGAGAAAACAGGAGGTTGCCTTCTACTTGCTCTTCTTTTTCACCCTCCTTTCATCTATAAACATGTCTGTGCTATTTCACAAACCTCTTGCAACTAGCACAGCTTCCTTAACTGCTCTCTCCCTGTCTCTCATGCTCTCAATCTCTTTTTCCCGATGAAAACAGTATGTATCAGAGTGAGTTGATGAATTGTTTTAGTTGTTTGATGATCCATAGCAAAGGGATATCAGATAGTAGACATGCATCAGTTCCCTCCACAATGTGATATATAGGTGTTCGCCAAAACAAACAAATGCATCTTAACAATTTTTTCTTCGGTTTGATGCATAATCTCTTATTGAACAATAAAAAAATCGTGGAGATGAGGCAGACAAGGTCACAAAGGATGCTTTCATTGCTTGAAAGACTTAGTTATATAAAGCAAACATAACTTTTACGAACAACTTGATATAGTCACTAACATGCAATCACCGAATTTTGAAAATTTAATTGATAAAAGTGAGATTAAATGTATGATCAATTGCTATTGATGACAACACAATCCCTTGATAGATCGTTGGAGTTCCAATGACCATAACATCTCTTTTTAATCTTGCTTATTATGTACTCACCCATCATGATTGTTTTTTTAATTTTAAGGTAAAAAGTGTGAGGCCCCAAGTCGGAGCTCACCTCAAAACTTCATTAATAGTCTGAAGAAAGAATTACATCGTAAGAAACAAAGAACAGTCAACCCATTCAAACTCGATTTGCTAACAATCTTCTAAGATGACTAAAGACATTCTCAAGATAAAAGCGTTGCCCCTTGAATATATTCTCGTTCCGCGCACACCAGATTGCCCAAATGAGCAAGTATGCCGCAACGACATCGTCCTGAGAATTGCCGTCAACCGCCCTAATCCGCGGTGTCTTCCACATTAAGCCATCGAATCCCAGCCTTCTCCCGAATCTGCGACGAGGTCCGACACCTGAAAAATAAATGTTCCAAATCCTCCTCTTCTTCATTGCATCTCGAGCAAATGAGATCACCAGTATGAAGAATATTGTCACGCCTTTTCTTTGTCATAATACAACCATGTCTTGCAAACCAAAGGAAAAATTTAATCTTTTGCTGGATCTTTGATTTCCATATGATTGTAAAATCCCAAGTTTGCTTCATCTGACTCCCAATTTGTCAATGCACGAAGAGGTTGTAAGCCTTCTTAACGGTAAACTTCCCGATAGTCCATGCAAAATGGTCCCGGCCGCTAGTTGGTCTGCCCGGCTTCTCGAGAGTAGCAAGCAAGCGTATGTAGTCCTGGAAACATTGTTCAGAAAGCGACGCTGTGAAACAGGGGTTTCATGCACCATCCGAGAAAGCCTCCGTTACCATACCCGTTATGTTCGTGGAGAGCGGAAAAAGGCGTGGGAAACGATCCTTCAAAGCCCTAAGGCCCGTCCAATCATCCATCTAGGATCTAAAGGATTCACCATTGCCAAGCACATGCCGTAGCACCTCTCTCAGGATGGGAAGGGTGTCCCTCAACCCCAACCATAGGGAGGGACACCTAATGGGCAGCAGCTGCAAATTTTCCTCAATCGAGTATATCTTCCACAACATCCTAGACACCAAGTCCTCGACTCCCCACAACCTGATGGCCCATTTGGAGATCATGGCCTTAAATTTCAGCGAAATTCGGTCGAATTTCTGTCGAATATCGATATCCAATCGAAATCAAAATTCGACCGAAATGACCGAAATGACCGATGGGGGTCCTATTACAAAAAATGACCGAAATGACCGAAATTTCGATCGAAATTCCACCGAAATTCCATCGAAATTCTATTTTGGTCGATACCGAAATGGTAACCGAAACCGACATTTAAGGCCTTGTTGGAGATCAAATCTTTATTTATGTGTTGAAGCCTAAGAATGCTGATCCCACCATCCTTATTCTTTCAAGTTACTACCTCCCACTCCTAATGATGTATTCCTTTATGTTCATGTTTACCATCCGAGCACAGAAACCTCCTCATAAGGCATTCTATCTGTTCGCAAATTCCCGCTAACAGCTTCCTAGTTGAGCAGAAACAAATAGGTATCGCAGATAGAGCATGTTTAAGCAGAACCACCTTCCCGCCTTTGGAGATGATCTTAGCCTTCCAACCCACCAGCTTACTTTCCAGCCTCTCAAGCACCAAGTGCCAATCCGACTTCCGAAGTCGACCCACCACTAAAGGTAAACCAAGATAAGTGATCGACAGATCTCCCCTCCTGCACCCCAACACATCACCCAACCTCCTAGCCTCCTCCTGCCCCATCAAAATATACAACGACCGTCTAACCTATTGCAAATCATCCTGAAGAAATATTACAATGTCATCAACATACTGTAAAATCGGTACAGATATATCGTCCTTGCGGAACCCAGAGCAGAGACCTTCATCTAGAGCCAACTTCATCATGACCGCTAAGGCATCAACCGCAACAAGAAAGAGCAGAGGGGCCAGGGGACAACCCTGCCTGACGCCGCGCTGCGGTTGGAAAAAACCACCCTCTGGGCGACCATTCACCAAGAAAGCATATGATTCTGTTGTAATGCACCTTTTCATCCATGCGATCCAAAGACTTGGAAAACCTCTCTTCTCAAGCAAGGCCCAAATGAAGCGCCAATCCACACAGTCATACGCTTTCGAGAAGCCTACCTTCCAAACTATGCCCTTAGCCTGGTTTCGCTGCCACTCGTATATAATCTCAGAAGCCAAAACCCATCCATCCGCTATAAGCTTTCCAGGGATAAAGGCCGATTGTTCTGGAGAGATGATGCCATCCAAAGCTCCCTGTAGCCTATTCGGAAAAACCTTCGCAATGATAAGGCATATACCATTTGAGAATGCTATAGGTTTGAGATCCTCGACTCATGTTGGATTGTCCCTCTTCTGCATAAAAAAGATAAACGCCTTGTTCAGCATTTCAAATCCCTGATTTCCATCTCTGAATTCATGCAAAACTTCCAGAATGTCTCCCTTGATCACCTTCCAAAATTCTCTGTAGAACGCTGTCAAGAAACCTCCGGACCAGAAGTGTCATCCACATTCATCGCGAAAATCGTCCGCTTGACCTCCTCCTTAGTAAAAGGGGCCATAAGTGTCAAATTCTTGGTCAGAAATGCTGCGAACGCCTTTCCCTCTCCAGCACACCCAGCCCCGGTGACCCTTCTGCTGCAGCCAGTAAAACTGCTCCTGAGAGCTCTTTCTAGCTCAACGTCGCCTCATTGCATGTTCTTGGGATAGTGACTGCAGAGAGTCCCACTACAAACCTCTTGCACTCCTCTGAAAGATGATCCAAGGAAACATGAGCATCTAGAGGATATGATGTGACTTCCGCTAGGCAATAGACACATCAAGATCATCAACCTCTCTGTTCTCTGAAGAAGGTATTATCTCCTCCTAGACAATGTTCTTAGGGTACAAGCATGTCACCCATGCCATCAATAGAAATATTGTGCTCATTATATACCTAAGGTGTGCTGGATGACAGGGAAGGCGCATGAGCAGAGGGTAGAGTAGAGGTCCAGTGAATGTAAAAACGTGGTAGAAACTGTGTCGTGGTAGATGGTGGTGGTGGTGAAGGAGCTGACTGTGGTCAACTTGAGCAGGTGGTGGTGGAAGCAAATGAGATGGTGGAATAAAAACATCTTCGCCAGAGTTAGAGGTAGACAACCTATCACCTGTAAGAAAAAAATACATGACAGACTTAAAAATGTGACATCAACGCTCACATAATACTTTCTCCGGACATGGTCAAAATATCTATACTCTTCTGGGTACGATAATAGCTAACAAACATACATTTCATAGCTCTTGGAGAGAGTTTGCCACGACCATGATTAAAATTGTGGAAAAAAGTCACATACCCAAAGACCCTGGGAGTAAGAGAGAATATGTCTTTCCTGGGAAATGCAATCGAGAAAGGAACCTTTTCTCCAAGAACCGTAGAAGGCATGCAGTTCACTAAGTAGCATGCAGTAAGGAAACCATCACCCCAGAACGAATGAGGAGCTCGACTCTGAATCAAAAGAGTTCCCGTGACATCAAAAATATGATGGTGTTTGCGTTCAACAATACCGTTCTACTGAGCTGTGTACGCCAAGGTTGCAGAAAATGATAGTCAGTACTTAGTCGGCGGGGTCACTGACTAAGGATTAATCGGTAGTCGGGCGACTAATCAAATTTAGTTGGCCATTAGTCGGTTTTGATTTTTTAATTATTTTAAATATATAAATAATTTTTATACATATATTCTTATATATTAACACAGATTTGTACATTTTCTATGCTATCATAATGAAACAAAAGAAGTAATTGACTCTCGATATAACATTAAGCATATTAGTATACGTTTGTTTTTAAAAAAAGGCAAAAAACTAAAAAAATAAAAGATTGATGTAAAAGTTGACCGATTAGTCGGGTTGACCGGCTAATGGCCGACTAGGCCTAGTCGAGTCGCCTACTCCCCAACTCGACTAGTCAGGCTGACTAGTCGGCCTAGTCGGCCGAGTCGGTCGACTTTTACAAGCTTGGTGTACGCACAAGAAGTCCGGTGAGCAATACCAAGAGCCCTAAGGGAATCGGACAACTGTAAAGTGGAGAACTCCAAGGCATTATCAGAACAAATAAACTTCATATGAGCAGAAAAAAATACTTCTATATCTCAATAAGAAATAATTTAATGACATGACTAGCTTTAGACTTATTTTTTAACAAGAAAATCCAAGAAAATCTAGAGAAATCATCTACAGTGACTAGATAGAACCGATGTCCTTGATGATCGGGAACACGACTAGGACCCAAATATCAAAATGAAATAGCTCAAATGACTGTCTACGGTGGCGACTTTGGCTACTCAGAAAGGAGGAACGATGATGCTTCTCAAACTGGCATGCCTCACACTCTAAGATGGTATGAGTAGAGATCTGAGGGAGGACATGACATAGCTTCTGCAGAGGAAGATGTCCAAAGTAAAGGTGCCACATGAACGGAGAGATTGATCCAATAAGAATAGTCGCAACACTAGCAATAGGAGGCTAGACCAGTCTGTAAAGCCCTCACTGCTCACGACCACATCCAATCATCCTGCACGTGAGTATATCCTGAAACACAAGAGAAGATGTGTCAAATATGACATAGGAATGTAAATATTTTGTAATCTGACTAATGGACAAAAGATTCATCTGAAATGTTAGTGCATGTAAGACATTTTGTAGGTGCATAGAGGGGCCTAGGATAATCTCCTCCTGACCAACAATGGATAAATGCATCCTATTTGCAATCACCACTGATCTACCAGGAGGGATAGATCTGTAAGAGCTAAATTGTGCTCGATCTCTGCACATATGATGAGACGCACCGGAGTCCATGATCCAGTCAATCAAATCCGAGCTGCTACAACCGGTAAGTGCATAAGCTATACCTGAAGAACTCATAAAGGCTCTGGCAGCGGCTGCAACGTCTGAAGATCCTACAACAGGTGTAATCGGTGTGGTCATTGTCTCTCTCAATCGAGAGACAATATCATCGAGCCTCGCATCATGAGAGGGATCCATAATAGTCTCAGTCTGCTCAACTACATGGGCAGATGCAGGATACCCATGCTCATGTCTCCTCAGAATAACCTAGACGGTGGCAGTATGTCAAGGGCCACACTGACGTCTTCCTCCTTGACTACGAGGTCCTCACCCACGAAACTATGAAGTACCCCCCGATCGCGAGAAGCAACCATCACAAATGGGGTTTAGGCCATGGTAGTAGATAAACCAATGATTCTGCTCAGCCTCTTGTATACTGTGAAGCCCTTAGGATCCGGGTACCCGTTTACACACGTTCGCACTATTATATTCGCATGACATTGCACAACGTATTGAAAATCAGGGAAAATTTTTTACGCTTGGTATGACATTCACATTCGATGAATAAACCACACATACAAGAAGAAGAAGTGCCACCAATATTTCATTCATTTCCATATAACAATACATGTAACAAAAGAATGTATTGCAATTTACATGTAGATCCCAAAAATATATGACTGAAAAGGAATGAATCATATTACATCATAAGCTGAACCAAAAACTGAAACAAAAGAGACATACCGTTTGATATAAACCTGATCACCAGAATTCATCAACAACTACTACAGTACTGTAGGCTTCTTGCCTGCCAAAACATGTAGGGAAGAAGGGCGTCAACGAGCGCTGGTACACCCATAATTCATATTATAAAAGAAGCAAGCATTTAATATGGATACAGAAGAAACAAGTAGAAAGGCAGAAACATCTAAAATTTATTTCTACTTGCAATGTAAAAAGGTTTCCAAGTGGCTTGTATGTGCCTCCCCCTGATCACCTTTATTCCAACATTTTCCATATCTAATATTTTATATTGTAATTGATTACTCATAAGTGTTTGTGTATGTATATATTCTCATATTATTCAGATATCATGTTTGTGGATTTTGACGATGGGAAATGTGAGATTAGAAAGGGTTATTGATTTATTTAATTCCCAAGTCTAGTGGACAGTCTGTGGTCTTGGTCAGTGTGCGACCTCACACTATGACTCTAAAACAAAATATGCCTTAGGGTGCGTTTGGTTCGTGGGTTATCCAGGGGAGGATAACCCGTTTTTGTGTTTTGGTGTTTGGTTGGTGGGTTAAGGATTGGGAGGGTTTGTGTGATGTGATTGTATTGAAATTTGAAAAAGTGTGTTGTTATTATGATATGATTGTATTGAAATTTGAAAAAGTGGGTAGTTGTTGTGATGTGATTGTATTGAAGTTTGAAATAGTGGGTAGAAGTTGAGTGTTTTATGATTTTTTGATGATATGATGGTATAATATATATTTTTTTGGTTGGAAAGATAGTGGACCCCACTAGCGGGTTGAGAATATGGGTTTTGGGGGGTAACCCACCCAAAGTGAGGGGTAACCCCCCAACCAAACGCCCGCTTAGGGTTGGGGTGCCTCCGTAGGCATGCAGTGTTGTATAGTGCATCCTAACTAAGTTCCCAACACGTCCACTAGCTTATAGGGATTTCGAATCCAATTTAATTATAGTCATTTCCCACCAACTCAACTTTGATTGTAACTCCTCCAAACCTCAACTACAACTGTCTCAGAAGTAACCCTAAGTGACCTAGATGTAGACATGGATGATTTGGATGTAGTATCGCCGAGTCTGCTGGCGAAAAGTAACGAAAAACTCAAGCGGTAAGATAGCCTCTAAAAGGGCTCTTCCGTCTCGCCCTCTAATTGGAAGTGCGGTCCAATAGAGGGAAAGGTGTACTCCAAAACTACGCCCTAGAGACGAGTGAGAGAGACTCTCAGGAAAAGTCACTCTAGAAAACAACCCGATCGGTAACGGGCAAACGAGCTCGTACGAAAAACTAAAATCGAGGATCCCCCGCATAGGTGTCCTAAAACAGAGGTCAGCGGAACTGGTCAAAAGTCGGGACTCCAACGAGGCGTAAAAACACTGCGAGCTCGCGTAAAAACCGTGAAAGGACTGGGATCCTAGACCCGCGCACTTGGCGGCCGCTGCCTGAACTAAGCTTCCTATCTTCCGCCCAGTTGAAGGTCACCGCGCCCTCGCACGGTCAGGTGCAAAGGTCACCATGACCGGCACTATTAGTATCATTCATCACTGATTCCTAATCATGTGCATCACCTAGTGTTGTTAGCTTTGCGGATCCAACATGACTTGCATGAGTGCTAAAAGTTTTAAATTCTAAAGTGATACTTATATTGTATATTGTTCCAACCTCAGTGATTAATTGCCATTAAGCTCCCAAGTATCCTTCGCTATTTGCCTCCACTTCTTGTAAGGATAACATTAATGAAATTGGAGTATAAGATGAATTTATAGATGGTTTAGGTCTTTTTTAAGCTATTCCCTTTGCTTAGGTAAACAGAGGAGTTGGAAATTGTGATTCACGCATCATCATATGACGCCCTAGGTCCACACTTCTTGCTTGATCCAATATAACATTTGGTTGGGTCATCTTTATGAATTCATTATTTCCTATTAGAACTATCTTTGGGTAACATAGGTCAAGTTTTCGAGAAGATGAGTCTAATTGAGCATGTGGATATAAGTTTCAATAGTATTATGATAAAACACTCATCATACCAATATGCATAAAGTTCGTATACAGAACTATCGTAAATATATAGTTTATAAATTTAAGCTATAAACATTTCCTTTACATGGCGACCCCTTCGTGTCGCGGATGGAGCGGTGTACACTACCGAGGTTTGTATCGCGGAGGTGCGGGGGGTCCCTTTCCTCTCTCGCACGGTGGCTGTGCTCTCTAAGATGATCGCTCGGTGGGGGCAAGTTCTTGCTGTCCTTGACGATGGCTTGGCGCCAGGGGCGGATTGGGCCAGCACGACGATTCTTCTGGAGTGTTCTCCTCGTTTTCTTGAGGAGATGGAGGGGAAGGTCATATTCGAGCGTCTGCTCCTGGGCTCCTGGTCTTTCAAGGTGGAGATTCTCATACTGCCGCCGCCGCCGGCGTCCGATCCTTCTCCTTCTTCCTCCGCCTTGCGCGGTGGACATCAGGGCTCTCCGTCGAGGGGTGACGGTTCAGGTTCTTCGCGACACGTGGCCTCTTCCAGAGATATTTTCGAAGCGTCGTCTGGTGACTTTTCCGAAGCGTCGCATGGGGGATATTCCGAAGCGTCGCTCGGGGAGGCCGATGGTTCGGGCCCATCATTTCATTCGCCTTGGGGCGCGAGTGGCAGACGTGATATTGTGGCGGTGGATTGCCCCGATGTGGATTTCTCTCATCTCGACCTCTCTGGTCACGTGGCTACGTCTACACGAGGCTCTTCTTTCGGATCTGCTGTTATCTCCTTCGGGCCTCCTTATCGGGTGCTGTCCGACCAGTCCGGGATATCCGAATCCATTTCTTGGGTCTCGGACTATCCATGTCCTATGCCCATCAGTGTGGTGGCCCCTATCTCGAGGGACATTTTGGAGGACATCTCTCCCTCGCAGTTATTATCGCTGGACTCTCCTGCGCCTATTCTCAATAATCCCCTCGTCTTCACCCCTCCTCGCCGAGGGGGGCGACCTTCGCGGGGATGGTCAGGCTGTGAAAGGTATGCTGCTGCTGACGACCTACATGGCGGTGCTTCCTGGGACGTGGTCGGGGGCTCCTCCCCCCCCCTCAAGATTTGGTCGAGCTTACACTCGAAGGCGATCCTACCGCCTTTGTGACGCGCCACCCTCTTCTCCTTTCCGAGTCTCTTCTTCGCCTCGGGATGTGGTGGCAGCTGCTTCTGGTTTAGTCCGCGTGGGGAGGAGATCTCCTCCTGGCTTTTGATCCTTTGGGATTTGCGGCTTCCTGGGGACCCCTTTTTTGTTTATGAAGATCTTGTCTTGGAATGTGCGTGGACTTTGTGACTCTCATCGTCGCCGTTCTTTGGGCGCTCGTCTTTTGGAATGGGGTTGCGACATTGCTTTTGTTCAAGAATCTAAGTTGTCTGTGCTGGATGAAGATGTTTGGCGGTCTTTTGGTGCTGGTGGGTTGGATGCGTTTCGTGCGTTGGATGCTTCTGGTGCGAGCGGTGGTTTATTTGTTGCTTGGCGCTCTTCGCGCCTATCATTCTCTTCTTCGAGGATCGGTCGTCATTCCGTCTCCGTTGTGCTCACCCTATCGGAAAATAATTTGCGTGCGGCCTTCACTTGTGTCTACGGGCCTACCTCTCATATCGATCGCCGGGAGCTTTGGGAGGACCTCAGGGCGGATGCGCTTGCTTTTGATAACATGCCCTGGCTGGTGGGGGGTGATTTTAATGTCACATTGCGATCAAGGGACCGTCCCCGCGCTCGTGGGGGCAGCGATCCCGGCTCATCGGACTTCATGGACTTTGTTCGGGACTTGGCTCTGGAGGGGCTGGAGGCAAATGATATCGTCTACACTTGGAGGTCGAATTCTGCCCGATCGCGGATCGATCGGTTTCTGGCCAACGAGCACTTTATGGAGGCTTTCCCCCTTTGTTCGGTCACTTCTCGTCCTCGCGCTTTCTCTGATCACAGTCCCATCATTTGTGATACCGGGGATGGTCAGCGTCCCCGTGGGCTCTTCAGATATGAGCGTTCTTGGCTCCTCGAGCCGGGATTCAGGGATTTTGTTCGGAATCATTGGAACCAGTCCTTTTTTGCGGGTTCTGCCGCACGTCGCTTTGCCCTTAAACTCTCTTCCCTGCGTGCGGCCCTCGCGTCCTTCAAGCGGGAGTCGAGGCAGGCTCGTATTCGTGATCGGTTGGCGGCTGAGGCTGTGATTCTACGCCTTGACATTCTCGAGAATGATAGAGATCTGACTTCGGACGAGTTGGCTGAACGCGCTGCCGCCGTTGCGACGACGCGGATGGAGGATCGTAAGCGTTCAATCGACTGGCGCCAGCGATCTCGGGTGAGGTGGCTCAAGGAGGGGGACGCCAATTCTGCTTACTTCCACAGGGTGGCGAGTGGCCGCCGCCGCTCTAATTCCATTTCTTCTATATCCATTGGTGGGGTGCATTTCGAGGGGGAGGTTGATGTGGGGGTGGCCGTGGGGAACTATTTTCGTGCTGCGTTTGGCTCCTCGGCCCCGCGGCGGTGGCGCTGGTCGGGCCAGGGGGCTCCTGCTCTCCCTGCATCTTCTGCGGAGGCGCTCGTGCTCCCGCTTTCTTTGGAAGAACTCAAAGGGGCGGTTTGGGACCTCAATCGTGATGCTGCCCCGGGGCCTGATGGCTTCCCGGTCTGCTTTTACAAGGAATTTTGGGATATTCTTGGGAACGATGTTCTGGCTGTGGCGCGGGATTTTTGCGAGAGAAACGATGGCTTTGATATCCTAAATCGGTCCCATATTGTGCTTATTCCTAAATCGTCGTCGGCTACTAGGATTGAGGATTTCAGGCCTATTTCCGTGTCCAATGCAATTTATCTAATTATTGCAAAGGCCCTCGCGCGTCGCCTGGCCCCGCTCCTCGACTCACTCATTTCGCCTACGCAGGCAACCTTCGTGCGTGGTAGGCAAATTTCTGATTGCTATGCCGTTGTTTCCGAGATTATTGAGTCATGGAGGAGGAATGCTACCAAGGGAATTCTTTGGAAGATTGATTTTGCCAAGGCCTATGATACTCTTGATTGGCGGTTCTTATGGTCCGTTCTGTGGAGAAGGGGGTTCCCCTCTACCTGGATTACGTGGATGCGGCGTTGTGTGTCAACGGCATCGCTATCTCTTTTGGTCAATGGCAGGACGGTCGGGGGTTCTTTCCAACCACGGAGGGGGATTCGCCAGGGTTGCCCCCTAGCCCCTCTCCTTTTCGTTCTGGCGGCTGATGTTCTGCCGCGCATGATCGAGGGTGTTGTGGGGGCTGGTTTGTCTCGGGGCTGCTCTTTGGGCCCTTACCACATACCGCTCGTCCAATTTGCTGATGATACAATTTGTTTCATCGAGGGGGATCCTTCGAATGTGTCCCCAATGGCTACTACTATTCAACTGTTCAGCGAGCTCTCCGGTCTTCATGTGAATGGCAACAAATCTAAGGCGGTCCCTTTCTGCATGTCCTCGGCGGAGGCGGCGATGTGCTCGCACGTGCTGGGCTATCAAACTTCTGATCTCCCCTTCGATTACCTGGGATTACCCTTGACGTTGGGCCGCGCGCGCACGCGTGACTGGAAATCGATCGTCGAGAAGGTCGAGCATCGCCTGGCTGGGTGGCGCGCGACGATTCTCTCCCGTGGTGGCCGGTTAGTGCTTCTTAAATCCGTCCTTTCCTCTATCCCTATCTACTTTCTTTCGGTGCGGGGGATGCCGAAGGGGGTTCGTTGGCGTCTGGAGAAGTGTATGCGGGCATTTCTGTGGGGGAAGAAGGGAGGAGGGGGGAAGGGTGTGCACCTCGTTGCCTGGGATGAGGTCACGCGCCCTAAGAAGGAGGGCGGGCTGGGTGTGAGGCGCCTGGCGTCGGTGAACGATGCTCTATTGCTCAAATGGGCGGCGAGAATTTGGGGGAAGGAGGACAACTTCTTGATTAATTGTTTGAGGGGTGCGGCAGGGGATGGCATCCATTTGGCCTTTCGTGGTGATTATCGGGGCCAGGTCTCTATCTTTTGGCGTGGGGTGATGGGCGCTCTTTGTCGGAATCGCTCCCTATTCTCATTCAACCTCGGCGATGGTTCTCTGCTTCGCTTCTGGGAGGATGACTAGACGGGAAGGGGGCCCTTTAGTCTCACTTTCCCCCGTCTTTACGCTTTGGTCCCCAACAAAGATGTTACGGTGGCCGGCTGCTGGGATGGGCGCGATTGGTGCCCTCTTATTTCTGAGTCTTTGTCGGACCAGCGGATGCTCGAATATATCTCTCTCATAAGCTCTCTTGTTGATGCCCCTGTGCCTTCTGTGGGCCGGGACTACTTGGCCTGGAAGAATGGGCCCTTCTCTACTCGTGCCGCGTATATGGCCATATTGCCGGTTCCCGCTGGGAGGGATGACATGCTCTTGCGTGATTGCAATCTATTGTGGGCACTCAGGCTTCCTGAGCGTGTGGGTATTTTTCTTTGGCTGCTCCGTAGGGGAAGAATACTAACTCGAGATCGTTGTGCACGGATGTTTCCCAACTCTTCGCCTCTCTGTGGTCTCTGTGGCGTGGATACGGAAACTATTGATCACCTATTTCTGCATTGCTGCTGTGTTGATGCATTATGGGCCGATTTGGGGTGGCTGGATCTCTCTTCCTTCGCTCATTTCTTTCAAAGCTTGTTCTGTGATCGGGGTCGGCCATGGCCCTGCGCTGCTTGACCCTATCTCGAGGCTTTGGAGCCTGTGGCTGGGGCGAAACGAAGCTATCTTTGCTCGTCAGCGGTTCTATTTGGAGAATGTTAGATCCACGGCCTCGGGCTTCCTTCGTGACTGGACCTCTATGTAAATTTTTAGCAGCAGGGGCTACGATCTCCGTCTACCCCCTTTACTTTGTTTTGTAATTTCTCATCTTCAGTTTCCCCTTGTAAGTATCTCTTTCTCTTTTTAATACATTGGGGTGAGCACCTTCGCGTGTGTCCCCCTTTTTTTGAGCCTAAAAAAAAAAGAGTTATATATGTAAATCAGAATTATACATATACAGGGTTCTTAGTTGAATTATTATTATTTTTATATATGTAAATCAGAATTATACATATACATGGTTCTTAGTTGATTTATTATTTTTATATATAGTTTATCATAATGGAGAACTTAGTCATGGACATTCCAAAAGTTGGACTTGTATACTTGACATGTTCCAGGAAACTAATTTACGATTATAGAAGAAGCATAATATTAATTTACCAATCACATAATTATAACCCATTAATTAAACGAAGACAGTCTGTAAAAGAACTAGAAACTGTGACCCTCTTTTTATACATACATACATACATACATACATACATACATATATATATAAATAAATATATAACCCATGGCCGTTACTCTCATGATAATGGTTAGCTATGTATGAGCTTTCTTCTTATAAAGAAGTATTTTTCGATTTAACGAAACACATCACAAACTAACAATGTAGGTGGTGCATGCAACTTAAACCTTTCATTGATTCAGATTTCACAATATTAGTGCGGAAACGACATTAAGCCAACTATAACAAACCAACACAAGATAACAGAAGCCCTAAAAAATTTTCAACAAAATAGACATTTTGATAAAGAGGAGATTGCAACTCAAAAACTCATCACCAACACAAAATGCAGATTTTTTTATTAGATTGTACACAAGATGGCCATATGGAGGTCTGGAAATGATGCATGCATGCAGCAAAGAGGAAGGGAAACTAAGGGTTGTACCTTCTTTTTTTTGAAGATCACAAATGGCTGATTCAAGCATGCACGTGTTGCTGCATGAAGAAAGGCTGCAGCAAACCAACAATGGAGAGCATCTCCGATTGCTTTTGAAAGCAATTGTTGCTCCAGAGCTGCTGGAACAGCCGGAGCGTAGCAACAAAACAATTAGAATTTGGGCTTCTTCGATGGAGAATTTGGGCAGATTTGGAATTGGGGGAAATTAGGAGGTGAAAAAGGGGAAGAGAAGAGCCCCCACCCCCCACGTTGGAAATAGGTTTATAGGGAAAAGGAAAAGGAAGGGCTCCTTCCAGGAACCTTCCTAATCCTTTTTCTTCTTTTTTCTCCTATATATGACACCATTAGTGACATCCGCATGCTGATGTCAGCATGCTGATGTCATTATGACAATTTATATTTTTTTTACTTTTTCTGGATATTTTTTTTAAAAATAGCAGAACTGCTAAAGGAAATTTCAATTTTAATAGCAGAAAATAAATTTTTTGTTTTAATTTTTTTGAAATCTTTTTTATTTGACATTCTTAAAAAAAATCGATCGTAGTCGCACCTCGAGTGTCGGAATTCGATGCAAAATATCTCGATTTGATCGTCTTTCAACGACGATTGAAATAAGTATAATATTGATATACTTTGATCGGGTTTGGATGCTCGAAACTTTTCGAGATACGATTTTGGGTTTGGGGTTAGATTTTTGCGAAATTAAAATACCAAACGACCTTCGATTGACGAACGGTTGATTCCGTTGGTCTTGTTTCGTCGAATCGGAATTTATGACGGTGTCGGTTTGTTTCGCAGTTTCCGAATTTATGTCGTGACTTTTTTGGGCACGCATTACGATGCGATCGATTTTTGATCGATTTCGCCCGAACGACTTTTGATCATAGAAGGCCATGTCGGCGATATATCGGCGATATATCAACGATATATCGCCGATATATCGGTTTCGACAAGGTAGTGGTTTCGATATTACCCTATATATCTTTTTACAGGGATATCGGTGATATGTCGCCATATCGGCTCTCGGTCAAAAATGATTGGATTCAGTACAAAAAATCCCTGATATCGATCGATATCGTCGATATTTCGTCAATATCTCTATATATCCATGCTATTATTCATGCAAGATTGATTCAAATATTTATCTAGCTACACCTAGTATTAAAATACATATCTAGCCCCCCCAGGCTCGCTGACCGGGCAGCGAGACCCCCCGACTGGTAGGGTATGGTGCGACAAGAGGGTGCATACAATGGTTCTTCAACTTGGTGTATGTTTACAAGTTATTCATCTTGCAAGAACTTGAATGAAATCCATTTCCAATATCTATAAGTCAATTCTTCAAAACAAAATATCTATAAGTCAAGAATCAAAACATTAATATCCATATGTTTAAAATGATCGATATATGCGATATAAGCTTCATAGATTGATCGATATGTGTGATCTAAGAGAATATGACAACAAGGGCTGTAAACACACGAGACCGCAAGTGGCGTAGAGGAATCAACGCATACCAAGAGAACCGAGAGAACGTGTCTCCTGCGCAGCACCGAGCTAAACGCCAAGGCCGCCGATCTCCACGCCACCAGCATCCCTCCAGATGCGCCTACGACATCCAGAGCTCTGAACTCATCAATTCCTCCAGCACCAAAAGACTTCCACACAACGTCAGAGACAGATTGAAGCTTCGTCTCCTGCAACATTACCACATCACAACACCACTCAATGAAGCGCGAACCAAGGATCCTCCTCTTATCCAACCTTCACGAGGCGAGTAGAGCCTTCGCTGGTATACCTTGGCTCATAGGGGGTGACTTCAATGTTACTCTTCGAACAACGGACAGACAACATTTCAAGGGTGGTCAGGACCCAAGTTCTGATGATTTCGTTGACGTTGTGGACTCGTTGGCCCTGGAGGTTATGGATGCGGGGGATTTGGCCTACACTTGGAGGAGTTCCAACTCTCGCTCTCGAATTGATAGATTTTTGGCTTCGGCCGAGCTTCTTGATTGTTTCGCGCTCTCCTATGTGGTGGCTCGCCCGCGAGCTTTGTCCGACCACACACCAATCCTATGGGATTCCGGTGATCCCCCTACGCAAAGGGGTCTCTTTAGATATGAGAAGAGTTGGTTGCTGGAGGAAAATTTTAGAGAAATGGTGGTTTCACACTGGTCCAACGTGGAGGTATCTGGCTCGGCTGCGTCTAGGTTTGTTCAGAAGCTCGGGTCCCTGCGCACGAGGCTGAGCTCCTTCAAGAAGGACTCCAGGGCTGCCAGATGTGCTACTAGGCTGGAGGCTGAGGAGGTGGTTAGTAGACTTGATGCTCAGGAGGATCTTAGGGTGCTTTCAGGGGATGAGCTGGCCACTCGCTCGCTTGCTCAAAAAATAATCGCGTCTGAGGACCTTAAGCGCGTAACTGAATGGAGACAAAGATCAAGAAGTGTTTGGCTTAAGGAGGGGGACACTAACACGACGTTTTTCCATTGCATTGCCAGGGGGCGTTGATCAAATGCTCTGAGATCGATTACGGTCAATGGTGTGCGCGTGGATGGTGACAGAGAAATGGAGAAAGCGATTGTCCATCACTTTGGAGAATTCTCGGCGAGGACAATACCCAGGCTTTGGAGGTGGACGGGGCTCGGGGCTACATCTTTGCCGCCCTCGATGTGTGCTGAGCTGACGCAGGGTGTCTCCTTGGAGGAAGTTAAGGATGCGGTTTGGAACTTGAACGTGGATGGGCCTCCGGGCTCTGATGGCTTCTTGGTGGCTTTCTACAGAGATTTTTGGGATCTCGTGGGCAACGAGATTCTGGATGTCATCTTCGAGTTTTGTGAGGGCAATGCTGGCTTCGATAGGATAAATAAGTCCCTGCTCGTTCTCCTTCCTAAGTCCACGCCGGCGGAACGTATCGAGGACTTCCGCCCCATTGCTCTCTCTAACGCACTCTACCTGATTGTGGCGAAGGTGTTCGCCGTGCGGCTTAGCCGGGTTCTTGAGACTATTATATCCCCGCTCTAGTATGCTTTTATATAGGGTATGCAAATCTCGGACTGTCTTACTTTTGCATTGGAAATCATTGCGGACTGGAATAGAAGGGACAAACAATGTGTTTTATGGAAAGTAGATTTTGCAAAAGCTTATGATAGTTTAGATTGGAAGTTCCTTTGGTCGGTCTTACGGAAGGGGATTCCCGGAACTGTGGATATCTTGGATGAAACGTTGTGTGACAACGTCTTCTTTCTCGGTCATGGTGAATGGCCGCCCGGATGGTGGCTTCTTCCAGCTGCGTAGGGGCGTGCGCCAAGGCTGCCCCCTTGCTCCCCTGCTGTTTGTCATTGCTGCGGATGTCCTGGCGCACATTGTGTACCGTGTGGTTGATTGCGGATTCTCGACCGGTTACTCCAGGGATGGCTCGCTGATCCCGCTATTGCAATACGCAGAAGATATTATCTTCTTCATTGAGGGGGGCGCTACGGAGGCCTCCGGCATGTCTGTGGCCCTGGATCTTTTCAGTGAACTGTCCGGTCTCGTCAAGAATGCAGATAAATTAAAGGTCATCCCGTTCGGCCTTTCTGTGGAGGAGGCTGACGCTTATGGTCAAGCTGTAGGGTCGGATTGCGGCTCCCTTCCGATTGACTATCTTGGGACAAGGCCTTAAATGTCGGTTTCGATCACCATTTCAGTGATGACCAAAACAGAATTTCGATGGAATTTCGGTCAAATTTCGATTGAAATTTCGATCATTTCAGTTATTTTTTGTACTAGGACCCCCATATTTCGGTCATTTTGGTCATTTCGATCGAATTTTGATTTCGACTTGTTAGAAAATCGGAAGCGGAAGCGTAAACATGAAAAAATAATAAAGAACAAGAAGAGAACGCGAGATTTTTACGTGGAACCCTACTCCGAGAGGAGCGGGATGAAACCACGGGAGAAGCCCTCAAAGGGGCGTATTTTCTATTGCTTTTTCTCAATGGATACAGGAGGTCTGGGGCTCCTTATATAGCCTCTCCAGAGCCTCCAAGTCCCACCACTGGACGATGTGGGACTAAACAACTGGATGGGGTAAATGGATCTCCTCCAGCATCCATTTACCCTGCTACAACACAATAGGCGCATACACTTATACTCCAACACTCCCCCTCAAGCTGGAGCATGCAATGCTCAGCTTGGACAAACATAAAGAGACTCAACTCAACGCTATAGGACACTACGGATAATATCAACCCAACGCGCACATTGCTGCAGTCGAGGACGTTGCTTCTCATGCCGTGCAGGTGAGGAGGACGAACGGGCTGGAGTGTGAGTCAATTGAAGACTTGGAATCTGACCATCGAGTCTGAAACTGCACCTGAAGTCTCCTCGTCGGAGAACTGGGTCTCTCCCATCTGGCTCAGAGAATGGTGCACTGCTCTGGTGTACCTATGATACCACATGGAAAACCCTTGCCCTCAAGGGAATGGTCCTCTGCTCTGGAGTTCCTATGGCTCACATGAAAACTCTGGCCGAACAACAACAAGGATGATGGGGACCACGAAACAAAAGATGGCAACATATGCTCATCTGAAATTGACCGCATCCATGTGCGTGTCTGAAAACTGGACTCGGAATCAATCGTCGAGTCTGAACAACTGAAATCTGTAGAGTCTGAAAAAATGCCTAGCCTCTGGAATCTGGATCTGGAATCTGTAATAGACCTCTGACTCTACATATATTTTCCTCCTTTCTCGCATACTGGTCAAAATGACATTGTTGGTCAAGTTGGGAGAAGACAAGATAATATTTAAATATGGGGGAGAAAACATCACTTAAAACTTCCTGCGGCTTTTCTTAATTTTTTTTAAGCCGTCACATTTTTTTCCGAATTTTTTTAAGCCGTTTCAACATCTTTTTTTTTTCGGCTTTCATATTTTTTTTAAGTACTCGCGTAAGGTTTTTTTTGTACGCGTCTTTTTCTCTCCTTTTTTTTTCAAACAACCTTGTGGTCCAAATAGACCAAAATATAGTAGCCCAGTTGGACTTTACAGAATTGGGCACTCTCCGCTCTCTATCTCACCTTTTTTTTTTTATAATAAACGGCCCAACAGGGCCCTCACAAAAATCTCCTTTCTTTTCTTTCTTTCTTTTTTTTAGCGGCCCACATTTGGGCCTAAAAAAAACCAACAACCGAAGCCCACTTGGGCTATTCTGCCCCCCCTTTTTCTTTAAATAAAACGTGCACCCCCATTAGGGTTACGAGAACCATCAAACCAAAAAAAAAATAAATAAACGCCGCCCCTTGGGGTTTCAACTTCTTGTGCAGGGGCCCGAAGGCTTGGGATCGCCTGTGCGCCCAAGAGCTTGCTTATGTTGGATGCAGCCGCCACCGTCGAGATCGGGAAGAGGGAGCCGTGGGGGGGCTTCCGCCTGAGGTGCTTCACGCGCAGACCCGCACGGGAGCGGCCTGGGTACATCGACCCGTGCGGTCTGGGGACTATCACGGTGGGAGGGGGTCGCCGCCTGGGCGATTGGGGAGGAGACACCGCCAACAGGAAATCACGCGGCACCTGGAGTGCCGCCTTTGGGTGCGCGTGATCGGGAGGAGTTCCTCACACAGAGGACGGGACGCGTAGAGATCCTCCTGCGCGAGGGTTTCGCGAGAACATGGAGAACTGGGACTGCACAGGGGATGCGGCGCCGAGCGCCGCCAGGGGCTTCGCGCGTCATCGCCATGTTGGAGAGGCGATCTGGAAGGGCTATGGATGTTGGGAGAGATGCGGGCGACCTTGGAGCGGACCTGAGTATCTCCTGGCTTTGCTGCTCGTGTGGTTGAGAGTACTGGAGGGGTTGTAAATCCCTAGAAGAGATTCTGCCGCTGGAGAAAGAAGATACGGCCCCACGAACAAATCTTCTCTTGCAGGGGCCGGATTTCCACGAACAAAGTGCAGAAAATAGGGTTTCACAAAAAAAACCCTAGAATAAAACTGGAACATATCTTCGAATATGAAACTTCAAGAACCGTGGACAATGAATCTGATAATCGAATCTCAAAGAATATAAAAGACAAAAAATCCTCGAGAATCGACCCGCTCTGATACCATGTTAGAAAATCGGAAGCGGAAGCGTAAACATGAAAAAAATAATAAAGAACAAGAAGAAGAACGTGGGATTTTTACGTGGAACCCTACTCCGAGAGGAGCGGGATGAAACCACGGGAGAAGCTCTCAAAGGGGCGTATTTTCTATTGCTTTTTCTCAATGGATACAGGAGGTCTGGGGCTCCTTATATAGCCTCTCCAGAGCCTCCAAGTCCCACCACTGGACGATGTGGGACTAAACAACTGGATGGGGTAAATGGATCTCCTCCAGGATCCATTTACCCTGCTACAACACAATAGGCGCATACAACTTATACTCCAACACGACTGGATATCAATATTCGACAGAAATTCGACCGAATTTCGCTGAAATTTGAAGCCATGTCTTGGGATGGCCTTGACAGTGGGAAGAACGAAGATGCGGGATTGGCTCAAGGTCGTTGAGAAGCTAGAGGCGAGGCTGGCGGGCTGGAAGTCGGTCATTCTCTCCAGAGGGGGGCGATTGGTCCTCTTAAAGGCGGTTCTTTCCTCCATCCTTGTTTACTTCTTGTCAAATCGCCGCTTGCCGAAGGGGATCCGTAGCCGTCTTGAGAAGCTAATGCGTAGATTCTTATGGGGCAAGCACGGGGAAGAATCGGGGGGGGGGATTCACCTTGTTGAGTGGGATGTAATTGCGCTTCACAAGAAGGCGGGCGGGGGGGGGGGCTGGGGGTCTAGAGGCTGGATCAAATGAACGAGGCTTTGCTTCTTAAATGGGCAAGCAGAATATGGAGCCCTGGGGAGGAATTCTGTAGCAACGTTCTGCGCAAAATATATGGTGTCGGCGGTGCGCCGCCGAGCCCTGCTACTTGTGTGGGGTCTCCCACACCGTTCTGGAAGGGGATGATGGAGGTCTTCTCCCGGCATATCTCCCTGTTTAGGCCGGTGCTTGGCAATGGCGAATCCTTCGCCTTCTGGACTGATGATTGGACGGGGGGGGCATTGTGCACGCGGTTCCCTCGCCTATATGCTCTTGCGGCTGATAAGAATGCGTTGGTTGCGTCTTGCTGGTCGGATGGTAACTGGTTCCCCGCCTTCTCCTCTAATTTCTCGGACCAGAGGCTCGAGGAATTTCTTTCGATGCTGGATTCTATCAAGGAGATGGGTCGTCCATCGGTGGGAAGGGATCATTGGGGATGGCGTATGGGCCCATTCTCGGTTAGGAAGGCGTTTGGGGCGATTTACAGGCCTCCCCCGTCATGCTCGGAGGTTTTGATTCGTGATTGCGCCTTTTTTTGGAGTCTAGGCCTCCCTGAGCGGATTGGTTTCTTCCTGTGTTTGTTCCGTAGGCAAAGGTTGATGACGAGGGATCGGTGTGCTAGACTTCTGGGCTCCGTCTCTGATATGTGCCTCTTGTGCGAGGAGGCGGTTGAGTCCCTTGAACACCTGTTCTTCAAATGCTCAAAAACGATTCTGGTTTGGGGTGAGGCAAAGATGGCGTGGTTGTGCACGGTGGATTTGGCCTCCTTTTACGGCTCGTTGGTTGCCAACAGGAGCAGAGCACGACGGGAGCTCCTCAGTCCCGTTGCCATTCTGTGGGCCCTGTGGCTGGGCAGGAATGCGGTCCTCTTTTATAGGCAAAGATTCTACAAGGAAAATGTGGGGATACAGTCCGCGAGGTTGGTTGATGAGTGGGATCTATAGTTGTATGTCTTTTTTCCTGTTTCCTTTTGTCTTTCCCCGTTTTTTCGTCCTTTAAATAATTAAATAAATTTTGGGACGAACACCAATGAGTGTATCCCCCTGTTTTTGGCCTAAAAAATGTGTGATCTAAGAGTATATTTGTAAGTTATTTAGTGATCTAAGAACTTGGATGAACTCCATTTTCAATATATATATATAGGTTAACAACTAACAGTACCAGCAGTATGTTCGATATGACCGATATGTACAATATAAGGATCATAGTCTTCACAAATGATCTATATGTCTCATCTAAGTGTATATTTGTAAGTTATTTAATGTTATAAAAACTTGAATGGAATCCATTTCTAATATCTAAAGGCCAGGAATAAACATTAACAACGATATGTTCGATATGATGACCGATATGTGTGGCATAAGTGTGTATTTGTAGGTTATTTGTTGTTTTAATATCTTGGATGATCTTAATTTCCGAAAAATGACAAAAATGGCTGTTTTGAGCCATTTCCGACATTTCTACTGATATCGTCGATATATCCCGATATATCCATTTTCGGGTGGACCGAAATGATATCGATATCGATAGGGCCTTCCTTGCTTTTGATTCATGATCGATTGATCATTTTAGGTTGTTTAGCATTGACCAACAATTTTATTGATTTAATCAGACCCAAATCGGATTGGGTTCAGGTTTGATTGGAAACCAGATGTTACAAATATAAAAACCTCAAAAGGAGTCCCGTCCTCGAGACTTGAGTCAAGGTCATTAGGTATCTTGTTTGAATTTCATATGGCCATAAAAACCTCAAAGGGTTTTGAACCCATAAAAACCTCAAAGAGAAAACAAGCCATATATTTTAACATATATCTAGTTACAAAAGCTTGTTTTGCTAATTACCTCAGAAAAGCTGCGGATATCGTGTCCGCATGCCAGCTTCGGTCTCCTACGTCGCCTCTTCAACGCCATGTCGGTGCCACAACACCTTGATCAATGGAATCTCTTTGCTGCGAAGCTTCTTCACAACACCATCAAGTATCTGTACCGGCCTCTCCTTGTATGTTAAGCCTGGCTCCACGTCAAGATTCTCCTAACTGATGACGCGTCGAGGGTCGTGCACATACTTCCTCAAGTTGCATATATGGAAGACGTCGTGAATAACTGATAGATGTGGAGGAAGGGCTATTCAGTAGGCCACCTTCCCCACTCTAGCTAGAATCTCGAATGGGCCAACATATCGTGACGCCAATTTGCCACGAACGCCAAATCTCTGTATTCCCTTCATAGAAGATACATGCAAAAACACCCAATCTCCAACTTATAATTTATCGGAATGCCATTAATATGAGATTAAGTTAGTTTATAATAAAAGAAAGACAAGAAGATTGGATACCTGAAACTCCAAATCTCTTCTCCGACGGTCTGCATAGCTCTTCTGGCAACTCTGTGCCGTCAGAAGCCTCCGTCTCACAAGATCAACAGCCCTCGCGGTTTCCTCCAGGAGATCTACGGAGTAGAGAGTATGAACACCTACCTCGCGCCAACTGAGAGGTGTGAGGCATCTCGGCCTGTATAGGGCTTTAAATGGTGCCATGCCAATACTGGAATGATAGCTGTTGTTATACATGAATTCAACCAATGGCAGGTGGTTCTTCCAGGATCCTTTCCACTCCAAAGTGCATGCGCGTAGTAAATCTTCAAGAGTCTGTATTGTGTGCTCACTCTGTCCATCTGTCTGTGGATGATATGCAGAACTCATCTTCAACTCTATCTCTACTGCTGACATGAACTGATGCCAATAATATGACGTAAACCTCGAGTCTCTGTCAGACACCACCTCTTGTGGTATACCATGTAGCCTGATGATATTCTGCACATATAGCTTGGCCAATCTGGATGGAGTGTAAGTCGTGTTGACAGGTATGAAATGGGCTGACTTGGTCAACCTATCAATAATGACCCAAACGGAATCATGGCCACATAGTGTCTTCGGCAAACCTGTGACGAAATCCATAGAGATACTCTCCCATTTCCACTCAGGAATGGGGAGAGACTGCAGTAATCCTGTTGGTCTGCTGTGCTCAGCCTTAACCATTTGACAAGTCATGCATCTGCTGACATGCTGCGCCACATCACGCTTCATTCCGTCCCACCAGAAATGTCGACGTATATCGCGATACATCTTTGTGCTACCTGGATGGATCGATAATCGTGAACTATGTGCCTCATCAAGAATGTCTCTGTGCAACTGCTCGTCGTTGGGCACAACGACGCGACCTGCATTCCCTAAAATAGACTCCGCCACAACAAAATCATCAACCTCGTCCTTGACGGCACGCATGTATCTATATCGAATCCATGGATCTGTCTTCTGGCCTTTGACGATGTGATCCCACAAACTGCTAAATCGTGGAGGTACAATTGTGGATATGGATACACTCTCTTAAGGAAGCCATTCAGTCAAAGCTGCGAGCATATCCCACGTGTATAGCCAGTTTGCTGTACCCTCAGCATGAGCTCTCCTGCTAAGTGCATCAACCACCACGTTTCCCTTACCGGGATGGTAAGAGATCGTGCAGTCGTAGTCCTTCAGTAACTCGAGCCACCTGCGCTGTCTCATGTTCAACTCCTTCTGATCAAAGATATACTTCAGGCTCTTGTGGTCTGTGAAAATCTCAAAATTCACCCCATAAAGATAGTGGCGTCAGATCTTCAAGGCAAAGACAACTGCCGCCAACTCCAAGTCATGCGTGGGGTAGTTCTGCTCATACAACCTCAACTTGTCGTGATGTGTATGCAATCACATGACCTCTCTGCATCAATACTGCTCCTAGACCTTTTCTCGAGGCATCTGTATATACTGCATAATCCTGCGTGCCTGATGGAAGTGCAAGAATAGGCGCTGTCGTTAATCTCTCCTTCAATGTCCTGAATGCCTGCTCACATGAATCATCCCAAATGAATGGAACTCCCTTCTATGTCAACCGTGTCAAAGGGTGAACAATGTGTGAAAATCCGCTGACAAAGCGTCTATAATAACCCGCTAGCCCAAAGAAGCTCCGAATCTGAGTAACTGTCTTGGGCTTCTCCCAAGACATGACTGCCTCAATCTTTGCAGGATCAACTGCAATGCCTGCTCCAGAAATGACATGCCCTAGGAATGAGACCTGGGATAACCAGAACTCACACTTGCTCAACTTGGCGTATAGCTTGTGCTCCCGCAATGTATCGAAGACAGTCCGTGGATCATTTGCATGATCCCATTCATTCCGTGAGTAAAGGATAGCGATTCTTCACCGTTTTCTTGTTCAGTTGCCTGTAATCGATGCATAATCTCATGGATCCATCCTTCTTCTTGACAAATAAAACTGGAGCACCTCAAAGTGAAATGCTCGGTCTCACGAATCCCAAGTCAAGTAAATCCTGCAACTGCACCTTCAGCTCTCTCAGCTCAGCTGATGCCATGCGGTAAGGAGCCATCGAGATCGACTGTGTGTCTGGTAGCAATGTGATCTCGAACTCGATCTCTCTCTCAGGAGGTAATCCTGGCAACTCATCAGGAAACACATCTGGGTAGTTTGATACTACTCGGATAAACTGTGCCATAGGCTCATGATCAAATACCTCCCGCACAAATGCTAGGTATGAATCGCATCCCTGATCAACAAGTCGCTGAGCTCGCAACACGGAAATATACTCCATTTTGGAGTCATGTAAAGTACTCTCAAAAGTGAACTCGGGTAAATCTGGAATCCTGAAGACAACTGTCTTCCTAAAGCAATAAACGAGTGCGTGATGAGCTGATACCCGGTCCATGCCTAAAATCAAATCAAACTCATCAAGCTGTAGGAGTAGACAATCTGCGATCATCTCGTGACCGCCAATCAGTAATGACAAGTGCCTGACTATCAGTGAAATAACGAACAAGTGGCCACCTGACCCTTGGATGCGATATGGAGAAGATAGAATCTCTGCGACTCTTCCTAATGAAGCTAGTAGCCTTGAAGCAAGGAAAGAATGTATCGCTCCAGAATCAAATAAAACATGTAAAGGTCGGCCCAAGACTGAATTTTCACCACAGTAATTGTTGAACGGGCTTGCTCCTTGGTCACTGCGTATAGATGACCCTGCCTGGCTGGTGCGACACTGGATCCTGCCACACTCTGCGTCTGTCTATGCTGCTGCCTCATAAAGTTGGAGTTCCTGCCACAGAAACTCCCTGAACACTGTGCCTGAGGCTGCGACTGTGAAGGTTATGGCTGAGGCTCACCAGATCTCTGGGGACATTGATGTCGGTAATGTCTCCACTCATGGCATAAGTAACATCGGACTGACCGGGTAGATGGAGTAGTCGTGTCTGTGCTCCGAGCCGGTCCTACTGGGGGTTTGTCTGCTCGCTGCGACCCAGATGGTCGAGCGGAATCTGTGCCACGTCCTGCAAGTGCTCCTCCTATAGTAGTCGATGGAGATGAGCGAGCACTGCCCGAGAATGCCGAACCTGTAGGTTGGAAATGCCTAGCTGACTTCTGCTGCTGAAATGGTCGACGAATTGGCCCAAAAGATCGCTGTGGTCGAGGTGCCGCTCCAGACGACCTCCCAAAGAGTCTCTCTCTGATGTCCTCAAACTTCTCCGCTGCGTCAGTAGCCTCGGAGATGGAAGTGATGTGCAATCCAGCTAACTTCTCATGCACTTCTTCCCTCATGCCTATGATGAACTTTTCCAGATTCTCCTCTGGAATGCGGCAACTGCTGGTGTATGTCGTGACAGCTCGGTATATCTGACAAAGTAGTCTCTAAATGTCATCCGACCCTCACAAAGCTCTGCAAAAAGTCAGCGCCGGGACTCCTTCCACTTTGCAGAAGAAAAGTGGGATCTGAATCGTGTCTCGAAATCATCCCATGTAGGCTTGCGGCCTAACTCAGAAACTACGGCATTCCACCATCTCCCAGCAAAGTCTGTCAGTAAGTACTCCATGAAAGATAGCTACGTGTCTCGTGGTGCGCGAATCATCCTCAACACCTTCATCACCCTCTTGAGCCATTGCTCAACAACATCTGATGTATCGGTGCCCTCAATTCACATTGGCCCGTTGGTAAGATGTGAAAACTGACTGGTGCCTGTGGATAGCAGAGTACTCGCGTGCATCCTCATCTGCAGAGTCAACAGAGTCCTGCTCCCTGTCAAAGTCTCCATCCTCCTCAGCTCCATGCTCTGGTATCTCCTCAAGTAGATCATCGAAATGAGGCTGTTGTACCTCTACTGATTGTCGCTGGTCCTGGCGTGTGTCGTCGTGAGATGGATGGTAGATGGAATCTGATAGCTCCTCAAATTTCATCTCTATATCAGTCTGTCGGTCTGCAATCTCAGTCTGCTGTGCCAGAATCTGGTCCTGCTAGCCTCTCATAGAAGCCTGATGCTGCTGAAGATTGGTGAGAGCAGTCAGTATGCGTGCTAGCTGGTCGGTCATCTCCTGTCCTGGTCGGGATGCCATGGCTCTGCATGAGAATCATTTTTAGTCATAAAAATGCCATTCGCAGATACTTATCATATATGCTTTTTCTCTTGGGATATAATATGAAAATTAATGAAATTGGTGACATATGTGGTGATTGAATTCGAATGTCATTTTTCACTTCTCGGACTTACGACAAGTCAGAAGACTGTCGCTATCCGAGAATTTAATGCGATCGGAATTGTAATACTGCAAATGTGCGTATCAAGGTACCACAGCTCTGATGCCAATTGTGACGCCCTTAGGATTTGGGTACCCGTTTACACACGTTCGCACTATTATATTCGCATGACATCGCACAACGTATTGAAAATCAGGAGAAATTTTTCGCGCTTGGTATGACATTCACATTCATTAAATAAACCACACAAAAAAGAAGAAGAAGTGCCACCAATATTTCATTCATTTCCATATAACAATACATGTAACAAAAGAATGTATTGCAATGTACATGTAGATCCCAAAAATATATGACTGAAAAGGAAGGAAGCATATTACATCATAAGCTGAACCAAAAATTAAAACAAAAGAGACGTACCGTCTGGTATAAACCCGATCACCAGAATTCATCAACAGCTACTACAATGCTGTAGGCTCCTTGCCTGCCAAAACATGTAGGGAAGAATGAGCGTCAGCGAGCGTTGGTACACCCATAATTCATATTATAAAAGAAGCATGCATTTAATATGGTTACGAAAGAAACATGTAGAAAGGCAGAAACATCTAAAATTTATTTCTACCTGCAATGTAAAAAGGTTTCCAAGTGGCTTGTATGTATCTCCCCAGTCCCCATGATCACCCACCCTTATTCCAACATTTTCCATATATAATATTTTTATATTATACTTGATTACTCATAAGTGTGTGTGTATGTATATATTCTCATATTATTCAGATATCATGTTTGTGGATTTTGACGATGGGAAAGGTGAGATTAGAAAGGGTTATTGATTTATTTAATTCCCAAGTCTAGTGGATAGTTGTGGTCTTGGTCAGTATGCGACCTCACATTATGACTTTAAGACAAAATATGCCTTAGGGTTGGGGTGCCTCCGTAGGCATGCGGTGTTGTATAATGCATCCTAACTAAGCTCCCAACACGTCCACTAGCTTATAGGGATTTCAAATCCAGTTTAATTATAGTCATTTCCCACCAACTCAACTTTGATTGTAACTCCTCCAAACCTCAACTGCAACTGTCTCAGATGTAACCCTAAATGACCTAGATGTAGACATGGATGATTTGATGTAGTATCGCCAAGTCTGCTGGCGAAAAGTAACCAGAAACTCAAGCGGTGAGGTAGCCTCTAAAAGGGCTCTTCCGTCTCGCCCACTAATTGGAAGTGCGGCCCAATAGAGGGAAATGTGTACTCCAAAACTACGACCCAGAGACGGGTGAGAGAGACTCTCCGGAAAAGTCACTCTAGAAAACAACCCGACTGGTAATGGGCAAATGAGCTCGTACGAAAAATTAAAATCGAGGATCCCCCGCATGAGTGTCCTAAAACAGAGATCAGCGGAACTGGTCAAAAGTTGGGATCCCAACGAGGCGTAAAAACACTGCGAGCTCGCGTAAAAACCGTGAAAGGACTGGGATCCTAGACCCGCGCACTTGGCGGCCGCTGCCCGAACTGAGCTTCCTATCTTCCGCCCAGTTAAGGGTCACCGCGCCCTCGTACGGTCAGGTGCAAAGGTCACCATGACCGGCACTATTAATATCATTCATCACTGATTCCTAATCATGTGCATCATCTAGTGTTGTTAGCTTTGCAGATCCAACATGACTTGCATGAGTACTAAAAGTTGTAAATTCTAAAGTGATACTTATATTGTATATTGTTCCAACCTCAATGATTAATTGCCATTAAGCTCTCAAGTATCCTTCGCTATTTGCTGCCACTTCTTGTAAGGATAGCATTACTGAAATTGGAGTATAAGATGAACTTATAGTTGGTTTAGGCCCTTTTTTTAAATTATTCCCTTTGCTTAGGTAAACAGAGGAGTTGGAAATTGTGATTCACGCATCATCATATGACGCTTTAGGTCCACACTTCCTGCTTGATTCAATACAACATTTGGTTGGCTCATCTTTATGAATTCATTATTTCCGATCAGAACTATCTTTGGGTAATATAGGTCAAGTTTTCGAGAAGATGAGTCTAATTGAGCATGTGGATATAAGTTTCATAGTATTATCCAAAGTGTGCCACATCATACCAATATGCATACAGTTCATATACAGAACTATCGTAAAAATATAGTTTATAAATTTAAGCTACAAGCATTTCCTTAGAATTAAGAGTTATATATGTAAATCGGAATTATACATATACAGGGTTCTTAGTTGAATTATTATTTTTATATATGTAAATCAGAATTATACATATACAGGGTTCTTAGTTGATTTATTATTTTTATATATAGTTTATCATAACGGAGAACATAGTTATGGACATTCCAAATGTTGGACTTGTATACTTGACATGTTCTAGGAAACTAATTTACGATTATAGAAGAGGCATAATATTAATTTACCAATCACATAATTCTAACCCATCAAATAAACGAAGACAGTCTGTAAAAGAACTAGAAACTGTGACCCTCTTTTTATATATATACATATACATATATAAATAAATAAATATATATATATAATCCATGGCCGTTACTCTCATGATATTGGTTAGCTATGTATGAGTTTTCTTCCTATAAAGAAGTATTTTTCGATTTAAAGAAACACATCACAAACTAACAATGTAGGTGGTGCATGCAACTTAAACCTTTCATTGATTCAGATTTCACAATATTAGCGTGGAAACAACATTAAGCCAACTATACCAAACCAACACAAGATAACAGAAGCCCTAAAAAAATATCAACAAAATAGACATTTTGATAAAGAGGAAATTGCAACTCAAAAACTCATCACCAACACAAAATGCAGATTTCTTTATTAGATTGTACACAAGATGGCAGTATGGAGGTCTGGAAATGGTGCATGCAGGCAGCAAAGAGGAAGGGAAACTAAGGGTTGTACCTTCTTTTTTTTTGAGATCACAAATGGCTGATTAAAGCATGCAAGAGTTGCTGCATGAAGAATGGCTGGAACAAACCAACAATGGAGAGCATCTCCGATTGCTTTTGGAAGCAATTGTTGCTCCAGAGCTGCTGGAACAGCTGGAGCACAACAAAAAAACAATTAGAATTTGGGCTTCTTCGATGGAGAATTTGGGCAGATCTGGAATTGGGGGAAATTAGGAGGAGAATAAGGGAAAAGGAAGGGCTCCTTCCAGGAACCTTCCTAATCCTTTTTCTTCTTTTTTTCCCCTATATATGACACCAGCATGTTGATGTCATTATGACAATTATATTTTTTTTTACTTTTGCTGGATATTTTTTTTAAAAATAGCAGAACTGCTACAGGAAATTTCAATTTTAATTTTTATATTAGTTTTAGAAAATAAAATTTTGTTTTATTTTTTTAAAACCTTCTTTATTTGACATTCTTAAAAAAATCGACCGTAGTCGCACCTCGAGTGTCGGAATTCGATGCGAAATATCTCGATTTGATCGTCTTTCAACGACGATCGGAATGAGTATAATATTGATATACTTTTGATCGGGTTTGGATGCCCGAAACTTTTCGAGATACGATTTTGGATTTGGGGTTAAATTTTTGTGAAATTAAAATACCAAACGACCTCCGATTGACGAACGGCCGATTTCATTGGTCTTGTTTCTCTAATCGAAATTTATGACGGTCTCGGTTTGTTTCACGGTTTCCGAATTTATGTCACGGCTTTTTCGAGCACGCATTGCGATGCGATTGAGTTTTGGTCGATTTCACCCGAACGACTTTTGATTCATGATCGATTGATCATTTTAGGTTGTTTAGCATTAACCAACAACTTTATTGATTTAATCGGACCCAAATCGGATTGGGTTCGGGTTTGATTGGAAATCGGATGTTACATATACTTCCTCCATTGATGGTATCGTTTCTCCAGTAAGCAGTTGAGTATGTGCTGCTTCGTACTCAGAATCAAGAGATGATAGAAAGATCCCTATCATAATGGCATTTCGGTTTGCCTGCTATTGCTCTGTGCTGGTAGTAATAGGCATAAAGCCATGTTGTCACTCGAACATGCCTCGAAGATGCCAGAAGTGGGTATGAAGAGGTCGACCATTCTGCTTGGTCGAGAATATGTCATATTGCTACTGGAGGATCTTGCTCTCATTCTTGGCTTGACCATATGTGGAAGCAAGGATATCCCACATGGCCTTAGTCATGGGCTGATTCACAATATCATTTGCAATCTCCGTGGTGAGCATCCCAGAGAGTCAAATACGAGCATACACATCGTCTTGCTTCCATGAAGCATGTCCCCAGTCTTATCTGCTGGCTCTATCTTTGTCATAATATGTTCTTTGTTGCTACACTGCATTAGGGTGAGAAACTGCATGGGCCACAACTCGTAGTTGGTCCCATCCATCTTCACGATGGGGGCTGAGCCCTTGAAGACACCGGCAGAAGAAAACACTTCACCCTTGCTTTCTGACATGATGAAAAAGAAAGACCACGATGACATGATAAAAAAGAGAGACCACGGCGGAACTCTCGACTGGGGATAGATCGTCAAAGATGATGTCTACATGTAGAGGATTGGGTGTACGCGTAAACTCATACGTCCATCCCCGTCAATCCTCGGTGCTTGTTAGGGTCGGAAAACATGGTCTATAGGTCTGAAATCGTGTTTTCCGATCAAAATCAGACCCAATCAGACCCAAAAATTCCCTAGGAGGATTGGAAAATGTCCTGGAATCGTGGATGATATGCGCGACGATGTTGGAAGTGGCAGCGGAGGGCCGCGACAGTGCTGGCAACGCCCCTCGGGGGTTAGCGGCGACGTTGGCGGAGCCCCTTGGGGGTTGGCGGCGCTGGCAGCACCCCTCAGAGGGAGGAGAGGGGATCGACGGTGGTGGCGGTCCCAAGGATCGGTGACAGTGCTGAGAGAAGAGAGAGAAAGGGCTGGTGGTGGGGTACGGATTAGGTCAAGCTCCAGTCTAGGACCGACGCTCTGATACCATATAGAAGGAATATAATAACTTGCATTCATAGAGCCATATGGCTCTCTTATATAGGAGAAAAACCCTAGACAAATTACATAAGAGGTACAAAGAAGAAATAGAAATAAGAAATACACACCAAGAGATACAAATATCTTAACACTTCTAATTTCGGTTCCAATATGGTTCTGATTTTGAGCAGTATACTAATGTTTTGACTGTTGGAGCAAGTGGATGGACTTTTAATGTAACATATCATGTTAATATCTTACTATTAGCAAAAAAACTATGTATTTCTACCTCATTTATCGAGTTAAAGAACATTAGAAATCTTAATTTTAAGAAAAAATGAGTTTTCAAGTAATTTCTACAATTGCAGTTCATTTCACCGAAAATCTCATCGAATTTCCACCGAATTTCTCGTTTCTGGATTATTGAAACTAAATCGAAATCCGACATTTAAGGTCTTGATATATTTTATTAATATATTTGGAGAGACAACTCCATAATACTCCCCCTTTTTTGTCTAAAAAATACACAGTTCACCAGATTTACCTTTTATATATGAAAAATGGCTTTTATGGAGAACATCTCAAGGTTCGTAACCTGACACATTTTATTGTCTCTTTGAGAAGAAAGACCTTCATATAAAACACCTCTTAGACAAGAATGAAGTAAAAAAATAGTATCTAAAAAATCCTTTAAAACATAAATAGAATATGAAATGCAAACCAAACAGAAGGATTAAGAGCAAATCTAGCAAGAGCACGAATAACATGAATATCATAGATCGCTTTGTAGATCTAAACTCTTGTTAGCACATAAAATGACTCACAAAAGATAGAATGATATGTGAGACTAGAGAAGGTGTTTATTGAAATGATAGTGTAGGGTACTTTCATAGGCTTAAGGGGACCCTTAAAATAGTAAATATTCAAAATAATTGCACTGTAATGACTGAAAATTCAGCTCAGCTAAGTGACATGTCTCGATGCATTGATGGCTAAACACACTATTTAAAAAGTTCAATGGCTAATTATGTAAGTGTATAAGAAGTCCTAGTGATACACTTTCAATTATGCTTTAAATACATGTTGAAACGACAAAGTCCAAATACCAATATACAAATGTGTCTCGGTTATGTACCGATGCTTCGATTTAAACATATCAAGATTTTGTAATGGTGTAGCAAGATACATGTGTATAAGTGCAACATGCTCAAAAGTGTACATGCATGAGTTTATACATGAAAGGCTTTATACGTTTTACAATTATTTATTTGCTTGTTACAAACTGGCTCAATATCAAAATAAAAAAAGAGGTCTCCTTTAGCAGCTATTCTTTGAGTTTTGCCATTCTATTCAATTTCACAAAGTGACTTTAAACACTATGTTCAAGACTTTTACTTTCATAGTGCTTAGAAATACTTTGAGATGTATTACAACATATTCATCATATCTGGATCGAATGTTAGTTCAACATACTATAGTTATATTTTGTTTCACCGTTTGTTCATTGATCAAAAGAATATCACGACGTGTTTTAATATATAAGTCTTGATTACAAGACATGTTGGGACACGATCATGTATCGCCTCTGCTCGAATACTGGTTGGTGGGATGAACCACCATATACGGATGCAGAAACGCAATTAATCACTACCATAAAATCACGTGAAGAATAAGAATAAGACCATGGTATGGCGATGGTTAGTCACCTCTTACAGCCGCCGAAGAAGAAAATTACTAGGTAGTAGAATGGGTATCCTCACCATTCCCTTTCTATCTCCCTCTCTCTTTTTCTCTTGTGGTATTCCCTCTTGTAGTGTGGAGGCCATGCCCCGGTTGCCTCCATCTTCTTTTATATGTAGCCTAATTGCAAAGTCATAGTCCTATTCCTATCATGACTACACATAGAATACAACTCAATTACTATTAGGATTAGGAGTTCACTCCCTTTAGGATTCCAAATCTTAATGTGACCATAATCCTAACATTCTCCCCATTGAGTTCAATTCCATCACGATCTCTTCGTCATCTTGAGTCTGCACTAGCTATTCTCGTCATCTTCAGGTCTTGTTAGCAGAAAATCATCATCTCTGGGTGACACACCCATCGTTGGGTGCCCTCAATGTGCCCCGTTCCGGGTATGCTTGCACAACTCAATATTGCGCCTCCTGACTTGACGTCACAAATCTCTCTTGTAACCGTCATCCTCTGGTAAAGCGAATCGCACTCGCTCTTGTTGCGTACTTTTGCAACAGAGATGCCGATAACCTGTTGCTCTCTCATTGTACTACTCGTTTGGGAATAACTGGAGCTCCATCATCTATCACGACCCTTCCCTCGATCCTATGCACCTTGTTTGAAATCGTTGTCCCAACATCATCACGCGTGCTCCCTTGCTCGCTCTGACAACTAACCCTTCAATGGTGACTCGATGTTCTCGTGACTCGATTATTCCCAGTGAAATCAGATTCTTCTTAGCTGTATCAATGTGCTAGACACCTGTCAGAGTTCATACTGCTCCATCAAGCATGCAAAATTTCATTGATTCAATTCTCTTGATGTGGTGAACCTCTCCACCTCCCATCTTGACGTGCCATCATTGCATACCTGATGTGTATTAAACGGGCCGTCCCCTGTATGTGCACACGCGATCTGAACATGTTGAGCTCAGAAGTTCTCCTAAATATGCCTTAATCTCCCTAGAGCACGCTAGCAAGTCCCCCTTGTAGACTGCTTTGGAATCCTCTTAGTCGGATTTAGAATCACCGATGTTTTTTCTTTTCTCCTTCTCACATTTCAGACAATCGACTATTTTGTGACCTTCATTATCACAATAGAAGCATCTGATTGAACCTTGTAATTTGAAATTCCTTTGAACCATGTCTCCTTTGATCTTGGACAGCTACCCTCGGTTGCGAGTACATGACCTTCATCATTCGTTGCCTCATCCATCGATACCTTTGGGTTCTCTCTTTCATTAATGGATTGCTTAGGGCAGAGAGGAAGGTGGTCTCGAATTCCCTTCACTAAACAGTCAAGAGAACTGGCGGGATACTAGCACAATCCTCCAGGAGAGGGGTACCAGATCTCTCGTCCAAAAGCTCATCGAAGCAACTATCTCTTCTAATGTGATGGTCTCTGTGGAGAAGAGAGACGAATGAGATATCTATTCCATGGGGCTAGGGTCTCTTATATAGAGAGAAAATCATAGAGTTTAAAAGGAAAATACATAAATACCCCCAAGGGGTTATGGAACCCAAAGGATTGAAGATTACGGAACCGGAAGGGTTACAAACATAATTGTAAGTATAAATAACTCTAACACCCCCCCTCAAGTTGGAGCATATCTGTCGATCATGCCCAACTTGGATACTAAGTACACGAGGCGCTTCCTTGGAAGAGCCTTTGGGAAGATGTCTGCAAGTTGAAGTTCAGTGGAGATGTATGGAGTGCTACTTCGTCTTCCTCGTACTGCATCATGAATGAAATGGCAATCAACTTTAATGTGTTTTGTCCGCTCATGGAAAAATGGATTGGTGGCGATGTACATGACAGACTTGTTGTCGCAGTATAAGGATACATGAGTGACGACTAACATGCCAAGTTCTACTAGGAAAGAAATAAGCCATGTGATCTCACAGGTGGCCTGAGCCATTGTCCTGTATTCTGCTTTCGCACCGGATCTGGAGACCGCTGTCTGCTTCTTGCTTCGCTAAGTGACAAGGTTATCCCCAACAAACATGGCATATCCTGTAGTGGATCGACGATCCTCCGGAGAGCTAGCATAATCAGAATCTGTATAGGCGGAGATATTAGTGTGCCCATTCACCCCATAGAAAAGTCCATGTCCAGGAGATTCCTTCAAATATTGAAGGAGCAAAAGAGCATCCTGCCAGTGATTGTAAAGAGGCTTCTCCATATGGTGACTGACTCTGCTCACAACATCATCTGATATATCTAGCCTAGTAACACTGAGATAGAGTAACTTTCCCACTAAGCTTTTGTACCGTGTTGCATCCTCAAAAGGTGGATCAGTAAATGCTGAATATTTTCTCATTTCTGCAGGGATGCTAGATGGCTTGCATCCAAGTAGTTCTGCCTCAGTCAGAATATCGAGGCAATAATACCTCTGTGAAAGATGGAGCCCCTCTGTAGTGCGTATTACCTCGATGCTAAGAAAATAACGAAGTTGGCCGAGGTCTTTCGTGACAAAGACCTTCTGGAGGAAGGTCTTGGTCTCCTGAGTGCTGTCTACATCATCTCCTGTGACAAACATATCATCAACATGGACAACAAGAATGATCGTGCCAGTAGACCGTCGTCTAACAAAGATAGAGTAGTTACCTGTTGTCATCTGAAAATCAAGTGTGTTGATCTCCGTAGTGAGCCTGTCAAATCATGTCCTGGAGCTCTGCTTCAGGCCATAAATGTCCTTGCATAGTCGACATACATGCTCCCCCTCGACTACATACCCCGACGGTTGCATCATGTAGACCTCCTTCTCAAAATCACCATAAAGAAACGCATTCTTCACATCAAGTTGATAAATGGGCTAATCCTTGTTGACAACCATGATCCTGCATTGCACTGAAATGATCTCTTGGAATAGAAATAACATTCAAAGCATCAACAAATCTTTTGTCACAACTAGATAAAGCATATGTAGAAGTAAACTATGACATGTTGTGATATGTGCATTGCCTTTTTTGATTGCATAGAGCTATAGGAAGCTCCTCGGGTACATCTGGGGCAGCAGTGGTGGGAGCACTCTAAGACTGTGTTATCATCTTGCATAAAAGGGACATGCAAGGGTACAGACACTGGTGTAGAAGGTATAGAGGTACGCTGGCGAGTATAGACGATTGGCGTAGGAGGGAGGTCTAGAGGAATGTCACTCACAATCTGTGTGAAATAACTTGTTTGCTCAAAGAAAGTGACACCAATATATACATAGTATCGATGCCCAACATGATCATATCAACGATAGACTTTCTAGGTATGAGAGTACCTAAGAAAGACATATTTGATGGCACGAGAGGATAATTTGTCAGCTGCATGAAAGTTATGAACAAAGGCAATGCAACCAAAAATTCACAGAGGTATGGGAAAAGAAGACTCAGTAGGGTAAAGTAAGGAAAATGGAGTTGCCCCTTCTAGAACAGACGGAAGAACATGGTTGATGAGATAAACTACAGTAAGGATAACATCTCCCCAATAATGTTTAGGAACACTCATTTGACTAAGAAGAGATCTGGCAACATTTAGCAAGTGTCGAAGTTTCCTCTTAGCTAAACCATTCTGTTGTGAGATATATGGACATGATGTTTGGTGAACAGTTCTTTGGTACACAAAGAAAGAGGTCAAGGTTAATTCAAGAGCATTGTCAGTACGAATGATCTTAACAATGCTACAAAAGAAGGTTTTAACATATTGAAGAAATTTCGGACAATTGGATTAAACTCCGAACACTCCTTTAATAGATATATCCAAGAAGATCGCCTATAATCATCAACAGAAACTATAAAATAGAGATGACCACTTAATGTGCGGACTGGACAAGGTCCCCAAACATCACAATGAGTAAGATGAAAAGCAGTAGTATTACGAGACTCTGTACGAACAGGAAACGAAGCTCGATGGTGTTTCCCGAACTCACACGCCTCGCACTGAAAGGGTTTCAGAACAAAGAGTTCAGGAAATATCATGGAGATGACCTTGGCCGAGGGATGCCCAAGGCGCAGATGCCGTAGGAGCGGATCTTCGGAGATGGATACATCACCAACAAAATTGGAATCCGAGGGTATGTCAAGATAATATAGGCCATTCTTCTCATGACCCCCACCAAAAATCTGCCTCGTCCGAATATCCTGAAAATAACAATAAGACTCATCAAATATCACACGTCAATGAAGCTCAACACAAAGCTTGTGAACTGATAGCAAGCTAAGAGGAAAATCAGGAGCACAATGAACCCCAGAAAGTCGGAGCTTGGAAGAGAATTCCATAGTTCCGACAGTAGTAATCGATGATTGAGTCCCATTAGCGACTCGAACTGACTTCACAGTGGTAGATTGTACGGAAGGGGTAAGTAGACTACCTTCTCCGGTGAGATGAGTAGAGGTATCAGAATCAATAATCCAAGCTGGAGCAGGAGTGATCAGCTATTGTACCTAAAGGAGTAGCTAGAGCAGCAGTGGCAGTGTTACTAGTGGTAGTAGGCCCTGGAGTTTGAAGGATCTGCATCAGGTGGGAGTAATCTGCGTCATTATGATGAACAATCTTGCCACTGGTGGTTGCTGTAGGTGATGCTTCTTCCACATCATAGGCATCCTCATAGGCATTATTGACGTGATAATAAGGTACACCAAGCTTCTGCCAGCATTATTCAATTGGGTGGTTCCACCTACCACAGTGAGTGCATGGGGCAGTAGAGTCTTGCTCACGACCATGACCAAAGTCACAACCTCGTCCAGATTCCCGTCTACAGCCACGACTTGGATCACGACCGCGTCCTCCTCGTAAGCCGTATCTGCCTCCTCGCCCAGATGAGACGATGCATGTAAGTTCTCTGTTGAAGGTAAGATGGGAGGCCGGATAGCTGATGTCTCGAGTTCTTAAAGTCGGCCAAAGATGGCCTTCATTGTTGGCAGTGTGTCTGATATAAGAAATTGCTCCTTTGCTGCATGGTATCTAGAATGCAGACCATCAAGAAAGCGGTATACCTTCCAGTCAGAACGCTCTTGTATCTGTTTGGTGCAACATGAGGGCTGGAATATTGCAAGCTCCTCATACAGACTGGAGAGATGCTTGTAGTACTCGATGATGGTGGAATCACCCTAAGATGTCGGCCAGATTCGCTTGTAAATGTCTGCAAGGTGTGACTCCGTCTTCTTCTGGGAGTATGTTTGTTTGAGATCCTCCCACATTTCCTTGCTGTATTTTTGTAAAGAAGATATGAGGCAATGTGAGCCTCAACACTGTTGGTCATCCAGTTGATAACCAAGTAGTTGTCTGTCTGCCAGTTATCGTACTCTTTATCCTTTTTGTCTAAAGGATCTTTAGTCAGAATGTAGAGTTTCCTCTGACTACCAATGAACACTATAAAAGATCGAGACCAGAGCACGTAATTTTCTGTGTCCTTGAGTTTGATAGTAGTGCATTGTGCCATAATATTCGTGGGTCAAAGGCTTTGTCTTGGTAGAAGAATGCGCCATGGTGGTCTTAAAATAGAAAGAAGATATTGTGATTAACTAAGAATGCGTGAAAGTGATAGAAAATGCTGCAGAACTCATGTTTGCCCTTAAAGAAGGGCTGAAAATCCTCAATGAACAATAGATTTGGATTACTAGAAGCGTTGGGCAGCGCTAGCAGGATGGTTGTGACCTCTTGGCGGCACTAGCGGGCCTCCTTAGGTGGTTCTAGCAGCACCGATAGGTGCTGGAGATGTTCCTTTGGGGTCGAGCTGCTGCACTTGGAGGCGATTGGATGGCTTTGCGTGGGGCCCTAGTTCGGGGAAGATGGCCCGCCCAGGCTTTTGCGAGGCTTGAAGATGGCAGTGGGGATTTTAGGTCAGAACCTCGGTCTAGGACCGTTGCTTTGATACCATGTGGAGAAGAGAGACGGATGAGATATCTATTCTATAGGGTTAGGGTCTCTTATATAGAGAGAAAACCCTAGAGAAACAAAAGGAAAAATATATAAATACCCCCGAGGGGTTACGGAACCCGAAGAGTTAAGGATTACGGAATCCGAAGGGCTACAAACATAATTGTAAGTATAATAACTGTAATAGTCTCATTGCCACAGAGCAACATCTCCACAATGTGATCATAGGAAGATGGAAGATAACTCAACAAGATCAACATTTTATCCGCATCATTAAAGAGAGATGCTCCTTTGGGATTCTTGTCCTTAAATGTAAGCACATCTGTCAAGTTGAATTCATCCAAGTACGCTTTGAGTTTTGTACTGTCGGTCATCTTTAGACCATAGAGCTCCTTTTTTTTTCAATAACACGTTTGTCAGAGATTTGGACTTGTATCGTCCCTCGAGCTTCATCTAGACGTCTGCCAGATCGTCCAGGCTGATAACTTCACGAAGAGCATTGTCTGCCAAGAACAATTGTGTTGTCTTGTTCGCAAGATCCGTCGTCTCCTTTTACTCTTCATCTTTCATTTTCTCTGGCTTTTTTCTTTATCCTAAAAAGCTTTCATACGTCCCTCTCACCTGAGTATATTCTTCACCCGTTGTTGCCATAAGGTGAAGTCATTCTTTCTGCTGAAGGGTTCCACAGAAAATGATGCATCCCACGATGTAAACTATCATCCGATTTGTTATAAGTACCTCCTTGCACGAACTGAAAGCCGAAGAAGAATTCTCCTGATCTGAATCATCCAACTCATCCGGAGTGCGCAAAAACCTTATGTCTGGACCTCTGGACTTCGTATGCTCTCGATATCAACGGTTCACCATAATCACCAGTTCTTCACAGCTTCTGATGTATGCATACCTGTTCCATTGCTTTTTCACAGCTTCTGAAGTATGCACACTTGTTCCATTGCTTCCTCTAGTTGACATCGAACCTTTCTCTGCCATCATTGTATACTCTTGAATGTCATCGAAGTAGGCTTTGATACCAGTTGTTGGGACATGACCTGATATTGCTTCCACTCGGATACATGTTGGTGGAGATGAACCATCAGATATGGATGGGATGCGCAATCAACTACTGCCATGAAAGTACGTGAAGAAGAAGAATACCACTATATGAAGGGTCACCTCTCGTGAGAACCAGAGAAGAAAATCATTAAGAAGTAAAACGAGTACAACTCTCACCATTCCCTCGCTCTTTCTCTTCTCTTCTTTTCTCTTATCTTTTTCTCTTGTGGTATTTATTCCTTTTTGTTGTGGTGTGGAGAAAATGCCCCCATGATAAAGCCCAATTACATACCCATAGTCCTATTCTCAGGGATTTGACATAGAATACAACTCAATTAATATTAAGATGAGTTCAATCCCATTAGAATTCTAATTCCTAATATGACTCTAATCCTAACAAGACAAATGTAATACTCTCATGTCCAATGGTCAGGATTTATGTGCGAAAGAGGTCTTCACACACACGTGGTTTGGTGGTCACATGATGGAGGTCTGGAGGACTTCACTTAGTCAACGGGTTAAGGATGGGCACCGCACGAGGCCACGAATGTCGTGATCTCCCATTTGGCACAGACCAAGTTTCATTTTAACTGATTTTAATTAATCCATACACCACCTAAGTGACTTGAGTTTTTGTTGAATTAAGTTGAATCGATTCAGTTAGTATGAGTTTGAATAATTGGGTCTTTAGAAGATTCAGTTACATCTAGGATATTATACTGGCAGGAATGTTCTGCACGAGATGAGGTCTTCTTTCTGGTAACGAGTGCTCAGCAGATAGAAAATCAGTAATCTTATGTTCTGACTTGGCTGTCCTTTTGATACTATTGTTTCCATGGTGGATTATCTTTCTTAGGAGCCATCATTGCACAGCCGCATGCGACCTCGATTGACAATTGCATCTCAACATCAGATGCCCAAAGAAGATAGTTATTCCTTGTGAGATGGTAGAGGTAATTCATACGCTTATGTTGTCATTCATCTTAACCAAAGGGGAATGCCCTGGTCTTATTGTCTTCAGCATCTGACTTGTTTTTTGATATCTTTGCAATATTTATAAGTGATCAACCCCAAAAGACGATATAATCGACCAAAAGGATATAATAGGTGTGGAGAAAAGAAGAGAAGAATATTGTGTTTTTATTTTGTGAGGTCTAGGGGTCCTTATATAGGACTAAACCCTAGGGTGCTCAGAGGAGAACTTACACAAATACCCCTGTGGGGTTACATAGGGAAACAATACATATGGAAACAGTGATACATAGGGAAACAATGCATAAGGAATTAGAGGTAAATAAAGAAACAACAATATACGGTAATTTCTAACACTCCCCCTCAAGTTGGAGCATATTCATCAATCATGCCCAACTTGAAAGTTATCCAGGAAAGCTGCTTCTTAGTTACTGCCTTGGTAAAGATATCAGCAAGTTGAAGATCTGTTGGAATGTGCGACGTGGTTATCTTCCCTCCTCATACATCATCTCTGATAAAGTGACAATCAATCTCAATATGTTTTGTTCTCTCTTGGAACACAGGATTGGTAGCAATGTAGGTAGCTGATTTGTTGTCACAGTACAAGGGAATAGGAGTGGATGTAGCAGCATTTAGTTCTTCTAGAAAAGTGAGCAGCCATGTGATCTCACATGTAGCCTGAGCCATTGCTCTATATTCAGCTTCAGCACTAGATCTTGAAACAACTGCTTGTTTCTTGCTTTTCCAACTAACCAGGTTTCCTCCTACCATCATGGCATATCCAGTTGTAGATCGACGGTCTTCAGGAGAGCTTGCATAATCGGCGTCAGCATATGCAGTAAGATTTGTGTGACCATTTGCCCCATAGAAGATTCCTCGTCCTGGCGAGTCTTTTAGGTAGCGAAGGATTTGAAGTACATCTTGCCAATGGCTGTAGCACTGTTTCTCCATATATTGGCTGGCTCTGTTTACAGCATAAGATATATCTGGTCTAGTAACTGTAAGATATAGAAGTTTGCCAACCAGGCTCCTATATCGTGTAGTGTCTTCAAAGAGAGGATCATTGGATGCAGAATGTTTTCTAGGCTCTGCTGGAATTCCTGAGGGTTTGCACCCAAGTAGTCCTGCCTCAGTTAGTATGTCAAGGTAGTATTTCCTTTGTGACATATGTAAGCCTTTCTTTGTACGTAGAGCTTCTATGCCTAGAAAATAGCGAAGTTGTCCAAGATCCTTGGTGACGAATACTTTTTGCAAGAAAGCCTTGGTTTCTAGTATCCCTTCGTCATCATCCCCAGTAATAATCATATCATCTACATATACAACAACAACAAAGCCTTTTCCCACAATTAAGTAGGGTCGGCTACATGGATTCTTCGCCTCCATTCAGATCTATCTTGGGTCAATCTCGGGCTTATATCCACAAAACAAAGATTCCTTCGTATGGTCTCTTTCCAACACTTCTTAGGCCGTCCCCGCCCTCTCTTAGCCGGCTCAACATCCCAACACTCGCATCTCCTAAGTGGTGCATCAACTGATCTTCTTTGCAAATGACCAAATCATCTTAAGCGGTTTTCTCGCATCTTATCCTCGATCGGAGCAACACCAACTTTCTTTCTGATTGCATCATTCCGAATCCGATCTTTACGTGTATGTCCACACATCCACCTTAGCATTTTCATTTCTGCTACAACCATTCTTTGCACATGTCTATGGTTCACAGGCCAACATTCAGATCCATAGAGCATAGCAGGTCTCACGGCTGATTTGTAAAACTTTCTTTTAATTTTTAAAGGAATTTTCTTATTACAGAGAACAACAGAGGCTCCTCTCCACTTTAGCCTGTCTACATATACAGCAAGAATTACAACACCAGTCTGTCGCCTCCTGACAAAAACCGAATAGTCAGATGTAGTCCTCTGGAATCCCATGGTGCCAATATCTGTACTCAGTCTATCAAACCAAGCTCTTGGACTCTACTTTAGTCCGTAGATAGCTTTGTGAAGTCGGCATACATACTCCCCCTCGACTTCGTAACCTGGGGGTTGTACATTCTTGACATCTAACTAAAACATAGGAGACCCTTTGTTTACTGCCACAGAGATGATAGTTCGTATGGATCTCATTCTAGCCACAAGGGGAGAATGTTTCGAAGTAGTCTACCCCGTATGTTTGAGTAAAGTCCTTTGCTACAAGTCTTGCTTTTAAACGATCAATAGAACCGTCAGGGGACTATTTTGTAGTGAAGATTCAACGACATGCAACTGGTTTACATCCAGGAGGGCATTTGACAAGGTCCCATGTTTTTCGAGGCTGTAATGCTTCCATTTCTTCATTCATTGCCATTCTCCATCCCTCATCTTGTAATGCAATATGATGATCTTTGGGAACAGAAATAACCATTATGGCATTTGCATATCTTTTGTCAGAGCAAGATAACCCATTAGTAGAGGTGAAATGAGATATTGGGTGAAGTGTACATTGCCTCTTTGTTCTTCGTAGTGCGATCGGGAACTCCTGAGGACTATCCGGGGTAGCATTGGTGGGAGCATTCGAGGATGACATAGTGTCCTGCAACAGTGGAATAGGTAGAGGAACCTGAACAGGATTAGACACAGTTCTTCTTTTATACACAATTGGTGGAGGGGGGAATTTTAGGAGAATATCGGACACTGTCTGCGTAAAGAAGCTGTTTTGTTCAAAGAAGGTGACATCAAGAGAAACGTAATAACGATGTCCTGTAGGATCGTAACATATGTATCCTTTTTGAATTTGAGAATACCCTAGAAAAACACATTTGATAGCACGAGCAGATAATTTATCCGTGGTATGGAAATTATGGACAAAGGCTGTGCATCCAAAAATTCGTAAGGGCAGAGGGAAAGGTTTCTCCTTGGGATACAGTAAGTTGAAGGGAGTGGATCCATGTAAAGAAGCAGAGGCGACCCTGTTTATAAGATGAACAACAATAAGAATAGCATTGCCCCAATATATCTTGGGAACATTCATATGGGTGAGTAAGGATCGAGCAATATCAAGAAGGTGTCTCAGTTTTCTTTCAGCACCCCCATTTTGTTGGGATGTATATGGGCAAGATGTTTGATATATGGTTCCCTGGGAGGCAAAAAATGTTATCAAGTCATTCTGAGTAAATTCTATAGCATTATCAGAACGAAAGATTTTAATGGTAGTAGAGAAGAAATTTTTGACATAATGAAAGAAGTTCTTGACAATGATATTAATTTCTGAACGTTCTTTTAACAAGAATACCCAAGACAAGCGACTGTAGTCATCCACAAAAACAGCAAAGTACTTATGACCACTAATGGTTTTGACCGGACAGGGTCCCCAAATATCACAACGAATTAGGAAGAAATGAGTAGTGCGACGAGGCTCAGTTCTAGCAGGAAAGGAAACTCTATGATGTTTTCCGAACTGACATGCTTCACACTCAAAAGTTTTTAGCGTAGACAGTTCATGGAACATCATAGAGAGAGCTTTGGCAGAAGGATGTCCCAGACGAAGATGCCATAGAAGGGGATCTTCAGTGATGGAGGTAGCACCAACAAAGTTGGTAGTGGTAGGGCTGTTGAGGTAATATAGGCCATTCCTCTCATGTCCCCTACCAAAAATCTGCCTCGTCCGGATGTCCTGAAAATAGCAGAAGAATTCATCAAAAATAATACGACAATGTAGCTCACGACATAGCTTCTGAGCAGATAAAAGACTGAGCGGGAAAGCAGGAGCACAATGCTCATTTGTCAGTCGAAGTTTGTTGGAGAATTCAATAATTCCAACAACAGTAACGGGAGAATGATCCCCATTGGCAACACGAACGCTCTTTATAGAGGTAGAGGGTTGAGATGAGGTGAGTAGACTTACGTCTCCCGTTAGATGAGTGGAAGCTCCAGAATCAATAATCCATGCATGTTTGGTAACAGAAACTGAGTTTGCTACTGTACCTGATGTAGTGGCAAGGCTAGCAGAAGCAGCAGATGCGGTTGTATCTTTTGTTGAGGGGGCAGAATCATTTAGAAGTTGTCGCAGACGAGTATATTCAGAAGCAGTGAATGGAGTATGTTGTCCATCTGTACTCTGAGTAGTTGTATCATTGTTCGTATCATGTGATTCATCGTCATAAGTGTTATGAGCACTTGGTTGCCTGCGAAATGTTGCCCAACAACGTTCAGACAGATGATTCATGCGACCACAGTGTATGCATGCAGGATAACGACCAGTAGAGGAATCACGACCACGACCTCGTCCAAGGTCACGTCCGCGGCCACGACCTCGGCCTCTAGGATAGGACTGTCGTCCTCTTTGCCCAGTTGAATAGTGGGCAGCCGTCTCTATGGAAGAATGAACTAGAGAATTTTGAACCGGAGGTTCCAGTTCCTGTAGTCGACCGAATATGGTTTCGATCGTAGGCAATTTATCTTCCATAAGAAATTGATCTTTTGCAATTTTGTACTTCGGGTGAAGTCCGAGAGAAACCTGTAGACTTGCCACTCAGCACGTTCGCCTATTTGTTTATTACAGTATGCAGGTTGAAAGATTAGAAGTTCGTCAAACAAGCTTGTAAGTGTCCGTTAGTATTCAGTTAGACTGGTCTCTTCTTGATTAGTAGACCCGATTCTTGTATATATATCAGAGAGACGAGACTTGATTGTTTTCTGGGAATATGTGTGCTCCAGATTTTCCCACATGGCTTTTGCAGTATCTTTATACAAGAGATTTGCAGCAATATTTGGATCTACACTATTAGTCATCCAAGTAATTACCTGGCAATTGTCGACAAACCAGGCTTCATATTCTGCATCAGTGATAGCAGGAGGAGTCTTCGTGAGGATGGCACTCTTTCTTTGGCCACCAATAAATATCTTGAAGGATCGAGACCATATTACATAGTTTTCGGAGCCTTTCAACTTGATAGTTGTGCCTTGTACCATCAGAGAAGGAGGATACATAGGCTTGGTCTCGATGGACGTCATGATAGCATCTCTAGGTCAAGAAAAAGTGACCTAGATGCAGTTGTAGTTGATATGTAGAACCTCCTTAGTTGCACATCTTTGGAGAGTAGTGTAGGCTCTACGCCCTAAACCAAAGTCGAACAAGATGTCTATGGCGGTAGCGGTAGTCGCCTCGGGCGGCAGGAGCGTGGTAGCACGAGGACTGCAGGAGCGCAGATGCGCAGTGGCCCTCGCGTAGGGCGCAAGGGTGCAGGCGTAGGTGCGCTGGAGCCGTAGCAGGCGCATGCGTAGGGGCCCTCACGCAGGCGCAAGGGGCCCTCACGCAGGGGCGCAAATGGAGGGACGTAGGGGCGCATGTGCGCTGGATGGAGGGGCGCGGAGCCCTAGCGCAGTGTGCGGAGCACTAGCAGGTGCGCAGTAGCACAATTGCGTGGAGCCCTGGTGCAGATGGGGAGACGTGGAGGCAGCAGGTGACCTAGCGCGGTGCGCAGAGGCGGGCTCGGAGCCCTCGCGTGGTGCGCAAGGGCCAGGCGCGGTGCGCAGCAGCAGAGCGTAGCCCGGGCGAGGAGACCTAGCGCGGGGTGCACAGGGGCGCAGGAAACGACAGAGGAGGAAGAGGCGGGCGGTGGCGGAGGGGATGCTAGGTCAGAACACCAGTCTAGGACCGCTGCTTTGATACCATGTGGAGAAAAGAAGAGAAGAATATTGTGTGTTTATTCTGTGAGGTCTAGGGGTCCTTATATAGGACTAAACCCTAAGGTGCTCAGAGGAGAACTTACACAAATACCCCTGTGGGGTTACATAGGGAAACAATACATAAGGAAACAGTGATACATAGGGAAACAATGCATAAGGAAATAGAGGTAAATAAAGAAACAACAATATACGGTAATTTCTAACATATAATAGGAAAAGGTGATAGATCAAAAAGGGAAGACTAATTGATCAATCAGGAGATTGTGATTGTTTACAAAAAAAATCCAAGAAAATCCTACGAAGCTAGGAGTAGAGGGTGGTTGAATCGTCAAGAGGATAGGAGGCAATACTGATCAATCGGTGACACTATACTAATCAATCAAGGTACTAATTATACGATTTGAAGCACTTCAGAAAAACTTCAAGATCATCCGAGAACCTGAAGAATCTTCATATGAGTTCCTCCAAGAAAGCAACAATCTTTCCTCATTAGATCTTGGTTCACATGCAAATATCTCAAACCACAACTTAAAGTTCAGTTGGCCTCAACATGTATCAAGTACACCGAAGGCTTCCACAGAATGCCCAAACCCTCGGTCGACCTAGCTGTGATACCAGATGGAAAATACCATAACGTTCAAATTGCACAAGTATTTATGTAGGAGTCCTCTAATATTCATAAAAAACAACGGAAGATCTGACCTTGCATCTCTCAGGTGGCTAGTTTTCTTTCTTATAGAACAAGAGTGAGGTGTCTATAATACTGATAGGGTGAGAGTTAAACAGATCCTCATCCAAGTTCCTCTTAACCCGGATACATACTTCAACAAATTCTATGCCCCCTGCACAACCTGTTGGAGTATTAAGTAGTGCGCCTATTGTGTTGTAACAGGGTAAATGGATCCTGGAGGAGATCCATTTACCCCATATGGTGTTTAGTCCCACATCGTCTAGTGGTGGGACTTGGAGGCTCTGGAGAGGCTATATAAGGAGCCCCAGACCTCCTGTACTCATTGAGAAAAAGGAATAAAGTATCCGCCCCTTTGAGGGCTTCTCCCGTGGTTTCATCCCGCTCCTCACGGAGTAGGGTTCCACGTAAATCCCGCTGTTCTTCTTGTTATTTATCTTTTCCATGTTTACGCTTCCGCTTCCGATTTTCTAACATGGTATCAGAGCGGGTTCGATTCTCGAGGAGTTTTTATATTTTTCATTATTGTATTCGAGATTCGATTTTCTTGGGTTCTCGTTCGTAAAGATTGATGATTTGAAGATCTGTTCAAGAAGTTCTAGGGTTTCCCAGGAAACCCTAATCAAGATCTCCAGGCCGCTGATGGTCGTAGAAGGCGTGCGGCATCCTCCAGAGTTTCCAAGCCTGGTCTCGCCGGGCTCCCGTATGCGGCTTCCCTAATGCTGCCCAGGCGGCGCAATCCTCCTGGTATCTTCAGCCACGAGCCCTAATCCAGGGCTCCACCTCAAGGCGGCATCTCCAACCTTAGTCGCACCACTCGCGACTCTTCCTTGCACCTCTATCCATCGTGCGATAATCTAAGCGGTTCCAGGCGGGCCCTCTTGAGCACGCAAGCCTCGGCGACACGATCTCATGCACTCCAGGAAAGCACCCATCTTGCGGTGTCACAATTACTCGATAAAGCCCATCGCGAAGTTCGTTCCCAACTGGGAACCCAGGAAACACACCTCACTGTCCAGGAACCAAGGCAGCGCATCGGCCTCGCGCGAAGCCCAGGCGGCTGGTCGCTACAGCTGCGCTACAGCCCTTGCCGCACAGGCGGCTCTCCCTTTTTCTCTCTCGCGCAGAAGGCGGCGCTGCCCTCGACCCCAGGCGGCGGCCCCCTCCTCCCTTGAAGTCAGCGACCGCCCAACCCAGCAACCAACATCAGGCGGCGCAGACGGTAACTCCGCGGCAAGCTCGAGGAGCAGAACCCGCAGAGCCCATCGCGCGATGATCCTCCTCCAGCCGCCTCTCCTCTCCTAAAGATGCATCGATGCGGCGCGGGCTCTCAAAGATGTCGAGGGGACGTGGGTTCCGTTGGGAACCCTAGAAATAGTCAAAGGAAAAAGGGGGCTATCGGGCCCACCTTATTAAAAGGAAAAGAGGACAGTCTTAAAAAAAAAGGGAGAGGCCATAAAAAAAATCTCGTTGGGCCTCCTACTTAGAATAAAAAAAAAGGTGCTGCAACAAAAAAAGGAGGAGTTTGTTTAAAAAAAAATGAGAGAGAGAGAGTGGCCTCTAAAAAAAAAGGGAGGAAGTTTGTTAAAAAAAATGTGATTTAAAAAAAAAAGGGGCGCGTACATGAGAAGAGCCGTAAGCAAGTTTTTTTAAAAAAAAGTTGTTTTGAGAAAGCCGTAAAAAAAATTGGAACGGCTTAAAAAAATGTAACGGCTTTATAAAAAAAAATTGAAAAGCCGCAAGAAATGTTTCGAGGATATTCATGTTGTATTTACCCCCTATTTATCTTGTCTTCTCCCAACTTGGTCGACGTCCATGTTTTCCGACAAGTCTGGGAGAAAGAGGGAGTATATGTAGAGTCACAGGTCTTCTTCCAGATTCAGATGCAGATTCTCCAGACCAACCGATTTTCAGACTCTACAGATGAAGATTTTCATGCGCAAGATTCAGACTCGACGTTCAGATTCCGAGTCACATGTGTGATGCGCAGATTCAGACTTGACAGATTGGTCAGAGTTCAAGTTCGAGGCACTCCAAGATGAGAGGCCCATTTTCGAGATCTCCAGAGAGAGACTCCAGTTTCAGACACGCACGAGTGTGCGGTCATTTTTAGATGAGCATATGTTGCCATCATCAGTTCGAGGTCCCCATCATTCTTGTTGTTGTTCGGCCAGAGTCTTCATGTGAGACATAGGGACTCCAGAGCAGAGGACCATTTCCTTGAGGGCAAGGATTTTCATGTGGTATCATAGGTACACCAGAGCAGTGCACCATTCTCTGAGCCAGATGGGAGAGACCCAGTTCTCCGACGAGGAGACTTCAGGCGTAAGTTCAGACTCGATGGTCAGGTTACGAGTCTTCAGTTGACTCACACTCCAGCCCGTTCGTCCTCCTCACCTGCACGGCATGAGAAGCAACGTCCTCGACTGCAGCATGTGCGCGTTGGTTTGATATTGTCCGTAGTGTCCTGTAGCGTTGAGTTGAGTTTATTTTTGTTTGTTTATCCAAGCTGAGCATTGCATGCTCCAGCTTGAGGGGGAGTGTTGGAGTATTAAGTAGTGCGCCTATTGTGTGGTAACAGGGTAAATGGATCCTGGAGGAGATCCATTTACCCCATCTGGTGTTTAGTCCCACATCGTCTTGTGGTGGGACTTGGAGGCTCTGGAGAGGCTATATAAGGAGCCCCAGACCTCCTGTACTCATTGAGAAAAAGGAATAAAGTATCCGCCCCTTTGAGGGCTTCTCCCGTGGTTTCATCCCGCTCCTCACGGAGTAGGGTTCCACGTAAATCCCGCTGTTCTTCTTGTTATTTATCTTTTCCATGTTTACGCTTCCGCTTCCGATTTTCTAACACAACCCATATACAGCTCATTTCTCAATTTTCTCCAGTACTTTTATCAACAAAGTTCTATATATTTTACCTATAAAAATGAGAATTACCACTATGTGAAAGGAAATTCTTTCTCGTGACTTATCCACCAAATTTATGCCATCTCCCATATTTTGAAGAACTTGGTTCTTGATATGGTGGATGTGGATTGGAACGTTGGAAAGCTGGCGTGCAGAGTACTTTTTAATGTCATAAAAAGCGTCCCCGGCGCTCAACTCCGAACAAAGTCAAGTTTTGAGGGAGATGTCAGCTGTAACAAACTTGAGCCAACTCATGTTTTAGACCCTGAGCTCAGATTATTGTTCTTTAACAGGATGGCCAAATCCGAGTTGATTTTCAACTCTTTAAACCTTCACGATATACATGTTATACGGTAATGCTGATATCTGACATGGTACCCTGTGATGCACCAGGGAATCATTTACAGCCTGCTAGACAAGAAAGAGGAAGCTGATAAACAGTTTGGGATTTATCAGGCTCTTGTTCCTGAAGAATTCCCTCAGAGGGGATTCCTTGATGATGTCATATTGTCAGCAAAAACCGAATCCAGGGAGAAGCTCCAGAAGGATTTCGAAGTGCAATTTTCGAGTCAGAAGTGATCTAACTCATATTTCATGTCTGCTGTTTTGAAGTTGGAGGCAGACATCTAGCATAGTAGCATTGACCTGCAAATTGTTATTTCTCTTTCTGGTTCGAAAGTCTATATTTTGTTATTTATCCTTTTTCTTAAACTTTGTATTAGTAATCTCTTTTTGTTTGTTGGCATAAATATCCACCTAGTACAGAGCAGTCCTTTATTGAGATGTAGTCTGACTTGTTCAATATAAAATAAAGTGGATGTTGGTCATTTCTTATTCAAATTTCAATCGATATCCATATTATATCTTAGATGAATATTGGTTCACTTCGGCTGCATTTGTTGAAAATTACGTATGGCTTCAATTATTAATATTGTCGTGAATATGCAGGAGTGCCCATTCTTGAGACAGTACTTTAAACTTGTTACAAAATTTTAAAACAGTGATCGATGTTGCATAATATGCCCCCGTCATTTTTTTCTGTGTTCAGTTCATGTCATTTTGTATTGTAAGCGATCAATATGCCGCTAGAACAAATCATTTTATCGATGTTATCTGTTATTAATCTAATAGTTAAGTCCTTGATTGTTGTAATTCTTGATTGTCGTGATTGAACAGATAGTAATGGTTTTGTGCACTGCACAATCTGTTATTTCCATAATTAATATCAAAGAAATAATTCAATGAATATCTGTATTTTGTGGATTAAGATTCTCCAAGTTAATCAAAATTAGATAGATGATTGATGTTAACATAATTCAAAATCATTTTGTGCAGAAAATCAATTAAATACAAATCGTATTTTAAATAAGGAATGCTATATAAGAGTGTGGAATTAAGTCATCCATGTCTGCATCAAACAAACAGAAAAGGATTTGAGGTTAAAAATCACCGAAGCATCCTACTGACTTAGGAAATTATTTGCCTCCACTTCACTAGCGTGCTGGATACAAATACGATGTCCCTCAGGATACAATGGTTCACGGTTGTCTTCAGTGCCTCCACTTCACTAGCGTGCTGGATTAAGGTTCACGGTTGTTGATTTTCCTAGAAAGCACCTTATGTAGTGTTTGGTAGGGGAATAGGCCCAAGAATAAGGATGCTATTTCCCTCTCCTCTTCTACATGACTATTCCTCTCGCATGCACATTAGAGACCCCGCTTGACCCTCTCCCCTATTCCCTTGCAGAATAGAGGGCTTCGCTTAATCCATGAGCCCCTCAACGGCCCTCTTCCTCTCGCCATCACACCTCCCTCTCGTGTGTGATGCTCCTTCAACGGTCCCCTCCTCTTGCTCGATCTCGTGTGTGGTATACTTTTCCCTCACCTTTTGCAGGTCGTCCTTGGCTTTAGCGATTCTTGAGTCTTGTTTGTACATTGGGACATGGTGCCCTTGGGAAGCTTGAGTTATCTTCTCCCATGTACTCGGACCAAGAATCTAGGATTTTTGGGAACCCATTGAAGCCTTATAAAAGGGCCTCAATGGCTCCCTCCGAGTAGACCTCACCTTCCCTTGCCGAGCTTTTCCTCCTTGGCTGTTGAATTCACATTTCTTCCACTTTGTGGGCCTTTTGCTGTGCTAGGTGAAATCCAACCTTTGTTCCTGCATGTTTACTGCTGTTGAGGTCTACTTGAGCTTTGCTTTGCTTCAGTTTTTTCTATATTCTGGTTGGCTTCAATTTGGATAGCAGATCATTTTATTGTTTCCATAATCTTTTCATTCTGTGGAGCTTTGAAGGGTGGAAATCCATTTGTTCGGAGGGTGTGAAATGTACCTCTATAGTGCACTGTGTTCTGTTTTGATCGTTTGCAAAAAAAATTGTCGTGGTTTTTGCTTCGAAGGTCCTTTGTCCAATGGAATGCAAATGAAAAAGGAAGGATCACAATTTTCTGTGACCTTTGGTTGTGCATTTTTGGTATGTTGCATGTTTCTCAAACTAAAACATTTATCATATGCCTGCTTGGTTGTACTTTGATGGCACGATATGCTATATGACACCGGTTTTCGCTCTGATGGATGAAACATTCTTCATATATTATTTCTAGAGAGATGTTTGTGAATGATATACTGAACATTCATCATGAATGCTTGGCTATGTATGTTTGTGAATGCTCTTCTTTATATGTATGCTCACATTTCTGTATTTTTACTTCTCCATGCTCATAGTTCTGGGTGCTCACAGTTCTCTACATGGTTATGCTTAAGTTATCAAGTTGTAACTCCACTATGACACTATGATCATAGTTCAAGTTGTTTATGTCCAAAAATCCAAAGTTAAGACTGCAATTTTGGTAAAAATGGAACTATGCTTACTTACTACCTTATGCTTGCTCACAATTCTGTATGCTCAATGTTCTTTAAGCTTTGAATTTTTGTATGCTCATAGTTCTGTATGATCATAGTGATGTACGCTTATAGTTTTGTATGCTCACATTTCGTTATGCGCAATTCTCCATGCTCATAACTCTGTTTGATAAATTTTCTGTATGCTTCATTTTTTTTTTCATGCTAAAATATCATTTGCTCACTTTTGTATTCTCATAGTTCTCTATGCTCTGTATGCTTACTTCTCGATGCTCTCAGTTCTGTATAATCATAATTTTGTATGCTTAAATCACCATGCTCATAGCTCTGTTCAACTATGGAAGTATGCTCACAGTTGAACTACAGTTCTGTTTAGTTCTGGTCATTGTTCTGTATACTTAGATAACCATGCTCATAGTTCTGATCATATTTCTGAATGCTTAAATCAATGAAATATGCTCACAGTTGAAGGTCACAGTTTATGTTTTAGACATGGATTCAAAGATGCTAGGAAAGCAACTATGCTTAGTTACCATTATTCACAATTCACGTTATCACCAGCCTTGCTCACAGTTTTATATGCTCATAGTTGTGTAAGGTCGCAGTTCTGTATGCTTAATTCTTCATGCTTGTAAGTTTGTAACTCTGTATGATCATTTTTTTGTAAGCATCGTTTTCTCCATGCTAAAAATATTTTACTCACATCTGTAAGCTTATAGTTCTCCATGCTTTGTATGCTTACTTCTTGCTGCTCTTAGTTCTGTAGGATCACAAATTTGTATGCTTAAATCACCATGTTCATAGTTCTGTTCAACTTTGGAAGTATGCTCACAGTTCAACTACAGTTCTGTATAGTTCTGATCATAGTTCTGTATGCTTAAATAACCATGCTCATAGTTTGGAATCTTTTGATCATAGTTCTGAACGCTAAATAAACTATGGGAGTATGCTCACAGTTGAAGGTCATAGTTCATGTTTTAGATTGCACAAAAAATTCTAAGCTTGGATTGGAAGATGCTAGGGAAGCAACTATATGCTTAGTTACCACTTATTCACAATTCATGTTATTACCACCCTTGCTCACAGTTCTACATGCTTGCAAATTTGTATGCTTAATTCTCGTTGCTCATAATTCTGATATGATCGAGATTGGAAATTTTGAAAGTTTGGATTAAAAGATGCTAGGGAACTCAGTCTATCAAATTATTTTGTCATTTTATCCTTTAATTAGCAAATTCTTGTCTTGCTTTATCTTCAAATGGGATGTATGGTTACTTATAATGGGACTAAATAACTGGAATGTATGCTCACTTCAATGTTCCGGTTATTATCATTCACATCACCTTAATTCTTCCTGACCCACAAATTTTAGCCTCGATTGGAAGTAGTTTTGTATGATATATGGTTAGTTTTATACCAGGCAACTAATTATAGGCATTATGATCATGCCATATGTACAGAAAAATTATTGCTTTTGTGAGTTGGAAAAATGATTGTGCTATCTGCAAGAAGTCTGATGTTGGAGTCTGACGTTACCATGAGCATTAGAATAAGTAGTCATTCAGTTAAGAAGAGGTAGAAATTACGCCCGCACGAAGGCTTTTACGGCCGTACATTAACTTTGTGATCTACAACCCATGTTCCTACATGATGAGTAGGAGAGGTGCAAGCTCTTCTGGAGTACAAATAGTTGAGGACGAGTCCTCCGAACTTCATGCCAAGTGGACACCAGCGATGGATGAGTGCCTTTTGCATCTTTTTAAACATCACTTCGACATGGGCGACTGGGTCGGTGGGACCTTGACCCCCGCATGGTAGAACATTACTGCTCATTTCAACATGCAGAAGGGGGAACATTTTGATAGCGCAAGCTGAACAATAGGTGGAAGACCATAAAGAAGGATTACAATGGTTTCGTCTATCTAATGACAAGGAGAGGATATGGTTGGGAGTCTTGGGACCTAGTGTCCTGTACCGTTGTTGCATCGGAAGAGAGTGCTTGGTTGATAGTACGGTTTGTCGAATTTCAATTCAAGATTAAATTGAATAATATGGTGTACGTCTCATAGGACATGTTTTAGATTGACAAGGCATACGAGGTGTACATAAAGAAGACATTCTCCCATTACGACCTCGTCAGTGCCATGATCGTGGAATATACCGTGAGGGAGGCCCATGCCATTTTGTCACAGTCCCGCTGCAAGGATCCTTCACAGCTTTCTTCGAAGGGGACTCCTTGATGATGTATGCATTCGAGGAAGATCTTAAAAAAGTACATGCCACACAAGAGGTCTCTAACCTGATAGATGACGAAGGGAAAATGACCATGAGGAGCGGAAGGGGATGCCACAAAGATTCGGTAGGTCAGTCGTTTGGTGGTAGCATTCCAGGAGTGATGGTGCTCCTACTATATCCAATGTCGTAGGGCAAGATGTGGTTAGGCTGATCGAGCAAATGCTCGAACTGCAGTGCAAGCAAATCAAGACCCTGTTGTCGAAGGACCCACAAGTTGGAGTGGAGGAGATCCTTGATGAACTTGAGGCGTTGCTTCTTGGGGATTCGCCTGAGGGCCAGATCAAGCTTGCCTGTAGTTTGTATGATCCACACGAGCGGATCATATTCAATCACGCGAAGACTATACCGGCAAAACTTGCCACTTGGGTGGGCATCCAACTCAACAAGCCTTAGTGATGTTACGACCTTTCACCGTCTATGAGGCATGTTTCGTGAATGCTTGGTTAGGGATCCTCTTCTCCCGATCTTGTTGAGTTTTCTCACATTTCGTATTATGCTTCTTCTTTACATGGTGGTGTTGTATTTCCAGTTATATGGTGTAATTCTATGGACAAGTATGGGACATGTATGACTTGTATATCTTTCCTCTTCGTACAAACATTGTGATTTATAACCTTGGGTGACGATTTATATATTAGATCAAATTGTCAAATACAATGCTTTGTGATAAATCGTAGGAGATGGAAAGCATAATAGCGATGATCACCAACTTGGTGATGTTGAACATGATATACACGCGTGCACTACTAGGGGAAGACGATGAGCGAGCACAACATGATGCAGGATACATTCACCATGCGACAAAGCACACTACAACACAGAGAGGGCACATCTGTATTCAAGATATGTTCAATGGTCATGTCCGGAGATTGTATGAGATATTTTGCATGTACTCCGAGACTATTGCAAGGCTATGCACCTGCCTGAAGGAATGTGGGGTCTTAAGGACTCTTGATACTTGGAGGCAAAGGAATCGATGTACATTTTGTTGTACTATCTCGGTTACAATGCAAACACCAGTGTCCTTTGCGAGCATTTCTAGCATTCCACAGACACGATTTCAAGGCTTATGAATGTGAGCATTTATGGCATTCCAGAGACACATTTTCAAGGCTTATCGATGATGTGCTTATGTGATGTCTCCCTCTGAGAAAATATTATACACATGCCATTTGTTGATAGCCTAATCCAAGATGTGGTTTAGTACAACAATAACTTCTATCCATAATTTAAGGACCACTATGGTTACATGTAGAAATTATTGCCACATCTCCTTGTTATAAGTGAAGGCTAGGGTTTGAGCCTTGCACACCATGAAAGTGTGAAGACTGCATCGTATGCGATCTAGATCGACCAATCATACTAGTTGTAGGGGGTAGTGGAATTAAAATTTCGATGAAACCACATGACATGGGAACCATTCCCATGTCATTTCATCACGATTATACACACGTATTAGGGTTACCTCTTGAAGCGTGATTACAATCCATGATTCTCTAAGTGAAGAGACCTCCTGCCTCAAGTCCGACCTAATGAAGTGAGCTCTTGTGGGCACTTGGATGAGATTCATAATTCCCACAATCCGAGTCAATGATCTGAGTGGCAAACCTCTTGATTTCTTCTCATGAAATCCAATGTTTCCTTTACGAGCACGGGTGACCAAAGAATACGAAGATCCACGATTAGTCATTCTAGCAGCACAACGATAGTGCGACAATGGCGTAACTCTCAACAAACCCTAGGGTGGACAACTTCTAAGGGTTGAGAGAGAGATGGTGTGTAGAGAGAGAGAGAGAGAGTTATTGCAAATTTTGCTTCAACTTAATTGTGTAGAGAAAAGGGCTAGGGTTAACCCTTCTTTTATACAAACTTGGATGGTTAGGATGCACTCCTAATGCAATCCTAACTAAATAAATATCTAAGATTTTGTTGTAATAATTTGCAACAATAGTAAGTAATTTTAAAAGAAAAATAAGTTGAAGACATTTTCAACAAAGTTAGTCCAACTAAAATCATTTGCATTCTCATGAATAAATAGAAAGAAGAGAGCCACCTTCAAAAAATACGGAAATGAAATAGCCTCCTTCCTCGTTAACGAGGGTGTACGTCCCCGCTTGAGCGGAGGGAGATTTTCTCTCTCCATTTTCCTTCTAATGTAATCTCATTACATGAAAACTTTATTCATAGAAGTATTTATCAACAAAATATCACCAAATAATTTGCAAATTATTTGTAATAATTGCAAACAAACCATTGATTAATTATGAATCATATTCATCCATCTAATATTAAATGTAATAAAATTTGCATTTAATTATATAATGTGAATCAAATTCACAGTAACTTATAAATTGTAAATCCTATTTACAATTAGTTCTCTCTATGATATTATGAATCACATTCACAATATTTATGATTATTGTGGATAGTGTTATCAACGTTAATCTCATATATGATAATTAAATCTAATTTAATTATATAAGACCTCTCTACATGTGTCCAAATGATATAAACCAATTCCACATTATTAATGATAATTACATCATAATTTAATCATCAATGTTCCAATGCTCATATAATGTTTGTAATGGAATTATTCTCTAATTCTTTTAAGAACAATGTGCCTTCTCCGTGGATACTTGGAGATAAGGACATGCGATTGTATATTCCATGTATAGTGCTTGGATACTAAGATCTAATCTCATATCTAGATCTTGAAGACCTCTCAAAGTTAGACCTTGCATCTAATCTTCTCTTTGCATCCGAATCATATTCAAATCAATGTCCAACATTTGGACTAAGATTAGATAATTAATCTACTGAGAGGAGTCACTAAAATCCAAACATATTTCATCACGCCCTCGGAAGGGAAGCGTCACAGTTATACAATCAATTAAGATCACATCACCCTCAAGTATTTCTAATACCCATACATCCTGCATACTGGAAGAACTAGAATAAACCCAAAGTTCTGATCACATTTGAGATGTCTTCTTCAAGGTTTTATGATTAAGTTTCTAATTTGATCATTGGGAGTTGGTATAGATCATATGTGTTCCAAAAACATATATCATACCTACAAATCTTGTCATGCTTCCAGAGAGAAACGTCCATCGATGGAATTTGATTGGTCCTAATATCTCATGAGTGAGCTCATGTCTTATGGTTCAGTAGCGAACATGTATGATCCTTTTGAGAGCTCGTATTACTCATATGCCTTCGTATGCACACCATCTCGTCGGTGTATAGACCTTGATTAGGTCATCAACCTAATGGTTTGTCTAATGCACATACTCAGACATATAGTAACACATCTATCGCCAGTCAGGGAATGTGTGCATGTATCATGACAACATATGATATAGGTCTTGGTTATCTAGATTTTGTTAAGTCAACTCTTTGAATTAACTTATCCAACACCTCTGAATCTCTATTCCTATGCGAAGGACTTGCATCAATAGGTCGGTCGGATATCAACCTTTGGAGTAAGAATTGCTCTCTCTTTCTCACGCTAAAGATCCTTTCTCAACAATCATTTGATGATGCTAGTGAGTCCTCAATCTAACTCTTTAGATATCATCTCAGCACCAGCCTCTATGATCCAACCATTGGATCAACAACTGTATGATTATCAAGATGGCTATGGTACATAACTCTAATTGTACTAAGGGACCTTATAAGTGCATTCATTCATTAATCTCATATAGAGAGTGAAAATTAATAACTTTTATTGATATATAAAAAGATTACAATAACATTTATTGTATAAATGGTTTGTCATGGGCTCACATATCCAACAATAAATGCGCAGGTTGACCATGTGCATATCGTGGTTTCAGGATGTTATCAGGGTCATTGATGGTACCTTGATCCTAGTGAACGTGCCAACTAACATTGCCCAAAAATTCAGAAGCAGACACTGCCTTATTTCACGGAATGTCATGGCATGTGTAGACTTCCAGTACATATTCGTGTTCGTAGGAGCCAGATGGGAAGAATCCGGTGGTGACATGAAGGTGTTGAGATGGGCCCTCGACGAGGGGGGATTTAGAGTGCCGGCAAGCTGGAAATTTCTTGTGGATTGCGGTTTCGCAAATACAGATACCTTCTTGACTTCCTATTGTAGTGTGATCGTGCATCTCCCACAATTGAAGCCAAGGAGGGGTCGAGAGTACATCAGTCCTCAAGAGTTGTTCAATCATTATCACTCTCAACTTCGATCATACATCAAACATACTTTCAAGATAATAAAGACATGCTTCAAAGAAATTAATGATTGTCCATATTACAGCTTCCTTAATAAGGTGATGGTGGTCATGGAGTGCTTCATTATCAACTTCATATGACATGTGCAGGGTAAGGATCATATTTCATCTACTTATAACTGAGAGAACCCGCCCAATGGTGAGGGGACGAGTACTTCCTAGGATGATGATGACTTATTCGATAACAACAACATCGAAGACGATGTCCAAGTCTCCGAGGACATACAGATGGGTGAGTGCCATGGGATGGGTTGGAAATTGTAATGTGGAACACTGCAAAATCATTTCTTCTGCATTTTTTGCGGTGGCAACAAAGCGTGGAATACCTAGCATTAATGTCATGTTTCTTTGTATACATTAATGTCGTATTTTCACTAATTTTTGTAATGACGAACAAGGTTTGTTTAATGTTTTATCCTACAAGTACATATTTTTTCCATACCTCGATGATGATTGCCCTCTTATAAAAGCATCATGTTAGCATGCTGGATGAGCAACCATGTACATAACGGGATCAATCGTGATAGCCCATGTCCCTAAACATTAGAAGAGAGGAACTAGACTTCTATGAGCATCTACTACATTAGCGAGGCTTGACCGTCGGATGTGACTCCCTACCGCGCATGAAGCTTTTGCTACTTGAGCAAACTCTTATCTCCCTTTCCAACTTTTATTTCTTTCATTTTTCGAGTTTTTCCGCTCATAATTTCTTAATAAACTTCCCCATGTGTTTGCGACCTCTAGTGACTTCATGCAAGGGCAAATGACAGCAACACTCATGATGATGATAGCCCACCAATAAATCTCAGATTTACCATCATTATTTGGATTTATTAACCCTATAGCTTAAGTAATTCACCAATAATAATTAACAACTAATCTTATTTAACAATCAACAGTTTGTACATAATTAACCCTAATTATATGTGTATAAATAAATATATTATTGTGCATATATTTTATGTGTTTCTTAATTATTAAAAATCAAATAAAAATTAGTTTCTATGCTTGCAAAATTATTAGTAAGTATATATTATGTATTCTCACTTTGAGTTCTACATGGAAGTTGTAGATCTCATCGTGATCTACAACTTTTATGTTGAACACTTTTTCTAATTTTACTCCTAACTATTTTATATTTATTTTTTATTGTTTTCTAATTTATTATTTATCCAATTGGGCCACGCGATGCCACTCGCTTTGGCCACGAGGCCTTCTCCCACTTAGCCACCCGCCTCTCACCTGAGCTGTCTGATCTCGTTTGATCAGATGCTCCTGGATCATCCAATCGCTCCCCCTTGGTGGTTGTCTGATTGCATGATCAGACGGTTGAGGGCTTGTCCCTAACCTCCAAGCACCTCTGCGAAGAGGTGCAAGTGTCTTCAACTGGCTATCTTCACCTATTTCTCATGTCGTTGTCTGACCTCCTCTCTCTTCAATTCCACATCTAACCTCCTTCACCTCACATCCTTCTTAGACGCTAACTCCGTAACTAACCCTAACCCTAAAATATCTACTAATTGGCAATTGTTGAAATCGTTACCTAGGAACTGTCCAACCTCCTTCCTCCATCGAAACCCAGCTCCGCCCATTAGCAACTGCATCCGCCCTTGTGTGATCCTTCTCTGAGCTCATCCTATCCCTTGAGTGACAATTAGTGAGAGTTTGCTGAAGTGAAGACCAAGCAAGGATCAGGTGAGATCCTTGGCCGAAATTGGGTTGTGCCACGATGCTGAAAAGCCCCGTTCGAGATTAATGACCAGCTGTCGTGTCAAGCGATGACCGGGAGTCTTATAACTCCGCTCCTAGGCCTCGATTCATCTTCGATTTACTCTCATTCATCACTCTAGGTAATTCTTCATGCTCCACCTCCGTTTTTTCTCGCATTTTCTACATCAATATATACACCATTGTTGTCACTTGAGCACATCATCACCTTCGCCTACTCCACTGATTCATGCCAACACCTCTGTCATCAGATTCTCTTCTTCAGGACCTCTTCTCTCTTCAATCTAATCACCCCCTTGCTCAGGGTGGTGAACCATTAGGGCATCGTTCCTATCAATAGACTTGGCCCCTCCATTCCATCTCATAGCACTCACAAATGCACTTCAAATGCTTTGATTATTATCCTAACCATGCATGAATTCAATGATCGGAGGCATCACGCCTACTCTGATCTATTCCCACATCTCTGATGAAGGGGCATCACCTGATTACTACAAACACTCCTATCGCTCATTACCCCATCGTCATCTTCATCGCGGTTCCAGGAAGCTTCTCCGATCTTTTCCGACTTCAGACACATACAGAGGAGGGAAGGACTCCACACCAGAGCTCTGTCCACCAGGAGCCCTCATGGAGGAGGAAGGGATTACATATACTGTTAGATCTATTGCTCCTATGGTCCACAATTAGCATCTCACCTGGACCCGAACACACATGACTGGTTAGTAGCCCGAACTAGAGCTGAAACGTCACTATCTGCCATGCGCCCCAAATGCAACCTCACCATTCGAACCTCCCACCGAACTGAACTGCATGTGCAAGGTATGTGCTGCCTTGGGGATTTTACAAGACCTTCTAGGTTCTTCTCTTCACAGTAAGCCACTATGTTGGTTAATTTACATTCATAGCCCATGTGGCTTTTTGTTATTACACTTGTACCCCTGTAAGGACTAATTTGTGATGTTTTACGAAGTTTTCAATTAAAGTTTCTTTGTATTCATGCCCATGTATTGATTGTTGAATATCCTGAGAATCACAAATCTGAATTCATGAAATTGGTCTTGTTTTAAAGATAATTTTATTCTCTTTGATGTGGTAAATTTAATTTCAATACTTAAATGTTTGTAATGCATTGAATCTTAGAGAGTATAATTTATCTTGCTAATGTTGTTCTGAAGTTAAAAATTGATTTTTTAATTATTTATTGCTCATTTAAATACCATGACTTGCATTAAATCATTTGAATCTAATTAAGAGCTTTGAATAAATTATTAGATAATTAATTTCGTGATTAGATAAACAATTGAGACATTATTTTGATATTGATCATATTTGGTGTGTAAGTAGTGACATATTGACTTGGTCGATCAATTGGAGCTTGAAAAATGGACTATCATTGAGTTGATTCTGTATTAGCTTGTCAAGTTGTATAATCAATTAATCATGAGCTTAATTATGTATTTGTGCATCTTACTTTTTTGTTGCATTCTCATTATTGAGTCACTTAATATATTTACATTCAAAAACCAAAAAAAATCATGCATTGCATTGTTTGCATTTCCTTGACCTAGGTTCACTATTTAATTGCTTAATTAAATATTTAATACCTAGATTAAGTCAATTAATTGCTCATGTCCTTGTGTTTGACCTTGGAATTATCCAGGATAATTTTAGCTGAGTCACTTTACACAGAGATTTAACCGGTTCTGAATAAGAGTTAAGTGATCATATTACATTGAGGATTAATTAAAACAACCATTTAGCGATTAATCACCCACATCCTTAACAACAACGATAGGAGGGGAACCATATTTCGATGAGTAACTACTGCGATGGTGTAGCTCGACCGTCGGTTGCGACTCCCATTGGTGCATGAAGCCTTGGCTACCTGATGAATAGCAATGTCTTTAAATCCTTAATAAAACACCTGTAAATACAACTAATTTGCATAAATTAGGATATAATATTTATACATAATTAATGTGTAATTACATGTGTTTAAACCCAAAATTAAATAATAAAGAAAAAAAGAAAAATAAAGGAAGTATCAAAGATATTGACCGACCCAAACCCTCGAGATCAATTCACTATTGACTTGGTCGACTAGAACTAAAGTAGGGGAGATAAGGGCCAAATATTGTACAAATTATTCAGAAAACCTAATTCTTTTGCATTCAATATATTGTGTAAATAGCCTAAATTTATAATATTTTATTTATTATTCTACACACTCCAGACAATAAAGTTTTCAAGACAAAACTTGTAGAAAATAATGTATAGAAAAAGAATACAAATATTCGTCAAAATAAACATGCACAACGTACATGGTACACACAGATGAAAAAATCGCAAACAAAAGTTCATAGATCAATATCTACTCCATAATGAACTCAAATTGAATCATACTTATCTCCATTGTATTTTAAATTAAATTATCTATTTAGTGAAGATGTTTCATTGCAAATAGAGCTAAGATACAAAAGCCACCTTTTGGGGTACTATTGTACTAGGGAATACGTACATATAGTCAATTATTTTATTCTTTACATTTTTAATCTCCTTATATTTTTGAATATATATATATATTATATATAATATAAACATAAATTAAAAAGAAAATAAATATACTAAAATAAATAACACACTTAAATACAAAGGTAAAATATACCTATAATGTATATACACCTACTTATTTATACATATAAATGAGATAATAAAAAATACCAAAAAAATATTTCAATACATATTTAATAATGTTATAAATATATAAAATATATAAATATAATATTACATATAAAAATACAGAATAAAATTATAAATACATAAAATACATGTATATATACCTATATATTTACATGTAAATGTTAACACCTAATAAATAAGGTTGTAAAAATAAATAAAATTATTATAAATTAGTTTGAAAAATAACAAACATTTTTCATGTTTTGAATATTTTTAAATAAATCAATTTCTTATTTATTTCCAGTTTTCTGTTCTTTTTATTTTCTATTTTGTTTTATTAGGTCTACATTGACCAATGAGAGCGCGAGGAATGTTGGCCCGCCAAGTCAACACCCCAACACAAACCTATTACGCCCGTGTACCTCTCCTCGTGCAGACCTCCCATCTTCTCCATTTTTTGACTCCTTCTCCACTCTTCCTTTTCCCTTGAACCCTTCACCACTTCCGATCCTCCCATATTAATCCTTTTCTCTATAGCCTTAACCTTCACCAATCTCCATCGACCTACACACAATCTCCATCCAAAAGTCAGCACTTCACCATTTTTATAAAACCCAATCTCCACCTTCAAATAAAATTTTGATCTCTCTCGAGCCACCGTAACCCCTAAAATCATTCCTGATGTGTTCCCTTGGTGATAAGAAGGTAGGGCCCTCGATTGTAGGCGTGGAAGGAGCTTTGAGGTTGACTCGTCGGAGCAGCTTTAGGTGAAGGTTCTCTCTTCCAGGTATTTCTTGTTGAGACATAGTTTAAAGTAGGTTTTTACGTCCGTATTTCATTCGTTAGTGTATATCTGGGTTTAGTTTAGCTTGATTTTAATTCTTTTAGTGTAAAATTTCAAAATTATAGTTTGCAGGAGCTTCAGATTCGACCACTTTTTCACAGTGATCCACCCTTTGTTTTGGCCACTCAATGCTTCCATCTCCTTCCCCATCACTTCTACGTCAACCACCTTCACCCGGATCATCCCAATCTTGCAAGGATCAAGTCTCCAATCGCCGCCCTTCACTGGAGACATGCCATTTACCTCACCTCTATGCTATCCTACTTCAAAGTGGGTCAAGGCAAGTCGTTTTGGTGTAGGTTGGAGCTTCTGAGAAGGAACCTGGAGCTAGAATCGACTTCATCGTTGACTCCCAGGTCACCAAAGCAAGAAACGATCTCCAAGCCTCGCCCGATGATGCATGGATTCACATGAGCCCACTTTCAAACGTAGAGAGGCCCCGTAATGATACGAGCTTATTAGTAGCATGGGAGGATGTTGGAGAAAGGAGGGTGACCGAATCGAAGGTAAATTGGGAAGAGGTTCTTCCCTCTTCTTAGAGAGGGCTCTAGCACTATCGGATCAAAGGTCAGGCCCAATCTAATATGGACCATTGGTTTGGAATGAACCATTGCACCTTATGGGCCGCATGATCTTAAGTGGACATTACGTTATGCACCCTCAGCCGTCAATCAGAAGCCACACACGCCTCACAATCCGATTGGGTATATTATGCTGACACCTGCTGTCCATTTGTATTCACTCTTTAGTATTGTAAATATAATATACAATATAAAATAATTCGGTTTAGATACACATGGACCCTTGAATTTGCTGATATTACATTTAGATCCTTGTCGTCTCACATGTACCCCACGTAATGCACTGTTGTTTTTACATGTATGTCCTTGTACTTGTTTAATGTGTTATCAAATGCATTCCTATTTTATAAAAATTGCATTTGAGTCCCTCAACTCCTATACATTTTATTTTTGTGAATATTGCTTGTATTAAATATTTTCTATATGCCAAAAATTATAGGAAAAATAAAATACATGCATGGAACCATGATTATTCATGCCTAGTTTTTATTTGGCAGTTAACCTTTTTCTATTTTTAAAATACAAAACATGCCTATATTTCATGTTTTGCATTTAAAAATCCATAAAATTCGAAAATACCTTCAAAAATTCAAAAAATACATTATCGATATTACAATATATTCTATCACAAATCCAAAAATCATTAAAAAATACAAAATATAAAAATTACAAAACACTAACAATCTTATAAAAATTACAAAAACTATATAAAAAATCTAAAAATATTTCTTCTTGTTTGTGAATTTTTTATGATGTATAATATATATTAAAAATAGTTTTCGATTTATTTTGGACTTCTTTATATTTATTAAACCCTAAATAATATATGGATTTTAATATATTCACTATTTTGAGATATTTATAGCTTTAAAAATCCATAAAAAATAGAAAAGTTATATAAAAATAATCAATAATAGGGAAAAAGTAAAAAATAAAAAACATTTTGTTTTCCAGGTTTAACTTATTTAAAAACAAAAGAAGCTATATTATCTATCTACACTATATATTACTTATATATAATATCTATTATAATTATATATCAATAATTATCTTATTTTAAAAAATAAAAAGAAATAAAAAAATTACAAAATTTAAAAGGAAATGTAAAATTAAAATATGAATTTAAAATAATATAGAACAACTAAAAATCCATAAAAATTAAATATAATTGAAAATCCACATAAAAACCAAAAACAAGATAAAAATAAAAACTATTTATTATTTATTATTTAGTAATAATTAATAATATTTTTCTATGCTCCCTTACGTCTTAGTATTCGACACCCTACCTGCCTACACCTATACACATTCATGTAGAGTTATAATATATTCCGACTCACACACATTTAATCGGTTGATGTATTTGTGGGTTTACTGTTGGATGATTTGAGGAGCAGTCGACACATCGATTGCTTGGCTAGCTTGTTAGCCACAACAGACATATCTCCCTCATTCACCAAATGGCCCAGTTGCGGGGCACAATCATATTTTAGATTTATATATAGCTTGTTTTATTTTATCTGCTTTTTATTTCTTTTTATCTTATATTTGCACAAATTGTTCTAATCCGTCTCTTATTTGCCTTTGTTGCGAGGTCCCACGAAGCGAGGGTAGATCTCCTAGAAGTCCCGAGGCACCTGAGTGACACAGAGACTGTTTTCTTCTCTCTTTGAGCCTATAGGAGAGAGCAACTGAGGAGAGTAGAGACTGAGAAGAATAATATCATATTTTAGTTTAGTTTTTTATTTTTGATGAGAGAGTAATTTATACTAATTTGTACTAATTTGACACTCTGATACTCTTATATTTTTATGAACCTATTTCATCAAGTGTCTATCCACATGGGAGGTCCAATCAGCTTTTATCGTGGTTTTTATCACCTTCTCACTTTTATTCACCATATTTTCCCACTTATTTTATTTTGTTTTCCGAGTATTGAGTCTTTTCACTTATTTTTCATTTCATGTCTTTTGTGCTTGAGCCCTTAGACTTATGATATTTATCTGTGCTTAGTCCGATAATCATTAGGTCCAAACCCCAATTAGATTATATGTTCCTATAGACATCTACGTTCAGAATTTCTCTAATTAATCAGTGCTCCCCCCTAATAGAAATTCTAATTTTAGGATAGTTCTTGCATGTATTTGCATAAAGATTAGGTTTAACCTTTGGATGATCATATTACATGTGGAGTGTTGGATTGAAGTATGCATTTCTTACTTAGCATGCATTCATAGATTTTTCGTGCATTGTCTTTTCCGACTTCCTCCCCAAGTTTTATTGGATTTAAATAATAAGGAAATATGAAAATTTGTTAGGTGAATTACATTGAAAAATACTCAAAAAATGTAAATAAAAAAATTAACAATGGAATTGTTTTCAAAAACTTTACCAAATTGAATTGATTAATGGACTTCATTATTTTGGGTGCCTAAAGCTCACATTAATCTACGGTACCTTCTAGACTGAGTGAGGCATGATCCTTAAGGACTAGAGCTAAAATCTCATCATGTTTACTACCTTGTGTATCGCTTAGGCTTCTGGAATCATAACGCTTCTATTGATGCGTGGGCGAGTAGGGTCGATTTCGCTTGTGGAGTTGGTCTGAATTACTTGAGAATAGGGGTACTGCAATGGCAGGACCCTGTCTCATCGTACCACGTCCAAATACCCTTCATAAGAAGTATATGATTCACTACATCAGCTTACTCTCTATTTCTTTGGCTGAGTAGCACACCCATATCCGATAACAAGGACCTAAAAAAGTACAAGCTACATGTTACAAAGAAAGTGGTAAGTACATAATTCTTATCTAGTGGTACTCACTATCCTATTGGGATAGCGCTAGGCTAAGTCTGAAAAGATTGATTGAAACAACTATACAAATGATCAAGATAAAAAGACGAACTCTCACGGCTTCTCGCGTTGCGTTGGTGAGAACATCCTTGTATTATGTTTGATTGATTTTAGTTAGGTCAAAGATTAAAAGAATTGGGCACTTGCACCTACACTTCTTTTTATCTCTTCTTTTCATTTCGCTCACTTTGAGACTTTACTCTTTTTCTCTTCACTTTTTTCTGTATTTATCTTCGTGTTCATAATTATCCATCTTATATCATTTTGATCTCAAGATGACATATCAGGGATGGTTTTGTTTAAACTCTGTAAACACCCACATCGATTCCCTAATTCTGACAACTCCAATAATTCTAGGCTATTATATAGAGTCTGGTTCGGATTTCGTGAACCACTCTCAAGGCTCCTCGCTTCTTTTGTCACCTAGAATTCAGGATGACTCTCTTATTGAATTCTCTTCCTTTATAATGGAGATAGACCAATATCCATTCACATGTCCAACTCTAATAAAGTTCAGTATCGATCCTAATATTGAACATTTCTCATCATCTGGTGCATGTTTCCAAATTTATCGGGGCATGTTTCCCATTGTAAATTAATACCCGATCGGGATCTCACTTCATTAGATTCTGAAATAGAGATATCTCCTCAGAAAGTGAAGTCACATCAAGTGGAACAGAATGAGTTCGATGCACATGTGCTCTCCTCCATATTGGCGATTCAACATTAGTTGATCGCATAGGCTGAGGCACATGCCACCTTCCAAGAAATGTTGATGGGGATGAGGAAAGATAGAGAGCGGAGAGGAGGAGGATAAGAATACCAAGAAGATGGACCTTGCAGAGGGGAGGGAGAGATAAGGGAGGCTCCTAAGATTACACTGAAGGAAACATATAATCCTAACGTTGGCCAGATGACTGAGTGGATCCAGGTACGATCCACAAATACTTTGAGCTGAAGCCGCAGGTGATTGCTAGAAATCACAGAGAGGTGTCCAACGTCTGGTCTTGGAGGGTCTATGGTGCCCGACAAGTCAGGCCCGACAATTGCTGTATTGACCACTCTCACAGTATTTGACACATAACCAATCAGGTAGATCAACAATCAACCCACAATAATGATAAATCAATGAAATTGTGTGGGGTGAAATTTATTATACCCTGCAAATAAATGTGTACAGTCAAGTAAGTGCAATGGTCAAACCATTGAGAGCTATGAGGATAGGAGTATTTATTGTCTACAAAAATAAACAATAAATATTTTTGTGTACTTTTTCTGCCTTTTAATTTTTATGTATTTCTAATTATATTTATTTTTTATTAGATTTTTAATGTTTTACATTTTTATGTTTCTAATTTTATAATTTTTATTTTCTTTTTATATTTTTATGATTTTTAATTTCTATTTTTTGATATAATAAGTATATATATATATCTATATAAATACATACAATAAATGTGTAAAAATTTATGAAATATAAGTAAGTACAATCCTTTTTATTTTTTTAAATGTTTTAAAATATATTTAAGGTAATAATAATATGTATATAAATATATATGTATATAGTCTATATAGGATTTTATATTTATAAATATGTCTATAAATATTCAAAAATTACCAAAATAAAATATTTTTGTCTTTTTATATTTTTCTTTGTTTTTGTTTATGGTGATTGTTGCTAATTTTTAGGTATTTTTAAGTATGAAATTGTCCAAAATAGAGAGTTAATAAATAGGTTGAATTGTTTTGAGATTTAAAATGGAAAATAAGTCCAACGTTTCTCAAACTATTTTTAATATATACTATATTATATAAATAAAAATAAGAAACCAAAAACTATTTTAGGATTTTATGTAAATTTCACAGTTTTTTTGGGTTTGAGGGTTTTTCAATTTTTAAAGTTTTTATTTTGTAATTTTTGTAAATTTTGGCCGGGAGTTATATTTTATAATAGATATAATATCTAATTTTTTGGATTTTTTAGATAAGTTTTACTATTTTTTGTATTTTTATTTCTAAATAGGGGCTAAATATCTCCTAAATGATTTTTAATAAATAGAAAAATACAAGTAAAATGCTTAATAAAATGTATGGTGTGAATAAACATCAGATGTGTCCTTTATTCTAAATTTCCCACGAATTTTCAAGCACATGAGCTATTTAATTAAAAATAAAGATACAAAATTAATTTACAATGCTAGCAGGGGTAGGTTTGCAGTAACAATAAATTACAGGGGTTGCGATGCTAAAATACCCAAAGTTTTGAATTTATATACAAATTTTATAAACTAAATGAAATAAAGAACCTAGAGGGGGTTCTCTACAATTTGGCCAACTCATATGGGGGACCACGTGAGCTGACCTGGTACTATACATGGTTGTAATTTACAATAGATGCGAGGGACTAGTTACAATTTTTACACAAAACATGCATCATAATTAAATATTTATATGACTATTTACTAAATACAAAAAGAGGTGGGGTTGTGATGCAATTACCCACTTTAGTGGCATGGATTGGAGCATCATGCTTGTGCCACGTGCCTTGATGAACAACCCAGGAGAGGTAACGTTTCATATTTAATCAATAACCTAGATTAGATCTGGATCGCGCATCTGATCGGATGGTATAGAAGCCCAGTGGAAGAACCCGGAAGAACAAGTCATGAGGCGAGCTTCGATCGGGAGAAGTCCTCATCCCGACTGTCTCCTTCATAGTCGAGGGACTCCTCATTTTCCTGGAAGCCTTGTGCGTCAGCAAGTACCTTCAAAAGAGTCCGGGCCCATCGGATGGGACTAGGAGCATCAACCACCTGGAGCATCTGTTCATGCGTTGGGATCCTGCTCCAGGTGGCTTTTCTGGTCGCTCACCTACACTAAAAGATAGAGGAGACCGAGAAAGTCGTGGATGACCCTCTCTTGAAGCTGACAACACAAAGGGGTAGCGAGATGGAGAGGTTCAACGAAGGCGAAGGAGGTGGACCTCAGTCGGGCTCGATCCATGCAGGATCAGAGATGAAAACAAGGGGGATTTGTGGTGCAGGCGATGAGGATTGAATATTGAGTGGAATGGGGGTCAAAGATGGGGTGTTCACATTGGATTTTGATCCTTAAAATTAGGCTAAAGATATGAATAATTGCCAAAACTAAGATTAAATTCTAACTACTGGAATGAAAATCATTAAATTAAACTTAACCTAGCAGCTCGAAAAGCTCAGAAGATTGGAGTAGAAGAAGCATCACTGGAGGAACTTCGACAACATCTGGATCGCACAGCCCTCGCCTTTATCCACGTTGTAGAGGACTTGAGCTCAGAGCTGTCACCAAGTAGCATCAATAAGGATGTTCTTATTGGGGTTACATGCTAAGAACGAGGATCAAAACCAAAAAGGAAGCCGAGCTTCCTTATTTATAGAATCGATGAGGGGAAAAAGGGCGAAGAGGATGGTGGGAGAGAGGACGGTGGTAGGTGGATGCTAAGGTATGGGCAGTGGAGGAGAACAATAGAGCTACAAATGGGTGAAGGTCTCGATGCAGATGGAGGTGGCATGAAGAATTGGGAGAAGAGGGGGTAGGTGGAGTTTTGACACGGTCATGGCAGCTGGGAAGGATAGTTGACCCACCCGGTCACCATTCTTTGGCCCATGGTTGGTCTAAGTGGACCAACCAAGAAAAAAGGATGGCAGAAAATGCTGGTTAATTCAATTAAAATTAATAAATAGTTTAATTAATTGTTGTTAAAATATAAAAAATATTTATAATTTGATGTAGTATTTTTAGTGTATTTTTATTTATTTTACAATGCATTTTATTAGAAGCAAATATTTACATGTATATATTCATGTATATATATCCATATTTTGCATATTTATTTTTATTTTCTATTACACATTTTATTATTTTATACACATAGTTTATATATTTATGACTTATTTAATTACATATTTAATATTTTTATTTTATTTTTCTGAATTTAATTATATACTTAAATAATTTTGTTTATATATTATATAAGTATATTATAAGCATATCTCACATATATATATATATTAAATAACGTTATTTATTTTTGTGCATTTTTAGTAGTTTTATTCTAATTTTATTATGCACATATATTTTGAATAATTTTTACAAATTTATAAAATATAAAAAAGTGAAAAGTATAAAGAATGAATATATAAGATATTATACACATGTAAATTGCACAATATGGGCCCAAAAGCCAACTTTTGCATCTTAACTTCAAATTGAATGAAACCACCTTCATTAGATAAATAATTGAAAAAAAGGTGATGAAATGGAGATTCATCATTCCCTATACTTGCCTTTGCTAGTTCCTAGCAGACATTGATGCAATAAGCACATAAAAAATAAAGAAAAGAAAAGGAAAGAACGATGAACAATTTTTGACTCTTGAAATTATCTTATTAAAATCAAAGTTTGGAGCTCATTTAAGATCTTTGGATTCTTGGTTTGTTCAGAACCACATTAGGTTAGTAAGTGTGACACAACAACCCTTAGGTTCCATAATCCTATTATCCAATTCAATTCACAGTCTGGTTAGAACCATCCTTCCAATCACATACTCTTGTAACTATGGAATGATAGAACCGTGTGTGAATTTGCTAGCTCTTCCTAGACAAATCACAAAACTATAAAGGAGTTTCCTTCTCTGGCAACTCATTCTCGTGGAGATAGATATTCCCTTCTAAGATCAGGTGTGTGCTAGTTCACAACCGAAATGGGGTAGAAGCTGGAAGAATTGGGAAAAGAAGTGGGAATGGACAAGTGTAGTCGCATTCCCTTGTGAAGCTCGATCAATGTAACCGAGTCTTCACCAAGAAGCATGATTTTCTGGAAGATCAATTTTTGGTGTAGGCTTATTTTGGATATTTTCTTTGCTTTGCATTTCTATGCATTCTTGCTTTTGGCCCGACAAGTATATAATCTTTTGGTATGTCCATATTTTGGGATCTTGGAAAAAGTTATGCTAGCAGACCATTCCTCATATGAAGCATTGTCTCAATCCAGTCTCCAGTCTTTAGATGTCCTTTCTACAAGAAGAAGTGGTTTGAAGTACCGATTTCGACAGTCCCCAAGAATGGTTCCTGAGACACCTTGACGAAGTGGCCTAGTATCATCTTGACTTAGACTCCAAGATCTTTCAACAATCCATATGGGTTGAGCTAAGTGCTAAGTGTGAGGTTTCTAGTCAAGCCACTGTCTTAAGAGTCGTACAAATGTCATGAAGGGTTCTAGTTAGACACATTGAACCGAATCATGAACATAGTCTCATGGAACTAAAAGAATTAAGTCAAGATTATTGAATATGCGAGCCCACGGTGAGCCATTATGCAATAACTATTATTGCAAATATCATTGCCTGATCTGAAATGAAGAATAAACAATTTGCATAATAGGTCCCTTAGTACAATTAGGGTTATGTACCATGGCTGTCTTGATGATCATACAACTGTTGATTCAATTATTAAATCATAGTGGCTGGTGCTTGGATAATATCTAAAGAGTTAGATTGAGGACTCATCAAGTACCGTCTAATGATTGTTAAGAGAGGATCTCCAGCCTGAGTAGGAGATGGCAATACTTTCTCACCTGGCTGATATCTGACAAACCTCTTGATGCTGGTCCTCTGCATGGGAATAGAGATTCAGAGGTGTCTGAATAGTTAGGTCAACACATCCTCTGACCAGAGACAAATGTGTTACTATATGTCTGAGTATGTACATTTGGTAGACTAATAGGTTGATGACCTAATCAAGGTCTATACAACGGCGCGCTGGTGTGCATACAAGGCCATATGAGTAATACGATCTCTTAAAGGGATCATACATGTTCATTACTGAACCGGAAGACATGAGCTCACTCATGAGGTATTGGGAAAATCAAATTCCGTGCACAGTCGTCTCGTTTTGGAAGCTTGACTGAATTTGTAAGTTTCATATATGATTTTGGAAAGTATATGATTAAAACCTGGGTATAATATATGCTTTTGGAAAGTATATGATACCAACTCCCAATGATCAAATGAGAAACTTGATGATAAATCCATGAAGTAGACAATGTAAAATTGATCTTATACCTCTGGTTTATTATGGGTCTTCCAGTATGCAGGATGTACATGTATTGGGAATATTTGAGGGTGATGTGATCATAAACGATTGTATATCCATGACGCTTCCATTCCTAGGGAGTGATGAAACGGGTATGTATTTTAGTGACTCTTCTCAGTAGAGAAGTGATATGATCTTGGTCCAAATGTTGGACAGTGATCTGAATGTGATTCAAATATGAGAAGATTAGATCTATGGCTTTTATTTAATCAAACCTCTATGAGAGGTCTGCAAGATTTGGATTTGAGATGTGATCTCAATATCCAAGTCACTATACATGGAACAATACACTCTCCCCGTCCTTATCTTCAAGTATCTGCGGAGAAAGCACATTATCCTTGAAAGAGTTCATGATAATTTCATTGTTGATATATGTATCCGAGCATTGAGAAAATGGATAATTAAATATGATTTAATTATCATAAATAATATTAATTTAATTTATATTATAGAGAGAGTTATCTTAGATAATTAAATGTGATTTGATTATCATATATGTGAATAATGTGAATGTGATTCATATTATTTGGACACATGAGAATAGAGATCCAAGATGACTAAATGTGATTTAATTATCATAGATATTGAATAATTTGGATAACACTATCCATGTTAATCATAAATATTATAAATGTGATTTATAATATATAAGAGAGAGCTATTTGTAACCTACATTTGTTAATTAAATATTGATGTGAATTGGATTCACATTGGAGAATTAATTGAAAATGTAATTTACATTTTATTTTGGATTGTGAATGTGATTCACAATTTTCCAATGGCAAGATTGCGATATTCACAAAATAATTATGAATTATTATTGGTGAACTATTTACAACAAGTGTTGTTGTAAAATCATGGAGATTTCCAAGGAATAATGCAATCTCACAAGATTGCATGAGATTTCAAAGATTGCATGATATTTCCAAGATTGCATGAAATCTCCATCCAAATATCTTCATGTATGCTTGATTGATTTAATTTTGAATTAAATCATATTGATTTATCAATATATATTTAATCTAAATTAAATTAATTGTTGTTGGTTTTTTACCAACAAAATCTTAGCCATTAAAAGAAACACAAATCAATGAGAGCCACTGGATTTGTGTTGCCCATGGATTGAGATCTATGGATCTCAAAATATTATAAAAGAAGGGAACCCCTTGCTCTTCATATGCTAATGAAACACAAGGCTCTCTCTCTCATTCTCTACACACCCTCTCTCTCTCTCTCTCATATTACCGTCCACCATGAAAGCCCTAGAGAGAGTCTCCATCGCTGCAGCGTCATCGTTATGCTGCCAGATCATTTGCTCGCGGATCCCCATCTTCTTCGGTGTGCCTCGCTCGTGATGAAGTTGTCGGATATCGTGTGTCGAGATCAGGAGATTCGCCGCTTGGATCGTCAACATGGATTGCGAGGAGCACGTGTTACATCAACATGCTCGCAAGCGTCTCCTCCGTCGGATCGGACTTGAGACAGGAGGTCTCTTCGTTTAGAGACTCGACCACAACTACTCTTCAAGAGGTAACCCTAATACTTGTTTGTGGTTTAGATGAAACGATCCAAGAAGTGTTCTTGGATCATGTGGTTTCATCGCATGATTTTTTTTTAAATTCTGCTGCATCGGGCAACTAGTGCGACTAGTCGCTCCCGATCGCATACGATGCGATCCTCATGCTTCTGTGATGCACTTAAGGATCTTCCTGTATCCTTCAAGTGGTATCAGAGCCATAGGTAGAAGGTTTCGGATACGATCCATAAACCTAAGGCGACTTGGGTTCGTTAGGGTTTGTGAAATTTTTACCGCATTTTATTTTCACATCTCTATTTTGTGATTATTTTAGGATTTGTTTAAATTATTTAAACACGAAAATAAACTTGGATATTATTCCACATTAAATAATGAAATCGTAGGATCTGTGTTTGCGTGATTTTAAATCCTTTTGCTCAAGTTATGATCATATTAGTAAACATGTATCCACTGTTTCGGGGACTGCGAATCATGACGTAATTAAGGAGTTAATTACTGATTTGAAACGCCTTAAAATGCATGTAAATCAATTAGGTTCCTTTTGTAAATCAAGTTGGCAAACTTTTGAAACTTACTTTGCTTAATTTGGATTTAAATTGATCGAGATATGCTAATTTTAGTAAGTGAGGGTCACAACTGGAAATTACATTCCTAATCAAGAACCTTGTGATGTCATTTGATTAATTAGTGAAATTAAATGGTTTAGTTTCCTAAAATAATTATGGATAAATATTTGTGAAATATTTGATGATAATTATTTCCTTAAATGATATTGCATTAACCAATAATTGATTAGATATGATCTAGATCATATCTGGTTACACAATCTAGTTTACAACAAACAAAGTTACTTGAATAGGATTGGGGATTTGTTTAGTAAATCTCTTTATAATGTTAATAAAAAATGTTTTGATTATTATTATTATTATATATGGTATAACTTCAGTTGAAGAACCAATTATCATCTCAAGTACACAATGATCAATTTGGCATTATCCATTCCTGAGGTGGATATGGTGTCTAGTCGAGGAGCGTTGGGGTAGCAGGTTGCACCGTGTGCGGTCTGTCCCACTCCCGTCGGTACTGACCATGACAACGGGTAGGGACTCGATAATGCAGGAGAGATCACGATGTATTTTGTTAATTATTAACATTCGAAATAATATATATTTGAGATAATACCATAATTTAAGTAACAATAAAGAATGTTTGTTGGATATTAATTGGATCATTAATTTAATATGATTAGATTAATTGGAATCCAATTAAAATTAAGACACTCTATTATGAATAGTTGTGTTATTTCCCTTAGAAGGATTAATTATGTGAATATGATTCATGATAATTAATTAGAATTTGAATATGATATAGAGGATCACATAAGTGACATCCATGGTCTCCCGTCAAGGCGAAGGATTCCATCGCCAATAATTGTATGTAGGAGATTCCTGTCCGAAGTGACAGCTCTTATATGCAAGCGCATATGGATAGGGTTCTTTGCTTCTCGAAAGAATAAGGCCGTATGCGTAGTGACCCCAATGTCGGGTCTTCATATTATTGGAGCTATATTGGATTGTGCATAGCGAGTGCTATTCCTGTTGACGGTTGTTCAATTAATGACGGGTCAACATCACCTTAGGGATGGTGAGCCTGGGTGTTAAAGACTAAATTGGGAATGCAAATTGGATTTGTAAGGCGGAATATGTTCCCGCTTCTTTTTATCCGAGTTACAGGTTCTCATATTATTGAGATGTAACGAAGATAAGGAAGGAGATCCCGGATCTTCCTTGAGATATAATGGTATATCTCTTACATTGAAAGTGATTAAGGGAATGAACTTTCAATGTAGACAAGGCAAGAAAACTTTGATATAAAATTCCTAAATCAAAGTAAATTATATATAGTTATATTTCTTTATGCAAATTTCTTATTTCAGATAATCCTTCATTAAACCCACTCAATAGTATACTCAATAATAACCAGTAAATTATCATGGATTGGATCCATGATCAAGATATTGTACTTGCAGTTGGACACATAATGTATGTGGTTGCAATGTGCAAGTCTTCCTCGTAATAATGAGGAATGACAACTAAATAGATAATAGGACTACAACCCTAGGGTTTGTATGTCTCTACATTCTTGATCTCTCATCGAATGTACTTTGGAAGTGACATGTCGATGATGATCGAAATTGTCAAATAATCCTTATAAAATATAAGAAGATATTTTGGCATACATATGTGCTCTTGACATTTTACGATGAATGACGTGGTTCTCTGCAGAATGGTGGCTCTATAAGAGATGTTATCCTCAAAATTTTTGAGTACCTACCTGAGCCAATGTTTTAAGAGTTTAGATGGATGTGGATACGATGAGTGTCATCATTATACTATTTATACTCTAGTCATTCATGAAGCTTCAGAATATTCATATTGTATGAATTGAATGGAGCATGTATAAATGTTGAAATGCTCTTATATTGAAATCTTTTGAATTCATCATAAGAGATCCATTGTCTTAAGCAATGGTTGTGTATAGATGAAGGGAGCACAATGGAAGCATGGGTTGGACCCAAGTGAGAAGGAAAGCCAAAGAATTGACTGTACTTCTGTGACTTCTATATGACATCCAAAGAGTTGGATGAATGCCAATGCTGCAATAAGCTGATGTACTGATAGTATGACTATCTTGTCTATCTAGGATCCTTAGAGAAGGATCCAGATGGTGCATCAGAATAATCTAAATCTACATATAATCATTGAAATTGACTTTCTTATTTGATAAGGTCAAAATCTAATAATTGTATCTCATTCTTCTAATAACACTTACAATTGGTTGCATATGTATTAAAAGACTATAAAATTTGATTTTAAGGTTTAATAGTCATCCACATGGATATTGATGCAATTGTTGCAACAATCTCTATTGGATAGATGGACTTGTTATTTTCAGTGGGAGATCCCTTAGTGTTAGAGAATGTCTCTATGACCTAGATATTAGAATACACTCATTGTTTATTTCTAAATGCTGGAAACAAACATGAATTCTGTAATAGGCCTATCATAAAGAGTTATGATGAATATATTTCAGATAGTAATCTAAAATCTAGTGGACTCTACTAAATTGTAAAATTAATGAATGGTTCATTAACATTTCTAATATTGAAATTAAACCTTAAAAGATCAATAGGAGAATGAAGATCATTTGACAATTATCTGGCATCAAGCCTTGGATATTTGTCTATTGATGAGATCAATGGACTAGTAAGAGATGGAACTTTAGATTGTCTGAAATTTCTTATCTTACATACTTATGAATATTGTTTTCAAAGTAGAAAATGTCCAAAGCACCCTTCTCTGGAAATGATGTAAGATGTCGAGGTATTCAAGATCGCATACATATTGATGTTTGTAGATCATCTATATCATAATAAACATTATGGATATGTGATATCCATTGATGATTATTTGTGATACGATATTTCTTTCCTTCACCTTAGAAAACTTTGAAATGTTAAAAAATTTCACAATTTTGGTTTTGAACCAAAGTTTGAAGGAAGATGAAATGAATTTGATCTAACCTAGGTAGCTTGTACCTATTAGATGAATTTAGAGAATGCCTTATGGAGATATGAATATCATTCCTATCTTAATCCTCCTAGTATACCTAAACTCAATAGAGTTGTAAGGAGATACAATTTTTTTATCATGTGTGACATGATTTGATCAATGATGAATCTTAGCATAATTATCTCCTAGTTTCCAAGGTATATGTATATGTAGTAGAGACTACAATATATATATATATCCTTAATAAGGTTCCAAGCAAGTAAGCTGGAATTTAGCACCTGAGAGTGCTACTTCATTAGGAAAATAAAGGATGATATCAGATACCTACTTTATGACCTTGAGATTTTTAAAGGATTTCATCTATGAGAATGCGATTCTTAGAGGATGGGACTCTTGAGAATCAAGATGAAAATGAAGTGAAGGAACTTATTTAATCTTGAGAAAGATAATGAGGCTCCTGAAATCGGAAACTAAAGGGACAATTAAAGATGAAACACTAATACCTCTTCAAATGAGTTTGAGGATGGATTCCATGTGCCAGTTAATTCTGACATGATCTAACTTCATATGATGAAGCTTCTGAAGATCATGACATGGAAAGATGCATGCTAGTAATAAAGTCTAAAGTAGACTTCATATACAAGTGTTGTATATGGATCCTCGAGGATCCACCTATAAGGGTAAAACCTATTAGGTGTAAATGGATCTTCAGTAGAAAGAGGGAACCTGATGAGAAGGTAGAGACCTTCAAAGCATGGCTCGTAGCCATGGGCTACATACCGAAGAGAAGACATTGCTTGCGATGAGACTTGCTCTACATTGACCATGCTTGAACCCATCAGAATATTGCTAACTATAGATACACAACTTGACTTCAACATCTTCAAGATGGAGGTCAAGATTGCATTCCTCTATGAATACCTCTCCGAGGATATTCATATGAAGTAGCCCCATGGCTTCATGATTGAGGAAAGCAAGGTGTGCAAGCTAAAGAAACCCCGTCTATGGACTCAAATAAGCTTCTTGTAGTTTGAACATTGGATTTGATGAAATTATAAATGTTATGATTCCAGATAAAATCTTGATGAACCATGTGAAGCATAGTGGGAGTGTCATTATGGTCATCGTGCTAAATGTAAATAATATCCTAATCATTTAGAATGATATAAGGATAATAATAAGTGTTTCATAATCTAGTTTTTCCATACCTTGAGATATGATCTCAAGGATACCTCTTGGATCTTAGTTCTGAAGATGTTCAGAAGTAAAGAAAAGAGGGTATTGGGACCGTCATATTAAGTGGTACACCTTGGACATTTCCATTTTCTAGAAAATTCCAAGAAATGCTACTTTTCCTTAAGATATGGTATTGACCTATCTAAAGGGATAACACCTCAAAAGTTGAGGAAGTGAATGCTAAAACTGGTTGCCCTTATGCATCAGTTATGAGAAGCTGAGTGTATGCTAGATGTGTAGAAAAACCAGATGTCTGCCATGCGGTGGAAGTAGTAAACTGTTACTAATCGTACCATGGAGATAAAACACTTGATTGCAGTAATAACAATATCTTCAAAGATGACAAGACTTTAGAGATAGTGATCTCTAAGTCTTATCTTCAAGAAATTAAGACTTTATAGATGGATTAACTACGAATACCTTAGGAGATAGAGGTCTCCAGGAATAATGGTATTCTGATAAGAATAATAGAAATTACATACTGGTTATAATAATTATTGAGGTGTAGTGTCAAGGACACCATGACTAATATGATTAAGTATTGGTTGCATAAGATGCAACATTTGCATTGGATGCGAACACTGTCACTAATAGATATGTAAATGCCGTAAAAGGACTTGGCATAGTCTCTTGAGAACATAGTGAATGATCAGCTTACCTAGCTATTTTTCTAAATAGCCTATGATTATCACATGAGTGCGAATTTAAATGATTAGCCCCTTATGGCTCTTTGGGCTAGTGGGAGATTGTTGAATATGCGAGCCCATGACGAGCCATTATGCAATAAATGTTATTGCAAATATCATTCTCTGATCTGAAATGAAGAATAACTAATTTGCATAATAGGTCCCTTAGTACAATTAGGGTTATGTACTATGGCCATCTTAATGATCATACAATTGTTGATTCAATTATTGAATCTTAGAGGCTGGTGCTTAGATGAATATCTAAAGAGTTAGATTGAGGACTCATCAAGTACCGTCAAATGATTGTTAAGAGAGGATCTCCAGCCTGAGTAGGAAATGGCAATCCTTTCTCACCTAGCTGATATCTGACCAATCTCTTGATGCAGGTACTCTGCATGGGAATAGAGATTCAGAAGTATCAGAATAGTTAGGTCAAAGAGTTGACTTAACGAGATCGAGATAAACAAGGTCCTATGTCGTATGCTGTCACGATATAGGCACACATCCTATGACCAGAGAAAGATGTGTTACTATATGTCTGAGTATGTATATTTGACAGACCAATAGGTTGATGACCTAATCAAGGTCTATACACTGGCGCACTGGTGTGCACACAAGGGCATATGAGTAATACAATCTCTCAAAGGGAAAATACATGTTCATTACTGAACTGGAAGACATGAGCTCACTCATGAGATATTGGGAAAATCAAATTACATAAACGGTTGTCTCGCTTTGGGAGCTTGACTGAATTTGTAGGTTTGATATATGCTTTTGGAAAGTATATGATCAACACATGGGTATGATATATGCTTTTGGAAAGTATATGATCGATACCAACTACCAATGATCAAATGAGAAACTTGATGATAAATCTCTGAATTAGACAGTGTAAAATTGATCTTATACTTCGGGTTTATTATGGGTCTTCCAATATGCAGGATGTACATGCATTGGGAATACCTGAGGGTGATGTGATCATAAACGATTGTATAACCATGACGCTTCCATTCCTAGGGAGTGATGAAATGGGTCTGGATTTTAGTGACTCCTCTCAGTAGAAAAGTGATCTGATCTTGGTCCAAATGTTGGATAGTGATCTGAATGTGATTCAGATATGAGAAGATTAGATCTACGGCTTTGATTTAATCAAACCTCTATGAGAGGTCCGCAAGATCTGGATTCGAGATGTAATCTCAATATCCAAGTCACTATAAGTGGAACAATACACTCTCCCCGTCCTTATCTCCAAGTATCTGCGGAGAAAGCGCATTATCCTTGAAAGAGTTCAGGATAATTTCATTGTTGGTATATGTATCCGAGCATCGAGAAAATGGATAATTAAATGTGATTTAATTATCATGAATAATATGAATTTAATTCATATTATATAGAGAGTTATCTTAGATAATTAAATGTGATTTGATTTTCAAAGATGTGAATAATGTGAATGTAATTCATATTATTTGGGAACATGAGAATAGAGATCCAAGATGATTAAATGTGATTTAATTATCATCGATATTGAATAATGTGGATAACACTATCCATATTAATCATATATATTATAAATGTGATTTATAATATATAAGAGAGAGCTATTTGTAAGTTACATTTGTTAATTAAATGTTGATGTGAATTGGATTCACATTGGACAATTAATTGAAAATGTAATTTACATTTTATTTTAGGTTGTGAATGTGATTCACAATTTTCCAATGGCAAGATTGCAATATTCACAAAATAATTATGAATTATTGTTGTTGAATTATTTACAACAAGTGTTGTTGTAAAATCATGGAGATTTTCAAGGAATAATGCAATCTCACAAGATTGAATGAGATTTCCAAGATTGCATGAGATTTCCAAGATTGCATGAAACCTCCATCCAAATATCTCCATGTATGCTTGATTGATTTAATTTGAGATTAAATCATATAGATTTATCAATATATATATTTAATCTAAATTAAATTAATTGTTGTTGGTTTTTACCAACAAAATCTTAGGCATTAAAAGAAACACAAATCAATGAGAGCCATTGTATTTGTATTGCCCATGGATTGAGATCCATGGATCCCAAAATTTTATAAATAGAAGGGCACTCCTTGCTCTTCATATGCTAATGCAACATAAGACTCTCTCTCTCATTCTCCACACACAATCTCTCTCTCTCTCATATGGCCGTCCACCATGGAAGCCCTAGAGAGAGTCTCCATCGCCGCAACGTCGTCGTTATGCTGTCAGATCATTTGCTTGTGGATCTCCATCTCCTTCGGTGCGCCTCGCTCGTGAAGAAGACGTCAGATCTCGTGTGTTGAGATCAGGAGATTCACTGCTTGGATCATCAACATGGATTACGAGGAGCACGTGTTTCATCAACACGCTCGCAAGCGTCTCCTCTGTCGGATCGGACTTGAGACAAGAGGTCTCTTCATTTAGAGACTCGATCGCAACCACATTTCAAGAGGTAATCCTAATACTTATTTGTGGTTTAGATGAAACGATCCGAGAAGTGTTCTTGGAACATGTGGTTTCATCGCATGATTTTTTTTTAAATTCCGCTGCATCGAGCAACTAGTGCGACTAGTCGCTCCCGATCGCATACGATGCAATCCTCGCGCTTCCATGATGCGCTTAAGGATCTTCCTGTATCCTTCAAAGGAGACATGTAGTATCTCAATTCCAGTCACTAACGGGTTCCTCTAAAATTAAATGCATTAAGGTCTAGACCAAGCTTCAATCTTCAGACTTTATTTTAGACTTGTTCAATTGTCTTGATTATTCCAAGAAATGCAAATGCTTTGTACAATGCAAGAAAATATTTTTCTGGAGCAATTTTCTCATTTTAAAATTTTTATGGATTTTTGAAAAATGTTTTGCAAATTTTTATGGGTTTTGAATTTTTGCAAAATTTCAGGTATTTTTTGGAAAGCTAAAAGAAAGAGTTAGTGAAAGAATTATGTGCAAATATTTACATGGAAATGTATCAATTATTTACAAGAATTATGGGTAGTATTTATACTAGGAATTTGTGCAAGTTAGGTTGGTGGTTATTACATGTTTTTATATACATGGTTTTTAAAGAATTATGTACAGGGTTCTCAAAATAATTTGAAAATATATTACAAGCATTTCAAAAACTTTATTTGCAAATATTTTTTACAAACTGATTTTTGCAGACATTTACAAAATTTGAAAATTATTTGCAAAGTTTTTTTCAAACAGTATGTGTAGATTTTTTAAAATATTTTTATAACCATTTTCCAAATCATTTGCAAATAAGATTTTCAAAAAATATTTATTGAAACAATTTTTCACAAATCTTTGAAAAATATTTTTGCAAAGTTTTAAAAACATTTCATAATGGTTTTCCAAATGATTTTCAAAAGATTTTTTAAAATATTTTACAACCATTTTTTAAATCATTTTGCAAACTATTTTTAAATCGATTTATTAAAGGATTTTGGAAATTTTCATATAAATTTATGCATGTATATTCTTTAAAGTTGATTTATTGTACATTCCGATTCATATAGTATTTTAGCCATATTTATTGAAAATATCAAAGTATGACTTATGGCTAAAGTATATACCGCTTATATACGACCCCCTATACATAGCTTGAGCTATGTCCTCATAGGTAATAAATCTCCATTCACTTGCACTGTACAAGTCAACTTCTTAGTCATGAGGGTTTGCAAATGATGTAGGCTAGTTCTGACCTGGCTATTGAGGAGATTTGAACCAAGTTCTGTGACTCTCAAGGGCTGTTGTCTTTTAAATTTAGTTCCCAACCAGGTTCACACACATTCTCACACTAGGTCTATCCTGAGCTCCAAACTTTGACATTGTACAGATGAGTTTAATAATCATGATCAATTCCATTTATTACTTATTCTTTGATTCTTTCTTTTTCTTTTCTTCTTCTTATTCAGTCTTTTTGTACTTATTGCATAAGTATTTGCTAGGGACTAGCAAAGGCAAGTATAGGGGGGGTGATGAATCTCTATTTCATCACCTTTATTCTAACATTTTGGCCTTAAAAATCGTAGATAATGCATGTAAATAACATTAATTTGTGCATAATAACATCCATTATTTATTGTATTATTTGTATATAAAATAATGTTTTTAATGTAAAAATTATAGAATAAAGAGAAGAAAAGAAAAAAGAATAAAATATTGAAAATATTTTATGACCCTAACCTCGAGACCAAGTCCAGAATGGAGTTGGTCGATAAGGAATAAAGTAAGGGGAGATAAGGGCCAAAAATATAGTAAGTACCTCATTTATTTATTCATTAATTATGCATATCTGACTCCTATTTTATTCTTTATTATTTATTTACTAAACGAAGAAACTTTGAACATAAAAGTTGTAGATAATAATGTAAATAAAAATACAAAATTAAGTTTGTGCAACAATAATACACTATGTTCATTTTATATACAGAATAAAAAGCCAAAAACCAAACTTCACCGACTCATCTCTTTCAAATAAAAACTGAAAACATAGCGAATCTCTAATTGTATAAAACTTTTCACGAGCTATTTAATGGTGGTGGTTTTATATTTTTTGGAGTTACTATGTAAAAGTTTGGTTTTGGTCCCTTATTGTACATAATATCTATTAAAATATTCAATTTATTTATTGTTTATTATTTTTACAAATTCATATTTTTATTATTTTGTAAATATTATCTACAATATACATGTATATTAAAATTAAAATAAAACCTAAAATAAAAAATAAAATGAGTTTATGTAAATACATAGACAAAAGACCTATGCTTCAATATGTATATAAATAAAAAGGAATATATTCTATTATTCTTTAATTACTTTATATTTTTCTAATATTTTAAATATTATATAGATCATATTAAAACCTAAAATTAAAATAAAACTCAATAAAATACATTAAAATAAAAAAGTATACATAAAACATAGGTAAACTACCTAGAAATAAACCTATGTATTATACTTGCCTATTTATTTAAATGTACAAATAACATCATAAAAATAAAACAAAAATATATTTATACTCACAAAAATAAGTTATAAATATATAAAATAATAGAATAAAATAAAAAATAAAATATATAAAATAAAAATAAAAATAAAAATGTGCAATATACATGTAAATATACCTAGAAATAAGCTATTAAAAATAAACTTGTAATAAAATACATCAAAAAAATAAAAAATCATAATGAAATACTACATTAAATAATAAAAAATTTTTATTTTATATACAAAAATTAATTAAATACATTACTATTTATAAATAATTATTTTCGAATAAACCTACAGTTTTGTCCTGTAGCGGTCTCAGGTGGACCAATCACAAGCCGCGGACCATTGACCTCTGGTCAACTGTCCCATCCACGCATGGACCCGTTAGACCTGTTTTATCCATGATCTTCAGCCCTTTTTCCTGGGCGTTCCATCCATCAATCTCAGACACTTCCTTCACAAGAAATGCTCCTCTATCATTGTACATCCACGCCCACTCCTTCAATCCATCGTATATGTCCCAGATTCCTTGCAATTGACCGGTCAAATAAGGGTGCCACCTAAATAACTCCATTTCCTCCTCCGATTTTTTGGCCATTTCTTCACCCTTGGATCATGGACCTCGGTCCAGTGCGTATCCTCATGACAGAGGGAGTCCCCTGAGCGTCCACGACGGTCCGCAGAGGAGGAGATGCACCCACGGTCGAGCTCCGATGAGGTCCTGCTCCTTGGCTCACACCCAGGTTCGACATGCACCATTTATCATTTTTTAGGCAGCTTTTTGTTCTTGCTTTCTAATTATGCACTTAGATTTACCATTAACCAGTAGATTTAGCGTAGGATTCACTGTTCGTAGTTCGCTGGAGCTTTGCTCCGGCTAATGTCTCCACCGTCACTTCGCCTGTCGTCCGACTGCCTAACACCCCCATTTCATTCCCGGCTCATTTCCCTACGCCCCGCTCCACCTCGCTCATCCAGATCCAACGTGGATCTAGAGTTAGATGCTCTAACTCCGCCACTTCATCGAAGCTTCTCCGCCCGCGCCACCAGCCATCTCCCCTCGCCAATAAGGCCCCAGAACTCTTTTTTGTGCATGTGAAACTCTCTTGCAGGGTCTAGAGGCTAAGAGACCACCGAAGGCGTCGATTTTTGCACCACGCCTAGTACCTAGAGGTCGTCTTCTTCCTCGACCTCACCGGACCGCTGCAGTGCTCCAAGTGCCATTTTGGAGGCGTCATTAGATGCGCAACCTCCCCAAGACTCTTTTGCGCCTCGTCGCGAGGCGAACCACCACCAGAGTTGCCCGTGCTGCTCGATTGAAGGAGCTCTGGGGACATGTTCTTCCTCGTTCATCCAGCCGCTCCCAGAGCCGTTGGATCTGTCCCCTCCTCCATTTCTGATCCTGGCCGTCCGATCACACAATGCCGCCAACCGTCCGATGAAGCTTATGATATAATCTGAACCATAGAGAGGCGAAGCAGTATCAAGCTACCAGAGCTCGTCACTTGTCCAATTGGAGGATGGAGCACCATTAGATCCAGCACATTTTTTAGGGTAATTTGCATGTACACCCCTCTCCTTTTTGTCTTAAATTTTTAATGATGTAAATTAATTATTACATGTAAATGAAATAAAGCATTTTGCATATAGGCCCTCATACTTTTCATATTTGCATTTTGGTCCCTGCCAGCGTCACGTGTAGTCCTCACGTGATGCTGGAAATTTTACACAAGACCCCATGGTATTTTTGTATATTATAAAATAGTTCCAGAAAATTAAATAAATATTTATTTTGTATGGTAAATTTCAATGAGGCCCATGAACTTTATTTTATTTGCAGTTATGCCCTGCCATGCCTTATATTTTTGGGACTTTACCTAATTATTAAAAATAGTTACATAGCTCCAAAAATTCCACAAAAATAGGGTTAGATGCCCCATGCAGTATACTTACACGCCACATGTCAATTTTGCATTTTTACGCATTTAACCTATTTATTAAAATTAAAAAAGAACTTAAATAAACCCTATCTAATTTGAAAAATACCAATACAATATAAAATTTTTTGAAAAATTTCAAAAAAATATATATAGTATATTTCACATTTATTGAGTCCAGAAATCAAAAACCCTTGAAAATAGTAAAAGAAAATTAAAAAAATCAGAAGGCTCCAAAATCCAATAAAAAATATAAAAATTCAATAAAAATCCCAAAAATATGTTTTTCCTATTTAACAATTATCTATATATAATTATTTACATATTAAAATGGATTTGGATAATTTTGGGACTTATTTATTATTTTTAAAACCCAAATTAGTTTCGAGTATTTAATTAATCCCATATTTGGGATATTTTTGACTTTAAAAATACATAAAAATTAGCAAAAAATATTGGAAAATTCAAAAACATTAAAAAAATTAAAACCCCAAAATAATTTATTTTATAAATTTTACTTATATTTAATAGTATTTATTGCATAAATAAAACCTTATATGGCTAAATTACTTTTATAAAAGAAAAAGAAATTATAAAAAGATAAAAATATAAAAAGAAAATAAAAAATCAGAAAATAAATTAAAAATTTAAAAATATAAAAAATAAAATTAAAAAAATTTAAATTAAAAACCCATAAAATCAATAACATGGACAAGAAAAGAGTTGAACAATTTTGTATTCATTTTTGCTCCTAACAGTTTGCTCCCAGTGTTCGACCTCTACTTGTGCTTGCACCTATACACACTTGTATGTAGAGTTATAATAAACTTTAACTCTACATTTTTGAGATTTCATTGCTTGATTTATTATTATGGGTTAATTGTTGATTAACCGAGGTTTTCATCGGTCAACGCATCGACTATGTTCCCGCCTTGTGTGGAATGCATGACTGATGATCATTTCGTGTTATCAAATGGCGTTGTTGCCGGGGAGCAACGTCGTTTAGGGATATTTATTGATTTATTTGATTCTTAGATCTTGTCCATATTTATTTATTTATTTTGATTATTTATTGATAATTATTGTTACTATTCTGACCATCTCCTTTGTTTAACTTTGATGCGAGGGACCGCTGCGCGACGGGAGACTTATTGGGAGGACCTATGCACCCGAACAAGGCGGAGACGGCTTTCAGACCTAGCCGACATGAGAGAGTACCAAAGAAAAATGGAGGAGGATTTTGCAGAGTAGTCTAACATTTTTGCATTATTTATTATTATGTATATTCATGAGAGAGATAGAGATAGACACCTAGCATGTAATAATTGGACTTGCTACAGACACTCTGACTTCTCGAGGTCTAGCACCCGAGGGATTGTTCCTTTGGGGGCCTCGACTGTTTTGATGCTTTTTGTTTTTTGTTTTCTATTTTTATTATTTTGTGTGAATGAGCCCTAGCTTAGGATTGTTTGACGTAGACTAAGGCCCAAACCTTAATATACATGCGTGTACCTATAGATACGATTTGGGACTTAGTCAATTTTGAAATAATTTTCTTCACACTAATAGCATCGTGTATCTAGGGCGATTTGCTTGGATTGCATCTCATATAACATAGGTTTCAATTCTTCTCTGCATCCCGTATGGAGAGAGCTGGGAGACACTGTAAGTCTTCTTACTTGGCATGCATCATTCGATTTCCGACTTGCATGGCTTTTCCGATATTCTCCCTCTATTTTTGCTCATCTAGGATGTAAATAGAAATTGGAACCCCGTTAGGCATACACATTGAAAAATAACAAAAAAAAGTGATAACCAAAATAAAATCAGGACTGCTAACTCTATTGGACCTAAAATAAAATGTAATGGATACCTTGTCTTGGGGAGAGCAACCCCCTCCTTGTTTGAGCATTTTATTTCTACGTACACGCTAAAGATTAGTGCCCCAATCCCAAAGCTTAATTATAGTGTGTACAACTTTCTATGATCACCTAACTCTAAAATCGACAAGATAAAAAGACCACATCTCGGTCTTCACTGTGTTGAGTAGGTGAATCGGGGGTTTGCTTGGTGTATTGATTGTGACTTGGTGTCCATTTGCATTCTTATCTCTTTGAGTTATCGGTCCCATCCATGTGAGTCATGCATTTTTCATCTTTGAGTCTCTCTACCTCTCTTATACATATATCTCTTCATTTTGTATTGAGTCATGATATTGGCGCTTGAGATAAATCATCTTTGCTAGATCCTTCGTCTCACTTATTGCCCACCCTCCTCGTGTCCCCCGTATCATCTTTTCTATTACCCAGGATTGCTGTCCTTTTAGAGATCGTCCGCATCAAGGATTTTTGGACTTACATTGATTATTGGAGTAAGGCAGGCATGTGTTGAGGATGCTGAGATCGACTTGGTGGATCTGACTTTCGCTTTGTGCATAGGAGCTTATTGAGGATTCTTGATGATGCACAATGATTAGGTGTGATTCTGTATTGAGGATTTTGATCTCACACACTGGATTGAGGATGTGATGTGTTTCGACGATTTGAGAATGATATCATGATGCTTCCACTGATCTATCTATTTTGAGGTTCCGTCCATCTTGATTTCTGAGCTGGATAGACTATCTTGATATATGCTTCATTGTGACGGTGATCGGACCCACACGATGTCTCTCATCTTTTTGATTGATCCATCCTTGATCTCTTGACCCTAGTATCCACCTATGGCACTTTGAGGAACCCTGACTATCCTTCGTGCCAGCTCAGCTAATTTGATTGACCTGAGGGATGTTTTGTTATTGACCTTTTTATTTTCCCCCTCACATGATCTTATGTCCTCCTGAGGTTTCATTGATTGAGTGCTTTTGAGGACCTGAGATTCGATGCCAGCAATTCCCAGACTTGATTGACCTAGTTCGTATTACTCCCTGAGGACTATCTGCGGGAGGATGCGACACATTCTTTACGACCGGTTTCATACACTGACGCTGTCTCCACCTTGTTGGAGCCTGAAACCATATCGTCTGATATGACTATCTGGCCTCCGTGCTGATTGTGTGCCCGATTTATCGATACATGAGGCCCATGTCTCGGACTCATCTGAGTCCGCTCACCTTGACGGTCCTCAAAAGGCTGAGCTGCACTTTTCTGATTACTCCTTGCCTAGTTCATAGTGTTCTCCGAGGGTCATCTGCAAGACACTATGACAATTTCTAGATCTGCGGTCTCTTCTGCTGATAGACAATTTGTCGCCTACCGAGACCATTCCGATCGGCTCCTTTGAGTTCTCTCTCCTTGACAACCCTCGCAAGGATGGGATCCGCTCTGACTATTCCCTGATTAGCTTGCATTGTTCCCCGAGGACTACCGGTGGGGAAATGCATCATTTTCTCTGTGCTCGGTTCCCCTTTCTGACTGTGTCTCTTATTGATGGGAGCACGGATCCGAGTCGTCTGATATGATTTCGGTCCCCATTGCTTCGATGTTTACCCGATCTGTTGGATCGTAGGACCCGTCTAACTTGACTCCTTTGAGTCCGCTCTCCTTGACGGTCCTCTCAAGGACGAGTCGTCTTTCTCTGATTATTCTCCGCTTAGCTGGCAGTATGCTCCCCGAGGGTTGTCTGCGGGACGCTGCCACATTTTCTTGCTTTATCGGTATCATCTGCTGGTAGCCGATCTGTCGCCTACCAAGACCTCTTCGGTGATCCGTCTGATGGATCATGCTCCTATGATTCTGCTCACTTTGACAACCCTCGCAAGGGTGAGCTTCTATTTTGCTTATTCATTGACTAGCATGCATTACTCCCCGGGGGTTATCTGCAGGAGGGTACATCATATTTTAGGTACTCCGCTTCACTGCTGGTGTCTCCTCTCTGTTGGAGCACGAAGTCGAGTCTGCTGATTTTTTTGGTACTCAGTCTCTTTCCTGGTTGTGTCTCCTCTCTGTTGGAGCACGGAGTTGAGTCTTCTGATTATTCTCTGATTCCGCTCACCTTGAGGACCCTCGCAGGGTTGAGCCCTGGCTTGTGGTGTTCGGTATGTTCTTGTAACCTTCTGATTTTATGCCCACCGGATACCAAGCCGCTACATTGAGAGTTTCCTATTTTTCACTGATTATACATCTTTGAGACCATGATTGACTTGGAGAGGTCTGTATTGTTCCTTCTCCCTCCAAGTATAACAATATTGACTCCGCTCACCCATTTCACACCTTATGAGATGACATTCTGCTTTCGCTACCGGTCCTTGCTTTACTTTCCGATCTATTTGTCCCCAGTAGCCGACGCCCACTTGATTGCCCATCAGGGTGTCTTTTCACTATATGACTACGTCCTTGTTCTCACAGGGAGATGACGACAAGAGTACGGTACTTGCTTACCAGATATCGTCATGCACCTCATCAGCCTTTACTTGTTGTATATATGTGTTCTGTCTTCTAGTCCTTCTTTCTCCCGAATTTTATGTGTGCCCCAGATCTATCTCCATATCTTTGTGTCTACACTTAGGACATACCTTATCCTAAGTATAGGGGGTACACACCGTGTTGTTCTTTCTATGTCATGTTTTGTCACTCATGTTGTTACACGTACTTAGGGATATTTCACCCTAAGTATAGGGGGAGTGATACGTACATTCTCCACGATCTTCTCGTACATCTGTATATATCTATCTATTCTTCTTTTCTTTTTTTCCTTCTCATTTTTCTTTTTCTACAAAAAGGGTATCACCCCTTGGTGTTAGTTTTCTGTACTTAGGACGTACTTTATCCTAAGTAGAGGGGGTGGTGATGAATCTCCATTTCATCACCTTTATTCTATCATTTTGGCCTTAAAAACCCCAGCAAATGCATGTAAATAGCATCAATTTGTTTATAATAGCATCCGTGATTCATTGTATTAATTGTACATTAAATAAGGTTTTTAATGCCAAAATTATAGAATAAAGAGAAGAAAAGAAAAATGAATAAAATATTGCAAATGTTTATGACCCGAACCCCGAGACCAAGGCCAGCATGGAATTGGTCGACAAGGAATAAAGTAGGGGGAGATAAGGGCCAATAATACAATAAATACCTCATTTATTTATTCATTTATTTATGCATTTTTGACACCTATTTTATACATAATTATTTAATCATCAAATAAAGAAACTTTATACATAAAAGTTGTAGATAATAATGTAAATAAAAATACAAAATTTAGTTTGTACAAAAATAACACACAATGTGCATTTTATACCCAGAATAAAAAGCCAAAATCTCAACTTCACAGACCCATATCTTGCAAATAAAAACTCCAAATCACCCAAACACACCTTTAATTGTATATAGCTTTCTAAGAACTATTTAATAAAATTGGTTTCATAATATTTGGAGTCCATCTGCAGAAGTTAGGTTTTTGGCCCACCTTGTATATAGTACTGATTAAAATATTCATTTTATTCAATATTTATTCTTTCTATAAATTTATATTTTTAGAGTCTTGTAAATAATGTATATAATACATGTACATATTGACATTAAAAGAAAACCAAAAAGAAATTGTAAAATAAAATAAGTCTATAAGCTACATAGACAAAATACCTATGCTATCCATATGTATATAAATAAAAATGGATTTAATTCTTTTATTCTTTATTTATATATATTTTTATAATAATATATATTGTATATAACTTATTAAAAATACAAATCCTAAATAAAAACAAATAAAATTCCTTAAATAACTAAAATGTATATAATATACAGGTAAAATACCTATAAGTATACCTACATATACATATACCTATTTATTTAAATATGTAAATAAACTCATAAAAATTAAATAAAAATATATTTATACTCACAAAAATAAGTTATAAATTTATAAAATAAGAAAATAAAATAATAAAATAAAATAAACAAAATAAAAATAAATATATATAAATATACTTATAAATACATTATTAAAATAAACCCGTAATAAAACACTTCAAAAAAATAAATAAAAATCATAAATAAATACTACATTAATTTATAAACATGTTTTGTTTTATAAGCAAAACCTAATTCATTCATTTATGACGTGTAATAAATAGGACAAGACTAGGCTGATGTGGACCAATTAGGGGCCAGGGAGTGTTGACCTCCGGTCAACTCACCCTGCGCCTCTGACTCCCATCAGAACTGTCGCGTCCCCCAATTTCCTCCATATTTTCCGCTCGATTGGTCACTCCATCACCAGCGATCTCTTCACGAATCTTTCTCCCAGATGAATCATGATCCCCGCCGACTACTTAGATCGCGTGTACATAGTTTAGATTCATCAATAATCGCCGGTCAATGGGGGTCCCCAGGGATGTTTATAAATAAGTTCTTCCTCTTCCTTGGCCGAATTTGGCCAATTTCTCTTCCCCCAAAAGGCTTGAATCAGTTCCTGGACGAGCCCTCGTGACAGGAGGCGCTTCCCAACACATCGGTTCGGCCCAAGGAGGAGGAAAGTTTTGTCGCGGCGGCGCTCCGGCAGTCGCCCTGCTCCCTGGAGGCCCCCAGGTTTAAGAGCTGCACTTTTACTTATTTTAGTTAGGATTTTGTTTTAGCATTTCATTTCTGTTGTTTAAATAGCTTTAGGCCCTTAGGTGTAGCTTAGATTCGAGTCCCCGTAGTTCGCCGGAGCTCCGCTCCGGCGAACCCTTTCGTGGTGCTCCAAACATCTTCCGACAACCAAACCACCTCCTCTCCCTTCCTTAGCCGTTTCCCCTCACCCCAGGCACCTTCGTTCAACAAATCTTCACCAGATATGGAGATCAGATCTCCTTCCTCCGCCCTTCGCCGGAGATCGCCGCCCCGCGCCACCTTCGCCCATTCCACCACCAAAAAGGCTCCCGGAGCCATCTTTTTGTGCTGTGAATGCTTGTGCAGGCCCCGGAGCGCCAGGAGACTCGTCTTGGCTCGATTCAAATGCAGAGCAGGTACCTGGAGCTCGCCACCTTCATCGACTCGCCTGAACTCAGGGGAGCTCCAGGTGCCTCAACGAAGCCATCAACCAATGCAAGGAGCAGCCAGGAACATGTAGAGACCTCAGGCGATGATGGAGTGGACCGGAGGAGTGCACGCCGAGCGATTGAAGGTCGCCAGCTGCGACCTTCTTCCCTGTTCTTCCAGACCACCCCGGAGTCGTCAGATCAAGAGGAAGCTTCCAGTTTTGATCAACGCCGTCCGATGGAGCGACGTCACGATCGTCAGATCTCCCACGAGATCTAATCTACAGCGCTCATCGACGAAGCGTCATCGGGCGAGGAGATGGCGACGCGTGTCAAGTGAAGAACGCCCCGCCGTTGGATCGCGCGCCTGAGGGGGTAAATTTCATATGTACCCCCGCTTTTTGTTTTATTTAATGTTTAATACTGTAAATAAATTTTCACATTATAAAATAATTGTAAATTTTGCAGTAGGACCCTTGTACTTTCCTTAATTACACTTTGGTCCTCCCGCGCCTCACGTGCAGTCCCACGTGAGGCGCGTGAAATTTGCACTTTAACCCTGTCGGGTTTTTGTAAATTGTAAAATAGCCCCAAAACTTTAAATAAATGTTTATTTCTGTAGGTATTTTTGCACTGATGCCCCTGTTACTTATTTTAATTGCAAAAATGCCCCTGCCAGGCTGTTTATTTTTGTGTCTTCTCTCTATTTATTAAAAATACCTATGAGGCTTCTAAAAATCCAGAAAAATTAGGATAGATGTTTCATGTGATGCTCTTGCACGCCCATATTTTATTTCACATTTTTTTGCATTTTTCCTAATTATTAAAAATGAAAAAGAAGCCCTTTTTGTACTGTCTAATTAAAAAAATACAAAAAAAATATAAAATGTTTTTTAAAAATTCCAAAAAAATTATATATGGTATATTGATATATAAATTGAGTCCAGAAATGAAAAACTCTAAAAATATGAAAAAGAAAAATAAAAAATCAGAAAGCTCCAAAATCCAAAAAAAAATAGAAAAACCCTTAAAAAATCCAAAAAATATATTTTTCTCTTTTATAATGTACTAATTAATTTGGGTAATTTTGAAGTTTATTTTACCATTTTAAAACCCAAATTATATTCGGCTATTTAATTAGTCCTATATTAGGGACATTTTTTTGAAATTAAAAATACATAAAAATTAGAAATATTCCAGAAAAATAACAAAAAAATTAGAAAAATATCAAAAGCTAAAAAATTATTATATATATATTTTAAGCATTTATATCTATATATATGTATATCCATATATTGTATACTCCTCTCTCTCTTCTTATATATATATATATATATCTATATATTAATACATATCTATATTCTATAATTAAAAATATAAAAAGAAAATAAAAAAAATATAAAATATAAAAACAAAATAAAAATTATAAAAATAATAATAATATAAAAAAAATGTAAAAACGAAAAACCCACAAAAACAACACCCGGACATGAACAATGAATTGAATAATTGTACAACTCATACATCCCTTCGCCTCCCAGTGTTCGACCTCTACCTGTACTTACACCTATACACATTTACATGTAGAGTTATAATAAATTTTAACTCCACATTTTTGATATTCATTGCATATATTTTATTGTGGGTTAATTGTTGATCGATTTGGGAGTCTGTCTAAGGTCAACTCAGCGGCTGTCGATCCGCCTTGTGGAAAGACACGACCTTGGCAGATTCCCTTTCATCAGGTGTGCACCCCTGATTATTTCATTCTTTGATCCCCTCCACTGTCTCCTCTCTTATTGATCTGCTATGCTATACTTAGGGATATCTTACCCTAAGTATAAGGGGAGACAGCCTGAGCTGTGATCTATTTATTTAAATTTTCATTTATTCCCACCCGTGACCCTCCCTATGTTGTGTACAGTCTGCTATACTTAGGTTTATTCAATCCTAATTATAGGGGGATAAGTTACCTCCTTATTCATTTATATCTTCATTCTTTCATTCTTTATTCTGTCATTGTAGTATAGGCTTTTCTATACTCAGTGCGAGTTATGTCTTCTCTTTCTCTTTTTCGATCTATGAGGACATAGCTCATGCTAAGTATGGGGGGTCGTATATACTTTGTATATACTTTATCCATAACTCGTACTTTCATATTAATTAATAAATATGGCTAAATATACTACATATATACATATATATTTCATTAAAAATCATTCAATAACAACAGTCATTCCTCAACTTTTTTGTATTTACTGATAAATAAATCAGGTTAAAAATATTTTTGCAAAATGGTTTGAAAAATTGTGTGAACTATTTGGAAAACTTTTTGTAAAATATTTTCAACCTTTGTAAAAATATTTTCAAATTGCAAAAATTCTTTTCTTTGTGTGAAATAAAAGATTTGAAAACCTATTTGCAAATGTTTTGGAAAATATTTTATGAAAATAGTTTAAAAATGTATATACATTGTGTGAAAAATCTTTGTAAAATGGCTTTCAAATGTTTGTAAATATTTGCAAAAAATTATTTTGTATTATAGTTTTGAAAATTATTTTCAAATAAATTTGAGGAATGACTGTATCACTAAATTAGGAATAAAATGTGTATATAAATCAAAATCAAATTCTTTATCAATTGTATATATGTACCTATAATAACTTTGTTAAAACTTGTAAATTCTTTAAAATTCTTAACTATTGTTAATAAAAAAGCACATCCAAGTAAATATCTGTAAAAAACTTTATACTTTATGTGTTTAAATTCTTTTTGCAAAACTCTTTTTGTAAAAAGATTCTTTGATTTTTAGATTCTTTGAAAAATTGCATTATTTTTCTGCATTGTAAATAGCATTTGCATGTTATTCTTTTCAATTGAGCTTTATGATTGAACTAGTCCAATAAAGTCGAAGATTGGAGCTTGATTTGACCTTACCGCACCTAACTGCACTGGAAACTTATGGGAACTAGGTTTAAGGTACTTCAGGTCCAATAGGACTTAATTCTTTGAGACTCAAGGCTGGACTCAAGTCACCTCAACTGACTAAATAGAACTTTTCGAGACACACACATGACTCTTGTCTGCCGTGACCTAACTTGTACACTTGCACCTTTCACTTGGCTCAACTCAGTTGGAGTGGTGAGGGGGTTGGATTTGCCAGTCTGAGACGTACATGGGTGGAAACATTCATCCTCGTCTAGGGAGGGAAGTACACCTCGACCTGGTCCAGTTTTAATGAAGTCTAAAGATAGGAGAGTGTGTGTTGCAATAAAGCTTCAAAAGAGGGATAGTCTTCTGGCTCAAGAGGAAAAACTCCTTATGTAAATGCTGTTGTGAATAATATGTTTAAAAAACTCCAAAAAAGTGGACAGGATTGAAAATAAAAATAAAATGCCTGCCGGAGTATGTATATATGTTGTATAGAAAATAAGCAAGCTTGAGCATCAAAGTTATACCATGTGAGCCTGCAGCTGGATGACTTGACTACACTGGTCTTACATCCCAATATAGGTGGCTACATTGGCTACTGTCCATTCTTTTCTCCACCTCCTCCTCTTGAGTTGGATGCCACTTAAACTTAGAAGGGAATATCCCGCTCGTCGAGGGCAGAGCACTGGATTAGGGAATCATTGGATTGTCATTCTGGAGAAGTCAGTCTCTTTGTCATTTCAGTTGGGGAGAGCCACCATCACTTACACTATACAAGTCAGCTTCATAGTCATGAGGGTTTGTGTATGATGTAGGCTAGTTCTGACCTGGCTATTGAGGAGATTTGAATCGAGTTCTGTGACTCTCAAGGGCTGTTGTGTTTTAAATTTGGTTCCCAACCAGGTTCACACACATTCTCACACTAGGTCTAGCCTGAGCTCCAAACTTTGACACTGTACAGATGATTTTAATAATCATGATCAATTCCATTTATTACTTATTCTTTGATTCTTTCTTTTTCTTTTCTTCTTCTTATTCATTCTTTTTGTACTTTATTGCATAAGTATTTGCTAGGGACTAGCAAAGGCGAAGGGGGTGATGAATCTCCATTTCATCACCTTTATTCTAATATTTTAGCCTTAAAAACCCTAGCTAATGGATGTAAATAGCATTAATTTGTGCATAATAGCATCCATTATTTATTGTATTATTTGTATATAAAATAAGGTTTTTAATGTCAATATTATAGAATGAATAAAAGAAAAAGGAATAAAATATTGAAAATATTTTATGACCCTAACCCTGAGACCAAGTCCATAATGGAGTTGGTCGATAAGGAATAAAGTAGGGGGGAGAAAAGGGCCAAAAATACAATAAATTCCTCATTTATTTATTCATTAATTATGCATTTCTGACTCCTATTTTATTTTTTATTATTTATTCACCAAATGAAGAAACTTTGAACATAAAAGTTGTGGATAATAATGTAAATAAAAATACAAAATTAAATTTGTGCAAAAATAATACATTGTGTTCATTTTCTACACAGAATAAAAAGCTAAAAACCAAACTTCACAGACCCATATCATTCAAATAAAAACTCAAAACATATCAAAATCACCTCTAATTGTATATAACTTTTCACGAGCTATTTAATGGTGGTGGTTTTATATTTTTTGGATTTACTGTGTAAAAGTTAGGTTTTGTGCCCCTATTGTACATAATACCGATTAAAATATTCAATTTATTCATTGTTTATTATTTTTTCAAACTCATATTTTTATTATTTTGTAAATACTATCTACAATATACGTGTATATTAAAATCAAAATAAAACCTAAAAGAAAAATAAAAATAAAATGAGTTTACGTAAAATACATAAACAAAAGACCTATGCTTCTATATGTATATAAATAAACAGAAATATATTATTTTATTCTTTAATTCCTTTATATTTTTCTAATATTGTAAATATTATATATATCCTATTAAAAACATAAAATTTAAATAAAACTCAATAAAATACATTAAAATAAAAAGTATACATAAAACAAAGGTAAACTACCTAGAAATAAGCCTATGTAATATACTTACCTATTTATTAAAATGTACAAATAACATCATAAAAATAAAACAAAAATATATTTATACTCACAAAAATAAGTTATAAATATATAAAATAATAGAATAAAATAATAAAATAAAATATATAAAATAAAAATAAAAATGTACAAAATACAGGTAAATATACCTAAAAACAAGCTATTAAAAATAAACTTGTAATAAAATACATCAAAAAATAAATAAAAATCATAATAAAATACTAAATTAAATAATAAACAATTTTTAATTTATGCATAAAAATTATTAAAATCATTTACTATTTATAAATAATTATTTTTGAATAAACCTACAGTTTTGTCCTGTAGTGGTCTCAGGTGGACCAATCACCGGCCGCGGACCGTTGACCTTTGGTCAACTGTCCCATCCACGCCTGGGCCCGTCAAACCTGTTTAATCTCGATCTTCAGCCCTTTTTCTCGGGCATTCCATCCATCAATCTCGGATGCTTCCTTTATTGTACATCCACACCCACTCCTTCGATCCATTGTATATATCCCAGATTCCTTGCAATTGGCCGGTCAAATAAGGGCACCACCTATGTTCTTAAATAACTCCATTTCCTCCTCTAAAAGTTTTTTGCCATTTCTTCATCCTTGGATCCTGGACCTCGGTCCAGTGCGTATCCTCGTGACAGGGGGAGTCCCCTGAGCGTTCACGACGGTCCGTGGAGGAGGAGATGCGCCTACGGCCGAGTTCCAGCGAGGTCCTGCTCCTTGGCTCACACCCAAGTTCGAGCTACGCCATTTATCATTTTTAGGTAGCTTTTTGTTCTTGCTTTTTAATTATGCACTTAGATCGACCATTAACGAGTAGATTTAGCGTAGGATTCAATGTTCGTAGTTCACCGGAGTTCTGCTCCGGCGAACGTCTCCACCATCACTCCGCCTATCGTCCGACCGCCTAACATCCCCATTTCTTTCCCCGCTCATTTCCCTACGCCCTGCTCCACCTCGCTCATCCAGATCCAATGTAGATCTGGAGTTAGATGCTCCAACTTCGTCACTTCGCCAGAGCATCTCCGCCCACACCACTAGCCATCTCCCGTCGCCAATAAGGCCCCAGAACTCTTCTTTTATGCTTGTGAAACTCTCTTGCAGGGTCTGGAGGCCAAGAGACCACCGAAGGGGTCGATTTTTGCACCACGCCTGGTACCTGAAGGTCGTCTTCTTCCTCGACCTCGCCGGACCGTTGCAGTGCTCCGAGTGCCATTTTGGAGGTGTCATCAGATGTGCAACCTCCCCAGGACTCTTTTGCGCCTCGTTACGAGGCGAACCACCACCGAAGTTGCCCGTGCTGCTCGATCGAAGGAGCTCAGGGGACATGTTCTTCCCCTTCATCCAGTTGCTCCCGGAGCCGTTGGATCTATCCCCTACTCTAGTTCTGATCCTGGCCGTCCGATTATGCAATGCTGCTAGCCGTTCGATGAAGCTTATGATTTAATCTGAACCGTAGAGCGGTGAAGTAGTATCAAGCTACAAGTGCTTGCCACGTGTCTGATATGCGCTCCCGCTACCCTTGTTAATTCGAGCAAATTAATGTTCAAATTAATTGGTATCGTTCGTTGCAGTCGGATAATGAGAGCAAATCAAAAACCACTTTTAATTAAGGCAAGTTAATTTCGAGCGGCAATTTTTTTACTTGGTTGGAAGTCCAAGGTCGAACTCAGGGAGGAAATTGTCTCCTTAGGTTGATTTTTTAGCAAATTTCCAAGGTTTGATTTTTAGAGGAGATATTTTTGGTCTTTTTCGGTTTTTTATGCAAGACACATACAAAATTAGGTCAGTTTTAAGGTTAAATCAGATAAGTGTTTAAATGAAATCCAAAAATGATGAAACTTGGCCAGATGATAAAATGGGATGAAATTAACCTACCCTATTTTTTTGGAATTTTCTAACACTAAATAAAATTACTGTGAATTAAAAATGAATGCAGGGTGATTTTGGCTAATTTAATTTTAATAAATATCAAATCACAATATTTTTGGGAATAAAAATTATCTTAGATAGAACTAAAGATGAGGAATCCAGGAAAATTATCAGACCTTAATTTTGATGTGAAATGAACCTACTAAAAATAAATTAAGGAATTCACCAAACAAATTATTTAGGCCTCGAAATGCGTGCAATTGAGATGAAATTTTTGTGCAAGGTGAAGCTAATTATCTTAGATCTAATATGATTTTTTAGGAATTTTTGGAGTCACAGAGAAATTACTATTAATTAAAAGGTTAAATTGGGCAAAATATGATAAAAATGAACCAATTAATTAATTAAAAATTCCACTATTATTACAAAAATGTGCCAAGTGTCACATAATAAGGAGGACAATGTAAGCTACACAATGCAATTTTTAGAACTCAAAAATGAATTAAGATGAATGCCTAAATATGCGTGCAAAGACATGGGTATAAATGCAATACAAGAATCAAAATTGATAAAAAAATATGTTGACAAGGACTATTTTGCAATCACCTAGAATACAAGGGGGTAGATGCAATTTCTCCACAGATGCACGTGCTCCTCACATGGGGTAGCTTCACAGGGACTGAATTGTAATATCGGAAACCTTCAGGGGCCTTAGTGCAATTTTCCCAGGCCGCACGTGCTCCTCACGTAGGGTAGCTTCGTAGGGACTGAATTGTAATATCAAAACCTTCAGGGGCCTCAGTGCAATTTGCCTAGGCCGCACACGCTCCTCACGTGGGGTGCCCTAGGCTCGGTGGACGTCTGCGGCTCGGGACGAGGCTCGGCTACTCTTGAGGTTCGGATGTAGGCTCGGAGAAGCTTCGGGGATCCGAGCCTAGAGGTCGGGGAAGAGGCTCAGATCGGGCGATGTGGCACGATCTGGACCATTGGATCAAGGACGATCCAACGGTTGCTGGCTGATGACGCGTGGCGTGTCTGAGTCCGTCAGATTATCGATCGATCCAACGGCAGTGGGCTCGCTCCTGCTGATGGCGACGTGGTCGATTAGTGACCGTTGGATCTAGATTTATCCAACAACATCTGGAGCGCGATGAAGCGGTGATGTGGCTGATCTATCGCCGCTGAATCGTGATAAATCCAACGGCTCTCTGCTGCTCCGACGCTTGGCGACGTGGCTTGCTCCTGATCGTCCGATCAAGGAGATCGGACGGTTGCTGCTTTTCGTCCCCGATAGCCCTCTGCCTCCTGCGGAGGAGAAGGCGGGGCTTCGGCGTTGCTGGGCTTGCTCCGCCCTTCACTCCCGTCGTCGGTGAAGGTCGATGGAGGGTCGGAGGTATCGTGGAGGATCAGCGGATGGCCGGCGAAGCGTCTGGTGGAGTCAAGGGGGAAGGAGGTGGTCTGGAGCTCGGTGGTGGAGGAGCTCACATACAGCTCCGGCGAGCCTCCGGCCAATGAAGAAGTGAGTACCTGCAAGGGGTTAGGGATATAGCCGAAGCGTGCGCGTGCACATGGAGTTGTGCTGGGTGAAAGGCGAGGCCTATGACGGAGTGAGGATGGCCGGTGAGCGAGCTCCGCTGAGGTGGCGGAGCTGGGGTCGAGCGAAGGTGGGATACGGTGTTTGAGGGAAGTAATGGTAGCACAAAGATCGGAGCTCCATCGCGGAGCTCGGCGAGATGATGGTGGAGCGAGAAAACGACGGTGGAGGGTGAATTAAATCGGAGAAATCAAAGGAGGAAATGAGGAGAAGATTAGAGGAGAATGGAGGATGTTTCCTGGGGAATGGAGCTCGGGTCTGAGCTCCTGGTCGTCGCTCGAAGGTCGGTAGTAGGCCTGAGCTTGTGCAGCTCGCGGAGGGGGCTGCAGCATGGCGGAGGCGGCCGTGGATCTCGCCGGAGAAGAAGCCCTGTTATTGCTCGAAGAAACACTCAATTGTTGTTACCAATAGGTTGCTCTGAGCTCAAGGGAACCTCTCGTAATGGCGGATGGGCGTGACAGTGGACGGAGGGCGATGATTTATAGGGTGAAGTTGATGGCAGGAGTCGCTGGAAGGTGGAGTTCGTGGAAGTTGTGGGGCGACTCTGGTGAGAGTTGTGGTGAGTGAGGGAGCTGGCGAGGATGAGGGAAGAATGGGCTCCATCGTGGTGGTGTTGGCGGTCGGAGAGGGTGGCAGGAGTGGGGCCGAGAATAGAAAGGGGGCGACGAGTCGTCGCAGTGGAGATCGTGGGAGAGAGAAGCGCCGGAGGTGGAAGACGATATGCTGGCCGTTGGATCTTGAGATCCAACGGCTAGAATTTGGACGCTTACGAGCAGATAAGATGAGATAGAGGCGGAGCGATCTAAGGGTTGTGGATCTGCCACGTGGTGTGATATGGAAGCGATGCTGAAGGACGGTGGAGATGGATTAGGGCTTCGATCGGGCGGTTGGGATTCAGAGTAGTAGTGAACGGCGATGATCGAAGAGCTAAAGGCGAGATCTGAAGGCGCAAGTGCCGCCACGTGTCGTGACGAGGGACAGGCGGATACATGCGGTGATGATGAAGGGTGGGGAGTGATCTGACGGCAGGGGAGTATGGCGCACGTGGAGAAGGCGAATCCGTTGGATCAGAAGTAGATCCAACGGCCAAAAGCGCGGGCGAAAAGAGCTAAGGGGAGCGGGCCGTGTGGCGCAATCAGAGGGCGCCACGTGGCCAGCTGTGAGTGGCTGCGAGAGGAAATGATATTAGAGAGAGAAGGAGACCGAATTAGGAAAAACTCAAAACATGAAAGTTGTAGATCTTGATGAGATCTACAAGTTTCATGTTGACCAAAAACGGAGATGAGGTCAAATATGATACAAAAAATATAGGAATACAAATATACATATATAGTATACATAGAGGCCCAAAAACCCAACTTCTTCCTACGAGCTCCAAATTGGATGAAATTAGTTTCATTTTAAAGGTCTTTGAATGTGTATTACTCTGAAAGTGAGTAGACCTATTTTGGAGGTTGTATGAGGGAGTTATGGGCCTTCTAAGATCCAGAGGTTCTAGGGCTTTATTGGGTGCTTTTACAAAGGAGATCTCTGCCTTCTTCCTGATATTATTAACTAAAGGTGTATATATTATAAGGGAGGTGTTATTTTATAGGTGGATATTTTACACGTGATCTTGGCTTCTTATTTAACGCAAACGTGAGTGCTAAAATGCATATATTATCAATGTATGTATGCATGCTAATTATGCATTATAAAGGGAAATATGCTGCTATTTACTCGGGAACAAGACTCTATTTTCAACTTTTAGAGTGATGAATCTCATATTCGTCAACCCCCTATACTTAAACCTTGCTCGTCCCCGAGCAACTAAATGAATGCAAGAGTGAAATGATTTTGGGTTCCATACCAAGGTCATGAACAAAAGTTGAAAATGGGGCTTGACTCGACCTTTGGATTAATTGTGTGGAGGAACCTTATGGGACCTGAACTTAAGACCTAAAAGACTTTAAGTTCCACAAATCTTCTATTCAAGACTCCTCAATAGTCAGGTCAGAACAAATCCTCAAATGCAAATTTCTGATGACTATGATTCTTACTTGTACTGTGTAAGTGAAATGTAACTCTCCACATCAGAAATGGCTCAGAACCAGCCTCCTCTAACAAGGTAACTCAATAACCTGGTCCAGTAACTCTTTCCTCGAGGAGCGGGGTATTCCCTTCTAAGTTTAAGTGCGACCAGCTCAAGAGGAGGGGGTGGAGAAAAGAATGGACGGTAGCCAGTGTAGCTACCTATCCCATGATGCCTGACCAGTGTAGCCAAGTCATCCAGCTGCAGACTTCTTGCTAATATACATACTCCGACAGGTATTTTATTTTCACTTGGACCTGTCTGATTTTTTTGGAGTTCTTGCATTTTTTTTGAACTATATACAAGGTGCAGCATGTACATCAGGAGTTTTTCCTCTTGAGCCAGTAGACTATCCCTCTTTTGAAGCATTATTGCAACCCACAGCATCCTGTCCTTAGATGTCAACACCACCAGACTAGGTTGAGATGCACTACCCTCCCTAGAGGAGGACGGATGTTTCCACCCGTGTGCTACTCCAAGCTAAAGGATTCTACCTTCTCACCACCTCATCAATGAAGAGCTACGTGCATTGTGCTTGTCCAAGTTAGGTCACTGTCTATAAGAATCATGCGTATGCACGAGATATTCTACTTAGACTAATCAAGATGACATGTGAACGTAGACTTGCGGACTCAAAGAATTTAGTCACTTGACATGAGAAGTCTTAACTCCAGTTCCTATAAGGTTCCTCTGAAATTAGGTGGATTAAGGTCAAATCAAGTCCATCCTCAATATCTACTCATAACTTGGTTCAGAACCCACTAGCTTTTCACTTTGCATATGCAAGATATGCTGATGAAGTGCAGATGGCATGCTATGTAAATGAATGAAATGCAAGACTCTTTTTCTTTTCAGATGCAGAGATGATATGCAAGAGTAAATAAGAAGCCTATTTTTTTCATTTTCATTATTTTGAATTTTTACCCACCCGTAATTATTGCAAAATATATACAAAAAGTACGCGAAAATACGCGAAAGTACGTGCTATGGGTAAAGTATATATGTAATATATACACGCCCCCCTATACTTAGCGTGTGCTATGTCCTCAGAGCATGAAAAGCGAGGAAAAAGACATAGCTCGTGCTAAGCGTATGAGAGCTAAAGAGAATGGAAAATGTATAGAAATCGACCGGCCCCCCTATTCTTAGGCTTTGGCAGCCTAAGTGTAGAAGAAAGTCAAAAAGTGGGGCGGACGAGGTCAAGAAGAGAAGTGGATGAATATACAAAGCGGGCATCGGTCCCCCCTATACTTAGGCTCAGGTCAGCCTAAGTATAGGACGGAAGTGAGTATGAGGACCAATGTGATCTGGAGAATGTACAGTGAACCGACTCAGGTGGCTCATCCCCCTATACTTAGGATCTGGTCATCCTAAGTATAGTCCAAGATAGTGATTTAATGAAGCGGGGATGGGTTACTAGAGTCGCGGGGGAGAAAGCACAGAATGTACAGGAATGATGATATATACAAGTGAGTCGGTCTGAATCTTTCGAGATGATGCTGATGGCTAGATCTCACTGCTGCAAGGTCTCATACGCGGCTCAAGGTGTATCTGCTGAATCTGTCTCGCGCATGAATACAATCTCCTCAACATGGACTAACTACTCATTGGATTTGACAAAGTGCTTCAACAGTTGTCCATTCACTAGGAATGTCGGTGCGTCATCTGCGAGATCTGAGATCTCGACACATCCACTATCATGCACCGTACAGACGACAAATGGGCCTGTCCACTTGGACTTCAACTTGCCTTGGAAGATCTTCAGCCTAGCATTAAACAACCATACCTTCTGTCCAGGAACAAAGGTCTTTCGTCTGATATATCTATCATGCCAACGCTTCACCTTGTCCTTGTACACCAAACTGTTGTCATATGCACGGTTTCTAACTTCCACAAGCTCATTCAGATCCATTTCTCTCTGCTTCTGCCCAAGGTGTGTGTTCCAGTTGACCTTCTTAATTACCCATTCTGATTTATGCACTAGTTCTGCGGGCAAATGGCATGGCTTTTCGAATACCATTCGGAATGGGGAGGTTCCTAACGGTGTCTTGTAAGCTGTCCTATACGCCCATAGGTACTGATCCAAAATCTGAGACCAGTCCTTCCTGTCTGGGAGGACAAGCTTTTGCAATATAGTCTTCACCTCCCGATTTGACACCTCAGCCATACCATTAGTTTGTGGGTGGTAAGGACTAGCGACACGGTGTTCGATGCCGTAGTCCTTCAGGAGTTTCTTCACCTCCTGATTTACAAAGTGGCTACCCCCATCTGATATCATCATTTTGGGGATCCCGAACCTAGAGATTATGTGTTCTCTGATGAATTTACAGACAGTCCTTCTGTCTGCGGCTCGGGTCGGGATAGCCTCCACCCACCTGGATAGATAATCTACCATAAGAAGGACGTACTCGAATCCGTGGCTAACAGGGAATGGGCCCATGAAATCGATGCCCCAGGCGTCAAAGACATCACAAATGATGACAGGCTGCATAGGCATCTCATCCTTGGAACCAATGGTTCCTCCCATTCTCTAACATACTGGGCACGACTTCGCAAAGGTGATGGCATCACGAAACAGAGTCGGCCAGTAAAAGCCACACTGAAGTACCTTCCATGCGGTCCTCTTCCCGGAGTGGTGTCCTCCTGCCTCTAAGCTGTGGCATAAAGAAAGGACACTTTGGTATTCCTCATGAGGAATACACCGTCTCCAGACACAATCCGGTCCTTCAAAGAAAATGATCAGATCCTCCCAATGGTAATGTCTAGCGTCCGACTTCAGTCGGTCGATGTGGCTCTTGGACCAATCTTCGGTAACCTTCTTGGAGACAAGATAGTTCACGATGTTGGCGTACCATGGGAGTGAGTCGACAACAAAAATCGACTCGTCAGGGACGGAGTCTCGAATAGGTGAATCCTCGGAAGTATTAAGATTTTCGAGACGAGAGAGATGATCGACTACTATGTTCTTCTTTCCAGGTTTATCACGGATGTCCAAATCAAACTCCTGGATAAGCAAAATCCACCGAAGAAGATGCGCCTTCACGTCCTTTTTTTCCATCAAGTATCGTAGTGTCGTGTGGTCAGTGAACACAATTACCTTGGATCCAATTAAATGAGATCTGAACTTGTCCAAGGCAAACACTACCGCAAGCATTTCCTTTTCCGTAACTGTATAGTTACGCTGAGTGGTGTCAAGAACTTTGCTTGCGTAGTGGATTGTGAACGGGACGCCATCTCTTCTTTGTCCTAACACAGCCCCAACAGCATAGTCTGAGGCATCCGTCATGATCTCAAAAGGTAGAGACCAATCTGGGGCTTGTAGGATAGGTGCATCCATGATTATTCCTTGTAATAGCTTAAAGGCCTCAAGACATTTGTGATCAACAACAAACTTCATGTCTTTGCCTAAAAGCTCAGTTAGCGGTCGGGCAATCTTAGAAAAATCCTTAATGAATCTCCGATAAAATCCGACATGCCCGAGGAACGACCGCAACTGTTTGACGTTGGTTGGTGGCTGGAGTCGTCTGATCACATCTATCTTGGCAGGGTCAACCTCCATTCCTCTCTTGGAGATGACGTGCCCCAACACAATGCCCTCCATCACCATGAAGTGACTTTTCTCCCAGGAGAGCACCAGATTGACCTCACAACATCGTTTGAGGACTCGGTCCAGATTCCTAAGACAAGAATCGAAGGAATCGCCGTGAACCGAGAAGTCATCCATGAAGACTTCTAGGAATTCACCGACCATTTCGATGAATACAGCAATCATGCACCTTTGGAAAGTATCTGGAGCATTGCATAACCCAAACGGCATGCGCTTGAAAGCATAGGTACCAAAGGGGCATGTGAACGTGGTCTTTTCCTGGTCCTCCGAATCTATGGCTACTTAATTGTAGCCCGAGAACCCATCCAAGAAATAGAAGAACTCTTTCCCCGCTAGTCTCTCTAAGATCTGATCAATGAACGGCAGGGGGAAATGATCCTTCTTCGTTGCGGCATTCATGCATCTGTAATCCACACAGACGTGCCACGACGTGGGAACTCATGTCACGATCTCCTCTCCATCCTCATTGGGGGTCGTTTGAATTCCCAACATTTTCGGGACTACATGGATAGGGGTCACCCATTTAGAGTCAGAGATGGGATAAATAAAACCCGTGTTGCACCATTTTTCTATCTCCTTCTTCACGACCTCTCGTAAATTTGGATTCAAACGACGTTGGAATTCACGAGAGGATTTGGCTTCATTCTCCAAGTAGATATGGTACGAACACAGAGCGGGATTTATCCCGTGGAGATCGGAAATGCTCCAGCCTATCGCCTTACGATTTTTCTCCAGGATCTCTTGCAAGCGAGATTCCTGCTCCTCGATCAATCGCGAACTGATGATGACCGGATATTTCTTACCCGCAAGGAAGGCGTATTTCAGTGTTGTGGGTAAAGGCTTGAGCTCAGGTATAGTGTGATCGTCTAGGAAATCTGGCTCAATCGAATCTGGCTCGGTGTTGGAAGTGGCTGGATCTTTCTCTGTTATTGCTGCCACCAAGTTATTCGGCTCTGGACGGATCGTCAATGGTTTCCATGCAATCGGCAAAAGCCTTGTCTAACTCGTCATCCTCATCTTCTGATTGTCCTAAAGGAAGGACTGACAGGCCCAATTGGGCCTCTAAGTCATCGAAGATGTAGGGCGATGCAATTTCCGAGCTGTACTTATTTCTGAGGACCTCGCAAATTGACTCATGCACGGGATCATCTCTGGAGGGGAGGGACTCATCGGTGCTGGCTGGGTTCTGCTTCCATGGCCCAACTATGTCTACATGATCGCAGTCTGCTTCGGTTGAAGAGTACTCGGTGCTGGATTCAGAATCCAGTCTCTGCCATCTAGTCTGCTTCATCTCGAGTTCCTCATCTCCGCCTGGAGTTTGGAACTGTATCTTCCCGATCTTATAATTGAACAAGGCACCTGCTGTTCTGAGGAAGGGCCTACCTAAGATGATCTGGGAGTCTCTTTAATTACGAGGGGTTTCCATATCTAGGACAGTGAAGTCCACCATGTATTCCTGGACTTCGACTTTGATCACAACATTCCTCAATTCTCCTTGGGACCTCTTGGTTGATTTATCAGCAAATTGCAGGAGGGCTCTAGATTTCCTAAGAGGTCCGAGATTAAGCCGCTCATAGAGGGCTGCAAGCATTAGGTTAATTGAGGAACCATTGTCCAGGAGAGTGCGTGCAAACGCGATGTCATCAACCTGACTTACTACATAGTGTGCACCCATGTCTCTTCGTTTCCTGGGAAACGAGTTCTTTATTGCACAAGTCATGGTTACTGATAGAACGTGTTTCTCAACATGGCTTTTGGTCTTCCTGCTAACCCTATTAGGTGTGCATCTCACCTTAAGGTATTTTTGAAATGCAAGAGTCATTTCTACGTACTTGTCAAAGGGGATTGTGACCTTGATGTGTTTGTTGCAGAACTCTGCCATCTCAGGGTCATCTTTTTGGATTTTTTTAGTTTTCTTCTTTCCACCCTTGAGAGCTCGGGGGAAAGGGATTATTGACTCCAACTCATGTTCTGAAACTGAAAGGTTTTCATTGAAATCTGGAACTGAGTTCTGTACATGACTTGGACTTTTAAACAGACTCGGACTCTGACTCTGACTCTGACTGAAAGGAAAATGCTGAGGCGAAACCGGTGATGCATCTTCCGCGACTTCTTGACGGTCCTCCTCAGATGGAGGTGCAAGCTCTTCATCGGTTCCGTCGGACTCTCTGCTGGTGCGGGGTTGCTGCTTCGAGGACTCAGACGTCCTCTTCTTCTGCCGGTGGTGATGGTGGTGCTGCTCCTCTTCTTCCTCCAAGTTCTCCTCAGGTAGAGACTTGGTGGCTCCTTCCTTCAGTGCCCGCGCCTGATCAGGTATGGTCACGGTCCTTCCGCTCCTGAGGGACATATGATTCACATTGTCATACGAAAGGATCTCATGTTCAGATAAATAATTATCTGAATAATATACCTGATCACGAGGTCGGTTCTGTCCATGGGTTATGCTGTTCGGGTTGGCCTGAACCTGTGCGAGAATTGGGGTCTTTGGTGCCATCTGTTGATCCTGGGTACGAGAGACACGATTCAGATCGGTTGTCATATCTAGATAGTCATTCTGGATTTGTTGGACCCTATCAAACAGGGTCTGGATTGCCAAGGTGAGGGACTCCAATTCGGTGGGATGGGCTTGATGCTGACTTGCGAACGAGGTTCTGTACTGACCCTGCTGGCCATGCCGATACTACGGCTGCTAGTGGGACGGTGCTGGGCCCTGCTGAAACGTGCACTGCTGCTGCTAGTGCTGCTGAGGCTGGTACCCTTGTTCGGACCTGGACTGAACAAAGCGCGGTGTGGGGACGGAGCTGGTTCCTTGGTAAGTTGGGGTAGGTCGGTGAGGCTGACCATTCTCCATCCCCGACTGTCTACTGACAGGGTCACAGCTGTACCATAGCCCGTTGATCTCGAACACCTGCGGAGGCTCCTCGTATCCGGTCTCCACTTATGGGGGTGCATGCTGGTCCTGCTGGGTGTAAGTCTGATCCTCCACCCAACCTCTCTGAGGCCCCGGTGCCTGTTCCTGTACAAGATGGACTCGATGTACAAGTGCAGGTGGTGCAGAAGGGGCAGGTAACTTCATCTTAGCTACCTTTTCAGTAAGTTCTTCCACTTGCCTCGGTAGACGTGAGAGAGACTTAAGGTCAATGACCCTCTTGTGGATCTGCTCGACCATGGTTAACTTATCAGCAATCATCCCCATGCTGGGGATGAGGTCCTCTGTCAGATTCGCTATAGTCCTCCGGGTTGTCTCGTTGGATAGGATTGAGGGAGACAACTGATAGGCCCTGGTGGCCTGCGACCTGCTGGTTTCCGCCATCTGCTCTAGCATCTTCCATACAGAGTTCTCATTTTTGTTCAGATAGCTTCCTCCACAGGCGGCACTGATTAACCCCTACATCTCCGGGGTTAAACCACAGAACAAGGTCTAGACTAGGATCGCCTTGAAAATGCCGTGGCAGGGACATTTCTGAACTAAGTCATTGAACCTATCCCAGGCATCATGGAAGGGTTCACTGGGTCCCTGGGAGAAACTGGCGATCTTCGTTCTCATTTGGTTAGTCCTACTGAGAGGGTAGAACTTCTTCATAAATAGGTCCTTGAACTGCATCCAGGTTGTACATATCACCCCTAGGTTTTTCAGCCAATGTGCTGCCTTATCTCCTAAGGCAAATGGGGTGGCCTTTAGTCTAATGTAGTCTTGCCCAACACTAGGATGGCTAAGGTTGTTGCAAACTAGCTCGAAGTCTCAGAGGAAGGTATATGGTTCTTCATGGGCATTTCCGTTGAACTTCGGTAGCAGGCTAAGGAAGTGGGGCTTGAGCTCAAATGCTTCGGCGGCAACCGCTGGTGCCAACCAATTTTGTATCTCATTCTCCGCTGGGTTGTAGGCATCAACCATTGGTCGGTCGATTCCTCCTGCTGAAATAATCTGTCCCATTCTTGTCATGAAATCTGCATTTTGCTATTCGGCTGTGGCAAGGCGATTAAGAATTTATCGCAATTAATCCTCATCCGGTGGCTGCTTAGGTGGCATCTTGTCCTCTATTCCTGGGTATGAAACAATGTCGGTGTCAGAGGAAAAATTAAGGAAGGGATTCTTACCGAGGTGATGGTCTTCCTCGGTAAGCTTAGAGGAGAGGAAAGGGTTGGTTTGAGAGTAACCACCCTGGGTGTGAGGGGACCAGAACTCAAGAGGGTCATGAGTCCTAGGTGGTCCAAAGTGCACTTGGGCCGATGAAAAGGAGTTTCGTGGGGGGCTCAAAGAGAGATTGGTGAATAAAGAGCCGATATCCCCCCAGTCACTCATCTTGATTTGGCGAGAAGAAATGGGAGTTCTAAGTGAAGATAGGATTTGACTCCTACCTGAAGCAAACAATTCAATCCAAGACCCTGGGTTCACACTCAACACAGTGAAGGACCCGAAACTGAGTCCAATTAATCTTGTAAATTTTAAGTGTGAATTTTCAAGCAAGATAGCAAGGATTACGCGGCCTAAAGGGAAGCCGGCTCAGAGCCGGATGCGTCTTCCCTATTTAAACTGTCGCCTAAGATACCGTCGGTCCGTCCTTTCTTCGCTCCTATCCCAAGTTGATGGATTCAAAGACCACACCCCTATCTACCTGCAAGCAGGCGGAGACTGACAAGGCCAGAACTTCACCCCGGGGGGTTACTGGCAACTTGTCGTAAAGTACCGCAATTTCGCCCCTATCTACCTGAGACAGGCGGAGGCTACTTGGTACTAGTCAGTGAACCTTAAAAATTCAACTTGTGATATTTGCTAGGATTAGTCGGAACGTGATATGGAAGGCGGGGATTTGGGCTCTGCCTTAAGGTAATCACACACACTCAAGTACCCTCACTCAGCCTGAAAACAAGGTCGGGGATTAATCTCCCGCAAACATATTTTCCAATTTTATTTATTTTTTTGGTCAATAATATTTAACAGTCCCGGTTTTAAGTTAAGTTCTCACTGATTTAGTCCAATCCACACAACACGCCTATCGTCCAGTCCCAATTTCCGTTTAATTTAAGTTTTGAAAAATAGAGGGGGAAGTCGAGAAAAGCCGATGCACGAATATGCTGAGTTAAGAAGACTTACAATGATCCCTTCGCTTTTATGCAGGATGAAAACATAATTGAAAGCTTTTTTACACTATATGCAAATGCAAGCGATAAAATCCGCTCCTAGACAAGCAGTTCTATTAGCGAGTGAAGAACAAGTTGATTTGGCCAGATCTGCGGTCTAAGTGCGGCTTTTAAGTGGTTGTGTGGTCCTAAAAATTTACGAGCACAAGCAAATCCTAGATTGGCTCGAGGAGCCGCTAGTGCAAGCCTAAATTACCATTCAAACCACACAGCACACAGGGACACAGTTTCACTATTTTTACACACGCGAGAACCCAAACGGGAACCGCTGGAAATGATGCGAAAAAAAGAAATAAAAATAAAATTACAGATTCACTCAAATCACTCAAAACATTAATCTGTCGATTCCTTGAAGTGTCTTCGACTCCTCGCGTTCCTTGCACAGAAATAAATTGAGGTCAGAGAATGATGACAAAAAATGCAAAAATTAAAAGACAGAAAATATTCACAAGAAAACCGAGGGTCAGACTACCCGGGGAGAGAAAATCAAACACTTAGAAATAGGTGCAAATAAAACTAAGCCGTGCCTTCTCGGCAACGGTGCCATTTTGATATGCACTCCCGCTACCCTTGTTAATTCGAGCAAATTAATGTTCAAATTAATTGATATCGTTCGTTGCAGTCGGATAATGAGAGCAAATCAAAAACCACTTTTAATTAAGGCAAGTTAATTTCGAGCGGCAATTTTTTTACTTGGTTGGAAGTCCAAGGTCGAACTCAGGGAGGCAGCCGTCTCCTTAGGTTGATTTTTTAGCAAATTTCCAAGGTTTGATTTTTAGAGGAGATATTTTTGGTCTTTTTCGGTTTTTTTATGCAAGACACATGCAAAATCAGGCCAGTTTTAAAGTTAAATCAGATAAGTATCCAACAAAACCCAAACATGATGAAACTTGGCCAGATGATAAAATGGGATAAAATTAAGCTATCCTAATTTTTTTGCAATTTTCTGACACTAAATAAAATTACTGTGAATTAAAAATGAATGTAGGGTGATTTTGGCTAATTCAATTTTAATAAATGTCAAATCACAATATTTTTGGGAATAAAAATTATCCTAGATAGATCTAAAGATGAGGAATCCAGGAAAATTATCAGACCTTAATTTTACTGTGAAACGAACCTATTAAAAATAAATTAAGGAATTCACCAAATTAATTATTTAGGCCTCGAAATGTGTGCAGTTGAGATGAAATTTTTGTGCAAGGTGAAGCTAATTATACTAGATCTAATGTGATTTTTTAGGAATTTTTGGAGTCACAGAGAAATTACTATTAATTAAAAGGTTAAATTGGGCAAAATATGACAAAAATGAACCAATTAATTAATTAAAAATTCCACTGTTATTACAAAAATGTGCCAAATATCACATAATAAGGAGGACAATGTAAGCTACACAATGCAATTTTTAAAACTCAAAAATGAATTAAGATGAATGACTAAATATGCGTGCAAAGACAGGGGTATAAATGCAATACATGAATTAAAATTGATAAAAATAAAATATGCTGACAAGGACTATTTTGCAATTACCTAGAATGCAAGAGGGGTAGATGCAATTTCTCCACAGACGCACATGCTCCTCACGTGCTTCACAGGGACTGAATTGTAATATCGGAAACCTTCAGGGGCCTCAGTGCAATTTGCCCAGGCCGCACGTGCTCCTCACGTGGGGTGCCCTAGGCTCGGTGGACGTCTGCGGCTCGGGACGAGGCTCGGCTGCTCTAGAGGTTCGGATGTAGGCTCGGAGAAGCTTCGGGGATCCGAGCCTAGAGGTCGGGGAAGAGGCTCGGATCGTGTGACATGGCGCGATATGGACCGTTGGATCAAGGACGATCCAACGGTTGCTGGCTGATGATGCGTGGCGTGTCTGAGTCCGTCAGATCATCGATTGATCCAATGGCGATGGGCTCGCTCCCGTTGATGGTGACGTCGTCTATTAGTGACTGTTGGATCTAGATTGATCCAACGGCACCTGGAGTGCGATGAAGCGGTGATGTGGCTGATCTATCGCCGCTGGATCGTGATAAATCCAACGGCTCTCTGCTATTCCGGCGCTTGGCGACGTGGCTTGCTCCTGATCATCCGATCAAGGAGATCGGACGGTTGCTGCTTTTCGTCCCCGATAGCCCTCCGCCTCCTGCAGAGGAGAAGGCGGGGCTCCGGCGTTGCTGGGCTTGCTCCCCACTTCCCTCCCGTCGTCGGTGAAGGTCGATGGAGGGTCGAAGGTATTGCGGAGGATCAGCGGATGGCCGGCGAAGCGTCTGGTGGACTCAAGGGGGAAGGAGGTGGTCTGGAGCTCGATGGCGGAGGAGCTCACATACAGCTCCGGCGAGCCTCCGACCAATCAAGAAGTGAGTACCTGCAAGGGGTTAGGGATATAGCTGAAGCGTGCGTGTGCTCGTGGAGTTGTGTTGGGTGAAAGGCAGGGCCTATGACGGAGTGAGGATGGTCGATGAGCGAGCTCAACCGAGGTGGCGGAGCTGGGGTCGAGCGAAGGTGGGATACAATGTTTGAGGGAAGTAATGGTAGCACGAAGATCGGAGCTCCGTCACGGAGCTCGACGAGATGACGGTGGAGCGAGAAAACGACGGTGGAGGGTGAATTAAATCGGAGAAATCAAAGGAGGAAATAAGGAGAAGATTAGAGGAGAATGGAGGATGCTACCTGGGGAATGGAGCTCGGGTCTGAGCTCCTAGTCATCGCTCGAAGGTCGGTAGTAGGCCTGAGCTCGTGCAGCTCGAAGAGGGGGCTGCAGCACGACGGAGGCGGCCGTGGATCTCGTCGGAGAAGAAGCCTGGTTATCGCTCGAAGAAACACTCAATTGCTGTCACCAATAGGTTGCTCTGAGCTCAAGGGAACCTCTCGTAACGGCGGATGGGCGTGACAGTGGCCGGAGGGCGATGATTTATAGGGTGAAGTTGATGGCAGGAGTCGCTGGAAGGTGGAGTTCGTGGAAGTTGTAGGGCGACTCTGGTGGGAGTTGTGGTGAGTGAGGGAGTTGGCGAGGATGAGGGAAGAATGGGCTCCATCGTGGTGGTGTTGGCGGTCGGAGAGGGTGGCAGGAGTGGGGCCGAGAATAGTAAGGGGGCGACGGGTCGGCGCAATGGAGATCGTGGGAGAGAGAAGCGCCGGAGGTGGAAGACGATATGCTGGCCGTTGGATCTTGAGATCCAACGGCTAGAATTTGGGCGCTTACGAGCGGATAAGATGAGATAGGGGCGGAGCGATCTAAGGGCTGTGGATCTGCCACGTGGTGTGATATGAAAGCGGCGCTGAAGGACGGTGGAGATGGATTAGGGCTTCGATCGTGCGGTTGGGATTCAGAGTAGTAGTGAACGGCGTTGATCGAAGAGCTAAAGGCGAGATCTGAAGGCGCAAGTGCCGCCACGTGTCGTGAGGAGGGACATGCGGATACATACGGTGATGATGAAGGGTGGGGAGTGATCTAACAGCAGGGGAGTATGGCGCACGTGGAGAAGTCAAATCCGTTGGATCAGAAGTAGATCCAATGGCCAAAAGCGTGGGCGAAAAGAGCTAAGGGGAGCGGGCCGCGTGGCGCAATCAGAGGGTGCCACGTGGCCAGCTGTGAGTGTCTGCGAGAAGAAATGAGATTAGAGAGAGAAGGAGACCGATTTTGGAAAAACTCAAAACATGAAAGTTGTAGATCTTGATGAGATCTACAAGTTTCATGTTGACCAAAAACGGAGATGAGGTCAAATATGATACAAAAAATACATGAATACAAATATACATATATAGTATACATAGAGGCCCAAAAACCCAACTTCTTCCTACGAGCTCCAAATTGGATGAAATTAGTTTCATTTTAAAGGTCTTTGAATGTGTATTACTCTGAAAGTGAGTAGACCTATTTTGGAGGTTGTATGAGGGAGTTCTGGGCCTTCTAAGATCCAGAGGTTCTATGGCTTTATTGGGTGCTTTTACAAAGGAGATCTCTGACCTTCTTCCTGATATTATTAACTAAAGGTGTATATATTATAAGGAAGGTGTTATTTTATAGGTGGATATTTTACACGTGATCTTGGCTTCTTATTTAATGCAAATGTGAGTGCTAAAATGCATATATTATCAATGTATGCATGCATGCATGCTAATTATGCATTATAAAGGGAAATATGCTGCTATTTACTCGGGAACAAGACTCTATTTTCAACTTTTAGAGTGATGAATCACAGATTCATAAGTGTCCAAGTGGAGGATGGAGCACCGTTGGATCCATCACGTTTTTTTGGGGTAATTTGCATGTACACCCATCTCCTTTTTGTATTTAATTTTTAATCCTGTAAATTAAATATTACGAGTAAATGAAATAGAGCATTTTGCATATATGCCCTCATACTTTTCATACTTGTGTTTTGGTCCCTGCTAGCGTCACATGCAATCCTCACGTGATGTTGGAAATTTTGCACAAGACCACCTGGTATTTTTGTATATTGTAAAATAGTTCCAGAAAATTAAATAAATGTGTATTATGTTGGGTAAATTGTAATGTGGCTCCTAGACTTTATTTTATTTGCAGTTATGCCCCTACTAGGCCTTATAATTTTGGGACTTTTACCTAATTATTAAAAATAATTACATTGCTCTAAAAATTTGACAAAAATAGGGTTAAATGCCCCATGCAATGTACTTGCACGCCACATGTCAATTTTGCATTTTTGCACATTTAACCTATTTATTAAAATTAAAAAGGAGCTTAAATAAATCCTATTTAATTTGACAAATACCAAAAAATTAAAAAAAACATTTTTGAAAAATTCTAAAATATATATGGTATATTTCGACATTTATTGAGTTCAGAATCAAGAAACCCTTAAAAATAGTAAAAGAAAATTTAAAAAATCAGAAAGCTCCAAAATCCAATAAAAATATAAAAATTCAACAAAAATCCCAAAAAAAATATGTTTTTCTATTTAATAATTATCTATATAATTATTAACATATTAAATTAATTTGGGTAATTTTGGGTCTTATTTATTATTTTTAAAACCAAATTAATTTCAGATATTTAATTAATCCCATATTTAGGATATTTTTGACTTTAAAGATACATAAAAATTAGCAAAAATTCTTGGAAAAATAAAAAAACATTAGAAAAATATTTAGAACCCCAAAATAATTTATTTTATAAATTTACTTATATTTAATATTATTTATAAATACATTTCTATGAGTTGCATAAATAAAGCCTTATATGGCTAAATTACTTTTATAAAAGAAAAAGAAATCATAAAAAGATAAAAATATAAAAAGAAAATAAAAAAATCAGAAATTAAAAATTAAAATATAAAAATATAAAAAATAAAAATAAAAAAAGTTTTAAAATTAAAAACCCACAAAAACAATAACATGGATAAGAAAAGAGTTGAATACTTTTCTATTCATTTTTTCTCCCAACCGTTTACTTCCAATGTTCGACCTCTACTTGTGCTTACACCTATAAACATTTGCATGTAGAGTTATAATAAATTTTAACTCTATATTTTTGAGATTTAATTGCTTGATTTATTATTGTGGGTTAATTGTTGATTAACCGAGGTTTTCGTCGGTCAACGCATCGACTGCATTCCCGCCTTATGCGTAATGCATGACTGATGATCATTTCATGTTATCAATAGGTCAGATAGAAAAATAAAGATATAACTCATGCTAAGTATAGGAAAGCATATACTACAACGGCTAAAATAAAGAATTAGAAGTCGGTCATCCTTCCTATGCTTAGGATCAACTAATCCTAAGTATAATAGACTGTATACAAAATAGGGATGATCGAGGATCATAATTTATGAAATGAATAGACTTGGCTTGTCCCCCCTATACGTAGGGAAAATATCCCTAAGTATAGACTGTGTATCAAAAATTGAGAGATAAGAGAGAGAACGAATAATGAAAAACCTAAATACACTCACCCCCATATTAAGATGAAACATATCCTAAGTATAACACATATGAATGGGGTGAGTGTAACAGAAAAAGAAAGAATTTGAAAAATAGAAACAAAAAGAAGAAGAAAGAAAAGAAATTAATCAAAAATATTTTGGGAGCAATGTCCGGCTCCACTGAAGCTGTTGAAGCATTGAGTTCATCAAAAACTACTTGAACAGAGTCGACAATAACCAGGAATGTGTCATGCTCTAAATACGGCTTCAACAACTGGCCGTTGAATACAAAAGGTTGTGAATCAGATGATAATTCTGATATCAAAACGCATCCATTGTCACACACATTTCTAACTCTGTATGGCCATGTCCACTTACTTTTTAGTTTTCCTGGAAATACTTTCAATTTCTTGTCGAACAACCATGCTTTTTGTCCATGTTGGAAGGCCTTTCTTCTAGCGTGTTTGTCATGCCAGCGTTTGACCTTGTCTTTGTACATCAAGCTATTGTTATACACGTAATCTCTGAATTCTGGGAGTTTTTTTAGATCCACTTTTCTCCGTTGACCACCTTTATGTGAGTTGTGGTTGCATATATTCACTGCCCAAGAGATTTATCACTCCCCCCCTCATTTTACAGAAAAACCAACGAAGAACTGTACATTTATCTATAACAATTTGAACTGTGAAACCACCCATTACCCCGGCATGACATTGGAGGTTGTCAAAATGACCACTTTCTCATTCAGCCTTCAAAACAAGACTTTGTACTAGATCAATCACCTAGGAAAAGTGGTAACAACCTGGGAGGAGCTGATATTAGATTTTCTCCACAAGTACTATCCCCTAGGTCATCTCAATCAGATGCATGCCCACATTACAAACTTCTCCCAAGAGCCCCACAAATCTATCCATGAAGCATGGGAGAAGTTTAAAGATTTATTAGAGAAATGCCCCATCATGACATTACAAAGACCAGCTTATTTCACCATTTCTTTGGGGGCTTAACTGAGAACAATCAAAGGTTGTTGGATGTTGCTTGTGGTGGATCACATTTCAATAAGAATGAAGACATAGTGTGGAAAATTTTTGAGGCAATAACTGAAGGAGAGGTCAGCCTCTCTTCATCAGTATATATCAGAAACAACCGCAGATCCTCTAAAAATCGATCAATATGGCATCTTCACAGGAAGAGGACATGTGCGAGAGCTTGAATCTCAGCATAATTGGCAGCCACCTGATCAAAGTGGACATCATCAAGAAGCAATCACATGATTTGGAAAAACTGTCTATGATCGAACATAGGACAAAGAATCTTGGCAAGCTTGTCCATATCACCAAGCATCTGGACCTCCTGGTAAACACCATCAACATGTGTCAGTGTACAAGACAACTCGTCGGGACCCCTGTCGAACCACAACATCAATTGCAAAGTTCGGGCAAAAGTCACCATTCTAGCACATATACCATGCGCAGGCCCCCGACAAGGTACCGCAACAGTAGCTGCAAAAGAAGATGGTGGTCTACCACCTCGAGTCTTAGTCATCTTTCATCGAGATATTCTTCCAGCCTGTGCCCCACATTCAGGAGGTGAACATAGTGTGGAGTAATGACACACAACAAACCCGTCTTAGCAGGAACCATCAGGGTCAGTCATCGGCCATGCACCCATTCCACCAGAACCATCAGGGTGGAAGAACTATCCACCACCAGCCTCAACAACAGAATCAATCTCCACACCATACTCAAACCTGAAGACAACATTTACCATCAACCGACATACCACCAGCAGCAATATTATCACTACCAGCATGCTACTTCATATCAGAACCAACATCTCCCTCCCCTATTTTATTAACAACTCCCTCCCCATCATTTTTCACAGAGTTATCAGTCACAGTCTCTGCATCACTATCAAATCCAGTGTGCTCATTAAGATGAATCGTTCGAGGCCGCACTAGTAAACTCATCACTAGACTACCTGGCTCAGCTGGTGAAGAACCTGACTGAGATGAGCCAGAAGCTCGATGAACTCATTACCGTAAAAACATTCATTCCCACACAGGTAGAGGTCAATCTGAATAATTTCTGCAAGGAGCATGTAGTTTGTGACGTGTCCTCCATCCCCATAGAGCCAGGTACGAATAATGTATTTATGTTATCTAATGATGTGACTCTCAGGAGCGGTAGTTCCATGCAAGTATCTACCTCTACGAAGGAAAAGAATAAAGCTTCAAAGAGCGAATCATCATCTTCTGTGTCAGTTGATCCTATAGTAGGATCGGGTAAACAAGAAGAAAGAGGAGGAGACGCATCATATAGAAAAATACAAAAAATGAAGAAAACCAAAAATTATAAATACAGAATAACATCCAAGGCCGAGCTATGCCAGCTAAAGAGAAGCCAACACATGCAACCGATCTCATGAAAGCTGATCAAGCTGAATTTCCAATTTCTACTTTTTCCCTTGTTTTGGATGATTATGCCCTTTCTAGTCATCTATTTGTAAAAGATGGTTCTCACGTAAACAAGAACATTGACTTTGGTGATGTAAATATTCCATTTTTAGATGTAATGAAAAATTCCAAAAAAATCAGAAAATTAAAAATAATATTATCTGATCCTAACGTTGTGGAAATTCTAGAGAATATCTTTATAGAAATGTCACTACTGAAAGCCATGGAATACATGTCTAATGTTAAGAAAGGATTGAAAGAGACATGTACATCAAAGCGTTGACCCCACAAAAGCAGACACAACATATCTGAGAAGCACATCCTCAACATGGCTAGTTTGAATGAGATCAATGGTCTCCCATCAAAAAAAATACAAGGGAGCACCTTTAATCAGATGTGAAATTTTCGATAAGAAATTTTTAGTGAACTTTGCTTGATAGCAGTTCCTCATTAACCTCATGCCCACATCACTCCATAAGGAATTTGGGCTCGATACTTTTAAAGCAATTGGAATGATCTTTCGGTTTATTGATCGCTCCATTAAGCACCCTTTAGGTTTATTGGAAGACATTATCGTAACCGTGCAATATAGGAAATTCCCATTGGACTTTGTTTTCCTGGACATGGAATCCTCTATATTGTTACTCCAGACACCGATCATACTTTGTCGGTCGTTCCTTCGAACATCCGAGGTGGTAGTTGATTATTAGTCTGGAAAGATCACGTTCCACTCTTGTAGTAATAAGATCACCATTGATATGATCACCAAACTAAAAGCCGCATAGAGCACATCTAAGAAAAGTAAGACTGAACTGACTGCAGAAGACAGTGACATTGTTGAAGATATCAAAGATCTACATTTATCTTTAAATGAAAATAAAACCCATAAAATCCTCTTTCCAGAGGAGGATATGGAAAGCACAATCAATTTTTGTTCCTTTGTCGATAAGGATATTGAAGATGAGTTAATCTATTTAGTTGAAGAAAATTCATACCAAACCAAACAAGAGGAAACCATTGCAGATATGTTACGTATTTTATTGTCTAAGCCAAGAGTGACATAGGTGGACAACACCTTATTACAAAATCATGTACCAGCAATCATAACAGTTTTAGAAATCAATGAGAAGCTGACTCAGAATCCACCAAAATTGAAGCATTTTCTGAAAAATCTAAATTATGTCTTCCTTGTAGAAGAGCTGAAACAGTATCCGATCATCATCAATTCAAGACCACATATCAAGAATCTTGCTTGCTAGAAATTCTATAAAAAACCACATGGATCTTGGTTGGAATGTCTCAATTTTCGAGGAATTAATCAGGCTCTGAGTTCACATCACATCTACTTGGAGAATAACTGCAAGCTATCTTGTAAGTTTCAGTACATGCTGAATCCTAATCTCCGGGGTGTTGTCATGAAAGAGATAATGAAGCGGTGGGGCTGGCTTCAACTATCACATCTCCAACCTGAAATGAGTTAGCCCATTGCACATAGTTTTGAAGAAATTCAGAATTACGGTGGTTACTAATGACCAAGTAGATGAGATCTTGACCTGATTTCTTACATCATGGCGAGTCTGTGTAGATTACCGGTGCTCGAACTCATCTACCAAGAATGTTTACTTTCCTCTACCTTTTATTGATCATATTCTAGAAAGGTTGGTAGTGAAAGAGTTCTTCTGCTTCTTGGATGGGTACTCTGGGTACAACCATGTGGCAATTCTCTTCGAAGATCAAGAGAAGATGACTTTAACTTGTCCATGACATTTATGCCTTTAAGAGGATGTCTTTTGGGTTGTGTAATACACCCTCTACATTCTAAATGTGTATGTTGATTGTTTTCACCGACATGGTAGGTAGTTTTCTTGAAGTTTTGATAGACTTTTTTTGATATATGGTGACAGTTTTGATGCCGGTCTTTCTCATCTAGACCGAGTATCGCAAAGATGCCACAAAGTGAATCTTGTGCTTTCATGGAAGAAGATCCACTTCATGGTGATGGAAGGAATTGTGATAGGCCATGTCATCTCCAACCAAGGTATGGAGGTTGACCCGGTAAAAGGTGGATGTAATTGCAAAATTTGAGCTACCAAGGACAATAAAATGTGAGATCGTTCCTTAGGCATGCTGGTTTCTGTAGAAGATTCTTTCTGGAGTTCATCAAGATTGTTCGACCTCTCATAGAGCTATTAGACTAGGAGACTGATTTTATTGTAGACAACAAAGTCCTCCAAGACTTTAATCAGTTGAAAGATTTAGTCACTCAAGCGCTTGTCCTACAACCACCCCATTGGTCTCTTCCATTCAAGATCACGACGGATGCATCCGATTTTGCCATTGGCATTGTGTTGGGAAAGAGACATGATGGATTGCCTTATGACATTCACTCAACAGAACATTAGATGAAGCCCAAAAGAACTATACAGTGATAGATAAAGAAATGTTGGATGTGGTTTTCACCCTCGAGAAGTTTCGTTCGCATCTTCTCAGTTAAAAAGTTATCATTTATACTGACCACTATGCTATGAGGTACCTACGACAAAAGAAGGATGCCAAGTCACGTATGCTCCGTTTAATCCGTCTGCTCCAGAAATTTGATTCATAAATAAGAGATAAACCTAGAACCAAGAATGTGGTGGCGGATCATCTATCCAGAATTGAATGTACAGAGACTCCGCTGAGGAGTGTACCGATAACAAAAACCTTTCTCGATGAATCTATTTTAAGTGTCGCTTCTCTCCCTTGGTATGACGATATTGTGAACTATCTCATCTTAGAGAAAGTTCCAAAAGATTGGATGCGGATAATAAAGGACAAGTTTTTGTCTGATATTCATTTTTACTAGTGGGGAGATCCATACCTTTTGTAGGAAGGTGTGAATTGCATTTTACGTTAGTGCATTCCTTAAGAGGAGTACACCGGTTTCCTCGAGCACTATTATAAGCTTGAAGCAATCGGACACCATTATGGAAATCGATTGATAACGAAAGTATTGTAGTGTGGCCTCTTGTTGCCTACACTATTCAAGGGTGTTGCAACATATGTTAAAGGCTACATTGACTACATAATTTGGAGGAATTGTCAATTTCAAAGATTCAATGTCACTCAAGTTCATCTATATCTCAGACATATTTAGTGCTTCAAGCATTGACTTTATGGTCCCATTTCCTAATAGCCAAGGATATGACTACATCCTACTTGTCGTTGATTATGTGAGTCGTTGGGTGGAGGCTATTCCCACCCAATTTACTGATAACCACACTATTTTTCTCTCTCTCAAGGACAACATTATCTCATGGTTTGACATTCCTAAGATTTTAAATTCAGATGGGAGTAGACATTTCATCAATAGAGAAGTCAAAAAGATTGTGAAGGAGTATGGTATTGATCATCGTGTCACATCTCCTTACCAAACACAATCAAATGTCTTGGCCGAGTTATCTAATAGGGAGATCAAGATAATCCTATAGAAACTTGTTAGGCCGGATACGAAGAACCGGTCTCAACACTTTGATTCTGTTCTATGGGCGTGTCGAACCGCCTACAAGACTCCTTTAGTTATGTCTCCCTATGACCTTGTTTATGAAAAGCCTTGTCGTCTGTCGGTTGAACTAATTCACAAATCTCTTTAGGTAGTAAACATTTGTAATCTGGACTCACATGAAAGTCGTCAGAACCAAAAGATCGATCTAAACAGACACTTGGAATTCCGAGACTACGCATACGATAATAGACTTATGTACAAGGAGAAAGTCAAATGCTGACACAACAAGTATATCGGAAGAAAGTATTTTGAGCCTGGTCAAAATGATTGGTCGTTTGATGCAAAGTTGAAGATATTCCTGGGTAAATTAAAAAATAAATTGAACCATTTGTAGTAAAAACTATATATGAAATGTTTCCATTCTCATATCTGAATTGTCATATGATGCACAACTGTTCATAGTTACTGGACAGGTGCATCGTATTTAGAGCATGATATATTCCTTTATGTTGTCAATTCATTCAGTGTGGTATTTGAAGATGACATCTCAATAGCATTAGAAGATTCACACAATGCTCTACCCAAAAATATTTTTCTCAATTAGTTATTTTCCATTATTGTCCAATTCTTTCATTCTTCCATTTATTCATTCATCCCTTTCGTCAGTGCTATACTAGATGACCAAATCATAAGTATAGGGGGATGAGTGCATTTGAGTTTTCCTTTATTGATCCCTCACTTGTCTTCTAACTTGTTGATATTATGTTATATATTTATAGATATTTTACCCTAAGTGTGGGGGGGACAAGCCGAGTTGTTGATTTTGTAAATTTTAATACTCGATCATCCCTGCTCAGTGTACAATATTATATACTCAAGTTTAGTTGATCCTAAGTAAATAAAGGACGTTCAACTTCTTATTCTTTTATTGATTGTTGTAGTATAGACTTTTCTATACTTATTGTGAGTTATGTCTTCCTTTGTTGCTCCGTGGTCACTATAAGGATATAGTTTGAGCTAAGTATATGGGGTTGTATATATGTTATATATACGTTAGCCGTAACTCGTACTTTTATGTATTTTTAGTAATATGGTTAATACTATATCGTGTAAAAGTATACAATAAATCAATTGAAAATTATTGTAAATTTGCATAAAATATTTTTAAATTGTAAAAGTTTGTTTGGAAGATTTTTTCAAATGATTTTGAAAAATGGTTATCAAATGTTTGAATTTTTTTTGAAAACCTTTGAAAAAATGTTGTAAAATGTTTATACACCTTTGAAAACATCTCTTTTGTAAATTCTTGTAAAAAGTTGTAAAATTGTTTATAAAAATCTTTGAACAATTCTTTGTAAAATTATTTGCAAAATAAGTTTTTAAAATATTTGTAAAATGTATGTAAAAATGTTTTCATGTTTTGAAAACCATGTACATTATAATGTTGCAATATTATCCAATTAAAACCCGCGTATAAAACATATATAAAAACCCTTTTATTAATATGTATAAAATGCATTAAATCCACTTACCCTTTTCAAAAATACCTGAAAAATGGAAAATTTTCAAAAACTCCTAAAAACTTGAAAAACTCTTTAAAAACTTCATAAAAAGTTCAAAATAAAAAAATGCTTCACAAAAATATTTGTACATTGCATGCGCATTTTTTAGAATGATCTTGACAATTAAACTAGTCTGGAATAAAATATGAAGATTGGAGTTTGATTTAGAGCTTAATCCACTTAATTTCACAAGAACCTTATAGGATCTGGATTTAAGACTTTTCAGGTCAATGAGAGTTAATTCTTTGAGTCTGCAAGACTATATTCACATGCCATCTTGAATAGCCTAAGTAGAATAATTCGAAGTACATGCGTGACTCTTGAGGAAAACAACCTAACTTGGGCAAGCACTTTGCACTTAGCTCAACTCAGATGAGGTGGCGAGCGTAGAATTTTTATAGCTTATGAAGCACGTGTGTGAAAACATACGCATCCCCAATAGGAGGTCAGTGCGCCCCAACCCAATCTAGTGGCATGGATGTCTAATGACATGATGTTGTGGGTTGCAGTAAAGATTTAAAAGAGGGATAGCCTACTGATTCAAGAAGAAAAATTCTTTATGTAAATGTTGTTGTATAAATATATCATAAAAAATATATGAAATAAAGACTCCAAAAAAATAGACGGACAAAAAGTCAATCAAAAATTGTTCCCATCAGAGTTATGTATCAATAAACAAGGCATTTTTCTTCAAAGTCGAAGATCTCAAGGTTTCCTACAGGTGGAGACTTAGCTATACTGGACAAGATCCAAAGGATATATGACTACACTAGTCACAATCCATTTTTCTTCTCTACCTCCCCTTCTTTGAGCCGGCTATACCTGAACTTATAAGGAAAATCCTCGCCCTTCGAGGATAGAGTAGCTAGAGTGGGGAATTAGGGTTACCTTGTTGAGGGAGACTGTTTCTTGTCACTTTTGATGAGAAGATCTACATTTCACATACATTGTACAAGTGAGACTCATAGTCATAAGGGTTTGTTTATAAAAAGACTTATTCTGACCTGGCTATTCAGGCGATCTCGACATAGGATTGTGGGACTTGAGGGTTTTTATGTTTTAGGTCCTATTCTCAATAAGGTTCCGACAAACTAATAACACAAATGTCTTACTAAGCTCCAAATTTTAATTTTACGAAGATACATTTAAAAATCATAATCATTCTAAGTTCTTTATTTTCGTTTTCTTTATTTTTTCTTTTGCATCACTAATTCTTCTAATCAGTGTTTGCTAGGGGCTAGCAAAGGTAAGTATAAGGGGAGCGGGTTGATGAATAGTCATTAGTCTACCTTTATTCTTCCATTTTGTATTTAAATCTCTAGCAAAACAACTGTAAATACAACTAGTTTGCATAAATTAACATCTAACATTGATTTGTAATTATTGTATAAATACTTGTATTTAAACTTAAAATTATAGAATAAATAAAAGAAAAGAAAAATAAAGGAAGTATCAAAGATATTGACTGCTTGAACCCCAAGACCACGGTAATATCGATTACGTCAATCAGGAATAAAGTAGGGGGAGATAAGGGCAAAATACTATACAAATTATTCAAAAACCCTATTTCTTTTGCATTCAATATACTGTGTAAATAGACTAAATTTATACTATTTTATTTATTATTCTACACACTCCAAATAATAAAGTTTTCAATACAAAACTTGTACATAATAATGTATAAAAAATAATAAAATTTTGCCAAAGTAAACATACACGATGCACATGGTACACTCAAATGAGAAAGCCAGAAACTTCATAGATCAATATCTACTCTATATGAACTCAAATTGAACCAAATCACCTCCATTTTATTTAAAATTAAATTATCTTTCTAATAAAGGTGTCTCATTGAAAATAGAGCTAAGATACAAAAGCTGGTTTTGGGGGTACTATTATAATAAGGCATGTGTATATATAGTCAATTATTTTAGTCTTTACATTTTTAATCTTCTTATATTTTTGAATTATTATATATATTATATAATATATATTAAAAATATAAATACAATTTTTTTTAAAATATAAAATTACTAAAATAAATAATACACTTAAATACATATGTAAAATATACATATTATGTATATACACCTATTTATTTATACAAATAAATGAGATAATAAAAATACCACAAAAATATGTAAATACATATCTAATAATACTATACATATATAAAATTTTTAAATATAATATTATGTATAAAGTATATAATAAAAATATAAATACACAAAACACATGTATATATACCTATATATTTACATGTAAATGTTAACACCTAATAAATAATATTGTAAAAATAAATAACAATCTTTAAATTAGTTTATAAAATAACAAATATTTTTCATGTTTTGAGTATTTTTAAATAAAATAATTTATTATTTTATTTCTAATTGTCTTTCCTTTTTATTTTATGTTTTGTCTTATTAGGTTTGCATAGACTAATGAGGGTGCAGGGAATGAAGACTCCCCGATCAACACCCCCCACAAGGACTTGGAACTCCCTCATACCTCTCCTCGTGCAGACCCCAATCTTCTCCATTTTTTCACTCCTTCTCCATTATTCTTTGTCCCTCAAGTTCTTCACCACTTATGATCCTCCCATCTTCCTCCATCTCTCTATAATGTTAGCCTTCACCAACCTCCATCGACCTGCACGAACTCTCCATCCCAAAGTCAACCCTTCACAATTTCTATAAACTCGACCTCCACCATCAAATCAAATTTTGATCTCTCTTGAGCCACTGTAACCCCAAAATCATTCCTGGTGCATTCCCATTGGTGACATGAAGGAAGAGCAATCTGTTGCAAGCGTGAAGAAGGAGCTTTGAGGTTGATCCACCTCGTCGAAGCAGATTCAAGTGAAGGTTCTCACTTTCAGGTATTTCCTATTGAAGCGTACTTTAAAGTAGGTTTTTAATTTCACATTTCATTCCTTAGTGTAGATCTTGGTTTAGTTTAGCTTGGTTTCAGTTCTTTTAGCGTAAAATTTTAAATTCGTAGTTCGCTGGAGCTTCAGCTATGGACACTGTTTCACCATGATCCACTCTCTGATCCGACCACCCAATGACTCCATCTTCTTCACCATCACTTCTACATCAACCACCTTCACCCAGATCATCTCGATCATGCAAGGATCGAGCCGTCAAGTCTCCATCCATCACCGTTCACTAGAGACACACCATTCACCTCACCATTGTGTTATCCATATTCAAAGTGAGTCGAGGTGAGTCACATTCGAGCCCTTAACATTTCGATGCATCAACCTCATATTCAAAGTCCACATAGAAGAGGCTTGGACTCCCAGGTCCATTATTTGTGTTATCCATCTTCAAAGTGGATGGAATCATTCTATTCTAATTGTCAAAATAGGAATTAATTCATTCCATTGTATAGAGCATCAAATAAGCATTAAGATACAATTTAAATTTATGCAAATGGAATCCATATGTTTAAGTTATAAAAAATGATTTAGGGGCATAAACGCAATAAAAAATATAAGAAATAAATACAAAAGCTTCACAAATAAGTCCCTCCAGGGGTATGGATGCAAATATATATAGCCACAAGGCCATTGACGAGTCGCTAAATACGATATTTAATTCGTGGTCATTGTAGCACGTGTACTTAGCGATTCGGTCAGAACCGAGAGAAGATCTCCGTGAAGAGTGTCTCGGCTTTAATTTATATCCCGGGCAAGTCCGAGGTCGAACTCAGGGAGGCAAAGGAACAACTTGGGTTTAATTCACAAACTTAGATGTAGATTTCAGTACAGTATTTTTTTAGATTTTTTAATGCAAAAAGAAATACCAATGCAAGATGCGGTTGAATTAAAACACTAAGAAATCACACAACAAGGCCAAATTAATTATAATGTCAAATTAATCCAATTTAGCCAAATTATATTTTTCCTAGAATACTAATCCAGAGATGAAAACAAAACGTATTTTTTTGGAATTTTAGGGGTTAAAATGCAACAAGGAAAAATGCACACTTTTTATGGGGTTTTCACAATTTATCACACAAACAGTAAGCAAAAATTATGAAAAATTTACTGGAATGAAAACATGAAGCAAGGATACTACAGTAATATTTTTGAATTTTTTTGACAATATATGAATTTTTTTATGAATTTTTTAGTGAAAACAGAGTGGAAATGAGTAAATAATTTCTATTAAATCCACATTATCAAATTAGTCAGAGATCAAATTATCTCAAATAGATATTTTTATGTGCAATCTAGGAGAATTGAAATTTCGCAAAAAAAAAGATATGTGGATTTAATTAAAAATCAAAGACTAAAAACACTCTATAATTTATTTCAGGCACAAGACATCTCCATTTTAGATGAAATCTGGACAGTAAATTAAGCACATATCAAGGCATCACATATAATTTTTGTGGAATTTTTAGACAACCGTATGTGAGATATAATTTTAAGATCACTGATTGGGTAAAATATCTAAAATTTTAGTTAGATAATTTTAAATAATTACCCACAACTCACAAAAATACAAATAAATACTCAGATGACAGAGAATAAGTTGCTCCACACAATGCTATTTTTCTTTAAATAAAAAGATGCCAAAATAGGGTCCAAATTAATGCATGAACACAGGGGTCTTTGTGCAATACAGAAAACAATATTTACAAAGCAAATATATACAGGGACTTGTTTGTAATTATGAAAACACGAAAAGATAAAGGTGCAATTTTTACAAAATTAAAAAAAAAAGAGAAAGAGAAAGGGACCTTCTTCTTCCTCACGATGGGGATGAACCCAAATGAGGGTTGGTCAGCGGCGGCTCCAAGGCTGTGGTCGACGGCGCGAGACGGCGCCGTTGAGGAGGTGGCGAGGAGGGGCGGTCGGCGGAGGGCGGAGAAGGCCGCGCGGGGGCCGCTGGCGCGCGGTAGTCGGCGGAGCCGCGGCTGGCTTCTGGAGGGGCCGCGGTCGGCTGATGGGGCGGAGGCAACTGCTCGCGCACGGCCGCACGGGCGGCTTCGCGGGCGGCCACGCGCGAAGGTGGAGACGGGCCACCGGTGGCGGGCGGCGGTGAGCCGCTTGGAGATGGAGGAGGGGCGACAGCGGTTGGTTCTCCCCCACCGCTGCTGCGGCTATTTTTTTTTTGTTTTTTTTATTTCCTTTTTTCTGCTGTAATGAAAAGGGATTCTTTTGTTTTAATTTTGTTTTATATAATTTTTTTTAAGTTTTCTTTAAATAGGAAGTAGAGGATGTGGGAAAAAAAACTATGATGATGGTGGTGAAGATGATAAAGTAAACAAATGGGAGAAAGAAAAATGGTGTGATGGTGGTGGTGGAAGGGATGATATGTGGTGTACTGAAACAAATTGCAAAAAGACCAAATGAACTAAAATGAAGGGAAAATTTACCTACGATGATACGGTCGCCTATGAAGTGCTCTCGTGAGCGTGGTCTTCGCTCGAATCGCCGGCGTGCGATGAGCTCGAGCAGCGCGCGGTTGCGGCTGCGATGTTGGCCAAAAAGCCAACAGATCTCACCGGAGAGAGGGCCGTCATCGCTCGACCGCGGTTGCGTCGCTGTCACCGATTCAACTCTGGGAACTTGGCTCTCCTCACATAACGATGGATGCAAATTGAGGAGGATGGGATGTATATATAGATGATGAAATGAGAAGTTATTATGGTGGTGGAGTTGAATGGGAAGTTGGATTATTAATGGAGTTGAATGGGAGGTTTAAAAAAATGGTGGGGTTGAATGGAAGTTGGTGGTATAATGAGTTGAATGGTGATTATTGTAGAGAATGTAAAATAAATAAATAAATAAAATAAAGTTGTCTACTTTAAATACAATAAAATAAAAAGAGAAGAGAAATAGTGGAGAATTTACAATGGAAGACAAACAACATGTACACATTTTTTTACTTTTCTAATATGTAATTTTTTTTATCTTTTTAATAAGAGATATTTACAACAGAAAAATACAATAAAATACTACAATTAAAATACAACACAAGTATGATTTTTTTTAATTTTTAATAATTAAGAAAGATACAAATAAAATTAAAGAAAGAATGAATATATACATAATATACAATGTACATCTAGGTCCCAAAACCCGACTTTTGCAAATGAGCTCCGATTTTAATGAAACCACTTACGTTGGATAGATAATTTTCTAACTTGAACTTTAAAAGTGAGCTTGGTGAATTTGGAGTTCATACGGAGTGGGAATTTAGCTTGGAAGTTGGACTTTACGGCTTTTTCTCTTTGGGATCTAGGAGCATTTATTTGAGTATTTTTGTATTTTTATATACATTTTTATAAACAAGTTAGAGAAAGAATTAGGTAAAAAGGAGTTGAAATGAAATTATTAAAAATCCATGAAGTTTTGGGCTATTTACAAGTATAAAACTCCTTTATTTTTGTAGCTTTTTATTGTTAATTTATTTTGTACAATCTAATATACAATAATTAGTGTGTTTTATTTACAAGAGTTATTTTGTTAATTTATTGATTTTATGGACATTTATTTGGGATTTTACTCGGGGATTTTGCTAAGATCAAGATATTGCGATGATGAATCGCGGATTCATCACCCCCCTATACTTAAACTTTGCTAGTCCTCGAGCAAATAAAGAATGAATAAGTTGGGTTAACCCCTGATTGTGCATGTGAATACAAGACTTAATCCGTTCAAGAACTCTCGGTTTTAGAGATCCTAAAATTCTAAGCTGAACCAAGCTCTAGTCAAAAGGTACCCAATTCCCCTAATCATCAGACTCTCTTTGTATACATATATATATATATAAGGGATATGACTTTAAGTGTTGACCACAGTTACAAGAGTAGAGTCACAACGTCACCCAAGGTTCCAGTCCAAGAGACTCTCCTATGGACCCGATCCTCAACACTAGGGAATAAATCATTTCTTGCATCCAATCCACCGTCTCTTTAGTTGTCAGACTTGAAAGTGTAGATGGAAGGCCGGTTGATGGGGGCATAGGATTGTGTCATTTCTTCTCTCCCTCTCATTGGAAAAAGGATCCTCTCGAGTGCCTTATTACGCAACGCATTTTTTTTGGTGTTGATTAGTGCGTCCGTCAAGAGAAGTTGGAGCCGTCTGCACTTGTTTTCCTGGGAGTACACCGGGGTGTGCCTTTTTTGAGTACCTATCGTACCTTCTACACCCAGACTTGTAGCATTTACGATGCAGAGCCCTTTTTTGGTGCAAGCCCGACTCCTGGTCCTAATAGCGGTGGTCCAAGTGGACACTTTGAAATGGTTGGGAGCGCTCGCCTTTGGTGGAAGCTCTTTTGATAATTGACTTTGTGGAATGAGAGCTTTTCTTTGATATTTCATTGCTTTGTAGTATTTGTGGCTAGCTCCACTGCTTTTACCAAGAGTTGGCACACACTGATCAACAATTTTTTTAATTTATCACACCCTGGCACATAGGTAAATATCAAGAGATAGTACAAGAACCATGTTCTCATACTGGCTAAATGTGCTGACACTTAGGTTTCATGAAGCCTTCATTGATTTTATCCCATCCTCGAGCATCATTAAATCAAGTCCAAACTCAAATCCCTCATCCCAGTTCCTCAAGTGAAATTACAACTCATCTCATCATAACTGCAGTCGTGTATGTGAGGTGCTGATCATATTCTTAAGGTAGAGACTAAGCATGCAATATAACATACAAATCTTTCAAACTAGGGAAATGTGAATAATTAAGTTCAAGACCCTAATGACTAAGGTTGGTTAACTCAAAATCTCAAGACCTCATAAACCAAGTGTTCTTGAACATCACTAGTCTTGTGTGAAAGTGAATTGTGTCAGGGATTAAACCAACTTATTAGTTAGTTTTTTTTAGTTTTTTTTATGATTGATTTTTTTTAGTTATAGAAGAAGTTTTTTTTTTCAAAAAGTTTTTTTTTCAAAAAGTTTTTTTTTATAAAAGAGGATTTTTTTGAAAAGTTTTTTTAGCAAATAAGGAAAATGAGTTTTTTTTATGAAAGAGTTTTTTTTGTTGTTTTTTTTTTTGTTGTTTTTTTTACCCACCCCATAATTATTGTATAATATATACAAAAATACGTGAAAGTACGAGCTATGGGTAAAGTATATATGTAATATATACACGCCCTCCTATACTTAGCTTGTGCTATGTCCTCATGGCACTAGGTGACAAAAAGACATAGCTCGTACTAAGCGTAGGAAAGCTAAAATAATAAAAGTAAAGAAGTCGATCCGCCCCCTTATACTTAGGCTCTGGACAGCCTAAGTGTAGAAGAAGAGCAAAAATGGGGCGGACGAGGTCAAGAGGAGAAATGATGAGTAAATACACATGGCGGGCATCGGTCCCCCTATACTTAGGCTTTTGGTCAACCTAAGTATAGGACAAGAGTAAGTGTGAGAACCGATGTGATCTCGAAAATATACAAAGAAGAGAGAATAAGTACAAGAGTGATTGAATCTTCTAAGATGTTGAATCTTGTTGCTGCATCTTCATGAAGAGTAATAAGATGTATCTGCTCTATGCTCACTCTGTATGAAGTTGATGACCTCGACTTGGACTAACTGCTCTTTCGAATCAACAAAATGCTTCAACAGTTGTCCATTCACTACATGAGATTGTGCACCATCTGTGAGATCAGCTATCTCTACACTTCCATTCTCGTGCACTTTCTTAACTACAAAGGGACCCGTCCATTTAGATTTGAGCTTCCCATGAAACATCTTCAACATGGCATTGAACAACCATACCTTTTGCCCAGGGACAAAGTTTTTGCACCTAATGTGCTGATCATGCCATCTCTTTACTTTATCCTTATAAATCAAACTGTTGTCATATGCCCTATTTCGGATTTCCACGAGCTCGTTCAAGTTCAAGTCTCGACAAAGCTTCCCTAGGTGACAACTCCAGTTAATTTTCTTAATAGCCCATTCGGATTTATGAATCAATTCTGCGGGCAAATGACATGGCTTGCCATAGATCATTCTAAATGGTGAAGTACCCAATGGTGTCTTGTAGGCTGTCCTATAGGCCCACAAGACTTGGTCCAAGAGCTGAGACCAGTTCTTCCTATCGGAACGAACCAATTTCTGCAAAATACTCTTCACCTCTCTGTTCGAAACCTCTGCCATGCCGTTGGACTGTGGGTGGTAAGGACTAGTAACTCTATGCTCAAATCCATAGTCCTTAGCTAAAGATCTCATATCTCGATTCACAAAGTGGCTACCCTCATCAGATATCAAAACTTTTGGCACCCCGAACCTAGCAATAATATAATCTCTCACAAACTTACAAACAGTCTTGCTGTCTGCGGTTCGGGTTGGGATAGCCTCCACCCACCTGGATAAATAATCAACCGCCAACAAAATGTACTCATGTCCTTGGCTGTTGGGAAAGGGACCCATAAAATCTATGCCCCATGCATCAAAAACATCACAAATAATCATCGGTTGCATGGGCATCTCATCTCTGTCCAACTGTCCCTCCCATCCTTTGACAAATCGGGCACGACCGTACAAAATCAATGGCATCTCTAAACACGGTCGGCCAATACAATCCACATTGAAGTACTTTGTGAGCGGTTCTCTTTCCCGAATGGTGTCCTCCAGCCTCAAGTGAATGACAATATGTGAGGACACTCTGGTATTCCTCCTGAGGAATACACCTTCTCCAAACACAATCCTGTCCTTCAAAGAAAAGGAAAGGATCGTCCCAGTAGTATCTCCTCGAATCCGACTTCAGTCGATCAATGCTGCTCCTAGTCCAACCATGGGGAACCTTCTTGGAGACAAGATAGTTCACCATGTTGGCATACCACGGGAGGGAGTCAAAAAAACAAATTGACTCATCTGGGAAGGTCTCTCTAATCCGCTCATGATCAGGAGAATCCATAAGTTCAATCCGAGAAAGGTGATCAGCCACGACATTCTTCACTCCAGGTTTATCTTTAATCTCCAGATCAAATTCCTGGAGGAGTAGAATCCACCTAAGAAGACGCGCCTTCGCGTCCTTCTTTTCCATTAAGTATCGAATGGTTGTGTGATCAGTATAAATTGTCACCTTAGAGCCCAAAATATATGATCTGAACTTCTCGAGGGCCCATACTACTGCGAGCATTTCCTTTTCAGTCACTGTATAATTTTTCTGTGTAGGATCTAAAACTTTGCTCGCATAGTGAATCGCAAACGGAATCCCCTCTCGCCGTTGTCCTAACACAGCTCCTATAGCGAAATCTGAAGCGTCAGTCATGATCTCAAAGGGGAGAGACCAGTCAGGAGCTTGTAGGATAGGCGAGGCACAAATCTTCCTCTTCAAGAGCTCAAAGGCCTCCAGACACTTGTGATCTACAACGAACTCTGTGTCTTTCCCTAAGAGCTCAGTCAGTGGGCGGGCGATCTTTGAAAAATCTTGAATGAATCTCCTATAGAATCCAACATGCCCTAAGAATGACCGCACTGACTTCACGTTGGTAGGTGGATCGAGTTTCTTGATCACCTCCACCTTAGCAGGGTCAACCTCCATTCCCCTTTTGGAGATGACATGCCCCAACACGATACCCTCCGTCACCATAAAGTGACTCTTCTCCCAGGAGAGTACCAGATTCACCTCTCTACACCCCGTGAGGACTCGGTCCAAGTGCGCTAAACATGTATCAAAAGGATCACCATGGACCGAGAAGTCATCCATGAACACTTCCAGGAAATCTCCCACCATCTCGGCAAATATGGCTATCATGCACCGCTGAAATGTGCCCGGGGCATTGCAGAGCCCGAATGGCATGCGCCTGAAAGCATAAGTGCCGAATGGACATGTGAATGTGGTCTTTTTCTGGTCCTCAGGGGCTATGGCCACCTGGTTGTAGCCTGAGTACCCGTCAAGAAAACAGAAGAACTCTTTCCCTGCGAGTCTCTCTAAGATCTGATCAATAAAAGGCAAGGGAAAGTGATCTTTCTTGGTCGCAGCATTCAGGCGCCTGTAGTCGACACAGACGCGCCACAACGTGGGTACTCGTGTCGCGATCTTTACCCCCTCCTCATTGGTGACCATCTGAATTCCCGACTTCTTCGGGACAACATGAAGTGGGGCCACCCACTTGGAGTCAGAAATAGGGTATATAAACCCTGCTTTGCACCATTTCTCAATTCCATTCTTCACCACTTCCCGTAGATTGGGGTTAAGTCTCCTCTGAAACTCACGGGAAGGTCTCACGTTATCCTCAGTAAAAATGTGGTGCGAGTAGAGAGCGGGGTTGATGCCCACGAGATCCGACACTGTCCAGCCTATTGCTTTGTGGTTCCTCTCTAAGACCTCTAACACCCTAGACTCCTGTTCTAAAGTCAAGTCTGAGCTAATGATGACAGGATATCTCTCTTTGGGTCCCGCAAGAAAGGCATACTTAAGTGTAGGAGGTAGTGATTTCAGTTCTGGCAATGTGGTATCATCAAGCAGATCTGGCTGAACTGAATCTGAATCTGGTTCCGTGCTGCATGAAGGTGGGCTAATCTGAGTAGTACTCGCCACCAAATCAGAAGTATCGGGAGTCGGATCGTTAAAAGTATCCAAACAATCGGCAACAGCCACGTCCGACTCGTCATCTATGTCCCACGATTGTTCCGAAGAGGATGGAACTGACAGATCCAGATGGATCTCTAAGTCATCATGAGAATAGGTTCATGCATCTCTAGCAAGATCAGACAACACCTGGCAAACTGCATCGTGCACTATATCCTCTCCAGATGAAAGGGTCTCGCTCTGTCCTGAAGGAATCTGTCCCCAAATCCCAACTGTGCTAATCAAACTGCAGTCTGTCTCTGAAAATGAGTACTCTGTGCTACTCTCTGAATCGGGTCGCTGACACTTGGTTTGCTTCATCTCAAGGTTCACTTCTCCGCCTGGAGAACGGAACTTCACCATTCCCGTACCATAATCGAAAGCTGCACCTGTGGTCCTAAGGAAGGGTCGCCCAAGAATGATCTGAGATTCTCTCCAGTGATTGGGGGTCTCCATGTCCAAGACTGTGAAGTCCACCTGATAGTTCTGCCCCTCAATCGAGATAACGATGTTCTTCACTTCTCCCTTAGGTCTCTTCATTGAACGATCTGCGAATTGGAGTAAAGCTCTAGATTTGCGAAGTGGTCCCAACTCCAATTTCTGATATAAGGCTAAGGAAAGTAAGTTGATCGAATAACCATTATCTAAGAGTGTGCGTGCAAACGCAATGTCGTCAATACGACTCTCCACATAGTGAGCACCCATGTCTCTCTTTTTCTTTGGCAAAGTCTGATTCTTGAGACAATAGGTTGTGGCTACTGATAAGACATGTGTCTTTATATTTCAGTTGTCTTTCTTCCTGCTAACCCTTCTAGGTGTGCATCTCACCTTAAGGTATTTTTGGAAGGCAGGATGGTTAGCCACATATTCATCAAATGGCACCTTAACTGTGATGTTTCTTTACAAAACTGTGCCATATTGGGGTCATCTTTCTGAATCTTTTTGATGCGCTTTCCTGCCGTAAGAGCACGGGGGAAAGGGATTGAAGCTAGGGAAACAGAGGATGAAGAATCTGAATCATGAACTGAAAGATCATTTTTTGACTTAACGGAAACCGAGTTCTTCATACAAGAATCTTTTTGATGCAACATGGACTCAAAATCTAAACTATCTACTACAGGTTGTGGAATAGAAGCTGGAGTGGTATCCGCCACAATCGGAGATGCAAGGTCCTCCGTAGACTCAGAAGAATATCCATGCTGACGATGCTGCATACGTGCTCTCCTCCTCCTCTCGGCTCCCTGAGTGGAAATCCTCGAATGGTGCTGATGGGGCTCTGAAATATGATGCCTCTCCTCCTCGTCCTCTGAAGACTCCTCAGGTAGAGCTCCAGAGATGCCCCTCCTCGAGTCCCTCGCCCGGTCAGGTACGACCACGGTCCTTCCGCTCCTGAGTGACATGTGGTTAGCCTCGTCACACGAAAGAATCTCATGTTCAGATTTAGGAGATGCTGAATAGTATACCTGACCAAAGTGCTGCTGAGAACTAGAACGGTTCAGGCTATTGGGGTTAGCCTGAACTTGGGCTGGGATAGAGGTAGAGGGTGCAGTCTGCTCGTCTCGGCATCTGGACATGCGGTTGACATCCACCCGTAAGTCCTGAACCTCGTTCCTGTAGGAACGTAGCTCGTCGAGTATCTGCTGCTGATTATCCACGGGACTAGATGATGAAGGAAGTGGATAAGACTGGGAAGAAGAAAGGGAAGACTGGCCCTGATGGCCAGTGTACTGCCTATGCTGCTGCTGCTGGGGTTGCGGGCCCTGCTGGCCCGTCTGGTAATGGCCCTGTCGGCCATACTACTGGTACTGCTGCCTCTGCTGCTGGGGTGTCTGGAATCCAGGGCTCTGCTGTGAAGGAGGTGGTGCGGAGGTGAATGCGGTGTTGTGAAAGGTCGGGGGACGCTGATAGGTCTGTCGGTCTCCCGTACTTCCCTGCATGGCAGGGTCCTGAGTATACCATATCCCATTCACCTCCCAAACTGGGGGAGGCTCCTCCTGGACTGTCTCTGCTACTGGAGGTGGCTGCTGGAAAGAATGGGTGTAGGATTGGTCCTGCTCCCACGGCTGGGGTTGCCCTGACACCAACTGCTCCTGAACATGGTGAACTCGGAATACGGGAGCAGAGGGTGCAGTCACAGCAGGTATCCTTATCTTAGATACCTTCTTAGTAAACTCCTCCATCTGTTTTGGAAGTTTGGAGACGCTCCGGTCTAACTCATCAATCCTCCTGTCGATCATCTCGACTACAGTAAGCTTGTCAGCAAGAAGTCCCATGCTAGGGATCACGTCCTGAGAGAGATCGACTACAGCTGATTTTCCCCCTCCAAATAAGAGTGAACTGGGGGATGGTGTATAGGCCCTGCTGGCCATCTGTGAGCGGCTAGTTTCAGCCATCTGCTCGAATACCCTCCAGACGGTATCCGCTCCTCGTGATGTATAGCTGCCTCCACAGGCAGCGCTCACTAAACCCTGCATCTCAGGGTTGAGACCAGTGAAAAATGATTGGACCAAGATGTTATCATTTAGTCCATGACAGGGACACTTCTGCAGGATGTCCTTGAATCTTTCCCAAGCATCACAAAAAGCTTCATGGGGTAATTGGGAAAAACTCGTAATGCGCGTCCTCATCATGTTAGTTCTACTCAAAGGGTAGAACTTCTTCAAAAACAGGTCCTTGAACTGGGCATATGTGGTGACGACGATCCCAAGATTCTTTACCCAGTAATCAGCTTTACCACCCAAGGCAAATGGAAGGGCTTTGAGCCTAATATAATCCTGGCTAACATTTTGATGTTTGAGGTTAGCGCAGATGAGCTCAAAGTCCCTTAGGAATGCATATGGTTCCTCAGAAGCATTCCCATCGAAGTGTGGCAACAAGTTCAGAAAATGCGGCTTCAATTCAAAATCAACCTCGGGTTTGGCTGGACTCAAGTAGTTCCGAATTTGATATTGTCCGGGGTTATACGCCGCATCCATTGGTAGTTGGACCCCAATATTTAACTGTCCCAACTGAGCTCTCAGTAATGCTTGTTGCTGCTCAGATGCAGCTAATCGGGCAAGTATCATTTTCATTGGGTCTTCATGGTTATCTTCTTCCTCTTCTTTCTTTTTTGGCATTTTACTCGAATCTTCTTTATGTCCTACGTCAGCAATGTTTTCTTGATTAGAAGAGGATTTATGAATCAAGATATTCTCACCAAGGCGATGGTCTTCCTCGGTGAGGTGGAAGAGAGAAAAGGAATGGTTTTAGAGTAACCATCCCGAGAGTGAGTGATCCTAGACTCAAGAGGGTCATGAGTCCAGGTTGGTCCAAGTTGCGCTTGGACCTTTGAAGACATACTTTTTGAAGGGTTCAACGAGAGATTCACAAAGTCTGAATAAATATCCCCCCAATCAGTCATCTTCGATGTCAAAAGAACCGATTAGATCACGATAATCAATGAGGTGCTAGTTCTACGGTGCACGTAAATGTACGGAGTGAACTCACACAATACAAACGCAATTCAAACCCCCAATTTCACCAACTCAACACATGATGTCCGTAAGAGTTCGACCGATTTATCTGGTCAATTTTAGTTGGTGAGAATACAATCTTGGAAAGATTAACGAGCTGTTAGGTGCCCGTATTTTCCTACAGACTGGCCCGGTTCTTACGACTAGTTTGACCTACTTTTAGCCAGTATAGGAGTAAGTACGGACCGTATAAATACGGCTACCCGTTCCTTGAGGACTAATGCGTCCTCTAAACCTCCCACTCTGCTAAGGAAGTCCGGACCGTTTACCGGCTACCCGTAAATCCTCACTGAAAAGTAGCTAATCGCCTAAAAAGAAAGAACCAGTAGTAAGTAAGAAATCCAAACTTGGCTCTATCCTAGGGTCGTCTCTCTCTCACTTGCAATTAAAACAAACAATGAGGGCTTTATGCACCCGAGAACAAGGGTTCTTTTTACTCCAATTAATTAGATCGACCTGCTCAATTCAGTCCCAATTTTAGAGTTAGGTTATCACTTGAAATTTATGTGAACACACAAACACGTCTACCGTTCAGTCCAAATTTTCTTTTGACCTTAAGTTGTAAAACAAGAAGGGAATCAGAAATCAGAATGCAAACGAGAAACTATGATGCATGCTCAGAAGAAGGTATACTTACAGTGAATCCCAGCACTCTCCATGTGTTATGCAGAACAGAATTTGTAAATATTACACTAAATGCATGCATATCGAGAAAACTGCACCTAAACAATATACTATTAGCGGGGAAGAATTGATTGAATTTGAGCTAAGTAGTACGTGTCTATGTGCGTCTCATTATGAATCTTATAAGATAAGTGAATCTTCTAAGATATGTGTTGCCTAAATTACGATGGGCACAAACAAATTTGATTCTAAACTACCGTGTGCCTAATCCTTAAATTCGCCACTCAAGTCAAGCCCCACCCTCGCCGGAGAGTGAAACAGGCTCGACACACCACAAATAATGTCTAAGTCTTTTTACACGTGCGAGCTCTCAAACAAGAGCTGCTATAAATTAGCAAGATAAATAATTACAACAATTTACAAAAAATTCTCTCGAAGATAAACTAGTTCTCCTCGCTCTTCACAGTCAACTCACGTCGCGTCCATCGACCTCCGATGCACTCCAAGTCCACCGGGCCCTCGCAAGGAAAATGAAATTTATATTAGAGAGATAAACAACAAGATATATATACAAAAATATAAAGAGAAATAATTGCAAAAAAATGGAATAAATACAAGTGGCTCGGGGGTTAGACTACCCGAGTAAATGGAAAACTAAATCCAAATTTTTAAATTAATCCCTAAGCCGTTTGCCTCCCCGGCAACGGCGCCATCTGACGAGTCGCTAAATACGATATTTAATTCGTGGTCATTGTAGCACGTGTACTTAGCGATTCGGTCAGAACCGAGAGAAAATCTCCGTGAAGAGTGTCTCGGCTTTAATTTATATTCCGGGCAAGTCCGGGGTCGAACTCAGGGAGGCAAAGGAACAACTTGGGTTTAATTCACAAACTTAGGTCTAGATTTCAGTACGATATTTTTTTAGATTTTTTAATGCAAAAAGAAATACCAATGCAAGATGTGGTTGAATTAAAACACTAAGAAAACACACAACAAGGCCAAATTAATTATAATGTCAAATTAATCTAATTTAGCCAAATTATATTTTTCCTAGAATACTAATCCAGAGATGAAAACAAAACATTTTTTTTTGGAATTTTAGGGGTTAAAATGCAACAAGGAAAAATGCACACTTTTTATGGGTTTTTTCACAATTTATCACATAAACAGTAAGCAAAAATTATGAAAAAGTTACTGGAATGAAAACATGAAGAAAGGAGACTACAGTAATATTTTTGGATTTTTTTGACAACATATGAATTTTTTTATGAATTTTTTAGTGAAAATAGAGTGGAAATGAGTAATTAATTTCTATTAAATCCACGTTATCAAATTAGTCAGAGATCAAATTATCTCAAATAGATATTTTTATGTGCAATCTAGGAGAATTGAAATTTCACAAAAAAAAGATACGTGGATTTAATTAAAAATCAAAGACTAAAAACACTCTACAATTTATTTCAGGCACAAGACAACTCCATTTTTGATGAAATCTAGACAGTAAATTAGGCACATATCAAGGCATCACATATAATTTTTGTGGAATTTTTAGAACAACCGTATGTGAGATATAATTTTAAGATCACTGATTGGGTAAAATATCTAAAATTTCAGTTAGACAATTTTAAATAATTACCCACAACTCACAAAAATACAAATAAATACTCATATGACAGAAGATAAGTTGCTCCACACAATGCTATTTTTCTTTAAATAAAAAGATGCCAAAATAAGGTCCAAATTAATGCATGAACACAGGGGTCTTTGTGCAACACAGAAAACAATATTTACAAAGCAAATATATACAGGGACTTGTTTGTAATTATGAAAACACGAAAAGATAAAGGTGCAATTTTTACAAAATAAAAAAAAAAAAGAGAAAGGGAAAGGGACCTTCTTCTTCCTCACGATGGGGATGAACCCAAATGAGGGGTTGGTCGGCGGCGGCTCCAAGGCTGTGGTCGACGGCGCGAGACGGCGCCGTTGAGGAGGTGGCGAGGAGGGGCGGTCGGCGGAGGGCGGAGAAGGCCGCGCGGGGGCCGCTGGTGCGCGGTGGTCGGCGGAGCCGCGGCTGGCTTCTGGAGGGGCCGCGGTCGGCTGATGGGGCGGAGGCAGCTGCTCGCGCACGGCCGCGCGGGCGGCTTCGTGGGCGGCCACGCGCGAAGGTGGAGACGGGCCGCCGGTGGCGGGCGGCGGTGAGCCGCTTGGAGATGAGGAGGGGCGGCGGCGGTGGGTTCTCCCCCACCGCTGTTGCGGCTATTTTTTTTGTTTTTTTATTTTTTTTTGATTTCCTTTTTTCTGCTGTATTGAAAAGGGATTTTTTTGTTTTAATTTTGTTTTATATAATTTTTTTTAAGTTTTCTTTAAACAGGAAGTAGAGGATGTGGGAAAAAAACTATGATGATGGTGGTGAAGATGATAAAGTAAACAAATGGGAGAAAGAAAAATGGTGTGATGGTGGTGGTGGAAGGGATGATATGTGGTGTACTAAAAAAATTGCAAAAAGACCAAATGAACTAAAATGAAGGGAAAATTTACCTACGATGATACGGTCGCCTATGAAGTGCTCTCCTGAGCACGGTCTTCGCTCGAATCACCGGTGTGCGACGAGCTCGAGCAGCGCGCGGTTGCGGCTGTGATGTTGACCAAAAAGCCAACGGATCTCACCGGAGAGAGGGCCGTCGTCGCTCGACCGCGGTTGCGTCGCTGTCACCGATTCAACTCTGGGAACTTGGCTCTCCTCACATAACGATGGATCAAGGGCAAATTGAGGAGGATGGGATGTATATATAGATGATGAAATGAGAAGTTATTATGGTGGTGGAGTTGAATGGGAAGTTGGATTATTAATGGAGTTGAATGGGGGGTTTAAAAAAATGGTAGGGTTGAATGGAAGTTGGTGGTATTATGAGTTGAATGGTGGTTATTGTAGAGAATGTAAAATAAATAAATAAATAAATAAATAAAATAAAGTTGTCTACTTTAAATACAATAAAATAAAAAGAGAAGAGAAATAGTGGAGAATTTACAATGGAAGACAAACAACATGTACACATTTTTTTACTTTTCTAATATGTAATTTTTTTATCTTTTTAATAAGAGATATTTACAACGGAAAAATACAATAAAATACTACAATTAAAATACAACACAAGTATGATTTTTTTTGTATTTTTAATAATTAAGAAAGATACAAATAAAATTAAAGAAAGAATGAATATATACATAATATACAATGTACATCTAGGTCCCAAAATCCAACTTTTGCAAATGAGCTCCGATTTTAATGAAACCACTTCCTTGGATAGATAATTTTCTAACTTGAACTTTAAAAGTGAGTTTGGATAATTTGGAGTTCATACGGAGTGGGAATTTAGCTTGGAAGTTGGATTTTACGGCTTTTTCTCTTTGGGATCTAGGAGCATTTATTTGAGGTGAAATTTGTTTTGTATTTTTGTATTTTTATATATATTTTTATAAACAAGTTAGAGAAAGAATTAGGCAAAAAGGAGTTGAAATGGAATTATTAAAAATCCATGAAGTTTTGGGCTATTTACAAGTATAAAACTCCTTTATTTTTGCAGCTTTTTATTGTTAATTTATTTTGTACAATCTAATATACAATAATTAGTGTGTTTTATTTACAAGAGATATTTTGTTAATTTATTGATTTTATGGACATTTATTTGGGATTTTACTCGGGGATTTTGCTAAGATCAAGATATTGCGATGATGAATCGCGGATTCATTACCCATCCCTGGAAATTTCTCATGAGTGCGAGGGTCATTTTGCAATTAATAAGAGTCAACAAGGATGAAATGCAAATAACCCATGCACACATGACTTGCACGTGCCTGATTATACCTAACTACAAATTGGAGAATACGATGGGCTTCAGCTGCAATTTCCCCAGTCCACACGTGCCATGCACGTGTGAACATGCGGGAAGTGAGGCGTAGGGTCGACTGCATGTTCGGGGCCACATGGAAAGCCTTGATGCTTCGAGACGTGCCTCAATCCAACCGAGGCTGGTGCTTCATATCTGGAGGCTTGGGCTCATCATGGGACATCCGATCAAAGGATCAGACAGTACTTGCTCTTTGTAACCAGGTTCTCTTCCTCTATGCATGGAGACTGCAAGGTGATGCTCCAGCGATTGTGTGATGTCTTCTCTGGTCTCCCTTGCTCCTCCAAAGGTCGGACATCCTTCATGAGGGGCTTACAAAGGCAGCGGAGGCCTGAAAGATGGTAGATGGTACCTGAGTCACCTCGTATAGGATGGCTCGCTGGTGAAAATCCTCTAGAATGTGTATTGGATGCTCTGACCATTGAATGCATTTACATGCAGGGGTTAGTGGTTGCGTAGCCGAGGCATATACGTACGTGCTAGAGGTGAATGGAAGACAAGAGTGTGAATAAGATGGATACCCTTAGTCGGTTCTTCATCGACCATTTTGGAGAAGAAAACCCGGGGTGTAGAGGGGTTCTGATGGAGAGGGGAGATGGTCTAACACTTCATCGTGTATCAGGATACATGGCAAATCTCAGGGGCATCTAAAATGAGGGTGAAAGTGGTTGTGTGATGTGAATAAAATAGAAGAAAACAAGCAAAAACTAAAACAAGATGAAGTTTACCTGATTGAAGAAGACTCATAGTGGAGGGAGTTGGCTTGGGCTGAGGTCGAATCGACCTCTGTTTTTCGCTTAGCAAGATCAACCAGATCTTGAATATTGAACAATTGAGCTCACGGTTGTGGCATGGCCACACCATCCATGGATCATAACCGAAGGCTGCTACCCATCTTCACGCTTCGATTCAAGCTCCCCATATCACAGGGAGAAGAAGAAGGCTAGGGTAGAGCCCAACGTAAAGGTGGACATGAGGAGTAGTGGATGGTGGCAGAGGATATGAAGGGGAGTGGTTAGCTCTAGATGGTTGGCACTCTAAGTTCAATCGCTCCCCGTTGCTTATGGGGTGGCGAGACATGGATGTTAGGTTATCGACCAGTGAGTGGGTGATTAGGGCTTCGTAGGGGAGGTGGAATGAGGTGGAAAAACGGTGATAGGTAGTTGGGAGAAATGTGAGAAGAGGGGATACTCGATGAGGCATAGCATGGAGAAGATGGGAGGTTCGGAGGTTGACGATGGTCCGTAGCTTTAGATCATGCGCAACAGTCGTGATGGAGGTGGGTGCGGGCGTCTTAGATGTGCTCGATTAGAAAGATCATGCGGTCATTGATGATGCAAACGTGGACGACTTATGAGCGTCTGATCAAAATGATCAGATGGCTCCTGTGAAGGGCGGAAGGGGACAAAGGGCCAGGCTACGTGGCTCAACCAAAGGGAGCCATGTGACCTAACAGAAAAATAGAGAAATAAGAAAATTACAAAAAAATAAAAAAAGAAAGACTTATAGTAGTCAAATAAAAACGTGTTGAACATAAAAGTTGTAGATCTTTTTGAGATCTACAAGTTTCATGCAGAACACAAATCAAAATAGTTCATTTCTACATAGGTATTTTTTTGTAAGTATTTTTAAGGAATTAAAAATGCTAGTTTTAATTTCTTTTGATATTTTTTTGTATTTTTAATTTGTATTTAATGTCAAAATAAATAATTTCAACATTAATCTAATTTTTATGGGATTTTTATAATTAATAAAACATAGAAATAAAAGTCACATTAATTAATTATTTATATATAATAATTAGGTTTAGTTATATACATAGGGTTAGTTGTTAAAGTTACTTAATTAGGGTTAGATTTTATTGAATAGTTTAAGTAAAAAGGACAATACATAGGAGTTTTGATCATAAGTCACGGATTTATCATTGGTCACAATCACAGACTTGATGGCAAAAGGGATCGGTCAAGATCACTTCCCATTGGTAGTGTGCCAATCCCAGTGAGGTGGGGGGCTGGCATCAATGTTCCTGCACACCGAAGGTGGAAAAAATTAAAATATAGAAACACACATTTGTCGATTTTTGTTGCAATATTCAAAAAATTTCTAATCCCTTTAATAGTCAACATCTTTAGTTCAAAATACCAACATCAAACTCGAGAGCTTGAATCCAAAATTCCAACTTTAATGGTTCAAAGATTCTATTATGCTTGAATGGATGGTACAAGCATAATCTTATTGACATCATTGGCATCTCAAGCTCGAAAAGTTAGCGTTGATACTTAATGCTTCTGCTCTTTTTGAACCACTAATACTAACATCTTTAGTTAAGTTGTGATCTATACCGCCGTGGCTCTTCTTCTTCAATCTTATCAACACAGAAGGAGGAAAGTTGTGATCTCCAGAAAGGGCTCTGATCTCCCGAAAGGGCTCTGAGATTGGAGGACAAAAGGCAACATATATAGTTATGTTTAAGTGTGAAATTGCACTACACAATATCTCATTTTAGTATGTTGCTTGGATAATTGCAACAAACCCTCTTCTTTTCCTTTAATCTTAAGCTTCTAGAAGCACAAGCCTTATTCGCTTAATACCCTTAGTTTATTGATTTAGCCCTTATATTCATCTTAATAGATTTCTTAGGACTTTATTCATGGAGTTTTCATGCCTTTTCCATAATTAGGCCACTTGATATTTTGATCTTTTTAGTCTCTATAGCCGTACATAACTTGAGTTATTATCCTCTATGGATCAAATGATCCTAAGAGTCATACTAGTTGATCCATTTGAGTCATGTAATTGGGCATGGGATCTGATATCATCCAGATGTTCGAGCTGTTACTACAATATGTGTGTAACGTCCCGGGCTTAGGTTCTCGGTTCGTTATCGAGGAAAACTGGTCCTGACAATTTGTTGGGTTCGAGCCCAAATGAATCCATTGACAATCACCCAAAATGCTTAAACCCAAGTTATCAGGTAGTAATCCCCACCACTTATAGACCACCCCCACTTCGTGAGTTTTAGATGTGGTACTATATTTGGGGGTATGGGTGTTACAATCTCCCCCACTTATATTCACAACGTCCTTGTTGCGACATGGCCAATCACTTATTCCCAGTGACAGTGGCGGCTGCACGCTCCAGGTAGCCATTTCCTCCTATCTCTTTGTAGGGGCCGCTCCACCTCTCGGGTAGTCATTTCCTCCTCTCATGTATGTATTAGTGAAGACTATTTTTGATGCATAGGAGAATGTCGTACATGGACATGCTAGTGGCTTTAAATAATCCTTTATTTGTTCTTCTTGTTGTGTGTGTGAGTTGTATGCTTTATTTATTCCAGAAACAATGAGCTAGTTGTCTTTGAGTCAAGCACCGCACAATCCCTTTCCCCCATATTCTGAGTACCATTCACTAAATTTTTCTTGTGCACAGTGTGTTGTTAGCCATTTCAATTTCCCAACATTTTTGTTGTATCAAAGCTATGGTTCGATCAGATTGGGTGAGCTGTACGATGAATTTATCGCATGCATTGGTTCTGATATTTAGTGTAGAGAATTATGAACTTTGGTACATCAATACGAAGAAGTTCTTTGTTTCGCAAGGTCTTTGGGATCTAATTGATAATGGGTATGTAGATGAATCAAAGGCAACCGAAAAAGCAGGGGCTGAATTTAAAGAGCTGAAAAATAAAGATGTGAAGTCTTTACTTTTCCGCGGCAAGCTGTAACATATATTATTTTCCCATGAATTACATGAGCTACTACATCAAATGATGTCTGGAACATATTGAAGAAAGATTTCCATGGTAATAGTAAGGTAACTACGATTAAACTTCAAACTCTCTGTATAGAATTTAAAATCATACTAATGAAAGAATCAAGTCAGTGCAAGATATTTTCTCTAGAAGTTCAACTATAGTAAATCAAAATATAACCTTTGGGAAAACTATAGTAGATAAGATAATAGTAGAAAATTTTTAACGTAGTTTACCTCTAAAATTTGATCATGTTGTCACCACGGTAATGAAATCCAAGGATATGTATAGTTATTAGGTAAATGATCTTACGGGATCACTATTATCATATGAACCCAAGATAAATAGAGTAAAAAAAGGAATGTTGAATAGGCATTTCAGGTGCAGGCAGAGATTTTTGGAAAACAAAAGGTAAGTTCTGCTAGAACAAACTTCATGCATGTATTAAAGGAAGAGGTGGATATTGCGGTCGTGGATGAGAGAGGTTGAGTTTCTCCCAACAAAAATCATATGATCAGAAACAAAAATCATAAAGGGAAGCAATGTCATTTTTGCAAAAAAATGAACACACTGAAGCATATTATTAAAAAAAAGCAAAAAAGGCGAGCTAATTTTGTTGAAGAAAAGAAGGGAAGTTTTTTTCTTGCATGTGTAACAATAAAAGAAAAACTGCTAATATATGATATTTAGATAGTGTGTGCAACAATCATATGACACGAAAGAGGCATCTATTCATCATTAAATGAATCCGAATGGCTTCAAGTCTGACTCGATGCTGAGAATTGTGTGGAAATTGAAGGCATGGGCCTAATTGCAATTAAAACTAAATTATGTATCGAAAGGTCCATTGTTAATTTTTATTATATTCCTGATTTAGCACATAGTCTGCTCAGTTCATGTCAATTAATGAAGAAAGTGAGTTCAATTCTATCTCAAGATAGAATATGTGAAGTTTGATGCAGAACTTCTTATAGAGTATGAAAATTTGCATGGCCGGTAATAATATGTTCTCATTTGACATTTTAAGCCTTGCTGATTGCGCATTAATTGCTAATGTCAAAGTTGAATCATAGTTATGGTATCTACAGTATGAGTATCTACATTTTAATGGTTTGAAACTAGTCAGCTAAAAGCAAATGGTACATGGGTTGCCTTCTATTACATATAGTGGTGATTTGTGTGAAAGTTGTATTTATGGAAAAAAAACACCGGTTGTCCTTTCTGGTTGAAAATGCATGACGAGCTAAAATGCCCCTTGAAATTGCTACATGCCGATATATGTTGGCCCATGAAAACTTTATCTTTAAATAAGGAAACTATTTTTTATGATTTACAAATGGTTATTCACATATGAGTTTTTTTCTTGATACAAAATAAAAAGCATTTGTAAAATTTCAAGAGTTTGAAGCTTTTTCAAAAAAGAACGTGGCCATGAAATAAAAATGTTGCGTACAAAAAGAGGCGGGACTTCTTATCCAATGCATTCGACTCCTTTTGCAAATGAAATGGAATTCGTAGATCACTGATTGTGATAATTGATCGTGCAGAAGATGATGGAGCATAATTGCATTGTTGAGAGAGAAAAATCGTTCAATTGTGGAGATGGATAGAAATATATTGAATGAGGGAAGGCTTTCGAATGAGTTCTGGGCAAAGGTAGTGCAACGACATTACATATCCTCAATATATGACTAACCAAGACGGTACAAATTATGGCCCCATATGAGGCATGGTCAAACTGAAAAACCAATGTGAGTAACTTATGTATCGATAGTAATGCCTATGCATTGAATGCTTTTAGTGATCGTACGAAGATGTATACAAAAAGTAGAAAATGTATTTTGTGGGATATATTTATGAAAACAAAAGGTCAATGCTTGTATAACCCCTAATTAATAAGAAGTTAATTTAATTAGGAGTTAATTATTCGTCGAGATGTTATTTTTTTATGATGATAAATTTTGGGTGTGGGAGAAAGAACAAATCAAAACTTGACCATTTTTGGACAAGAAAACATAAATGATGAAGATGATATAGTGCAAAAATAATCAAGTTCAAACACTCCATTGTTGGTAAAAGCTACGGGTGCATTGTCTTCACATATTAGTAGTCCAATAAGCCATGTTGATTCCACACTTAACGGTGTTTCTCCACCAAAGACAGTACAATCACTACAAGACATTTATGAATCACACACATTCACACTTATGGTTGTAGACCCTACTTGTTATCAGAAGGTGTGTTGAAAAATAGAATGGGAAAATTCCATGCAAGAAAATTTGGATGCTATTGAAGAAAATGATACATGGGATACAATGGATCTACTTATGAGTGTATAAAGTGAAGTACAATGCGCACGTGAGTCTTCAAAAATACAAAGCAAGGCTCATTGTGAAGGGATATGTACAAAAACATGAGGTAGATTATTCTAGACCTTTTTCTCCTATTGCTCGATTTAAGACTGTTAGAATAATATTAGCACCAACGGCTCACATGTGATGGCAAGTTTTCTAATTTGAAGTTAAATCGATTTGTTTAATGGTACCTTAAATGAAAATGTGTATGTGGAAAACCACATGGATGCACCATTGATTGGAAAGAAGACAAACTTTACAAACTAAAAAAGGCTCTTTATGAGATTAAACAAGTATCACGAACATGGTACGATAGACTCGGCACTTATCTTCATCAAAAGAATTTCATAAGGAGTGAGAACGAAACTACTTTGTATGTGAAGGTAAAAGATGAACATCTCCTCGTGATTTGTGGTCATGTGTATGATATAATTTATAAAGCATCTTCTAAGGTTCAAACACATCAATTCATGTATGATATGATACATGATTTTGGTATGTTAGATTTGGGAATATTACATTATTTCTTTAGTCATCATGTTGTACAAACTGATGATGGCATTTTTATATCGCAAGATAAATATGTATTAATTATATCTACTTGTGAAGCTTAACATGCAATCGTGCAAGGTATTTTCTACTCCGTTGAATGCTAGTGAAAAGCTCACCTTGGATGATGGAACAACTAAAGCATAAGAAACACTATTTCGAAGTATGATTGATGGCTTAATGTTTTTAATCAATGCTCGTCCGGATATTTTGTTCTCTATCAGCTTAGTGTCAAGATTCATGCACAATCCATCCATACATCATATGGGATCATCAAGGTGTATTCTTCATTATATCTGGGAAACAAACAAATATGCCATTTTATATAAACTGATTTCTCATTTAATATGGTTGGTTTTACCAACAGTGATTGGGATAGCTCTATAGTCGATAGAAAGAGCACAAGCGACTATCTATTTAGTTGTGATTCATGTGCAATATCATGCAGCTCAACGAAACAAGCTACAATGACTTTATGACCTCGTGAAGCAGAATGTATGGCAACATTAACATCTTATCAATTTATATGGATGCGAAGGATTATGGAAGATTCGAATGAATCTCAAACTACAATCAATATGAATTTATGTGATAATAAAACTACAATTCATTGATGAAAAATCCAATTTTCCATGGAAGGACCAAGCACATAGAGCTTCGTCACCATTTTATTCGTGATATTGTCGCTGAAAGTGTGATATTGATTAAATATTGCTCGACAAATGAACAAATTGCCGATGGTTTTACAAAAACGCTTCCATTATGAAAACTTTGTTTAATTTAGAGTTCTTGGTGTTTCCAGTTTTGTATCAGGGGATAGTAATGGAGAATGGTGCAAAATTACCACGTAACATTTAGAACAAAAATTCAAGGAGCACATCCATGTTCTATCATTACTCTCATGTGAAAGTGCAAGAGTTGAGTTAGTTTATTTATAGTTGTAGTTATTGGGATGTTTTCTCTCATGTATGTGTTAGTGGAGGCTACATTTAGTGCATGGAAGAGTGATGTGCATGGGCATGGAAGAGTGTTAGTTGTATGCCTTATTTATTTTAGAAACAGTGAGCTAGTTGTCTTTGAGTTAATCATTGTATGGTATCTTTTTTCCCCATATTCTGAGTGCCTTTCACCAAGTTTTTCCTATGTATATCGAGTGTGTTGTTAGCCACTTCGAATTTCCAACACAAGGCCTCTTAAATGTTAACAAACACATATCTAGAACAGATCCAACAACCATTTCGAAAATACCAAAAATGTCCCAAGTTTTTTTTATGAATACTATCGGGATAGTTATTGCTGCATGACTACTATTGTAAATGTGATATTACGAAAGTAAAGCCCAATATTTGTTTAAGATTAGTTTTTCCCCCTCACCATGTGATCCTTTAATTAGTATATCACACACATGCTACAACAAATTTTGCATGTGACAACAAATAATTTAATATGCCTTGCTATATATTCTATACTTAAATATATAGCAATCACATATGCTAATTGAATCGAAATATTTGAAATGGATTAGGATTTGTTCGATAAAATTTGAAAAGATTTGATTCGAAATAAAATGAAATTGACTTGTGCATTTGAGTCTTAAAAGAATCGACTTGAATTAACTTGAGTTCCTTCAATGATAATTCGATTCGATTATACATATATGTATGTGTGTGTACATACTACTTACATCCATACATGCATGTATGTGTCTATGTGTGTATAATCATATTAGTTAATATATTGTCAGTCATGCATCTTGTATAAAAGACATACTTTTAAAACTTTTATTCGAGTTTCTCATCCCACATTTATTCCATGTTTTAACATCCCCTAACTCAACTTTTTCCATCCTTATTTTATTCTTTATTAAGATCCATCAATTCTGGGATAAACGACGGTTCTCCCGTTCCTTTCACATGAAAACTATAACCACGTTACGTTGAGTTCCTCCTTGATATCACATGTGGATTGTGGCATATATGGTATCCCTCCTCCGTCTTCTTATTTTATTGGCTATCCTTGCAAAGTAATCCATATTGAATATATCATTGTCAAGACGGTTGATCATCATGCAAATAATCTATATGCTCTTTTCTCACCATCTTGTAGGTTTTTCCTTTGTATATTGAAAATCTAGTACAATTCATGGCTTTACTTTTTCAATAGCAATTATTATCACGATGCATGGAGTGATTTTATCTTATTGTATTATATGTATATATTCTTGTTTTATTTCAAATAATAGGACATATTTGTATTATAATTTTATAAATACTTAATCTTATCTTGCTTCAATAGGCATTGGCTATCATAAGTTGTTTAAATTTTTTGTCGATAGTATTATATCTTCTTGAAAGGCCTCATACAATTAAAATTTATTTTTATATGTCTATCATCAATCAGAAAGAATAAATTTAGATTGTAAAAAATAGAAGATGGCTTTAAAAATTAGGTACTTTTATACACTATATAGTATTTTATAGGGGTTTCCTTGATTATATAGTTTTTTATTTATCTTGATCTATTTTTAAAAGGTAATTTTATAACAACTTCTTTACATTAAAATATTGTTTGCATAAAATAATTTGTATAAGCTTTAAAACATCAACTAACACTTCAAATTTAAAATAAAATGACTTTGATCTAGATTTTCAAAAATGAAAAATAATTGGTTTGAATTTAAGTTAGTAATTCATTAAAATTTGATTTGTGTTTAGATTTCTAAAACTTTTAAATTGAATTGAATCTGAATCATGGTGGAATCTAAGGTACTAATTGATCAATCCACATCCTTAATAACATTAAATATTATTTTTTACAATATATGTTGTATTCTTTCATATACTACTAGCAATGAATTATGTAGCATTACTTATTTTTTGATTTTTTCTTCTAATCATTGCTAAATTAGCAGTAATAAATATAAATTTGAAAAAGTTAACGATTAATGGGACTTTTGTACCATGAGACTTATAAAATTTATCAACTACCTTATTGATATCGCAATTATCGCATGAAACCCGCAAACTTGATCCATTTAACACCACGAACAATGGCATTAATTTGACTCTTCTTGAGTTCACTTAAGCTAACCATTCATGAGTTAATCTAATGAAACCCACATCAATTATTGTAATTATCTTCTTTAAGGTCCCTCTCAAACTCTTGGAGACCTCGGCGCATGTCACCACAAGCTTCCTCGATGATCCACCCACCGGTATCTATACCGCCATTGAGTGGTCGCACACCACGGCCTTGTGTGACCTTGACCTCAGCTTCACATCAAACCCCTTCGTGAATGACATGATCCATCCTCATCTTCACATCGAACCCCTTCCTATGCGACCTCAGAGGAGGACATGGAGGCACCGCAATTGGCGGTAAAGAAAAGGGGAAAGAGAGGTAGAAGATGATGTCACATTATGCGAGGGAGGGAGGTTGCGGCAGAGGTTAGGAGGCATGGGGGAGGGGAGTTGGAGAGGTGGGGTAGAGGTCGGGAGGCATGGGGGAGGGGGTTGGACCGATGGAGGTGGGGCAGAGATCGGGAGGTGTGGACGGAGGGAGGCTAGAGGTTGCAGCGGTGCAAGGGAGGTAGGGTAGAGGCCAAGAGGCACGAAGGAGGGGGATGGAGATCGTTGGCATCCTCATCACTTATCTCCTTCCTCCACCAATTTTAGGAGCTCCGAGCACCATCAACCAAGGTTGCAAAAGTCGGTAGTCGGTACTCGGTCGGACGGGTCACTGACTAAGGATTAATCGGCAGTCGGATGACTAATCAGATTTAGTCGGACTTTAATCGGATTTGAATTTTATGATTATTTTAAATATATAACTCATTTTTATGCATATATTTACATAGATTTTAAACATTTTTATACTATCATAATAAAATAAAAGAAGTAATTGAATTTAAATAAAACATTAAGCATATTATAATAAGTTTTCTTATTAAAAAAAGAAAAACATAACAAATATGATATCTCCAAGCAAAAATTGGTTGACTAGTGCGCCTAGTCGGAATTAGTCGGTACTCGGTCAGCCACCCCACTGACTAAACTAGTCGGACCTACTAGTCGGGCCAGTCGGGCGACTTTTACAACACTGCCATCAACTATACGTCTCCGCTACCGTCAAACCATTGGTCAAGACTATCAATCTCGCCCTTGCCTTCATTTCATCTTGCATGTCCATTCCCAAATATCGACTACCTACCACAAACAACTAGAGGTCGACTTCCCATTAGAATAGCGGGATCCTCTTCGTTTCCAGCTAAAGTTCAACTTTGAGTTGCATCGGAAAAACCAAGGGAAGGAGGAGGGTGACTCCTTCGATAGGATTAACCCACCTTCGAACGACGTGCCATACTGGACTAGCTGCAAAACAAAGAAGATCTCATCTTCTATACTCGAGTTCTGTAAGAGAAGAAGCTGGAGCTACTTACCGCTGGACTTCACTCCAACCAGCGCGGGGGAAGGGGTCTAGAGCATGATGACCATCAAGCTACACTTAGAGAAACAATATCATTATTAGTTAATGGTGCTTACTTCCAGTCCAGATTTCATCTTGTAGACATATGACCTATCCTTTATCCGTAGTATGGACTTATTTTTCTTCATGGGCATCTCCTTTGTTTTATTGGAGAAATACACATGCATGCATGAGAAGAGATATGTGAATTCAGAGTACCTGATTTGCTGGTTCTCATCCTCTTTGTGCAACTCTTGGCCGAGGTTGGGAGGTGCAGAGAAGACACATAGAAGAAGAAAGAATGGAGGAGTAGTTGGAGGGGGAAGAAGGGCATGATTGTAAAATTATAAATAAAAAGTGGCTAATATTACATATTTTTGATGGATTTCATCCACTTTTACTGCCACATTGAATAAGTTAACTAGAGGGTATTTAGTATAAGAGTATGCAAGTTTGCGAGGTTCATGTGATAAGTATGATGTCAACTGGGTCAAGAATGTAATTGAGAAAGTTTTTAGGGGTTGTGATATAAAAATATCATGAATAATCATCATTATATGGGCATTTAGCAATGAATATATATTCATTGTAAATAATAATAACAAAAGATAATTTTAGGATGAATAATATTTGTTATTATATATTTATTTTGAGAAGATATAGCAATGAATACTCAAATTATTATAAAACAACTCCTAAGAAATTATCAGGTATTGTTAATTGTACTCGGTATAGTCCAGTTACGGTTTTTTTACTTAAGTTACCATATAAAAAGATCCAACCCAACCCAACCCTGCCCAATCCTCCTCACAGTTTACTATTCACAGCGGTACCCAACCCAACTCAGCCCTGCCCAACCCTGCAACCAAACGAACTCTAAGATTTAAAGTTTATTTTTGGGTAGATGACGACCCTTCAGTATTAATTTCTAATTGTCACTTTATAAAAAAAACTACTTTGAATACTATATTTTTCTGTCCTGCTTAGACTTTATTGAACATTTTTATGTTCTGCTTATAATTTATTTCAAAGCTGCTTAAATATTTAATGTCCCATTTAGAACACTATTTCAAAGCTGCTTAAATATTTCAAAGCTGCTTAAATATAAGTACTCAGAATTACATGCTTATTCTTCTCTTGCACACACCAGGGAGCAGTCGAAAAACAAACTGCTCTTTTTCTAAACATATTATGCTACAGTTTTATCTGACTGTGCGTTGATTGCTCCTCCTTCCTGACAAAGAAATGTTCGATGTTGGTATGGATTCCCTTTCAAATTCTTGTCTTCTTTGCGTCCCAAGTTCGATCAAGACGGTGGAATGTCAATTCGAAGCTGATGACACTCCGTTTTCAGAGGGTGTCGGTCGCATCAGAATGAAATATATTATAACACAAGGAACCCATGAGCTCACGACGGAGAGGAAATGTTAATTAATTTAGTGGTTGATGGTGAGTTGGAGGTTTGAACGTATCTATCATTCTCTCCTACCACTACCAGCTAGCGTTGATCGAGCTGTATCCAACCAACCACTCGCCCTATTTCTCTTCTCTCATGGCATGTCGAGGTCCATCGCTTTGTGTTTATAACCATTACACGAGGATGATGCTGAATACACTTTTTTTCTTTCTTGATAAGTCTGTTGAATCTGTCGTTGGTCGGTTGATTGACAAATTCAGATTTTTTTTCCTTTAAAAATGATTATTTAATTATTTAAAATTAAATAAATAGATGTAAAGTTTATGTATTTTTACTATCGTAATGAAATAAAAAAGTAATTGAATTTAAACGAAATATTATCGAATTAGATTAAGTGTGCTTTTAAAAAAAGCAAAAAAGTTAAAAATGGTATCTGCAAGTCAAAATTGGTCAACTAGTGGGTTCAGTCGGAATTAGTCATTATTCAGCCGGCCAACCCGCTAACTAGACTAGTCAGACCTACTAGTCGGGCCAATCGGGCGACTTCTACAACATTGCCGAAGAGAAAGATGCAGATAGGGTTTACCAACTTGGAGTTGCGGCGAGAGTGGTGGTCAAGGTTGCGGGGGCTCCCCCCTTGGTTACCTAATGAAGCTCATATCATGGAATGTGTGGGGCCTTGGCCAATAGGAGAAGCGGTGCGATAAGCTCCATGTTGGCAACGTGGAAGATTGGTGTGGCTTGTCTACAAGAGACTAAAGTGACTTGTGGGACTCTGAGATGGAGATCAGGGGTGCACATGGATCGGATAAAATCTGTAACCCGATCCAATCCATTGTCATTAGATTGGATTGATTTGGATTGGATTTATAAGTATAATGGATCGTAACGGATTGAAACTTTACAAATCTATTCATTTATAGATTGGATCGGATTATTATCAAAATTCGATCCTATCCAATCCGTTAATCTTTTGATAGGTTATTGCAGTGGAATGAGATTTTTTAACCAACTTTATACCTATGTGTCTGCTTAAATAATTCACTTTCCCATTTTTCATCGCCTTTCACAAACACATCTATGTAGACTACCAATAAAGTGAGCTTACAATGTTGCTTTTTTTAATCCATCTCATCAATTGTTAAGTATGGAGCGATGTTGTTACTCATCGTGATTTTTTTATACTTGAAATTAATGACGAATATTATATCTGCTATTATATCATAGTAATGATGCATATAAAAACACCCATGTGTTGTAATTTTTCAAAATTTTTGCTAATCATTGCTAAATTCCTTAATTCGAAAGCTAGCGAAGACTAGTTGAAATTTTGAAAAAATAGCAATAGATAAGTTTCATTGTATGGACCATTACTAATGATATAGCAACAAATATATCATTAGTCGCTAATTTTAAGTATAAAAAATTATTTAACAGTGAGTAATACCAACATTATATATTTAACAACAAACGATATAGTGGCTGATTTTTTTTTAAAAAAAGTCATTTTAGATCGATTTTGTTGTAGTGACGCTCATGTTTGTATGTATGTGATAATGTATGTATGCACGTATGTGTCTCTACATACACTAATGGAATATGCACTTTACTCGGTGGTCGCTAACCGTTGTTATAAGTAGCTATCCGCCTATAATTATGTGTCGAAAAAGGTTACACTGCAAATTATTGTTGTGTCAATCACCATGTTACTATCGATATCGTATGAATGCTGATTATCGATGGTCTACTAATCGAACAAGCTCGAAAAGCAATTGTTGTATTAACCAATTAATAAACGCAATTCAAACAACAATTGAATCTCATAATATAAGATAAATAAATCAAAATTCAAGTGAGAGCCAAAATTTATTTTATTTTTAACTCTATAAAATATGTGTGTTGTATAAGTATGTAGAGTGTCGAACCACAGAAACAACAGGGAGTAGAGGATAAAAATGACTATTAATTACTTAATAATATTTTTGTGTTTTTATTTTGGATACTTTTTAGTCTTTTATTTTTGCAAAATTTTGTGGTTTTTAATATATAATAATTTTTTTATATTTTTAATTTCCATTTTTTAGAAATAAAATAGATAATAATATAAATAATGAATATACTCTGTATATAATATATAGAGAAGAGATGTTTTTGGATTTTTAAAATAATCTAATTAAACTCAAAATTTAAGAAATACATGTTTTGAGTTTTGAATATTTTTCATTATTTTTAGTGATTTTGAGAATATTTTTACAATTTTTATGGATTTTTAGAAGAAATACATCTTCTATACTCAAGTTCTGTAAGAGAAGAAGCTGGAGCTACTTACCGTAGGACTTCACTCCAACCAGCGTGGGGGAAGGGGTCTAGAGCATGACGGCCATCAAGCTACACTTAGAGAAACAATATCATTATTAGTTAATGATTAAATATAGAAATAAGGCAAAACAGTGAATACACAAAATTAATGGCTTTGTTTAGGGTGTAATAAATATCTGTAAGTGTCAAAATATCCCTAATCAATATATCACAAAGAAAATTCAGAAATAGAAAACAATATTTTGGATTTTTTCAGGATTTTTTGCTAATTTTTTAAAGATTTCTAGGGTTTTTCGATTTTTTATGAGTTTTGTCTTATATTTTTAAAAAATACATGGATAGAAGATGAAATATAAAAAAACCATATACAATTTTTTGAAATTTTTCAAAATTTTTTATATTTTTTTATAGACTTTTAAATAGTAAACAGGAGAAAATGTAATGTTTTGCATTTTCATAAATAGGAAAATAATTTAAATATCTTATGAAAAATATACGTGGTAAATAAAGGTTCCAAGCACTTAATACAGTTTTCCTAAAATTTTTTAGATGCAAAATGCTGCTTATAATAATTAAAATATAATAAATAAAATAAATAAATATGTAGAGATCTATATGTAATTTCTAAAAAGTTACAGAGTATTTAACTTTCATAAAATTCAGGGGTATGCATAAAATACTTGTAAATAAAAATACAAAATATCTACCTGATAGGGGTACAAATGTAAATAAAATAAATCAAAGGTCCAAGCATAAAATTTCACCCAAAATATTACACTATTCTACAAAGTTTTAGTACTATATCAAAATAACCAAATCCGGAGGAGGTTATATGCAAAATGATCGGGCGCCTCACGTGGAGAGCCACGTGAGGTGACTTGGCATTGGACTTAAGTGTAAATAAACTAAATGTGGGGTCCTTAGTGCAAATATTACAAAACTTTTTACGTTACAGATGAAGGTTTGAGTATTAAAGATAAATTACAAATATGCGGGGGTTTAAGTCATAAAATACCCAAATCCTGCGAGCGAGCAGATAGCCAGGGATGCCTCACTTATCCACGTGGACAACTTTGATGAGTTGACATTGGTTTGTTAATGGACGCCTCAGATTAGATCATGTAGAGGATATGACAGTGGTTGCATCTCAAGATCGGATGGTTGTCGAAAGACATGGCATCTTGTTCTTGATCTGACGCCTTCGAGGGGGTCTGGAAGAACAGGGAAGAAGCTCCATCTGGGCAAGCTTCGTCTGGCTATATCTCTATTGATGTTGAACCTCGAAGTGTTAGGGATGACTCAAAAGACTCCTAAAGGCCACGTGCAGCTGATGGATGCCTTAGAATGGTCCATGCCTCATCGATGAAGGCATGGAGGTTCATCGAAACTTGGGAGACCTGAAACTTTGCAGGTGCTACAGATCGCTTCAAATGGAGCCTTCCAACTCCTACACCTGCTCAAAACGTTCCTGGGGTCGAGAGGCTCTCTTTTGACCTACAAAAATGGGGCTAATCACACTGGACCATGGTGAAGATGGCGCCTCTGGCGATGGGTGGGAGATGGGAGATGAATCACATATCTTTGCAAGATCTAGTTGGTAAGATGTTTCAAATATACAGAGAATGCGATGAGGAACGAGATGGGGTGGATGTCGTGTCGATACACAATCATAAATAGTTGAAACATAGGTCGAAGCCCAGAGCTCCAGTGAATTAAAATTCTCGATTTCGTTGGAAATCAACTGAAATGAAATGCAAATCTATACTACTGCTAATCTACTAATTAAAAAGACTAGAAATAAAGGGCTCACTTGCAAGGGAATGGATGGGAGCAGAACCACCAGGAGATCAACTCTGGCGATGGTGAACCACAATTCCTCTGCCTACTTCATGCCTTGATTCAAGGGGGGTTTCCTCCTAACACTAGGGCTCCACTCCTGGTAGAAATCTAGGGGTTATGATGGGCAAAATCAAATTAAAAATCAAAATTGGATAGAGGAGATACTATACATGCTAACTGGGGCTTTAGTTTGACTTAGGGTTTGCACCTCATCCATGGAAGATCAAGTGGAAGCAATGATTCAACATGGATCCTGGAAGTTAGAGGCACGTTTTTAATGAAGGAATCGAGGTCAAAGTTTACAAGAAACAAGGGGAAAATGGAGAAAATGCAATGGACTGGTCCGAAGAGGGTTCTTGTATGAAGAAGGGAAGGTTGACCTGGGGACAACCTTTCTTTGCTTCCCATTGGCCCATGTCAGCCACTACGAGACGATCAATTCAAAATGGAAATAAATGGAAAATAAAATAACAAATGACTTTATTAAATAATTCTTAGAACAGAAAGTTGTTTCTTATTTTATGTACTATTTTAGGTGATTTTTATTTGTTTTTATCAGCTTATTTATTATGTATTAATGTGTACATATATATTTATTATTTTTAGGTAACTTTATTAAATAATTATTAAAACTTGAAATTTGTTTCTTATTTTATGTACGATTCTTAAATTTTATTTATTTCTATTTATGGGCTTATTTATTATTATTAATTATGTATTATTTTATGTAATGTTTTTAGAGTCAATTTTTTATACAAAACATCACAGGCTTTTGTCTTACCTTCACTTAAACATTTTTTGTTTTTTTTCGCTATTTTTGTAGTTTGTGATAGTTTCCTCTATTTTATCCTTAAATATAGCTTTAAAGTAAGCTCTTTGAATTTTAATTAAGATTCTCTTGCATCCCTTCACTGCACCTACAAAGCCTTCTTATGGCTTGGAACTCCTCTTTTAGACTTGACCAACATATTTTTTTGTTATCCTTTGGATACAAGATGCTACTGTCTCCCACATGTTGTTTGCTCTTCTGTTATATTTCGAAAATAAATCTTCTGAAACATTCTCTTTAATACTTACTTGCTTCAATTAAAGATTCCACAATTTAGTTCTAATGGTCTTGGGAACCATAATTTTCTTTTCCAACCGTCTTATTTGTACATCCACAACTAGAAATCGATGTTGAGATGTCAAACTCTGTCTTGGGATCACTGTGTATTTCAACTGATCTCTTCTTCTTATTGAAAAGTAATCTATTTATATTTTAGTTGGGCCACTCTTATAAGTAATTAAATGTTCCTCCCACTTCTTTAAGATAGTGTTTGATACGAAAGTCATCAACCGATAAAAAATCTAGAATAACTTTTCTCTCTTCATTTTTAATCCTTAAGCCATGCCTCCATGAGCACCATCATACCTCGAAGCATCCTTTCCCACATGTCAATTGAATTCTCCACCTATGCAAATCATCTCCCTATGTCGGATTCCTTGCATAATCTTATCCATATCCTCTCAAAAACTTGTTTAATTCTTTCTTATAAACCAATTTGTGGTGCATAAACTGAGATGATATTTAGGATTTCTTCTCCAAGCACCAATTCAGCAAAATGATCCAATCCCCAAATCGTCACACCTCAACCACACTATCCTTTAAATTCTTATGAACAACCACTCCAACACAGTTTCTACCCTTCTCTTTACCTAAATATCACAATTTAAAGCATGTCCTCTCAATCTCCATTTCTTTCTCTCCAACCCATTTGTCTACTGATGACATAATATTCGAATTGTCTTTGTTCCATTGTATATACTAACTCCATCGATTTACTGTAACTTCTTTTGTAACTTTTTTTGGACTAGCTTCTTTATTCGCATACGTCCATTATGTGAGAACCCTTGCAAATTTGGGATTGCATTCAGGTGGCGATGCAATGGCTAGCTTATTTACTCGCATTCATTCCTCATCAAGGTTTTAAAATCGAACCGAACATCAAATTGGCATGTACTGATTTTTGGTTTTTATGTACAGACCAACTGGAATGAGCGGTCGAACTGGTGATGACGTCAATAGTTCATAAGAACGAGAAAGAACCGAAATCTTATATTGCTGATTTGGTTCGCATGGTCCAACGAGGTCAAACCGAGTTAGACTTATATATACAAATAAATATGAATAATCATGCATAACATATTTAAATTGTTTTTATACTTGTTCCTTTCAAGTTTTCCCAATAACATTTACACCTCAATTTTTGTTACATGTATAGTCCTATATTTTTACAAATTTCATAGTAGTGGCCTTTTAATAGTATACTTCTGCATCCATATTATATCAACATCCAGACAATATTGTGATTTTTCATAATATAGATATACAAATATAATTGCTAAAACATTTGGGGCATAAAATGCTATTAAAAAACTCAAAAGCGCATAGTAAATATATTTGATCTAATTCATGTAGATACATATATGTCATGCCTAAATTAACAATTTCAAAATTATTTAAATCCTAATTGATGACAAGTGTTATTAATTTATTACTTCTTAAAGTGCGACTGATAATTTCTTCTTTATGTTGGGTCATCGTTTATAGTTGTTGGAAAACCTCATGCACAATGAGGAAGAGAGAGTCAATGCTCATAAGGTAAGAATGGAGATGTAATATTGGGTTATTAATACACCCCGAAGAAGAAGAGGTAAAGGAGTATCATGATATGGGTTAGAATGAAACTAGACAATGAATTGTTATTAAAATTTTGCATCTTATTAAATAATTAAAAATTATTTTTTGTAAAAAAAGAATGGTTGAACCAATGGCTTAGTTTAATTGGTTCAACCGAGTTAGATGGTGAAATCGGTTTTTACTGGTTTTTATTTTCTAAGTAAAAATTGAGTGGTTGGACTATTTTTCTTCCGGTTCTTGGTTTAACCGATTCAACTAGCTAGTTCTATTCAATTTTAAAATAGTGTTCCTCATGCGAGAACCCTTGCAAATTTTGAACTACATCTGAAAACAATACAACGATCCTTGCCAACTTCTCATTGCGTTCAGGCAATGAAACGCATCGCTAATAGAGAATGCCCCAAATAAATTCAAATATTTGCTTAAATCCATGTTGAAATAATAGGAAGAAAACTTTAACAGATGGAAATTATAGGAAGATATATTGTATATTCTTTATAATGAATATATATAATATATAAAAGTTGTAGAAAGAATAAATATATATTGTGGATATTATATATTGTGTGCAGTTGCATTTAAAATTGAAATTACCAAGAACAAAAAGATATTGTATAAAAAGTTAATCAAGAGTTTAATCATTGATATAGAGACACGAAAGGTAAACAACACTTGCATCAATGAGAGCGAGAAGAACAACATCAAAATAAGTAGATGTGCAAACAAAAAGCAATCAAATATACTCCAAAAATTGAACTTGTAATGGTCGAGCATGAGGGAGCTATGCCTATGCAGTAGTGCTGCAAAGAGGAGGAAACCATGGATTGGGTGTCCTCTTCCATCAATGATTTGAGACAGGAGTGGTCGTATAAAAACATACCACTGGAGTAGGATTTGAGGATAAAAATGACTGTGGAGATGTGAAGTCTATGGGTAAAGCCTTAAGTGAAACACAAAAGCGTGAAGATCGCAACCAATGCGATCAAGAGAGACTAGTCATACTAGTCTCTCGGAGCAGTGGAATTTTTAAAAAAATTAAAGAGATGAAACCACATGATTCGCAAATACTTTTTGAACCGTTTCATTGTAACTACAAAGAAGATATAAGAATACCTCTTGAAGCGTGGTTGTGATCGGTGTCTCTAGAGGAAGAGACCTCCTGTCTCAAGTTTGACTAACAGAGGAGACATTTGCGAACGCGTTGATGCGGCGTGTTCTTCTTGCAATCCAAGATGATAATTCGAGCAGTGAAACTCATGATTTCGTCTCACGAAATCCGAAGTCTTCTTCATGAACAAGGAGCACCGAAGACGATGGAGATCCACGAGCGGTCGAAGCAGCGGCACGATGTCATAGTGACGACGACAATTCTATCTAAGTCAAGAAGGTAGGAAATCACTCTTGAGAGGTGGGGGGGAGGGCGTGTGATGAGAATGAGAGAGAGTTATCTTGCAATTGTGTTATTAGAAGAAGAGTTAGGGTTTCCCTCTTCTTTTATAATATTTTGGAAGTCTGGATCATAATCCATGTGCAACATAAAATCAATGGTTGAGATTGCTTTGTATTTCTTTTCAATGACCACGATTTTGTTGCATAAAAATACAATAATAATTAATTTAAATTAAATTAAATATATCGAATTATCATCAATATAATTTAAGTTAATTAAATCAATATACATAAAAAGGATTAGAAATGAGGCTAGTCACCTTCCTAAATTGGATGGGACGACTATGCTTTGATTTAGTCAAAGGGTGGCCGTCCACCCTCCATTTATGGAAGGTGTTAGCCTTCTAATTATCTAAATAATATAAATCATATCCATATTATTCATAATAATTAAATCATATTTAATTTAAATTTCCCAATGCTCAGATAGACTATTCAACAATGGGATTACTCTTGAAATCTTTCAAGAATATACACTTTCTCCGCAGATACTGGAGATAAGGACAATGTGATTGCACATTTCATGTATACTGGCTTGGATATTAAGATCATATCTCAAATCTAGATCTCGGGGACCTCTCAAAAATGCTTGATTAAATCAAAGTCGTAAATATAGTCTTCTCATTGAATCTTAATCGTATTCAGATCAATGTCCATTATTTGGATAAGATTAGATTTCTTCTCTACTAAGAGGAGTCAATAAAATACAAACATGTTTCATCACTCACTCGGAATGGAAGCATCATGGTTATACAATCATTTATGATCACATCGTCCTCGAGTATTCGTAATACTCGTACATCCTACATAGTGGAAGACCTAAGATAAACTCATAGTTTTAGATCACTTGTAGACTATCAACTTCAGGGTTTTATTATTAAGTTTATCAATCAGTCATAAGGAGTTGGTATCGATCATATACTTTCCAAAAGCATATATCATACCTACAAATTCTTGTCATGCTTCCAAAACAAGTCGACCATGCATGGAATTTGATCGGTCCCAATACCTCATGTGTGAGCTCATGTCTTCCGGTTCTATAGTGAACATGTCTGATCCCTTTGAGAGATTGTATTACTCATATGACCTCATATGCATACCAGCTTACGCGGTGTATAGACCTTGATTAGGTCATCAACCTATCGGTCTGTCAAGTGAACATACTTAGATATATAACAATATATCTGTCTCCCTGTAGAGGATTCATGCCTATATCATGATAGTATATGACATAGGTCTTGGTTATCTTTATCTCATTAAGTCAACTCTTTGACCTAACTTATCTGTCACTTCCGAATCTCTATTCCTATGCAGAGGACCTGCATCAAGAGGTCGGTCAGATATCAACATTTAGAGAAGGATTGTCATATCCTTCTCATGCTGGAGATCATCTCTTAATAATCATTTGTCGGTGCTTGATGAGTCCTCAAACTAACTCTTTAGATATCATCTAAGCACCAACCTCTATGATTCAACCATTGAATCAATAGATGTATGATATTAAGATGGCCATGGTACATAACCCTAATTGTGCAGAGGGATCTTATAAGTGCATTCATTCATTTAGTCTTAAACAGGAGTGAAATAAATTAAGGGATTTTTACCCCATATACCTTAGAAAATTGTTAAAATTTCTCTACGACCTTTTGCACAACGTAATTACCCCATTGATCCCGTAAATTACCCAAAGAATGCCCACGAGCTTCAAACAGATTAACCACATGGTTTATGGGGTAAGAGTTAGCAATTTTATAGGGTAAGAGAGGAATTATATTTTTTTTCAAAGGTCGAGAATAAAATTTACAAAGTTTATAGGGTTTATGGGATAAAAACCCCATAAACTAATAACTTTTAATGATATATCAAAGACTACAGTAATATTTATTGTAGGAATGGTTCGCCTCAGGCGCACATAGCTAATTATCTCCACTAACCCTCGGAACCATTCAGGTACGATCTTTAAATCCATGCTCATTACATGCTTGGCAAAAATCTTTTGTGTCAAAGGTTTGGTAAGGGGATCAACAATGTTATCGTCAGAGACGACCTTGGTGATGATGATGTCACCATGCTTTTGAATCTTCCGAATGATATGGTATTTTCTTTCCATGTACTTTCTCTTTTGATGCCATCTAGGTTCTTTCACTTGAGTTATGGCTCCTGTGTTATCGCAGAGAAGCGGGACGAGAGTATCAGAGAAAACTATGCTAAGTTACAGGATGAAGATGCGCAACCATCGCCTCCTTTGCAGCATCCGATGCGATAATGTATTAGGGTTTTGTTGTTGAATCGATTATAGTGTCATACTTCTTGCTTCTCCAGCTCACAACACCACTGTTCAACAGGAACACAAACCCCGATGTTGACTTGTGGTCATCAATATCAGACTGGAAATTTGAATATTTGTATTCTAAGACTTGACGATCACCATCTCCATATACCAAGATGTAATCTTGTGTCCATCTTAGATACTTAAGATGTTCTTCATTGCATTCCAATGTTCTTCTCCATAGTAGGATTGGTAACGGCTTACCATTCCCACTACATGACAGATATCCGGCCTTATGCACATCATGATGTACATTAGGCTTTTCACAGCTGATGCGTAGGCGCATTCAACCATGGCTTTCTTATCCTCAACACTTTGATGAGCCGTCCCTTTAGATAGAAGGATACCATGTCTTAAGGAAAGGAAGCCTTTCTTGGAATTCTCCATATGGAAACGTTCCAAGATTTTCTTAATGTACCCATGTTGTGACAATCTTAAAATCATCTTTTCTCTATTTCTGAACAACTTCAAACCCAAGATATAAGACCCTTCTCCAAGATCTTTCATCTCCAAGGTATGAGACAACCGAATCTTAACACTGGTCATCATCCTTATATCATTTCAAATGATAAGGATGGCACATACGTAAAGCACGATGAACGCAATGGCACTCCAATTAAGCTTCTTGTACACACAAGGTTCATTAGGATTCTAAATAAAAACATAACTCTTTATAGTTTCGTCAAATCTGATGTTCCAGCTACGAGAAGCTTGCTTGAGCCCATAGATGGATTTCTTCATATTGCATACTTTGACTTCCTCAATTATGAAGCCCTGGGCTGCTCCATTAGATATCCTCCTAAGGTATCCATTTAGGAGAGTCGTCTTGATGCCCATCTGTTAGTTGTCGTAGTCAAGATATGCAGCTATAGTTAGCAATGTCCTGATGGATTTAAGCATAGCCACAGGACAGAATGTTTCATCATAGTTGATGCCTTCTCTCTGTGTGTAGCCCTTAGCTACGAGCCGTGCCTTGAAGGTCTCTACCTTCCCATAAAGTTAGTATCCAATACCATCCTTTACATTAGTATCCAATACCATCCTTTACATACCCAATGAAGTAGCGCTCTCGAGTGCAAGATTCTAGCTTACTTGCATCCACGTTCTTCGCATGGACTAAGCAGCCTCAAATCCTCAAGTGCCTAACATTAGGTTTGGTACCATACCAAAGCTCATGAGGAGTTTTGGGTACAGACTTGCTAGGAATCTTGTTCAGAATATATATATTACAGTCTCTAATGCATATCTCTAGAAACTAAGAGGCAAATGTGCTTTACTCATCATTGAACGGACCATGTCCATGATATCCATGTTATGTCTTTCAGCAACACCATTAAGTTGGGGAGTTCCAAGATGAGTAAGAATGGAGTCAATACCTTTCACTTTGAGGTATACCTTGAATTTATCTGAGAGGTACTCGCCACCTTGATTCCATTGAATCCGTTTAATCTTCCCATCAGTTTGGTTCTCAACAAAATCCATGAACCCTTTGAACTTTTCAAAGGTTTCATATTTATGACATATAGGACGACAAACCCGTATCGCGAATGGTCGTCGATAAATGTCAAATAATATCGATATCCATTTTGAGTCGCGGTATTGAAGGAATCACACACATCGGTATGTATTAGGTCAAGAATACCCTGCATCGTGTAACCTTGTTACGGAATGGCATCCTGGTCCTTTTATCTCAGATACAATGTCCACAGGTTGGCAAAGTTTGGACCTGTAGAAAATCTAAGGGTTCATTCTTTATCAATTTATTGATCCTATCAACAGATAAATGACCAATCCTTTGATGTCAACTCATGTTTTAATGATTTCCATCCTCTATGGTTCTTTTAGGGTTTTTATTAGTGGTAGTAACATTCATGATAGATTCATCAATGCATAAGTCATAGAGTCCATCAAAAGTTAGAATACCATCTGCAATATATTTATCATAATGAGTTATGATAAGTTTATTACATAATAAGAATGAATATCCATTTCTAACTAGCTTAGGTACATATATAAGGTTCCTTCTAACATCTGGAATATAAAGACACTCTTTAAGTACAAGGACTCTTTTACTAGATGCTGATGGTATGTAGGTCCCGATGACGATTGCTGCAATAGTTGCATTAGATCCCATCTGGATGACTATCTCCCATTCATCAATATTCCTAGTTTCCTGAAATAGATGCAACAAATTGCATACATGAATAGACGCATTAGAATTGATGATCCAACTATCTTATCATCCTACGAGAAAATTGATTTCAATGATGAAAGTAGATTTAATACTGGTTGGAGCTTTACCCTTCTCTGTAGTTTTCAGGTAATCTGGTCAGTTAGGCTTCCAGTGCCCCAGCTTTTTGCAGTGATGACATACATCGGTTTTCTTTGATTATACCAGTGTGGAAGCATTAGAAGATGAGCAAACAGCTTGACTCGTCTTCTTTTTCTTCTGGATCAGACCCTTCCGAGACCCATGCTTCCGATTGCACTTTCCCTTGACCTTTGCAACCATTGCACTGCCACTGATTAAGTCTTTTGTAGACTTTAATGAAGTCATTAACTCAACACTAGTCAAGTTTAATTTTTTTATGTGGTACAATATCAAATAGTTATTGAAAGACTTGGGGAGAGACAACATAATGAAGTTCGGCTGCATATCTGTGTCCATCTCAGTCCCGAGAGTTTACAGTTCACAGAGATAACTAAACATTTTGATTACATGCTCTTTAACAGAAGTCCCTTCCTGCATTTTGCAGTGAATAAGCTCTTTCATAACATTATAACGTTGAGTGCGGTTGACATCACCGAACATCTCTTTCAGATTCAACATTATATCATAGCAAGAATCCATTTCCACTTGCTACTTCTGAAGCACATTGGATAATGATCCCAGAATATAACACCTAGTCAATGTATGACCTTCATCATATTTGTCATTGAACTTTATTTCTTCAAGTGTTTGAGGGTTTGCATGCTTGTTCTTTGAGAGCACATAAGAAATGTGATCTACTGAAAGAATAAGAGCCAAATTACTGATCCAATCCGAGTAATTTGATCTGATCAACTGGTTGATATCCATAATCCTACTGAGTGGGTTCATGGAATTGATTATCTGAAATTAAGAATGCATTATATTATAAGATATGAATAATTACAAATTTAATATCTTTGATTAAGGATTTTTAATCAAATTAGTCTTGTCTTTTCAACTTTAAAAGTTCATTCCCTTATTAAACTTTCAAAGCAAGAGATATACTTACCGTTATATCTCTAAAAAGATCTGGAATCTCCTTTTTACCTTTGTCATATCCCAATAATATGAGAAACTACAACTCAGATAAAAGGAAGAGGGAACTCATTCCGCCTTGGAAGTCCAACTTGCATTTCCCAATTCGATTGTTAACACCCAGGACCACCACCTCTAAGGCCATGTTGACTCTTTGGTAATTGAATCAATCGTCAACAGGAAGCACAATCTAATATTGCCCCAATAATATGAGGAACCGATATTGGTGTCACTACACATATGGCCTTATTCTTTCGAGAAGCAAAGAGCTCGATCCATTTGCTCTTATATGTAGGAGTTGTCACTTCAAACATGTGTCTCTTGCATACAATCCATGGTGACAGAACCCTTCACCTTGACGGGAGACCATGGATGTCATTTACATGACCCTCCATGTCACATTCAAATTTTAATTAATTTTTATGAATCACACTCACATAATTAATTCTTCCAAAGAATTACAACTATATTCATAATAAAGTTCATAATAAAGTGTTTATTTTTATTAAAACTAATTAATTTAATCATAAATTAACTATGAATCTAATTAAATCAACAAACATTTAGGGTTTGCTTGATATTACTGTATAGTATACACCCTCACAAGTACGTATCATTTTATATTTTAATAATTAGAGTACAACTTGACTTACTCATATTCTTTCCTCAAAAAGAGATCCGTCGAGTACAATCGAGTTATGTTAGGAGGGAGTATTTCCTTGACATGCAAGGTGCTAATTAAGATACCAAGCAGCATACCCGGACTAGATACTTCCACCATTTTGAGTGAGAACAACAAAAAATACCAATGTATTTGCGGTTTTATCGATTAACTTTGATGAACCGCATTATACTATATAGTAATCACTCAGAAGTATTAGGCATTTTAAAACATTTTTGACATCCTAAATTTCTAAGTATATCAATCAAACGTGTTCTTAGTTTTGCATGTAAAAGTTGTCCTACAACTATTATAGGATAAACTAGGGTTTTGTCATGAACATACATTCAATGGACATTGATGTTTAATCATTTATTTTCATAAAACATTAAGCATCAATTTTAATCAAGGTAAATTCATAATTTACATGATTTTCATCTAATGATAAACACATTAAGTAAGAATACTTAATGATCCAATCATCATTCAACCCATCTCCATTAAATATGGAGTATCTAGGGCAAACAAAGTCGGAATCACATGAAATAAATTTGGGAGGTTTTTGGTTTGATTCTCTAATTAATTCAAGTATTTATTTCATATTTTATGACGAAAAAACAACAAGCAAAATTAATTTGTTACATATTAGTGAATACATGCAAAAACAATTTCGTTGCGGGAACTCTTCAAATTTTAATTCATGAAATTTTGGTGCCAACAATTAGCTACTAAATTTTAATTCATGCACTATTTTGGGACACATTTAGAAATTTTAAACACATTTTAACAACAAAAAACACACTAATAAGGGGGTTTTTATCTTAGCAAAAAAATCAATTTGAAACTTACATCTCATGCAAAACAATTAGTCCTCGCGCATATGATATACAAAACATTGTTCACTTAGAGTTTTGAATCACATCCAAGACCTTGACCAAGGCTCTGATACCATTTAAAGTCTATAGGTAAAGTCGTAAGCACATCACGAAAGCGTGAAGATCGTATCCAATACGATCAAGAGCAACTAGTCATACTAGTTGCTCGGAGCAACGGCATTTTTTTTAAAGAGATGAAGACACATGATTTGGTAATACTTATAGAATACTTTCATCATAACCATAAAGAAGATATAGGAATACCTCTTGAAGCGTGGTTGTGCTCGTTGTCTCTAAAGGAAGAGACCTCCTCTCTCAAGTCTAACCCGATAGAGGAGGCACTTGCGAGCGCGTTGATGAGACGCGTGCTTCTTGCAATCCAAGATGATAATCCAAGTAGTGGAACTCATAACTTCTTCTCATGAAATGTGAAGTCTTCTTCACGAGTAAGGAGCACCGAAGAAGATGAAGATCCACGAGGAGTCGAAGTGACGAGCAAGGAGTCACTAAAATACATTTAGACTAAGATTAGATTTCTTCTCTACCGAAAGGAGTCACTAAAATACAAACATGTTTCATCAGTCCCTCGGAATGGGAGCTGATTAATCGATGGTGATAGAACAAGGTGGTCGAGCAGTCTCGCAAGGCAAACCACGGTCGATGAAGTAACCGCTTGCTAAGACCAATGATCAAAACCACAATCAACCCACACAACAATATTCAATCAATCAATGCAAGAGCGTGAATCAAAATTTATTATACCCTACAAACAAGTGTGTATAGTGGACAAGTAGGTAGGGATTGAACATAGAGAGATAAGTCAATGTAGTAGGTATATTATCTATAAATAAATAATGAATAAATATTATAGGTATATTTGTACAATATTCACTTGCTTCATTAATGATGTGTTTGTGGGATTTTAATTGAATAAAATAATTCTTTTTCATTATATATATATTATTTTTTAATTTTCTTTTTTCCTAATTTCTTTTTTAATAATATAGAAAAATAATATATGTAAGAGGCTATATATATAGGGATATAAGGTATACATATGTAATATGTATAATAAAGATAGTATATAATACAATGCATATAATAAATGCACCAAAAATCAGAAAAATACCTAAAGAACAATCCTTTTAATTTTTTAAGGGAATTTAAAATATTTATAAAGTATTTATAATAATTAATAATAATATTAATTATATATACCTATATAATATAATGGGAAAAAGGAGCCTACCTCGACGGGTGCAGGTAACTCCCTACACCCGGCCTAATTTTTCAATATTTTTTTGATTTTTTTGAAATGAAACCTCGAGGATTTAGATCACTATGTATCACCATGTTGTCATTCCAAATTCAAATTGATTCGAGACTTCTATCATCTCTATCAAGACTACCAAATTTTAACGGTCTCAGAATTGCTGAAATCGACCATGTTTAGATGAACGTGTTAGGAATGTTTGTTTTGCATGAAACTTGAAACACATATTCCCCTTAACATATTAAGTAAATCCCCCCCAACTTTTAATCCAAAAAAATAAAAAAATAATCAAAAAATGGGGGTGGGTGCATGGAGTTTCCTACACCCCAGGGTGCAGGCTCCCTACCCCCTAATATAATATAAGGTATTATAATTATAAATATATATATGTAACTAAAATTTATAAAATCAAATATTTTTATGATTTTTATATTTTTCTTCTATTTTTGTGATTTTTCAGTGATTTTTGCTAATTTTTAGGTATTTTTAAAGTCCAAAATATACAAAATCAGAGACTTTGGAAATGAGTCTAATTGTTTTGATATTTAAAAACACTAAATAGGGTCAAAATTTCTCAAAACTAATTTTAATATATAATAGTAAGTACAAATAAAAATATAAAGTAGAAAACTATTTTTTTAGAATAGTTTCTAATTTTTTTAGGGTTAGAGAGGGCTTTTATTTTTAGGGGTTTTTGAGATTTTTATGTTTTTTCTCTGTATAAATATTATACAGTAATATATGATATATAATTCGTTTGGAATTTTTTAAAGTGCTTTTTTATTTTTTTGTATTTTTATCTTTAAACAAAGACTAAATAATACATGAATGATTTTTAATAAATGGAAAAAGAGATACAAACGATAAAATAAAATATCCTCATGATTAAGCACAAAATGATTCACATTCCCCTATTTTTTCCATAATTTCCATGTAAAGGAGCTATTTAATCCAAAATAAAATGCGCAAAAATAAATATACAAAATTGGCAAGGGTAGTTAGGTAATATAATTAAAATCTAGGGGGTACAATGCAAAATATCCCAAAGTTTAAACTATTTATATAATTTTAAATACTAAAACTAAATAACCAAACTTAGAGGGGATTGGTTGAAAAATAACTGGCTCACGTGATGTGCTACGTGAGTCGACGTGGCATAGGACTTATACGCAAATATTAAATAAATCCAGGGAACTAGTTGTAATTTTTACAAAAAAACTTTATAATGGATAGAATATTTACAGGACTAGATATTAATATTACAAAAGCACATGGATTACTAATAAAATAACCCCTGAAAAGGCGTACGATCGGAGGGCTGACGACGATCCACACGTAGTTCTGGACGATTGATCGAGACATCGGTTCAACAAATAAATGGCTGGTCTAGATTAGATCTAGGCCACCTTCTTATCCAACGACTCTCAGGGGTTCTACAAGACATGCCAAGAATAGCTCGTCGGTGAACTTCGTTCTTTGATTTCTCCTTCGTCTAGCTTCCTCCTACAAGTATGATCCACTCCTCTGCTTCTTGGGAGCATACCACGCCCGACAGATGTCCTCTCAAGGCCAAGGTCTTGTTGAAGGATCCCTGGAGGTCAGCTGACCTGAAGCCCTTGTTCAAAGCTTCGATTGGGGGTTTATTTGGTCTTTGCTACCACAAACCTGCACAAAATTGTTAAGGGAGGCGAGGGATAACTCTTCCACCCTCTTTAGAAGTTACAAAAGCACGGGGACGACGTGATGATAGGACTGCGGTGAAGGCGCAGAGGTGGAGTCCGGCAATCTGATTACATGCAGGAATCATGTGGAAAATAAAGGTCTTTCGAGGAGAAGGCGAATGGAAGTCGAATGGAGGTGGATTTGGTGCGTAATAAGTCAGAGTATGATGGATTTGGTACCAGAGCAGCAAGCTCTGATGATTTTGATTTTTAAAATTATGCTACAAGCATAATTAAAAAATGAAATTAAAGCCTAGTCTATGCTAAGGGACTTAAATATGAGAAATGAAAGGTTACCTAACAGCTCTACGAGCTTCGAAAGCTTGGAGCAGAAGAGATCGCTGTAGACGTCAAACGATGGACCTGGATCTTGCTCTCCTCCACCTTGTCCATGTTGCAAATGGCTGGAGCGAACCCTGCTATCACTAGGAGTTCAACGGTGGAATCAAATAGGGGTTACGATGGGAGAAGAGATATCAAAAATCAAAATGAAGTTGGAGGAGATTATTTATAGACATGGAGACCAAAAAGATGGAGAAGTGGCATGTTGTTCGTAGGAGGTTGGTGAAGATTCTCGCGTGGGTGAGGGAGAGGGTTGCCATGGCCACAGTTTGGTGGAAGTCTCGATGGATATGGAGGAAGGGTGGAGGCATGAAAAGTCGGTGAAGATGGGGGTGTCAGAGGCTCTGACACGACGGATGGAGGAGGCATGACAATTGACCAAGGTCAACGGTCCTTGCCCTTTAGTTGGTCCACGTGGACCAACTAGAAAAACATAATTTGGAAATTAACTAAAAATTGATAAAAAAAATAGTAAATGAATTGATTAAATTTGGGGAATAAAATAAAAATATTTCTAATTTATGTAGTATTTTATACATATTTTTATTTATTTTTATGAGGCTTTTTATTATGAGTTAATATTTACATGTAAAATATAGATATAAATACCTGTATTTTGGTATTTTATTTTTGTTATGTATTTTAAATGTTCTTATTTTATAATGTATTGTATATATATTTATGATTTATTTTTATACATATTTATATATTTTTCTTTTATTTTTGAGTTAATACGTATACTTATGCATATATAAATTATGTCTATATACTGGTATATATTGAAATGTATTATTTATTTTGATTTTATTTTGATGTTCTATTTTAGTTGTGTACACATGTTTCAAATACTATTTACAATTTTATAAAAATAAGAGAATTTGAAAAAAATATAAAGCATAAATATATTGAATAAAATATATAGGTATATTGCACAATATGGGCCTGAAACCTAACTTTTACATCTTAACTCTAACTTAGATGAAACTGCCTTCATTAAATACTTATTAAAAGTTATATACAATAAAAGGTGATTTTGGTCTATTTTGATATAGTATGGAGACGATACATGATTGTGAAGTTTTTATTTTGACTTTTTATTTTGTGTGTCTGTTGACACGTTCCTAGCGAGGGCATAAAAGTACATCCACTATAAGAATGGTGAAGATAGATTGTCGCTAAGACGACCGCTCACCAAGAGCGAATCAGACAACAATTAACCCATAAATAAAATATAGCAATGAATATAAAAAATATGGATTTAAAATTTATTATAACTCTACAACAAATGTGTATAGTGTAAGCATGTGTAGAGGTCGAACTCAAGGAGTAAAAGGTAGATTGGGCAATAATGCTCAAAACTTATCCTTTTCTCTTGTCCATTTATTATCTTTTTATGTGGACTTTTACATTTATATTTTTTATGGATTTTAATTTTTATATTTTTTAATTGTTTTAATTCTACAATTTTATTTTCTTTTATATTTCCTGATTTTAATTTCTCTTTCTTTTTAAAATATATAATATAAGCTTATATAAGGATATATATACAATATGGAGTAATATAATTATAAAAACTAAAAAAATAATTAAAATACATGAAATATTTTTTTTGTATTTTATATAATTTTCTAATATTTTTATGATTTTCTCAGTTGTTTTGCTAATTTTTATATATTTTAAAGTCAAAATATACCAAATTAGGTAATAAATAAATAGACAGAATTGATTTGAAGATTAAAAATAGAAAGTAAAGTTCAAAATCCTATAAATCAATTTTAATAGATAGATATTAATAGAAAGAAATTTTAGAAATAAAAATAATTATTTTTAGGATTTTTGGAATTTTATATCTTTTTTATTAGATTTTGGAGATTTTTAATTTTTTTAACCTTTTATTTTTTTTAATTTTTGGTCCGGAGTTATGAAATATAATAATAAGGAAAATATATATTATTTGGGAATTTTTCAAAATGTTTTAATATTTTTTGGTATTTTTTAAGTTAGATAGAGACAAAGACGTGCTCATTTGATTTTATAAATAGTTAAAATGCTTAAAATGCTAAAATAAAAATATGACGTTAAAGTACACGTTGGCATGCATCTTCCTATTATTGCATAATTTTTGGAGCATGGGTGCTACTTTTAATAAATGAATTCAAGCACAAAAAATATATGAATTGTGTAGGGCATTTTGCAAATAAAATCAAAGTCAGGGGCATAAGTATAATTTTTCCAGAAATATGCAACTTATATTTAAATTTATTGTACTAAATATAAATATGAATACCCATAATGGTATACCTGCAATTTGCCCAACTCACATGGGACGACATGTGAGCTAAGCTGGAATGAACCAAAATGCAATATGAAATAAATATAAGGGTCCCTTTGCAAAATTTTCAATTTATTTACGCTATACAATTTAATTACATGACTAATAAATAAATAAAAAATTATGGGGGGGATATGCAATTTACCCCCAAAGTGCGTGCGATCCAACGACACAGATCGTCTCACATGCCACGCGCCGCACGCTGGTCGGCTGATGACGGTTCATGTCTAGACGCCTGAGATTGGATCTTGGAAGAAGATCTGACGGTTGAGGCTCTGAAGATCAGACGCCTCCTGTACAATCTGGAGCAGGGGCTCCATCAAATGGTTGCCGCTGCTCTGGAAGAATGGGGAAGAACGACATATTCCCTGACCTTCGATCGATGATATCTCCTCCTTCCGGTGGTCTTCTTCGACGATCTTTGCCTCTACACCTCCGGGAAGGTCTTCTGCAGCTAGTGATGTGCTCGAGAAGGTCCATGACCCAGTGATGGGGTCCTGGTCTGTTGGAGAAGATAGAGAACTTGGAGACCTTCGAGCGGCTGGCTTCGACCCAGGAGGGGTCCATTCAACCCGGAACCTGCATGAAGAGATTCTATGGCTCGAGGCGAAGGTGCTCGTCCCAATTTGAAGATGGAGCGCATAAAGATGGAGGGCGACAGAGAAGGTCCAGCGAAAGGCGACGGAGGACCCTCGATTCCTTGACCAACATGTTGTTAGGGGGGGTCTTGATGGGCATATCAGATGGAGAAATGAAAGGGGAAGATAACGGGATGACAATGGATGGTCGTAACAGTGGGCATAAGCGTAGAACGACTGCCGGAGCTCAAGAGCTCCAACAAACTAACTAATCTAACATATACTAATAATGTAATTAAAATGCAAAATTAAATGCATAAAATGAAAGACAAGAACTAAATCTACCTAGGGAAAGTAAAGGCGCAACTCTTATACATGGACAAAGGACTAGGTAGCAGGGATGTCGGAGGTCCGTGATGAATCTCGTATTCATCACTCTAAATCTCATTTATTAAGCTCAAAACCCTAAAAATCAACAACATTCTTGCATCTATTCTGCATAATTAGCATTAGTGCAAGATTTCATAAGAATTGCATTTTAGCACAAAAATCTGCACAAAATAAGAAGCCAAAAATCCATGCCAAAAATGACCTGTAAATAGCCTAACTTCCCAGATTTTTAACTCAATCATGCTAACTCCAAATGACTCAAAACCACTTCCACTGTGTACATATCACTAACAAGAATAAAGGAAAAATACAAAAAAATAACTAACCCAAATAAGTGGATCAAAAACCCAAACCCTAATTTCAGGATTTTCGGACTAAAAGCCCTATATCTTCCTCATCCAGTGTCCTTTTTAATCCTACTCACTTTTGAAGTAATGTACATTCAATTACCTTCAAAACGAGACCAAGTTCAAGTGAATCGGAGCTCATATGTGAAAGTTGGATTTTGGGCCTCTTTTGTATATTATATATTTTAGCTATTTTTGACCTAATATTTTATGTACATATTTTATCTATTAATAAAAATCCAAAAAAATTAGATTAAGATGTCTTTATTTATCTTTGATTTTACCGTAATTTTTTCCGGATTTTTATCTGTTTTAAAAATAACAAAAAATTACAAAACTCCAAAATTAAGGTATTCTATGTACATGGGTTACCCCAAAAATTCACTTTGTGCATTTGATCGATTTTGATTTTGAGGTCTTCATAAAAGTTGTAGATCTCATCAAGACGAGCAATTTTTGTGAAGAAAGTTTTTCGATCCGAGGTCATTTACTATTTATTTTCAATTTTACAAGATATTTATCTTTCGAATTTTCTGGTGCTGACACGTGGCAGCACCTGGTGCCGCCACGTGTCAGCCATTTTTTGGCTATTTATACATTTGTTTTTGTTAAAAAATAATAAAAAAATTTAAAAAATAAAAAATAAAAAAGGGGCCACGCACGTGCGTCGCACGTGCCACCCCAGGCACGTGCGGAGCACGTGCCACCACTCCAGCCTCTCCCTCTTGCGCCCACGTGGTGTGACAACAGCCGTCCGATCTCGGTCGATCGGACGGCTGCTGTACTTCGTCAACCTCGCGCCCCCCTTTCCCAAATCAGAGCACGGCCGCCCCGATTTTCACGTCGCGGATCTCGCGATCTCCGTCGCATCCCGCCCATCTCCGATCGCCACCCCACGAATCTCGCCGCCCGCTATCCCTCCAGCCGCCGCCTCCGATCTTCGTCAAATCCATCTCCAATCCCCTTCCTTTTTCTTCTTCGATTCCAATCACATCTCTCACGATCACCTTCCATCTCCGGCCAAACCCACACCCTATTTAAGAACCTTCGCCGCCGACGCATTCCCCATCCGCCGTGCGTCTCCTCTGGCCGTGACAACCAAGGATCGACGAGATCTGAAGTACCTCGCCGTGCTTCTCCTGCAGCCAAGAGCACCCCTCGCCGCCGCTGCTCAGCTCCGGCCATTCCCAACACCATCGAGCCCTACACTCCTCCAGGTATCCTCTCTCTCTCTCTCTCACTCTCTCTCTCTCTCTCTCGCTCTGTCTATCTACGCTTCCGCGACTCCGCTGCCAACGCCAAAGACCGCTTTCTTCTCCGACGACTTCACCGTTCAATGCTTCACCGACCTCCAATTCCGTCTTCGACAACGCTCCACCTTCATCGACTTCAGACGATCTCCACCACCGCCATCCGCTTCATCGAAGCCCCACGGCCGTTTGTCGGCCACACCACCAGCCACCTGCTCCGGTCTTCATCGATAGCCCCCGCCGTACGCCAAGCTCCGACCTCGCAACCACCGCCCCTCGTCACCGACCGCAGGCGCACGGTTGCTCAGTCCTATGCCAAGTCCAAGATTCACCGGCCCTCCTCCGCCTCCGTAACGCCGGTCGTCCTCGACCATCCAAAAGGCGTCTCCGCCACGCAATCCAACCGCCGGAGCAAGCCGCCTCTGCCCTCACTTCATCCTCTGCCTCGCTGCCGGGCACGTAACTCGAGGCCCCCACCTCACGTGCGTGGCACGTGACGTAGGGGGAACGACAGCAACAGCAAGCAACCCAGGGGTCACGTGCCTTGCACGTGCCCTCTGGGCATATTGTAGTCACCCCTTGGAAGTCCTCCTATTTGCGCTTCAACCCCGCCAACCAGAGGCACGTGCAGGGAACGTGCTCTCTGGTAATTTTGCAGAAACCCCCCCGAGTTATAGGTAGTTTCAATTAGGTCCCTGCCCTGCATTTTATTTTCTTAAATATTGCATTCATATCCCTGTATTCCCCCTTTGTTTTGAACATCTTCTTTACATTATTTTATCAATCCAAAAATAGCATGATGTTTGTTAATTAATTCTCTACACTTTGACATATTGTGGGCATTTTTTTGATGGACGGTTAATTAATAAATAATTGTTTTGTGGAAATTTGCATATTTTGCCCATTTCTTGCTTGGAAATTCATAGTTGATTAACCATTGCTTTAAAAATCCCCAAAAAAATCACATCTTGTAGAATTAATTATTCTTAACATTGTGCCCAAAAAGATTCGCATTTGCATGCATACTTTGCCCTGTAAAAATCATTTTGCATATTTTAGTATTTAATTTTTAATAGGTATTAAACCCTACATTTTCGAGGTTTAGGATTTTTCTGAGATTCATCACCTAGTAATAGATCTTAGATAATTTTATTTCTTGAAAATAAGTAGGTTTAATATTTATTATAATTAAATATTGAAAATCATTCTGTTTGCATTTAAAAATCCAAAAAAAATTCATATTGCATTCAAAAATTTCAAAAAAATTACATTGCACTCATTTCATCATAATTTACATTATGGCCAAGTTTCATATTTTTCGGACATCATTTGAATGAAATTTATATTTTAGTCCCTAAAATAGGCCGAATTTGCATATTGAACCCTTTATTGCATTGAAAATTCCATAAAAAGACCGCCTCAAAAATCGAACACAAACTTTGATAGACATAACTCTAGGTTGTTCCTTTGCCTCCTTGTGATCGACCGTGGGACTTGTCCAAGTAAAATAAACATAAAACCACGAGATTAAAAATTGAATACATTATTTGTGGTATTTTCTTGATCGATTCCGAATACCGCCTACAACACAAGAATAATCATTCTTTAAGCTGAATGATAAAAACACATTCTTAAACCCAGCATTTTCGGACTCGTCAGTCCGCCGTGGGTGCACCTCCCTCCTTCAGCCGCTCCAGAGCTCCAGGGGTTCGCCAACTGTCACATGGTGACACGCTTGACTGGAGAGGAAGGCTTCAGGGCTCGGAAAGGTGACCAAATTCGATAAAGGAGGCTGGATGTATTATTTATACCCAGTGGTTGGCACCCTTTTTGACTTAGGGATTGGGGTGAATCAAAGCTATGTACATGAGATATAAGGAGACATCGAGAATCATGGAAGATCAGGGGTCAAAAATGGTTAAGGGCTCCAGGGTAATGGAGCATCAGAGCGGCAGAGAGAAATTCATGATGGTGGGCCCACTCGAGGCATCTGATGCGGTCTAGAGAAAAGATAAGGAAGTTGACTTGGGTCAATGATGAACCACATTTTCACCTCTTTAATTGTTGTCTTTTATCGTAGTACAGGTGGTGAAAATGGTTCAGCAAAGACCACATCTTCGAATATGTGGAAAAATATTCTACTTGGTAAGTGTACCAAGGTCGAATACAAGGACACGGGCCTCTTCGTTTATTTATCGAATTTTATTGTTTAATTAATGAGTGATTCTTTTCAATCTTCTCATTTTAGATCTTCATGCAAATGCAAACGAAAATGAAGATACAACAATGCGAAGACAAGGTATGCATGTCATTTTTGTTCGATTTTTCAATGCAATTATAAGATGATGCATGACATAATGCAAGGTTAAATGCAATGGATAAGCATGCAAAATATTCTTTACAAATATGCCTTTATAGAATATCGATGCCATGACCATAAATTAGGAGTTAATTTTAGAGTCAAATCGAGCGTGAAAATCAAGATCAAGTATCTATTAATGGCCAAATTTATAGAGCAAGAGACATTGTATGACATCAAAATTCATCATATTTAATTTAGTGTCAAATCAAGAAATTAAACAAACCATTAGATAGATAATTAAATAAGCTTCAAAACTACATTGAAATCATGCAATTTGGACTTAATATGCTCAAGATATGAAAGAAACAGTGCAAGGGCATAAATGTAATAAAAATGTATGAGAAATAAAATATAAATATTGTAAACAGGTCCTTGGAAGGACCCATTTGCAAATACCAAAACCTGACGGGGCCCTTCTATAGTTTCCCCATTTACGCACATGGGCATTTTATAATTCCCAAAAGCCACAAGGGCATCCCTGTAAAATACCTAGGCGCGCATGTGCGACACGTGCATGGGGACCTAAATATAATATGAAAAACTTCCAGAGTCCTCAATGCAAATAGCCCTGCCCCGCATGTGCAGTGCACATGAGGCGGCCAAGCTTGGGAGGCTCTTCAGCTTCGAAAGGCACATGATAGCGTTTGGTCGCTCGGGGAATGGCTAGGCGAGCCGAGCTCAGGTGGGGGATGTGGTTGTGTTGCAACCGTTGGATTCCCTGATTCAACGATGAGCAGTGGCGACGAGGACTTTCGGAGGTGGAGGAGCGGACGGCTACGACGGAAGTAGAGGCAGGCCAGTACGAGGGTGTTGGAAGGAGGACGGTAGTGGAGTCACAACTGAAGAGGAGGGTGGTCAGTGTGGCAGACGACGGAGGGTGGCACTGGCAGAAGCGGAGGCGTAGAGGCGAAGCGCTCTGCAGTTGGCGGAGCTGCTAGAGGTCGAGCTGCAGAGCGTCTGTGGCGAACGGCGAATGCAGCACCCCTTACGGCGAGGGCTGAGTGGCACGAGGGAGGGCGGTGGATGATGAGCTCCAGAAGTTGGCTCCAGATGGTTGCAACCTGCATATGGTTAGCACAAATCAAAGATGCAGAAGGGGGATGGAAGCTCCTTGCGAGGGCGATGGAATATGAGCGGAGCTCCGGCCTGTGCGAGGCCGAAGATGAGAGGATTTGGGAGATAGGAGGAGCAACAAGGAGGGAGTAACGATGAGGGCGAGCGATCTGCAAGGCAGAGAGGATGCAACAAACGGGATAGGTCGGTCAACGGTGGAGAAAAACTGGGTCGAGGTTGAGGCTCACCTACGAACAAGGAAGGGCATCCTTGTGTTTTGTTGCTTGAAGGCCCTAGTGAATGTGGGCTCTGAGCTCTGCAACTCTATGAATTGCTACACGTCCGACAGTGGCTGCGGATCACACCGGGCTAACTCCTCGCCGTCTCTCGATGGAGATATGCCTAATGCCGTCACTTGGGGCTGGAGAGCTGGAGGAGTAGCCTATGAAGATGGTGGATATTGATGCCAGGTGGCAGAGAGAGCGGGCCACATGGGCGGCCCAGAGGGCGCCACATTAGCCCAATCAGGACATTCAGAAATTAGTAAAATAAATAAAAATCCAAAAGAAATAGTTAGAAGCAAAATTAAGAAAAAATCAAAACATGAAAGTTGTAGATCTTGATGAGATCTAAAAGTTATATGTTGGACAAAAAGTCAAAATTGATCAATTTGTACTGTATTTTTGGGAGTATTTTTAATGGGATAAAAACACTGCTTTTGGTTTTGAGTTTTTTTTGTATTTTTTATCTCTTTTAAAGACCAAAACAAATATATACAATAATAAATCTAATTTTTATGAGATTTAATAAAAATAGAAAAGAAATAAGAAATGTTCGTAATTACATACAATAAATAGGCTTAGAATATATGTTATTTATACACATATAGGCTCATTATTAAGGATGCATAATTAATGAAGATTTGTCAAGAAGTTCTTATTAATCGAGGATAGAAAATAAAGAATAATGATGATTCAGGAGGGATTCTTCAGTCAACTGTCCCTGCGATATGATTGGTCTACATAGGATGCTACATGATGAAATAGACATTTTTATTTGAAATTAATTAATCAAAAAAGTAAATGATTTTACTAATTTCTGGGTATAAAATAAAAAATAGTTTATTATTTTATGTAGTGCTTTAATATCATTTTTTATTTATTTTTAGGAGCCCAAGTTTTTTAAGGGCATATTTATAGGTATATTGACCTATGTTTTGCACATTTTATTTTTATTTTGTATTTTCAATTTTCTTATTTTATTCTCACATTTTATATATTTACAACTTATTTTAGGGTACACAAATATATTTTATTGTATTTTTTGATGTACACCCATAACCCTGAGTAATTTCGTAATTACCCTAGGAACCCTTGATAATTCATAATTACATGAATAACCCCTAATAATCTTTAACTCTTACATGACATAACCCTGTGTTATGTTCTATTTGGCATGGCTGTTATATTTGACCGTTGCCGTTAGAAAATGACAAAATTACCCCTAATGCTTAGTCATATTTACAGATCATGCCATCTCGTTATAGTAGGCAGAGATGTAGCTCGACGAGTCTGCATCATCGTGGTACGTATGCACGGGTGGGATGGAGCCGGGGTGGAGGCAAGGAAGCCGCCTACGGAAGGCGTGGAGGAGGAGCTGCATGCTCCAGCTCCCCTCCCCCGCCCTCAAGCTCCAGCTCCCCTCCCCCTGCCCGTGCGCGCCTTCGCCCTGCAGGCCTCAAGCGGAGCTCCCCCCTGCAAGCTCTAGTCTCCCTTACCCACGCCCACACGTGAATCTGATCTGTACCCCCCCCCCCCTCGCGCAAGCTCCAGCTTCCCTGCCCCCCGCCCGTGCGCACCTTTTCCCTGTAAGCCTCAGGCAGAGCTCCTCCTCCCTAGATACCCCCCCCCCCCCCCCGCAAGCTCCATCTTCCCCGTCCCCCGCCCGCACGTGCCTCTTCACTGCAAGCCTCAGGCGGAGCTCCTCCCCCCACTCGCCCGGAAGCTCCAGTCCCCCCGCCCCCTGTAAGCTCCAACTTCCCCTTCCCCTTCCCCCGCCCGCACGTGCCTCTACCCTGCAAGCCTCCCCTGCACCCCGAGCAAGCCCTAGGCTCCCCCGCAAGCCCTAGGCCGCTGGCCGCCACCTGCTCCAGCGCTCCACCATGCAAGCCCCAGGTCAAGCTCCCCCCTCTACGCGCACCTCCGCCTGCCTACCCCTGTTGCAGTCTGTCGCCTGCTCCAGGATCGAACCACCTCCTCCTCTCCTCTCTTTCCTTTATTTTTTTTGGATTAATCGCAGTCGTTAGATCACGGATTGGTTAGAATAACTCAACCATCTGGTTGAGTTAATGAACTAAACTAACATAAGGTTATGGATGTAAAACAGAACGGTTATTCAGGGTCTTGGGTGTAATTTGTGATTATCGGGGTTACTTGGGTAATTACGAAATTACTCAGGGTCATGGGTGTCAATATGCTTAAATAAATAGGGGTATGTATCGTATAGGTATAAGTATATGTATTTATGTATAGTATTTTATTTTTATGTTTTATTTATAGTTTTCTTCTATTCTAAATATGTATATATACTATAAATAATATTTACAAAATTATAAAAATATAAAATTAAAAAAAAACAATAAAGAATAAATGAATATTTTATTCGTATATATGGTACAATAGGGGTCCAAACCCTAACTTTCACACCTTAACTCTAAAAAATACGAAACTACCTTAAATAGCTTACTAAAAGTTATATACAATTAAAGGCGATTTTGATACATTTTGAGTTTTTATTTAGGAGATATGGGTATGAGAAGTTTGGATTTTGGCTTTTTATTTAGAATATAAAGTGTACATTGTATATTATATTTATGCAAACTCAATTTTGCATTTTTCTATACATTTTTATCTACAACTTTCATGTACAAAGTTTATTGATTTGAGGTGTAAATAACAAAAAAATAAATAGATCCCAAAAATACTTTATTGATGAATAAAAGAATAGGGCTTTTATTGTATTATTGGCACTTATCTACACCTACTTTATTCTTTGTCGATCAAATCAATTCTTGACTTGATCTCGGGGTTTAGGGTCATAAAATACCTTTGATATTTTTTCCTTTTCTTTTCTTTATTCTATAATTTTGACATTAAAAACTGTATTTTACGCACAATAAATGGAACAAATAATGAATGTTAATTTTATACAAAATAATGCTATATACATGCATTAGCCAGGATTTTTTAAAGCCAAAATAATAGAATAAAGGTGATGAAATGGAGATTCATCAGTATCCCGGGTACACTATGCATTATTTTTCTATAAACTCAATTTTGTATTTTTACCTAAAATATTCATAGAGAGGTCTTTATTATTTGAGGTATAAAAATAAAAAAATAATTTTGGTCCCAAACTGTAATTATTGGCCTATTAATCTTATGATTTTTGAGTTATCTTATGTACAATTGGTCGTCCTATCTCCCTTTACTTTATTCCTTCTCAACCAAATCATCATGATGACTTGGTCTCGGGGTCTAGGATCACTCAACACCTATGATTTTTCATTTCTTTTCCTTTTCTTCCTTTATTCTTTTATTTTGGAATTAAATACAATAAGTATGTAGTACAATATTCTATACAAGGTATCATATGTTTATTTTGATAAATTAATGATATATACATGCATTTAATTAGAGATTTAACGCCAAAATGAAAGAATAAAGGTAATGAAATGGAGATTCATCAGGAGCGTCATGGTTATACAATCGTTTATAATCACATCACCCTCGAATATTCCTAATAGCCATACATCCTGGATACTGGAAGACCTAGAATAAACTCGAAATTTTATATCACTTTTAGACCATCTTCTTCGTGGTTTTATCATTAAGTTTCTCATTAGATCATCGAGAATTGGTATCGACCATATGCTTTCCAAAAGCATATATCATACCTATAAATTATTGTCATACTTCCAAAGCAAGATGACCATGCATGGAATTTGCCCGATCCCAATACCTCATGAGGGAGCTCATGTCTTCCAATTCAGTAGTGAACCTGCATGATCCCTTTAAGAGATCGTATTACTCATATGTCATCATATGCACACCAGCTCGCCGGTGTATAGACCTTGATCAGGTCATCAACCTATCAGTCTTCCAAGTGAACATACTTAGATATATAGCAATACATATGTCTCTGGTTAGAGGATGCATGCTTATATCGTGACAATATACGACATAGGTCTTGGTTATCTCGATCTCGTTAAGTCAATTCTTTGACCTAACTTATCTAACACCTCCGAATCTCTATTCCTATGCAGAGGACCTGCATGAAGAGGTTGGTCAGATATTAGCCTTTAGAGAAACAATACCATCTCCTTCTCAGACTGGAGATCATCTCTTAATAATCATTTGTCGGTGCTTGATAAGTCCTCAATCCAACTCCTTAGATATCATTCAAGCACCCGCCTCTATGATTCAACCATTGAATCAACAGCTGTATGATTACTAAAATGGCCATGGTACATAACTTTAATTGTAAAGAGGGACCTTATAAACACATTCATTCATTTAAGGAGTGAAATAAATTAATAACTTTTATTGATATATCAAATATTAAAATAACATTTATTGTAGGAATGGTTCGCCTCGAATTCACATGGCTAACAAGATGACCATTCAAGCACATGTCAAATTGATCAAGAAGTCTTTCTAACTGTCGATCATGGAGAAGTTATGAGTACATCATACCTAGTGTTCCCCAGTTTATATCAATTGCAAGTAAAGAAGATATTACTTTCATCATCCATAGCAATAAACTATGCTAGAATGCCTGGACAATACCATAGGGTCAAGAGAGAGGAGGGGATGGTGGACCTCCTAGACAAATTGCTAAATTCATATTGTAGTTATCGAGCGGGTGAAATGAGAGAGCAACAACGGTTATATTTCACACAATCCGATCTAAGCTCTATGCCACCAAGAACACGATAAAGATCGATAAAGGGATGTATGAGGGTGCATGGGAAAGGATGAGTACACATGAATTGACATAACTGACATGCTATCACTGTTTTTGCAAAGAACCGTGATATAACCCTCATATCACACAATCATGAACCCATGTAAGGATACTTTATCCCAAAATAAGTTATCCCAGGATAAAGTCGTCATATTAGGGTTTCATGATCCATACAATATTTATCTCTAACGTATATAACAAGGGATAAACTCGCTAATCTTTTATCCATTTCTTATCCATGTTATTGGAAGTGAGGGATAAACTATGTTTAATTCTCCGTTATAAGTACAAAAATATCGAAGCATTCAAGGCAGGCGTGTTCTCCTATTTTTTCAAAAGATTAGGGAGTTAAATAGGTCCATTTTTGAAATTGTGGACCACGTGCAATGACCCCAAAACCCGAATGGCCTCTCTTTTTTCTCGTAATAAAAATTAAATTTAATAATTAGATGGAAAAATAAATGTTGGTGGGGATGGGTAATAATCGCACCCTCTCCACGTCAACACCTCACCGACAGCTTAAGGTGAGATGCCAACCCCATTGTCCACACTTCACCCGCACAGTCGTTGTTCATATTCTTACCTCTCTTGCTTGGATATATAGACAGGACAGAGAAGGGGAGAGAGAGAGAGAAGGGGGAAGAAGAGTGGTTGATGGGGCAGAGAGAAAGCCCGATCTGCTCAGCGGCGGCGGCAGCAGCAGAAAGATCTCTCCTTTGACACCAGTCCACCTCTCTTGCTCTAATCCATCCCCTGCAAAGATCCCCGCTTTGCTCTCCCAGATCTGCTAAAGACATGGACGCCAATGCGGGGTTGGCCGCGGGCTCCCACAACAGGAACGAGTTCGTCGTCATCAGACGCGACGGCGAAGGAGCCCCGGTAATTATCCTCCGATTTCAAGGGATTTCTTCTTCTTCTGGTTCCGGATTTGGTTTTGCGATCGTTTGAATGGATTTGGTGGTGCTCGGGTTTGGATTTTTAGGGTCCCGCTGTTTGCATTTGGGGGAGGGGCGGGTGATTGGGTTTTTTGTTTGGGTTTGTTAAATCTTGGGCTTTTGACGCCTAAAGGTGCGTGCTTTCGTTGGCAAGTTGAATTGAGTGTCGGAGCCGGAGATCTTGCTGTCTATAGCTGAGATCTTTCTTTGATTGCAATTTCATGTGTTCGTTTCTGCCTTGCTTTTAGGTGATTAATTTGTATCACCACCTGCCGTGTGGTCTCTGTGCTTGTTATTCGCACATATACTTCTAGATCTGGGCTTCTGTGTTTGCACTAGAATTTATTCAGCGATTATGTCTTCAAGATCTTTTTCTTCATTAATTTTTGGTACTTGTTGGCTTCTTTGCTGTTCCTTAATATTGACTTTGCTGCATTTATTTTATTTCATGATATGGCTTTGCTGAAGCCAAAATACTTAGAATTTATCTGTGCATGTTCCGACAAAACAACGAATATTATGGCCTGAATGTCCGCTTTTACAAATGTAAAGGTCAATATAGTGGTTTCTTACCATGAGTTTCTGCAGATAAAAGCCTCCAAGAATGCCAATGCACAAGAATGTCAGATCTGTGGTGATGCTGTTGGTCGAACAGCTGCTGGTGATGTATTTGTTGCTTGCCATGAATGTGCTTTTCCTGTTTGCCGGCTTTGTTATGAATATGAAAGGAAAGATGGAAATGGTGTTTGCCCTCAATGCAAGACTAGATATAGGAGACATCAAGGTTGGACTATTGTTTGGGATTATATGTATCTTTTACTCTTTTCTAGTTGTTCGAGAAGTCCCAAAATTCTTATCTAGAGATGGTTTTCCATTAGGGAGCCCTAGAGTTGAAGGAGATGAAGAAGAAGATGGAGCAGATGATCTGGACAATGAGTTCAATTACACACAGGGCAACGGAAGGCAACAGCGACCTTGGCAAGGAGATGATCCCAGTCTGTCTTCATCTTCAAGATTTGATGCCCAAGTGCCCATACCACGTCTCACAAATGGGCAAGTGGTATGATACAAGTAGATTTCGTATAGCTAAAACTGGAATTCTGTAGCTATTTTTTGTCATTTGCCAACAATTCATTTGTTGGCGTGATTATGTCATTCATGTGCCTTGCAACTCAAGTGTAATTTCCCATAGCTTGGTTGAGCTTTAACTTGATGTCATTATATTCGGAATATGTGAGAACAATCTGAACTTGCAAAAAGAATCCACCGTGCGATATGTTGATTAATGCCCTCCAATCTTTGAATTATAATTGCTATTTGATTCAATTACTTAGTATATTATGTAATGTTTGTATTGCTTTCTATGTTGACCATTCAATTGGAGTTAGTGGCTCTGTTGTTTATATATCCGGTATATTACAATATGACTTTTGCAGATTTCTGGCGAGATACCTGATGGTACACCGGATTACCAGTCGATAAGATCCTCAGGGCCTTTGGGTCCTAATGAAAAACGTTCCTTACCTTATGTAGATCCTAGCACACCAGGTTCTTTTTTGTCTATTTTTTCTTTGGTGCATTGCACATACTATTTCTACTGGATTTTTGTTCCTTATGTTGCTCTTGATGGCTTTTTCTTAGTTCCGGTGAGGATAGTGGACCCATCAAAGGACTTAAATTCATACGGACTAGAGAAAGTTGACTGGAAAGAAAGAGTTGAAGGTTGGAAGCTCAAACAAGAGAAAAGCACAATTCAATTGACCAACAAATATGTGGATGGAAAAGGTGGAGGTGACATTGAAGGAACTGGTTCCAATGGGGAGGAGCTTCAAATGTATGTGCTTCTAGTCTCAACAATATTCCTTGTGACACGCCACTTGTGCATATATTGATGCAATTTTGATCATGTAATGGTAAAAAGAATCGAGCTGCTTTTATGTGGAGACCCCTTATATCTCCAGTTCACATTAAGCAAGGATGCTTAAGCCTTAAAATGAGTTGATTATACTATATTATTAATTTTATCTTATATATATAACATAATCAATTGCATGGATATGTATTGTTAATGAAGTACATCTAATGGAACTTGTGAAATAACCTAACAAAAATGAAGGGTGTGCCAAATATGACAGCTTTCAATATATCACCCTGTTGAGCATGTTGTCTAAATTACGGTGTCAGTGGCCGACATTGTCGTTAGCATCTTGACATTTATCTTCATTAAATATATGGAAATCTTGACCCAAATATGACAGCTTTCAATTTCACTTCTGTGGGTATGTTGTCGAAATTACAATGTTAATGGGCGATATTGTCAATGGCATTTGGAAATTTATCTTCATTAAAGATTTGGAAATCTAGATGAATATTGTACTTGGAAAGATGATATTGAATTGTCTTGTTGGTATTGAATTGGATTTATAATGGTCTTTATAATGGTTTTTATAACGAGGGAGATTGTACTAAATTTTTTACTGTACTGGATCAACAATAATAGAGGATAGTTACGTGTCAATAAATCTCTGATACATATCTGTGAAATAAGAAGAATCACACTACTGTAACTAGAAAGCGGTGAAGTTCCAAGTTCCAGAAAGTTTGCAAATTTGATCAGAATCAGCTAGACAATCTATGTAATGCATGCTTATTAATCATATCAGTTCTCGACTTCTCGTTATATTTATCCGAAATGACCAATGTGAGTCAGTAAGGTGAGTCAATAGAGCTCCTTAATGAATATTAAACTATTTCATGGCATGAGGTGGTGAGTATCTTTATTGGAGGTATATAAACAGCACTTTGGACATTTACTATAGTGGATGGTTATATACGAATGGCCTACTTTGTGTGCCAGACTTGGAGCTGAATTATGTTTAGGAAACTGTTTCTGCTTTTGATTATGGAGTAATTCTCAAAGAACACACACACGCGCATATTTATATATTCCTAGGAATGGATAATTTCTTTTCATTGAGAAATTTTGTTTTCCAATTAGACATTCTTTTGATATGTGGTTACATAATTCCATTTTCTGGGGTTACTCTGGTAGAATTGATCCCACTATAACATAGAGGAATTTGATGGAAAAATGTTATATCTGATAATTTCTTTGCCTAGTAGGAATGGTATATCTGATAATTTCTTTGCCCAGTAGGAATGACTTGATTTGTGCTATAAGTGAGAGGTGCTCCAAGGCACCACAGGTCCAAAATACCAAGGTACCAGGAGTTTGCCTTAGTAACTAAAGTGCAGTCTTTACTTTGGTTACAAGAACACTTGATATAATAGATGAGAATTGTTGGGTATATTAAGGGAGGATTTAAAGTGAGGATGGGAAAACATACATGCTGGCTTTTAGAGAGCAGTTATGCAGTGAAAGGATTTGTCAACAACGCAAACAAATGTATAATTAGGAAAGCAAATCATTGTCTGTGCTTTTAACTAGTATAGTGGGTAGCAGCCCTTATGCTCTAATGAATATGCTGATTGGTCAAACTTTTCTGATTTTATGGTAATTGTATATCTTATATGTAGGGTTGATGATGCTCGCCAACCTATGAGTCGGGTCGTGCCACTCCCTTCAAATCAATTGAACATGTATCGAACAGTTATCATCCTCCGGCTTATCATCTTGGGCTTCTTCTTTCAATATCGAGTGACCCATCCAGTTAGGGACGCATATGCATTGTGGCTAATATCAGTTATATGTGAGATCTGGTTCGCCTTGTCCTGGATATTGGATCAATTTCCGAAATGGACACCTATCAACCGTGAAACATATCTTGAAAGACTTGCATTGAGGTATGCACTGATCCTCTATATATTAAATGAAGCCATTTTCTTTATATATGTTTTTTGATGGTCAACAAATTTTTTGCATTTTGCCTTGACAGGTATGACAGAGAGGGGGAGCCTTCACAATTGGCTCCAATTGATATTTTTGTCAGTACAGTGGATCCTTTAAAGGAGCCCCCTCTTATAACTGCAAATACTGTACTTTCCATTCTCGCTGTGGATTACCCAGTTGACAAGGTTTCATGTTATGTATCTGATGATGGGTCTGCAATGCTGACATTTGAAGCCCTGTCGGAAACATCGGAGTTTGCTAGGAAATGGGTTCCATTTTGCAAGAAACACAATATTGAACCCAGAGCTCCTGAATTTTACTTTGCACAAAAGATTGACTATTTGAAGGACAAAATTCAACCATCTTTTGTAAAGGAACGTCGAGCAATGAAGGTTGACTTTGAATGCATCTCTGAAATTATTTACTTCTAATGTTATATTCCTGAAATTTTACATAATTTTCTTTCCCAGAGGGAGTATGAAGAATTCAAAGTGAGGATCAATGCTCTTGTTGCGAAGGCTCAGAAAACCCCAGAAGAAGGGTGGACAATGCAAGATGGAACTCCTTGGCCTGGAAATAATCCTAGGGATCACCCTGGCATGATACAGGTTACCACACATTTTGATTCATGCTCATAGCTCTGCCCCACCTTTACAGTACTATTCTCATTGGTCTGTATGGTCATAAAATTTCAGGTCTTTCTGGGCCACAGTGGAGGGCTTGACACTGACGGCAATGAACTTCCCAGGCTTGTGTATGTTTCTCGTGAGAAACGACCTGGTTTTCAGCATCACAAGAAAGCCGGTGCCATGAATGCCCTGGTATTCATTTTTTACGATCAATTCACAAATATGAATAAAGCTATCCTTTTTTAAAGCAAGTTTATTCTTACTTTCCCTGTTTTGATTAGATTCGGGTATCCGCGGTTCTCACAAATGGGGCTTATCTTCTGAATGTGGACTGTGATCACTACTTTAATAACAGTAAAGCTCTGCGGGAAGCAATGTGCTTTATGATGGACCCAGCATTTTCAAAGAAGACCTGTTATGTTCAATTCCCTCAGCGTTTTGATGGCATTGATTTGCATGATAGATATGCTAACCGAAATATCGTGTTTTTTGATGTGAGGAAACTTTTCTCCAACCCATATTTAAATGCAAGAAAATAAACAATTATCTTATTTGATTTGTTTTCTTTCTCAGATTAACTTGAAAGGATTGGACGGCATCCAAGGCCCAGTATATGTGGGAACCGGATGTTGCTTCAACAGGCAAGCCTTGTATGGATATGATCCTGTCCTTACTGAAGCCGATTTGGAGCCTAATATCATTGTCAAAAGCTGTTGCGGTACAAGAAAGAAGAAGAGTAACAAAAAGTACATTGACAAGAGACGCCAAGTGAAGAGAACTGAATCAACGATTCCAATTTTCAATACGGAGGATGTTGATGAGGGATTGGAAGGTATAATTTAGATTGAACTCTAATATTTAAAGAACTCTTCTGGGCAATTCCTTTTTAACGGCCTGTCTATTGGGCAAAATTATTTTACATATTTTTATTTTAAATACTTTTTTCTTAATAATACTTCTATTCCTAGAAGATTTTTTCATCTCTATGACAAATTTGTCAGTTTTTCTTATAATACCAAAAAGAAGAATATGGCATGATTTATACTCTGATTATCCTTGATATTCTAGGCAATGCCCCAGCTGACTTTTATACAGAGACTAACTGCTGTAAATTCTTTTTTTGTGTCGAAGCTTAATTTCATTAAAAACAATAACATTTATAGAAGCAGACCTCGAGCCCTTTAATTTAAAACATATTAATGAGTACTTTAAAATAGTTCCCCGGGAATATATTCTCTCCATTTTACAAAAACATTACAGGGATTTTCTTTAGTTGTGAAATCTACATAACTAGCGTGTGTACCAAAGGCTTGCATGATAAGCTGCATGTGCCCCAAAGTTATTGCCAACCAAGAACATTATTTTGGCTAAGTGTAATAATGTTTTCTTGTTAGGAGAAATATGCTGAACCTTGCTATTCATTGAATTTGTAATTTTCCTTCGGATAAAGTTTCTTATTGAGAATAAGAAATATCATAACGTTTATTTAGCGGATAAATATGCTCAGATCACTAAAACAGGAAGGATGAGCTTCTAAGGGAAATGTAGTATTTGTCTTCTTTTACTGGTAAGAAGTCTGTCACAATTATCCTTTTTTTTTGTAACTTGTGTCCAAGATAAATGCATCATCTCTGCAAATATTTGGTGGTACTCTCTCCAGTGTTGTCTTCTCTTGCTTGGCTCCATATATGCTTCTACGATCTCATTAAGCCCTCCATTGGTAGGTTGTCCTCTCTTTTGCTTGTTTGTTTAATGAGAGGACGCATGTTAAGGTCCCTGAATGTTAGAAATAGAACCCTTCCCCACATGGCTCCCAATTTTCTCAACTTTCTTGCATCATTGCTGTCAAAACTTTAGGATGACATCATCTAGTTGACTGTCCAGAGAGTAATAAATAGTGGTATTTTGGTTCTTCTTTATAGGTGCCTTATGTGACTAAATCGCGTGCCATTCGAATCAATATACAGTATTTTTCTAGTGTAATGCACATGTGCTGTCGGATGTAAATATTATATGGGTCTCTTTGTTTCTATCCTCCTTAACTGCTTAACGTTATAAATTTTATATAGTCAGTATATTCTGCTTTTTCACAGATATCTTGAAATGTCCTTTTCATTTTATCTTTGATTATAACAAACTTTTGCATTGCAATATCGATATCTTATTAGCTAAACAATAAAATTTGCAGATTACTCATTTACACGTCTTTATAGTGTTTTTTAGTATTAAGCTCTTACTCTTTATTATCATTGAAATTCCCCTTACCCCAAGCATATATATTAATTATTTTCATTGCATTGTCAGGATATGATGATGAGCGGTCATTCCTCATGACCCAAAAGAGCTTGGAGAAACGATTTGGCCAGTCACCAATTTTCATTGCATCCACGTTCATGGAGCAGGGAGGAATACCCCCTTCTACAAATCCAGCATTGCTTCTAAAAGAAGCTATTCATGTGATTAGCTGTGGCTATGAAGACAAATCTGAATGGGGAAAAGAAGTACGACCTAGAACTAAGTTTTATTGATCACCTATAAAAAATATTAACGAATGATGATCTGATACACTTTAGTGATATGATACAGATTGGGTGGATCTATGGTTCTGTTACTGAAGATATTTTGACTGGATTTAAAATGCATGCTCGAGGATGGATTTCAATCTATTGCATGCCACCTCGCCCTGCATTTAAGGGATCTGCTCCAATCAATCTTTCAGATCGACTGAACCAAGTGCTTCGATGGGCTTTAGGTTCAATTGAGATTATGCTTAGCAGACATTGTCCCATCTGGTATGGCTACAGTGGAAGGCTGAAGCTTTTGGAGCGTCTGGCATACATCAATACAATTGTCTATCCGCTTACCTCCATTCCACTCATAGCCTATTGTGTTCTTCCTGCCATCTGTCTTTTGACAGGAAAATTTATTATTCCAGAGGTTCGTCAGCAATTGATTTCCCCGTAATTTATAATATGCTCATTGACATGATTTCTTTCATCATATTGATCTAATGCGGTGGAGCTGTGACCATTCACTGTGTTTCAGTATGTTATGCAATATCTAAAATTCTATATTCGTTGCAGATTAGCAACTATGCAGGAATCTGGTTCATTCTGCTTTTCGTGTCCATTTTTGCAACTGGAATTCTAGAGCTCAGATGGAGTGGTGTTGGAATTGAGGATTGGTGGAGAAATGAACAATTCTGGGTCATTGGTGGAACCTCTGCACATCTTTTCGCTGTGTTCCAGGGATTGCTCAAAGTCCTTGCTGGTATTGATACCAATTTCACTGTCACATCTAAGGCGTCAGATGAAGATGGAGACTTTGCTGAGCTATATGTGTTCAAGTGGACCTCTCTTCTCATCCCTCCAACAACTGTCCTTGTGATAAACTTGGTTGGAATAGTAGCAGGTGTTTCATACGCGATTAACAGTGGCTACCAATCATGGGGACCTCTATTTGGCAGGCTCTTCTTTGCAATCTGGGTCATTGCCCATCTGTATCCATTCCTCAAGGGTCTACTTGGCAGGCAGAACCGCACTCCGACGATTGTGATCGTCTGGTCCATTCTCCTTGCTTCCATATTCTCATTATTGTGGGTGCGCATCGATCCCTTCACTTCTGATTCACAGAAAGCTGCTGCTCAAGGACAATGTGGCATCAACTGTTGATTAGACAGACATCCTGCAAAGAGTGATAAGCTGCCCCATACATCCAGTGAAAATCGCTCTTGGAGGAGCATGCTGTGGAACATGGCCACATATGCTCGAGCGAGCTTTTGGGTTACTCTCTAGTTACTGGAGACTTGTTTATTCACCGTGTTACAGCAAGAGGTTAAGTTAATTCCTTTTGCCATTTGTTTGTTGTTGCTTATATCGCACTTGTGCTATAGGATGCTAAATTACCTTGTTATATATTTGATTATCTGGTGGATTTTTTGGGGCCCAAAACATTTCTATAGTTGAACCAGTCTGTAGAGGTGTGCATTACGTGATGTATGAGAAACATTTCATTAATAAAGTGCAGAATTTCAATGAATCGGAACTCTTCTTGATCATTGCAGATTCCGCAGCATCTATCTCCGTGATCATGGTTTTCTAATCTGCTATAGTTTATTATCCTTCTATCTAAACTGGCCTGCGTATATGCAAGGGCCCAGACATGATTATTTATTCATGCACGAATGCACGATTTTGTGTGTGGATTAACGTTAAATTTATCTTCTCAGTCAAACTAGAGGGATTGATGTAAATTCCCCTCAATTCCTTCTTGCATCTAGCCTTCCTTCCAGATTAATCACTGCATTGTGGCAGCCTTTGCTTTGTAGGATCAAAATTGTAACTTTTTTCAAGCTCGCGGAATAATGGAAAAGTTGGATATCCTAAGAATGCTATTATATCGTCAAGTTTTTTAGAATGGGTTTTCGTGATCTGCTAATCCGAGACGTTATGATCAAGTGTCAAGGTTAACTTCACGTAACAAACATCATATTACCTTGTGCAGATCCAACACTGGCAACTTGCCTTGGTTGCGTGTTTTGTCATGGTTACAAAGCAAAAAGAAGATGGAAATCTTTGGTTCTGATTCTTTTGTATTTGATCTTGTTTTGTAGAAAATTTAATGTTCACTAATTCAAAGATAAGCATTTGGATTTATAGTTGATTGTATGAGGAAGATATGTGCCTTTTTGGTTTTTGTCTCCAAACTAAGATTTGTGTTTATTTGAGATATATACAAGTTAGTAGTTTTTTAGTTTTTTTATTTATTCAGGTTAGAGATTTTTATACAATGGAGTTGCATGTCAATTGGAGTTAACATGAATTTATTAAAAATGAATGAAGTTTGAGGTATTTACAAATAAATACATGAGAATCCAATTCCTTATTTTTATGCCTTTTGTTTTGAATAAAAATTCTTGGAGTTATTTAGAAGATAAATATATACATTTATTACATTTTTAGTGCAACTTGTATTTTATTAACTTCTTTATTTTAGGCTATTGATTCAGTATTTTAATGTGAATTTAAGCCAAAATTATGATATTAATTCAATCAATCACAATTCATCTGCAATCGATAAAACTAGAAGGAAATTTTTTTGGAATGAAAATACAAACTCTACAAAGTTGTATAAAGTAGATCGGGGAAACGATTTTAGCACCAAGGGAAAGATGGTTGAGGAATCAAACACCTTTCCTTTTTAATGATTCAATGCGAACAAAACCATTCTTCACATTATTGTAAATAATCCACCTATTATATTATAAACCATTCTCCACATTATTGTAAATAATCCATCTATTATATCATCAATAATTAGAGCGTTTAGCTCTTAGGAAAAAGGCATTACTCTGAATGTACAAAAATGAAGAAACAATTCAAATTTCTGTTCATCGATTATTGCAGGCTTAAATCCCTTCGTTGGTGTAGATCCAAGACAATGGCCTTGGCGGAATACTCAAGCTTATGGAGTGATAATGTCAACAAGACACATTAGAACGAAGTTCATCTAGCCCAATAAAATTTTTCTATCCTTCGCTAATAGAAGTGCATGTTTTTAGTACGATTTATTCGTTTCATTCATCACAATTAGGTTTTATTTTTATGCATGGATTATTTTGTATGTAGAGTGCTAGTGACATATATGATTTCTATCCCTGACATGCATCATTGATTTCATGCGCATCAAATTTTTTTTATATTCTGCCCCTATTTTTCAGGATTTAGGAATAAAAAGATAATCATAAATTTTGCTAAATGTTGTTTGAAAATATTCAAAAAAGTGAAAAAAATGTTAAAATTGAGACTGCTAACATTAAGACCTTAATAAAAGATCTAATTGAATTGATTGCATTAGAATAGTAAACTTCTCAATGTTCTCATTATACACATGTATGCTCTAAAACAAAGTGCGGCCCTGTTTGGTTGGAGAATAGGCCATGGAATAAGGGGCCAATTCTCCTCCCGACACGGTTTCCAGTGGTACGACTATTCCCCATTATTCCATCTTATTTCACTCTTATTCTTATCTTTATCCCACCTTACCTACCTTTATTTCACCTTATTCTCCTTATTCCTGTCCTTCAGCCGAACGGAGAATAGACCTTTATTCCCCTTATTCTCCATCCTTATTCCTGCTTATTCTCCTACCGAACGGGCCCTTAAGGTTAGAGCTTAAATCTTAGGACTTATGCCCTAGGCGTATGGATTTTAACTCGCTGGTCCAAGCGATGCAAGCACATGCTTCAACCTTAAAAACGTGACTTTGTGTGCAGGTTTCTGATTGCTTTTTATGTCCTGATATTGAACCAGGATTAGCTGCATAGATGGACCTTTGATTGGGAGCATCATACTTAATCATGAGTCATCCCAGGAGACACACCTGATTGCAAGTTAAATCATCCCAGGAGACACACCTGATTGCAAGTTAATACAACTTATTGTGTACATAAGAACTAAAATTGCCAAGATAATAAAGCGAAACTCTTATGGCAATTCACCAGGGTTTGCTGAACATATGCAGGTTTCTATTGTGTTTGTTTGCAGGCAGTGTGGATATCCACATCCTTAGTATCAATCAGCCTTATCATCATCGTTTTCAGAGAAAATGATGGGAAACTGATCTCTTAGGTCGGACCTTGCTGCTAGACTCCCTTGCACTCCTTCCCGTCATTCTTCTCAGGTCTGTCAAGACTCTAGTCCTTAGACTCTAGGTAGGATCTCCTCTCAACCCCTTCTTTGAGATTAACACTGTTCTCGAAGATCTCTATTCTTCTTCCTATTATTTTATTTCATGTTCTTCACTGGATGATAAAAACCATGGGACCTAACTCAACCTTATATATTGATCAAGCCATGTCTGGAAAAAGCACCAACAGCAGTAGTAAAATAATCCAAGTCAGGCAGAGATTAATGTAATGCCAACCTAATGGCATCCTCGCAAGCCATGTGGAATCAAAATCTCATGATGGAAGTAAGAAATGAGCTGGGGGCGTTGAGGATACAGAATGAGGCAAGGCAGAACAAGGATAGACATAGAGATCATAGCCGATATGATGTTGTGTTCTAGGAGTTCGAGAACATACTGATCCAAGAGGATTGTGAGTAGAGTTTTGATGAGAATGAAGAACAGATTCCCATTAGGACTTTACGGGATTTGTACAGTCAGGGTGAGACCAAAATCGAGACATGGGTTTTTTGAACTCTGTCCCCAAACTATTCAGCTCTCGAAATTTCACAAACTTGCCACTGAAAAGCCATATCACCTTCTCCAAGAATTCTAAATGGTCTGTGAGATTGTACAAATATGGCATAGTTTCTTCTGATGTGGTTAAAATGAAGACTTTCCCATTTTTACTAGCACATATACTGGATGATAGGGATGCGCACGGATCGGATTGGATCGAATTTTAGCTTAATCTGTGTCTAATCCAACCTTAACGGATTTTTACATTTTTCAATCCAATCCAATCCATCAAATTTTGGAATCCAAACCAATCCAATCCATCGGATTACAGATTGGATCGGATTTTTTTTACTCACATATTTCCGCTTGGTAGTTAAAGCAGTAATGTGTGTATTTTATAGCATACTAGCCTTTGACTTTTGAATTATGACTTCAAAATTGATAATATGGATAGATAAATTGAAAAGAATATTTAAAGCATGCACAATCAAATTAAAGTCGAAGGACTCCATTAATCCATTATAAAAAGTTGAAGGCCACACGATGAAACCAGATGATTATATTGAATTTGATATCTAAATTTCCTTTTTATTAATGGTGCATTACTATATTTATTCGTAGATGATTTCTGATATATGATTCAAATATGAACTACGAAGTTATCAAATGTGGATGCAAAAACTAGTTAGATCTCGGGGCAAGAGGACTAGTTTATGGGGATACGAGCATCCACCTTTGATAAAAAAAACCTTGATCAACCATTGAAAGAGAGGGGCCAAAAACTATGATGAACCCCTGACGTTCTTTGTATGGATATTGATGAAATCATGTTGAATTTAGACTGTTAAGGTATGTCAAAATCAAAACACTCCCAAGAACACCTTTCAAGGCACTATAACATATCATCAACATACAAAAATCATAAAACATTCACATTCGATTGGGTATCCAAGACAAAGTCAAGTTAATATAACCCACCGATTAGACATCATACCTCTCATTTATAATAGACTTGAAATTGAATTTATTTGTCAGATTAGCACACGTAGTCAAAATATGTATTTTTTTAAAAAACATGAATCAAGTTCGTATATCAATTTTAAAAGAAAAAGAATTCAATTATGTTTGTTCTTAGATGGTGTGGTACATCTCAATGTATAGCTGATATAGTTTCATACACGGGTAAGGTTGCATGATGTAACAAGCAAAAGAGTCAAGAATAAAAAATGCATGTAGTAAGCCATTATCTCAAATATATTTTCTTTTAACGGAGATCAACTGAGTTACAACACGCTCAGGGCAAATGATATCTCATCGAAGAGGGACGACATTGTGCGAGATATGTGACGATATCATAAGGGAGGATGTCACTGTTGTACTAGAGGGGGACAATCTTGTGTAGGAGATTAGGCATCAAAATGGACCGAGAGGGAGAGAGAACTAATAGTTAGATGTTGGCGATTGAGAGTGAAATGAAAGGGAGAGGGGATTGTAGGGGAATGGTCAAAGAAGGTTCATAACATTACAAGTTATAATCATATTTTATTATTTTTGAGATTAGCATTTGACTTTCAAGAGAAAGAGATGGAGGTGGTAACAAGACTCGTATCCAACAAATATGCGATGAATGACATTGGTTATAGATTTATAGGAAGTTATGATTGGGTGAAAATAGATATTCTGTATCTATTACATTTATATATGTAAATATATAAATATATGTTAATGGATTAACAGATTGGATCGGATTTTGATAATGATCTGATTCAATCCATACTTTAACGGATTCTAAAAAATCCAATCCGATCCAATCCATTAAAATGATAAAATCAAACCAATCTAATAACATCAGATCGGATCGGATTACGGATTTTGTGCGATCCATGTGCACCCCTACTGGATGAAGCATTTAGGAAAAATCACCACCATATTATGGGTGTTAGACATGTAAACCCATGACAATTCATTATGCAATAAAAGTTGTGTTTTATTTCTTTATGAATAATTTTGTTTGCTCTTATAAGGTCCCTTTACCAAAAGAGTAATGTACCATGGAAATCATGATATCATATAGTTGTTGACCTAAAGAGTTAGATCATAGAGGTTGATGTAGGATTGTAGATCTTAAGTGTTAGATCGAGGATACAAGTGGCACCGTTAAATGAAATATTCAAGAAGGATCTCCATTAAGAGAAAGAGATGGAAATCTTTTTCTGAAGGTTGACATCAGGTTGATCTCTTGATGTTTGTCCTCTGCATAGAAATATAGATTCGAAAGTGTCACATAAGTCAGGTCAAGATGTTGAGTAAAAGTCAAAATGTTGACCAAAGTGTTGCACAGACAAAATCAAGATACTAAAGTCTTGTATCATATACTACTGCAAACATGCACACATCCTTTGAGCGGAGACAGATATGGATCTACATATCCAAATATGTACATTTGACAGACCATTAGGTTGATGACCTGATAAGGTTTACATACAAGTGAGCTAATGTACATATAAGGAAACACTATATTTAGGACATGACATTAGAGACAACCACTTGTGATGGGTCATGACAACCCACTCTAATACCGAGTTATTTGCGATGATTCTTTACCTTATCAATTCGATATACCATTGATATTGAGTGACTTGAGACTAGTGTCACCCAAGTTCACCTTCTTAGCGATTACAAACCATCACAAATGAGGTTAAAAACTGTCGCAGATAAGGTGCCCTAATTTATTTCGTGAACCGCCACTTTGTCCCAACTCTCTTTCCTTTCTCTACCTCTGATCCGTGAGATGTCCAAAACCTTTGTGCGCCCTCATTTCCACGTGACCTAGATCCAATACTTGCAACGTCGGCTGCTTTACGACATCGATGTGGTTCCTTGCAATGTCGACATTCTCGCGATGTCATCCTGCACCAGAGGTTGAGGCCTCGACCTGCATACTCCGTAGACATCGACCTTAGCACCTAGTAGACATCGACCTCCTCCCGGCATCCTGATTTACTCGAACGTTAGCCTCGACAAATTCAATGGCACGGCATTGTCCCTCTTTTACCGAGTTTTAGAGTATGCAAAAACTACTGCATGATATATTTTTCTAATGGTCTTTTGTTTGTGGGAAAATGTAAAATGGGTAAAAAACCAATACCATAGTATACATACAACACAGATCAATAGATCAAGAAAATAATTGCACAATCTAATAGCAACTAGTGAGAAAAAACACATTATAATTGCAACTATTCAGAGAAAGAAAAAATAAAAATTGTGTGCATGTGGACTTAGCTCTCAGTTAAACCCAAATATACATTCCAATTTCTTACGTTCATGAGAAGTTTTCACAAATCAAGGTTGAAGGTCTCTTAAAGTCAATAAAGATTGAATAACATAATATTTTTTTTGCTTAGGCTCTCTAACGAGTTCACTAACTGCATAAGTTTAAATGTCTGTCTTTTTTTAGTTGCATCATCAATCACTATGCCATTTTATTCGAAATCAATAGAAAGTTATTCCATGGAATATGTATCCAGCCATGGTCTTAATTATTTCTATCAAATAGGGTGGCATGAAGAGGACGATGGATATCCTTACATTCATTGGAGAATTTTTGGACTGTTTAGACAATTTTCCATGAGACTGATGAGTCATGAGAAAAATCATTCGATCGTTGGGTTTAAAGTGCGAGAAAATTGATGCATGTCAAATGATTATATTCTCTCTTGGAAGGAAAATGAGAATCTAGATATTTATCCCAAGTGTGGATCATTAAGATTGAAAGTGGATACCAACGAGAAAAAGAATTGACCAATTAAAATATTTTAATATTTTCCACTAATTCCTAGATTACGAAGGATATTACCCTCGAATAAAACATCTAAATTGATGAGATGGTATAGTGAAGGACATAAATATGATCTCAATGGAATAATGCATCATCTTACAGATAACAAAGAATGGATGAAGTTTGACAATAAGTATCCCACATTTACTTCAGAATTTTAAAGTGTTCTCTATAACTTGGTGAGTGATGGTTTCAATCCATTCGGTAATATGAATGTGAACTATAAAATATTTCAGTGGTACTTGTTACTTATGACTTGCCACCATGTTGTAAATGGATCATTATTTATGATGCTTACCTTACTAATTCCATGACCAACTGCACCAAGAGATGCCATAGATGTATATTTACTAGCGCTACTCAATGAATTGAAGTCATTGTGGAGAGTTGGGGTTGATACATTTGATGCATCATCAAATGAGATGTTTAACTTGCATGCAACTTTACTTTGGACTATTAATGATTTCAAGCATATGTGAACTTATTTTGTTGGAGTACAAAAGGATGGATAACTTGTCCTATTTTCATGAATGATACATATAGTACATGGTTGATAGAATTTTTTTTATTATACATGCCACCGTTGTTTTATATAACACATATGGTGAAAGAAGGCATTCAACATTAAAATTGATGTACTCCATGCAGTTCATGCATTGCCAAGATGAAAAAAAATCTCGTTTGAATGTTGGGAAACAAAAAAAGGAAACTTGAAAACATGAGGGTTGGAAAACCTTCTAAGAATTATATCAAGAAGATTGTAAAAACAATTGGTAGTCGTCGTGGTTGGAGAAAAGAAAGCATTTCCTTATTGTATTGACCCTATTAGAAAGATCTCCATATTCAACATTGTAATGATGTAATGTATATTGAAAAGAACATGATGGACAACATTCTTAGTATTCTAATGAATCATACATGTCCTTTATTTTTGAGCCGGAAAACGGAGCTCACTCATAAGATATTAGGGTCACAATGAATTCAACCTGTGGTCTTCTTGTTAATGAAAGACGACAAGAACTCAAGAAATATGATTTTGCAAAGCATATTATTAATATGGTTTCTAAATGATAGATTGAGATACATATTGGTAAACTCTTGAAGGAAACATCCAAACGTGGGTCTGAACTTCATGCTTAATCAAAGTCTTCTAGTATGTAGGATTCTTGTGTACTTAGAAACTCTAGATTGATTTGATCATAATAGATTATACATCATGGCACTTACATTACGAGGGAATGGTGAAAGTAGGTGGATTTTAATGATTTCGCTTATGTATAAATGAATGCGAGTTAATTAGATTAAAAATTCACTTCATAGAACTCGTTTCTTGATCTAAAGTGTTGGAAATTACTCTGAGGTAGTTCAAAATTAATTACGTAAATAGTTCGAAAAATATCTGACTAGTATTGCTCAAATAGGATTTAAACCTTGATATTAGATGTAAAACTAATTTCAAGACAATATACATGATTTATATAATCTCCTCAACATTATCTCTAAGTATCCATGAATTAAATTCAGGAATCCTAACTAGGTTAGGAGTCATACATTGCAATGTCAAATATTAATATAATAATGTTCATTGGCATAGAGATCTACAATTAGTAGGGTTTATCACTTGTACCCTTCTTAACTTCTGCATATCAGTTATGCCCCTTACTTTTTAGAATATCAGTTGTGCCCCTATCTTATTACAAAACTCACAGTTATGCCCTTTCCTTAAGGTAAAGTGGGGGCAGAAACGATATTACAAAAAGGCGGAATTGTGAATTTGGTAAGATTATAGCGACACATCTGATATTCAAAAAAAGCGATGGCATAACTGATATTGCAGAAGTTAAGAAGGGTATAAGTGATAAAAGTCGTAATTAATAATACCAATATGAATATTATTCATATTTATTTAGAAAATATGTGAATGTGATTCACATAATTGAGTAAATGTAAGTTGGATTTACATTTAGGTTTTTATCATGTGTGCCCTTCTTAACTTCTACAATACCAGTTATGCCCTCTCCCTTTCTGGAACCCCTATATTCTTACAAAATTCATAGTTCTACCTTTTGTAATATCAGTTATGCCACTACTTTACCTTAATGAAAGGGTAAAATTGTGAGTTTTGTAAGAAGGTATGGGCATAACTAATATTCCAAAAAAGGGAGGTCCATAACTGATATGGAATAAGTTAAGAAGGGAACAAGAGATATCAACCTGAAAAACTCGTATTCACCATCGCTAATTGCGAGAATTAATTAATGTATCATTTCGTTATAGGCGGGCAAATCACAATTTCTCAAAAAGACCACTTAACTAATGGTAATCAATTTAACACTAAACGATTATACTTTTTTAACTTTGATAAGTTCAAGGTCAAATTTAGGGAGGTCATTGTCTCCTTAGGTTAATTTTTAGATAATTTAGTTGTTAGATTTTCAAGGGGATTTTTTAAATTTTTTTATATGAATAATGAATGAGATGCAAGTGCAGAATACTAGATATATGGTCAAATTAACATAGAATGGAAAATACAAATTAATGTGAAAATAAGATCGAAAATCCAAAAGGTTGTTTTTTCAAATTTATTTATGCAGTGATAAATCTAGAATATATTTTTATATATAATTTTATGGTGTAAAATACATGTATGAGAAAGCAACATTTTTGGGGATTTTTATATAAATTTTTGTGCAAATGAAATGCAAAAATTATGAAAATTTGACAGTGGGTTAAAATGATGAAATTAACCTACTATACTTTTTTTTGGAATTTTTAGATGCAAAATAAATTTTTCTTGAATTAAATAATACAAACAATGTGATTTATAATAAATTAATTTTAATAATTAGTAAAACTAATAATTTTCCGAAAATAAAACTATCCTAGATGTGATTAATGAATAATTATCTAGAAAAAATTCTAACTCCTAAAAACACTAAGTTTACAGATAATTAAAAATCATTTACTTCAATCACAAAATAATTTATTTTAAGAAATTATGCGTGCAAATTACATGATTTTTGAGCACATGTAAAAATATAATTAATTCTATAAAATGTAATTTTTGATGAAGTTTTTGGGAAATGTGTGATATGCTATGCATTATTGAAGCTCACATCGGTAAAATATTGAATTTTAACACTCAAGTAATTCCAACATATCATCTAAAGATCATAAAATTATGAATAAATACTTACATGATGTAGAATTAATTAAGAAACAACATGCAAATTTTTTAATCAAAAGATGGTGCGAGATGAATGTTCAAACAATGGTACAAACACATGGGTCTGAATGAAAAACAAAATCAAAATTAGAATACTGAAAATAGCGCAATGATACGCTTCTTCAATTACATAAACCCACAATGTTTTATATGAAAATTTTCAAGCGACCTCATGTGTTACACATGCTCCCTGGTCGGTGGGATCTGGAAGCAATTCCGGGAAGGCGGGGGATGGAGCGCAAAACACCCATGCAGGCTCGTGCGCTGCACATTATGGCAGGCTTAGAACACAATTTGGACGACGGTGCAGGTCCACATGGCCACTTCTAAGAGCTTCGCGGGTGGTCTAGATCGAGGCTTGACGATGGCAGGTGGCGGTTGATGAACCGTCAATCGGCTAAAATAATATGTTATTGTTGTAGCATGGGGGAAATTAACAATCACTCAGAATCAAGAGAATATCTCCATGTTCTCAGCTTTAATTTTTACCTGGACAAGTCCAGTGTCGAACAAGCAATTATCAAATTAAATTTGGATGCTAATTATTTAAGTCAACAATTTAGAGGCTTAGGTCAACAAAAATGCATAGAAACACACAATATGCATTTTTAAAACATTTTTTATGCAATTAGTTTACATGAGAAACAATGATGCAATATACTCACGAAGACATACAACACACAACATGCTCCTGATTTAATAAAATAAATACTTGCGAGATCAATTAATAATCATGAATAATAATTGCCAAAAAGAGAGAAATCGACCTCAATCAAAATCATTTTCAATGAAATTAGTATTGTTGGAAAGCAATTTTTGTGCTCTTCAATTTAAGTTAAACTAAATCACTGTTTTGATCTATAAATTTTTGTATTAATTTTAGAGTACTATTTTTCACTATTCAGCCTTCTTATAAATTAAAAAGGTAAATGGTTCAAAAGTTATAAAAGGAATAATACAGGGGCATAAACACAATAAAACATGAATTATTTTATTACAAAAGGTCCAAATTACGCTACATAGTAAATACAGAAACCCGCTCAGGCATGGCTGTAATATTTCTATAAGGACGAGACTTGTCGACAAATTTGACTCTTTTTTGTGCTCATCTGCAAAATATCCAACATCGTGTTCTCCTTACACGTAACTGGAAGGATGCTCGGTGGAGTGGCTCGATCCACGTGTCAGCTGTTAGCGCTTCATGGCAGGTTCGGATGCTTCATCCCTTAGGTCTGAAATGATGCCTCAAAGTGAGGCTCAGGCTGATGTCAATCGTCGAATCTGATCTGGGGGACCGGATCGAACGAGAATTGTATGTTGCATTCTTCCCTCTCCTCCTTGGAAGGCAACACTCGAGCGGAGCTCCGACGAACCCAAAAGTCCTCCTCCATCTGTGTCTGAGATGCTGGAGAGTCGAGGAAGGTCACTGAAGCACAGACGATCAAGACAGGTCCTTATCTCTCTGAAGACTGCTCTAGAATACCATGATGAGCTCTGGTCATCGAAGGAAAAGGTCTGTAACCTTGCTCCAATGATGTTCCGATCATTGAATGTCTCTAGCCACCTGAAATTGTTAGAGAACAAGCCCAAGCATGCATGAGTCTTTTGGGATATGAAATAATGTGGAATGGAGGGATTTTAGCAGATGAGGGAAAATAGCCCTAGTTGGTTCTCCAACTTTATAACTTTGAGAAAGGGATCGATATGAACAAATCATGGAGAATGCGATAAGGAATCGGGAGATCACACGAGAATGGTGAACTAACAGTGAAGGGAAAAATGATGTTATGGGCATGAAAGAATGTCCAAATTACTTTAGATAAAACGGATAGAAGAGAGGGAAAATGAGATCGATAACCTTACCTGAAATTGATTTAAATGAAAATGATGGAATTGAAGTGAATCTCTGCTGAATCTGATGCTTCAAAAGCTTCACAATCTTCGCTTAAAGTTCTTAGCCAAAGAACTAAGCACGAGCAGCACTGGAATCAGTTGCAGCAAGGCGGAGGCACCTTGGATCTCGCTGGAGCTTCTACTCTGTCGTGTCTTGTCTTAGCTTACTTCTTTGTCACAGAAGCAAGGAAGAGGCTGGGAGTGACTCCGAGAATGGCGGATAACTGTTGCAATGGCCGGGGGTTTGGGTTGTGATGGAGGAAGTTTAGCAGATCCAGGTGGTTGACACAGAGGTTTCAACTACCTCCAACCGACGAGAAGGTTAGACTTAGGTCGGGCTGGAGAGTTGGTGTGTAAGGGGGTGAGTAGAGGTTGAAGAAGATGGAGGAAGTTGGTTGAGAGGTTAAGGGGGGTTGTCGAGAAAATGGCTAGAAGTTGGTGAGACGCGAAGAGGTGCGATGCTTCGCACAGGTGGACCGGAGGTAGGAGAAGGGCTCCTAGCCATTGGATCTGATGATCCAACGACTGGAGATGAGGCGGAATGCAAAGAAGAGGCGGGGCGATGTGGTGCGCTGAGATGGTACCACGTGGCCCAATGAAAATTAATTAAAATGCATAAAATCATATAAATTAGAAAAGAAATAAAAGGAAATCAAATCAAAAAATGGAAAACATGAAAGTTGTAGATCCAGATGAGATCTACAACTTTCATGTAGAACCCAAACATAAATAAAATCGTCTATATACAATAAATACTTTTACAAGTATCTTAAAGAAATAAACTACTTAATTTTAATAATTTTCTTATTTTTATGGATTTTTATTTTCTAAAATAGGTTAAATTAATTATGTATAATATTATTCTAATTTTTATTGGCTTTTAATAAAATAACAAACATATAAAATAATGTCATAATAACATGAATAATAATATACAATAATTATAAGTTACAACACATTGTTAATTAATTAGTGTTAGTTGTTAGTGATTTTTATTGATTTTCTTAAGCTAGAGAGATAATAAAAAAGAATAACAATGATGAATCTGGTATTCATCACCCACTATACTTAAGCTAAGCTCGTCTTCGAGCTAATATATAAAGAGCCAATTTAGAGAGATAGATTAATAAGTGAAGTCCCTGACATGTGTATGTGAAAAGACGAGGCTTAAGAAAACTAGAACACTTGATTTTAAAGATCCTACAACTCTAAGCTAAACCCGGTCCTAATCAAAAGGAATTCAACTCCTCTAATCATCAGACTCTCAAGATATACATATAATAAGAAGTATGATATTAATGTATTGATTGCATTCACAAGAGTAGAGCTATGTTATCATCTAAGGTTCCAATACCATAGATCCTCCGAAAGACCCAATCCTCAACATTAGGGTTTAAATCTAGTCTTGCTTCAATCGACCGTCTCTTTAGTTTGTTAGACATCAAGGTGTGGATGGCATGCCAGATAATGGAGGAAATATGATAGTGTCATTTCTTTTCTCCCCCTCAATCTCATTGGAACAAGGTATCTCTCAAGTGCCATATTAACTCAACACAATGTATTTTTTGTTGTTAATCAGTGCGACCGTCAAAAGAACTTGAGTCTCATGTACTTGTTTTCATGGGAATGCACCATGGTGTATCTCTTTTGAGCATCTAATATATCTTCTACACCCAGACTTGTATCGCTTACGATGCAGAGCCCTTTTGAGATATTAGCGCGATTCATAAAAGCCTAATATCTTGGTCCAAATGGACACTTAAATGATGAGAGCACTCACCTTTGATGTAAGCTCATATGGATATAACTTTGTAATATTTTGAGCATTTCTTTTCATCAATTTTTTTCTATTCCTTTTTTAGATAACTCCACTACTTTTACCAAGGATCGGTGCACACTGATTAACGACTTAATTTAATGTCATCACACCCTGACATTTAGGTTTTGATCAAGAGATTAATATGAGAACCATGTCCCATACTAGCTAAGATGTTGACACTCAGGTTTCATGAAGCCTTCATTAGTCTTATCCCGTCATCGAGTATCATAGAATCATGTTCAAACTTGAATCTCAAATATTAATTCCTCAAGTGAAACCTCAACTCATCTCAATCATGAATGCAATCGTACAAGTGATTGATGGTCATATTCTTTAAGGAAGAGATTAAGCATGCAATATAGCACACAAATCTTTCTAACTAGGAAAGTTTGAATTATTAAGTCTCAGACCCTAATGATTGAAACAAGTTAACTCTAAGTCCTTAGACGTCACTAACCAAGTGTTAAAGATCACAACAATCCTTGAGTGCAAAGTGAAAATGTCAAGGAAGATCACTAAATTAATAAGTTAATTATTATGGAAATTTTTGAAGAAGATTTTATTAACAAGAATTAGAGAACATGTACCCTTAAGGAACACGAACAGAACACAACAAATACTTACAAGACATTACAAGGATACCCACACAACACAACAAACTTCAGACTCTCAAAGAATAGTCTTGAGTCTTCGGGGTTTGAAATCACAGGCAGCCTTATATTTAACTTGTTTCTTCTATACCGAGTAAACTTCAATATCCGAGTAAGAAAAATCTTCATCGACTTGAAAAATGAATCGCTTCAAATGATTCCATTCTTCCTCAAATGTAATATCCATATCTACATGGGAAGACCTAAAATTCTCCAATATAGAGGGAAGACATATCCAACCCTTAGATCATGCAACATACTGTTGGATTTTTCTTAAAAGAGAAAAACTAGATACACAAGAAAAACTTAACTTGCAAGTAAGACCACAATCAGAGACTGAATATCCTCAAGAAAAGATGTAGATTCCTCCATATATAACTCTTCTAATAAATCATCATCTTCCTCAAGCGACATCACACTCTTCAAAGAACTCCTTATCGATTTGATCTTCCAAAATATAGAGTTTAAATCTAGACTCTCTTCCATGCTTGACTCTGTAGAGAACTAGGACTAGGCAATTTTTTTATAGATTAAGAATCTGACAGTCCAAAATATATCTGTTTCTCCCAAGACACCCTTTCAGAAAAGAAGTCTTCTCTTAGAAAACCAAAGTAAAGTTTGATTTTTAATTTATTTAGATTTTTTAAAGAATGTTTGTAAATATATACATAAAGTAATGAGTATATTGTCAAAAAATGTACCCATTTGAAAGTAATTTGTAATGTATTTTGCAAAACAAGTAAAATATATATAAATTTTCGAAACATTTTACAAACTATTTTTATAAAATATTTCAAATCCCCATATACATAGCTCGAAGTAAATATACAAAATATGTGAAAGTACGAGCTATAACTGAAAGTATATATGCAATATATGCACACACACCCCTCTATAATTAGCTTGTGTTATGTCCTCATAGCACAAAGTGGAATGAAAAACATAACTCGTAATAAGAAAAAAAGAGGATAGAGGAAAGCAAGGATAAGGCAACAGGTCTGATCCCCATACCTAGGTTGTGAATAGCCTAAGTGTAGGACAAGAAGACAACAAAGATGTGTACAAAAAGAATATGTTAAATAGAATACATGGGCCCAGTCCCCCCTATACTTAGCCTAAAAAATAAGCTAAGTATAAAGCGTGAATAAATCATGAAGATATTGAGAAGAATATACATGATACTAGATGGGATTTCCTCATATATTAGGCTCTCACAAACCTATGTTAGGAGTAAGAAAGTAATAAGAGAAGAATTCACACCCACAAAAGAATACAACCAGAGTGCATAAAAGAGTAGATGAATCTCTAAGATAATAAATCTATCTGATCTGAATCTTCAATTGCGAGTTCATGTTGTATACAAAATATCTGCAAATGAGTCAATCAAGCAGGAAGTCAATAACATAGGAATTAGCCATCCTTTTGATTCAATAAAGTGTTTCAACAGTTGTCCGTTGACCAATAAGAAATGTGCACTATCTGTGAGATTAGATATCTCTACATTTCCATGCACTTCCTTGACTATATAAGGACCTACCCATTTAGACTTGAGTTTCCCATGGAAGATCCTTAACTTCGTATTAAACAACCATACCTTCTGTACAAGGATAAAGTTCTTACATCTAATATGTGAATCATGTCACTTCTTAACTTTGTCCCTATAGATCATGATGTTGTCATATGCTCAGTTGCAGATCTCCACAAGCTCATTGAGATTCATGTCTCAACATAATTTTCCTAAGTGATAACTCTAATTTATCTTCTTTATTGTACATTTAGACTTTTGAAACAATGTAGCGGAAAAATGACATGGCTTGCCATATATCATTCTAAAAGGTGAAGTGCCCAAAGGGGTCTTGTACACTGCCTATAAGCTCATAGAACTCAGTCCAACAGTTGAGACCAATTCTTTCCATTGGGACGGACTAGCTTCTGAAGAATACTCTTCACCTACCTATTGGAAACCTCTGCCATGCAGTTCGATGGAGGCTATTAAGTAGTTACTCGATGATAAAACTTGTAGTCCTTAGCTAATGATTTCGTTTCTCTGACAAAATAGCTATCCCCATCAGATATCAAAACTTTTGAGACCCCGGACCTTGAAATGAAATGAACCTTTATGAACTTACAAACAGTCCTATTGTCTACGACCCAAGTTGGGATAGCCTCCAGCCATCTCGAAAGGTAATCAACCGTTAACAAGATGTATTAAAATCCGTGATTATTGGGAAAGAGACCTATGAAATCTATGTCCCATGCATAAAAAATATCATAAAAAACCATAGGTTGTATGGGCATCTTATCTCTATAGCCAACTGTCCCTCCCATCCTTTGACAAATAGGGCACAACCGTACAAAATCGATGGCATCTCTAAACAAGGTCGACCAAAAGTATCCTCATTGTAGCACCTTGTGTACGGTTCTTTTTCCTGATTTATGTACTCCAATCTCAAGAGAATGATAATGTGTGAGGACACACTAGTATTACTCCACCTTCTCCATATACAATATGGTCCTTCGAAAAAAAGGAATGGATCCTCACAATAGTATTTCCTCGAATCCGAGTTCACTCAGTCAATACTGCTCCTAGTCCCACGTTGGGGAACTTGCTTGGAGACAATATAGTTCACCATGTTGGCATACTACGTAGGTGAGTCGACAACACAGATCGACTCATCTAGGAAGGTTTCTCTGATTGGCTTTGTATCAGGGGAATCCTTCATCTCTAATCTTGATAGATAATCAACCACTACATTTGAAACTCTAGGTTTATCCTTAATATCCAAATTAAACTTCTGGAGCAATAATATCCACCTAATAAGTGTGCCTTCGTATCATTCTTTTTCATGAGATACATAATAGATGAATGATATGTATAAACTGTCACTTTTGTTCCCAAAATATATGACCTGAATTTTTCAAGATCCCAGACTATGACGAGAATTTCCTTTTCATTCACAGTGCAATTTTTTAAGTAAGGTCTAAAACTTTGCTCGTGTAATAAATGGCGAATGAAATCCGATCTCACCTCTGCTTCAATGCGGTTCCTGTAACGAAACCTGATGAATCAGTCATGATCTCAAGGGAAGAGACCAATCAGGAGCCTACAGAATAGGTGAGTCATGAATCCTTCTCTTTAATAGTTCAAAGGCCTCCAAGTACTTGTGATCTACAATGAACTCGATGTCTTTCCGTAAGAGCACAGTCAGTGACCAGGCAATCTTAGAAAGATCGTGAATAAATCTTCTATAAAATCCAACATGCCATAAAAATAATCTCACTGACTTGAGTTGGTAGGTGGATCAAATTTCTTGATCACATCCACCTTGACAGGATCAACCTCCATTCCCTTTTTGGAGATGATTTGTCCCAACACGATACCCTCCTTAAATATAAAATGATTCTTTTCTCAAAAGAGTACCAGATTGACCTGCCTATACCTTTAAAGAACTCGGTCCAAGTGTCCTAAACATGAATCAAATGAAACACCATAGACTAAGAAATCATCCATGAAGACCTCCAGGAAATCCCCCACCATTTCGACAAACACAACGATCATGCATCGCTGAAAAATCCCTAAATGGTTGTAAAAATCCCTAAAAATCCCTCTCTTGACAAATCATGTAATTCGCGATTATACAGAGTTATGAATGTCATTGCGGAATTACTCAGGGTTATGGGTGTAAAAATCCCTAAAAATAAATAAAAAGGCTAGGCATTTACTCTCTTGACAAACAAAAAAGCGACCGAGCTACATCCAAGTTTAGTATCTTACGCATAAAACGATGCAGAAGAGATCATTTTGGGATTTGGATCTTGAGGTAAGTTCACTTTTACCTAGATAGGTAATATAGCATAAATGAATGACACATCATCCCTTATACAATGTGGCAACCATCTAATAATAAGAAAAAAATCAAATTGGTTGAAACATTAATGATAAACCTCTCCTTCTTAATAGTTACTCTCCTCTCTTAATGACTAAGTCCAAGCATCTAGAACTATAGACGCATGCTTCTAATTAGGCTTTGGAACTATTTACCGTGCAATCCTAAGTCTATAAGCTCAGTCAAAGAAAACAAATAAAAACAAAGCGGAAAACTCAAAACGCGTGAAATAAAATAAAAGAAATGTGATGAAATGTGAAAAAGTCGAGGGGCGCCGAGGTGAACAATCATCCAAGAAATGGATCTCGTGAAGTGTGAATGTCCAAAAGTCCAAGTACCTGTATTATTACAAATTAATTACAAAAATAAAAATAATAATCTCTCTCTCTCTCTCTCTCAAAAATATAAGAAAAGGCTATGCTACCATCTACTCTTCTTCTTATCTCTCTCTCTCTCTCTCTCTCTCTTTCTTACTCTCTTCAATTGGCTCAACAAGAGAATGACCAATCTCCTCACGGCTCAGGAGCGCCAACGTCCTAAGAAGTCATCGTCACCATGCTGTCCCTCGTAAGAAATTCAATAAAGAAGAATGATCAGAAGCTGGTACATACTTATCAGAAATAAAAGAGAAATAAGGTGCAGAGAAATATATACAACCTACACTACACTATTTGTTGCTCTCCGGCAATGACATCATTTGAAAAATCTGAGCCGGTCTAATGTGATCTCGCAAGGCGAGACCAACAGTCGCTGCGGTAATTGAATGCGAAACCCGAATAAATTTCAATAACAATTAACCCATGATATGAATAATCAAACAATGTAATGCAAATGTGGAGTCAAAATTTATTATAACCCTACAAATAAGTGTATAGTGGTCAAGTATGTGTAGGGTGTCGAACACAGAGAATACACAAGTGTAGCAATTATTTATTGCTAAATAATATATGTATATGGAGATATATCTGCTATGTACTTAGTGTTTTTGTAGGTTTTTAAATTATTTAATTTTATAATTTTTTATATTTTATAAATATTGTTTTCTTTGAAATTTTCTGATTTTTAGTTTCTTTTTCTTTTTAGAAGATATAAAAAATCTATTTATATAACAATATGTAATAATATATAATACAGACAATATATATAATAGATATGTAATAAATATAAAAAATCAATAAATACAAATAAAAACTATCTTTTTTATTTTTTAAAAGGATTTAAAATATATTTAAGGTATTTAATAGGGAAAATGGGGCTGCCCCCTCTCATTTTTCGTATTTTTTTATTTTTTCAAAAATATCATCATGTATATTCATCTATATATCCCTCCTATATGTCATTCGAATTTCGTCAGAAACAGAGACTCATATGCCCTCAGTTTAGAACAGGTAATTTCAACGGTCTAAACATTGTTGTAATCGACCTGTTCTAGATGGATGGCATAAGAGTATCTGTTTCCTAGGAAATTTTAATGGCATATAGGAGAGATATATAGATGAATATATATGGTGATATTTTGCAAAACGAATAAAAAAAATTATACGAAAATGAGGCGGACAACCCCATTGAACCTTTATAATAATACTATTAGTATTAATATGTCTAAAAGTATATATACATATACATACACACATAGAGACATATATTTATGGGATTTTTATCCAGTGAGCCCTATGCCTATTAGCGTTTTGGTGAGCACCGATTCCATATCATACACGTGTATTACCAATTGAGTGGTTACCTATTTCGAAGGATTCGTTTTTGGAAGGAGATTAATATGCAAGACGATTTAACAAAAGTATTCTTCCAAATATAATGCGTTCTTAAAAAAAGGAAGAACGTCTTGGAAAGAAAATGTTCAAATCGATGATTTATTACAGAAAATTGAGATCCAAATCTTCTTGTTAGTAATATATATACAAAGGTAAGTAAATGGATGTTACGAGATCAGTAATACATAAACAACGGTCAGTAATTTAGATTCATTTTATTATATGGTACACAGTAATATATACACACTGGTCAAGTAAGTGCTTATTGTGAAGTTAGTAAGTAATATATATACAATTCTTAAGTAAATTGTTGTTCTGTGTTTAGTAATGTATATATCTATGTCATATATCACAAGTTCAGTAATATGTGTACGATTCTCAAGTAGTGACTATTATGAGAGCAGTAATAACAAAGTAATCGTCAGTAAGGCACGAACATTACTCAAGTAAGAAAGTAACATATAATATGTAATAAATTCTCCTTCTATACGATTAATATGGAAGTAGTACTTTGAAAAAGAAGTTATTAAACACATGCACATAAGGAAAAATGGATTAGTGAAATTAATGGAATGCTTCGTTGATGAAAAAGGAAAAATATTATAGAAACGAATCGAATGCGTATTACATACACAATGGTATCAATAACCATTTGTTATGTTATTACTGATCTCATAACACACATTTACTTGACCAGTGTATACATATTACTAAATTCTGTACAACGTAGTAATTTGCACGAAATCATTTATTCAAAGCATTTTCTTTCCAAAACCGTCTTCCTTTTTTAAGGACGTTGTATAATAGGAAATATAGTAATTGTTAAATACATGATAGCCTATAATTCGAAATATAGTTATTGCTAATACACGTGTATGGTCTAGAATTTGTGCTCACCAAGACGTTAATGGGCATAGGGCCCTCTAGATAAGTCTTCTATATATATGTATGTATGTATAATATATATAGGGTATTCTATTTATAAATTAATATGTGTCATTCTTATATGCTATATTACCTACTCTAGGTAAAAGTGAACTTATCTAGATGATCCAAACCCCTCATTTTGGTGCCAAACTAAGCAAGCATCCCAATCATCATTGAACGGAGAGACCTATATTGGGAAGTGAGATAGGATCATGAATGACCAAGTCTCGCAAGATTCGGATTAGCCTGACTTAAGAAGGAGCGATCTAAGGAGCAATCTATGATGCTTTGATTGGCAATTTGCCTATTTAACTAACCTGAAGGAAACCAATCTGGACTTGGGCATTTATACGAGTAGCTATTATCATCATTTTTTGAACCAATTATTGCCATCTTGTTGTCTAGAAATAATTTTATCTTCTCAATCAAACTAGAGGGATTGATGTAAATTCCCCTCAACGCCTTCTTGCATCTGGCCTTCCTTCCAGATTAATGACTGCATTGTGGCAGCCTTTGCTTTGTAGGATCAAAATTGTAACTTTTTTCATGCTCACGGAATAATAGAAAAGTTGGATATCCTAAGAATGCTATATATCATCAAGTTTTCTAGAATGGGTTTTTCATGATCGGCTAATCCGAGACGTTATGATCAAGTGTCAAGGTTAACTTCATGTAACAAACATCAGATTACCTTGTGCAGATCCAACACTCGCAACTTATCGTGGGTGTGTGCGTTGTCATGGTTACAAAGCCAGCAGAAGATCGAGATCCTTGATTTCGATTCATTTGAATTTGATCTTGTTTTGTAGAGAATTTAATGTTCATTAATTCAAAGGCGAGCATTTGGGTTTATTGTTGATTGTATGAGGAAGATATGTGCCTTTATGCTTTTTGTCTTTAAACTAGGGTTTGTGTTTATTTGACATATATACAAGTTAGTAGTCTTTTAGTTTTTTTATTTACTAAGGTTATAGATTGGAGTTACATGTCAATTGAAGCTAACATGAATTTATTAAAAATAGATGAATTTTGAGGTATTTACAAATGAATACTTACAGAATTCTACTCCTTTTTTACGGCTTTTATTTTGAATAAAAATTATTGGAGTTATTTAGAAGATAAATATACACATTTATTCCATTTTAATGCAACTTGTATTTTATTAATTTCTTTATTTTAGGGGGTATTAGTTGAATGCTTTAACGTGAATTTAAGCCAAAATTATGATATTAATTCAATAAATTACAATTCATATAAAACTAGAAGGATATTTCTTTGGAATGAAAATACAAACTCTACAAGGTTGTATAAAGTAGCTTGGGGAAATGATTTTAGCACAAAGGGAAAGATGGTTGAGGAATCAAACACCTTTTCTTTTTAATGATTCAATGCGAACAAAATCATTCTCCACATTATTGCGAATAATCCACCTATTATATCATCAGTAATAGAGTGTTAAACTCTTACGAAAAAGTATTTATTCTAAATGTACAAAAATGAAGAAATTATTCAAATATTTGTTCATCGATTATTGCAGGCTTTAAATCCCTTCATTGGTGTAAATCCAAGACAATGGCCTCGATGGAATACTCAAGCTTATGGAGTGATAACGTCAATAAGACACACCTGAACGAACTTCATCTAGCCCAATAAATTTTTTCTATCCTTCGCTAATAGAAGCACATGTTTTTAGGTACAGTTTGGTCATTTCATTCATCACAATTAGATTTTATTTTTATGCACAGATCATTTTGTATGTAGAGTGCTAGCGACATATATGATTTCTATCCCTGACATGCATCATTGATTTCTTACGCGTCGACTTTTTTATATTCTCCCCTATTTTTCAGGATTTAGGAATAAAAAGAGAATAAAAAAATTTGCTAGACGTTGTTTGAAAATACGCAAAAGGTGAAACAAAAATGTTAAAATTAAGACTACTAACATTGTGACAATAATAAAAGATGTAATTGAATTGATTGCATTAGAATAGTAAACTTCTCATTATACACATGTATGCTCTAAAACAAAGTGAGGTGCAACCCCGTAAGGTTAGAGCTTAAATCTTGGACTTATGCCCTAGGCATATGTATTTTAACTTACTGGTCTAAGCGATGCAAGAACATGCTTCAACCTTAAAAATGTGACTTTTTGTGCAAGTTTCTGATTGCTTTTTATTTCCTTATATTGAACCTGGATTAGCTGCATAGATGGACCTTTGATTGGGTGTGTCATACTTAATCATGAGTCATCCCGGGAGACATACTTGATTGCAGATTAATACAACTTATTGTGTAAATAAGAACTAAAATTGTCTAAGATAATAAAGCCAGACTCTTATGGCTATTCATCAGGTTTTGCTGAACATATGCAGGTTTCTATTGTGTTTGTTTGCAATCGGCGTAGATATCCACATCCTTAGTATCAGTCAGCCTCATCATCGTCGTTTTTGGAGAAAATGATGGGAAACTGATCTCTTAGGTCGGACATCGCTGTTAGACTCCCTTGCACTCTTTCCCGTCATTCTTCTCAGGTTTGCCAAGACTCTAGCAGTTCTAAGTGTCCGGGAGTTGAGACCTGATGATAGGCTCGAGTTCCAAGACTAGGTAGGATCTCCTTTTAGCCCCTTCTTTGAGATTAACTCTCTTCTCGAAGATCTTTTTTCTTCTTCCTATTATTTTATTTCTTCTTCTTCAACAGATGATGAAACCATGAGACCTAAATCAACCTTATACTTATACATTGATGAAGCTATGTTTGAAAATAGTGTTGGGAAGAGATTCCTCATATAATTTGAATTGCGAAAAAATAACCAAAGTCAATAGACGGATACTGCACGATATATCAACTATGAAAAAATATTTCAATTACAGAAAAATCAACCACAGATGCACGAAGAATTTTTTAACGTGGAAAACCCTCGATGTGAGGGGAAAAACCACGAGGTTGATCGCAACCCAAAACCAAGCACTATAATCGAAGTAATTTCCTGTGAGGAGCTTACAAAAGGCCAACCCTCAATACGGTGCTACAAATCATCAAACAATGAAGAATAATAGAGAGGAGAAATATCACCTAATGGTAAATCCATTGTCAAACTGTAGGGAAGAATGCCGGAGAATAACTGGTCCAAAGATTACTACCTCCAAACTCCACGACAACCATGAACTTCCTTTCTTCTTCCTCTTTCTTATTTCTTTCTTATGATAGGAGAGCTTGTGTTAGGATGATCCTGATATGCACCCCATACCCACTATTTATACTCCTAGGAGATGAGCAAATAAATAAACATAGACTCCTACTTCTAATAAGATTAGGAAAAGATGATTCCTAATCCTAAAAGGTAACCGATCTTTCCTTATATCCTATATATATGGACTAGGTTCCCACAAGGAGGGGAACCCATCCAACAAATCTCTCCCTCACCGACGATGTGGGAACTGTTTCAAACCTGTGAGGGAGAAGCATCTCTCGAACTTCCCAAGTGACAAAGTCTTCATCATCATATTAGCACCATTGTAATCTGCGTGGATATTGTCAAGTAGAAGCTGTTTCGATTCTAACACATCACGTATCCAATGATATCTAACATCGATGTGCTTTGATCTTGCATGGAATGTAGAGTTCTCGCCAAGGTGAATAATACTCTGACTTTTACAGTAAAGCACGTACTTGTCATGATGAAAATCAAGTTCTTACAGGAGCTTCTTCATCCACAACAACTCCTTACACGCCTCTGTAGCTGCAATGAACTCAACCTCTATAGTAGATAAAGTAACACACTTCTAGATACGAGACTGCCAAGAAACTGCACCACTTGTAAAAGATATCATGTAACCTGATATGGATCTTCTCCCATCAATGTCATCTGCCATGTCTGAATCTATGTATCGAAGAAGAATAGGCTTCTTTGCTCCAAATCGAAGAGAGTAACTGCTAGTACCTCGAAGATATCTCAAGATCCATTTAACTGCTTCCCAATGCAATTTTCCTGGATTTGAGATGAACCTACTAACAACTCCAACTGCATGAACAATATCTGACCTTGTACAAACCATGGCATACATAAGACTAATTGTGATTGATGCATAGGGAACTCTTTCCATATCTTTCTTTTCTGCATTGTTCTGTGGGCTATCATTGGAACTTAACTTGAAATACGCTCCAAGAGGGGTGCTAGCCGGATTTGCCTTCTCCACATGAAATCTTTGAAGTACCTTCTCAATGTACTTCTGTTGTGAAAGTTGAAGTTTCCTTACTCCCCTGTCTCGAGTGATCTTCATGCCCACTATCTGACCTGCATGCCCCAATTCCTTCATAGCAAAGGACTTCCCAACTCTTTCTTCAAGCTAGAAATTGTATTTCCATTGTTGCCTACAATCAGCATGTCATCAACATAAAGTAACAATATGATGAAATCATCACGTGAGAATTTCTTCACGAACACACAATGATCTGAAGTGGTCTTGGAGTAACCATGCTCTCCCATGAACGAGTCAAACTTCTTGTACCACTACCTGGGTGCTTGCTTCAAGCCATATAGACTCTTCTTTAGTCTGCAAACATAGTTTTTCTTGCCTTTGACTGTAAACCCCTCTGGTTGCAACATGTAGATTTCCTCCTCAAGGTCACCATGGAAGAAAGTTATCTTCACATCCATCTGTTCAACCTCCAAGTCAAGACTAACTACCAAGATGAGAACCGCCGTGATAGAAGACATCTTCACCACAGGAGAAAAGATCTCCTCAAAGTCAACTCACTTCCTTTGGTTAAAACCTTTCACAACGAACCTAGCTTTGTACCTTGGGTTTGTAGAGTATTCATCTTGTTTCACTCTATAAATCCACTTGTTTCTCAATGCCCGCTTGCCTTTGGGAAACTTGACAAGCTCGAAGGTATGATTGTCATGAAGGGACTCTCATTGATTCTACCCATTTCTCCTTATTTGCATCTTGCAAGGCTTCTTCATAGCATTCAGGCTCGCCACTGACTGTCAACAAAATATACTCATATGCAGAATATCTGGTGAATGGTCGCCTCTCCCTCACGGAGCTCTATAGTGGGAGAGCCTCGAAAGAAGAAGAGCCCTCGTCATCCTGCCGGCCATCATCACCCCCACCATCTACATCATCATCATCATCATCAGGATTGGTGATCTGTGGTACATCCTCCTCATGTCTTGCATCCGGTATCTGCTCATATGCATCATTTGGCACCACATGTGGAGCCCTCTGCAAAAGGACTGCCTCCATATCACCTGGATGATAGCTTTTCGAAGGAGAGTCCTTAGTTAGCCTTATGGATGTCTTCAATGGTTTGATCTTAAGAGAAGATCACATCCCTGCTCCTCACTAGCTTCTTATCAATCGGATCATACAATCTGTAGCCAAGCTCATCTTGTCCATATCCCAAGAAAATGTTCTGCTTTGTCTTTGTGTCCAACTTGGACCTTTCATCCTTGGGAATATGCACAAATGCGCATCATCCAAAGACCCACAAATGATTGTATGAGACATTCTTTCCATGACAAACCCCATCAGGAACATCACCATCCAAGGGTACATGTAGAGCTAGATTGATAACATGAACAAAAGTACAAGTGCTTCACACCAAAAAAAGTTAGACAACTTAGCTTCAGAAAGGAGACAATTGACTCTCTCCATCAAGGCCCCGCTCATTCTCTCTGCTATCCCATTCAATTGTGGCGTCTTTGGTGGAGTCTTCTGGTGTCTTATACCATGATATCTACAATACTCATCAAATGACCCAATATACTCACCACCAATGTCATTGCGGTTGCACTAAAGTTTCTTCCCAGATTGTCGCTCTGCTAGAGCATGGAAGTCTTTGAAAACACCAAGGACTTGGTCCTTCCTCTTTAAGGCATATACCCAAACTTTCATGGATAAATCATCAATGAATGTAACAAAATAAAGTGTACCACCGAGAGAATTTACTTTCAACGGACCACAAATATCCATGTGAACAAGCTCCAATGGTTGCATCTTCCTAGAAGGTGGATGGCTCTTGAAGGAGACTCTTGTCTGCTTCGTAACCAAGTAGTGTGTGCATCTCTCCAACTTCTCTTTCTTGACATCTGCCAGCATATTCTTCCTCATCAAACACTGCAACCCCTTCTCGTTCATGTGCCCTAATCGTCGATGCCACAACTCAATAGATTTTGCATCTCCAGTTACATGTGCAACATCATGGGAGATGGATGCATTCATGATGTAAATATTATTGCTATACTTCTTTCCACGAGCAACAACCTAGGATCCTCGGGTAAGCTTCCATTGACTGCCACCAAAAGTGTTAAGGTATCCTTCATCATCAAGCTTGCCTACAGAAATGAGATTTAAGTGCATGTCTGGTGCATGCCTCACATCTTTGAGCATCAACACAACTCCATTGGCATTCTTTAATGCAATATTCCAATGCCAACAACATGAGACAAAAAACCATTCTCCATCTTCAATGTACCAAAATCACCAACTATATATGAAGAGAAAATTCTCTTTGAGATGTGACATGTAGAGCAGATCCGCTGTCAACAAGATAAGAAGTAACATCCTGTGCGAGATTTACCGTCTCCTCATCACAGACAATGATAAGCTCATGTTGTGCAGCTGCAGCAACTTGTTCATTCTTGTTCTCTTGCTTGTCGCTACCATTCTTGTTATCTCTTTTGAACTGAAAGCAATACGTCTTGATGTTCCCTTTCTTCTTGCAATAGTGACACTCCATATTCTGATATATGAATTTGGACTTGCTTTTGCCATTATCTCTACCTGTATCAGTCTTGGTCTGGCTCCTCCCCCTGTTCTCTTTGACAAGAATATCTGAATGTGAAGAGCTTACTTGGGTTTTTCTTCATATCTCCTCAATGAGAATGCCAGACTTGACTGTCTCTAAAGAAATGACCCATTGACTGCAGAATTTGTAAATGAGACTCCGAAGTCTCCCATGAATCTGGTAGAGTAGCAAGCAGTAACAGTCCCAACATCTCATCTTCAAATTTTATCCCCATGCTCGTCAACTAGCTAGTAATTCCTTGGAACTCATTCAGAAAATCTAGTACAGAGCTACCTTCCTTGAACCTCAAGTTTACTAGTCTCTTGAGAAGAAACAATTTGTTACTTTCTGTATTGAAGGTGTAAAGATTTTATAACTTCAACCACAAGCTTCTAGCGTGACTTTCATCTTGGATATGATTGTATACACTATCATCAACAAATTGTCTTATGAAGCCACAAACCTGCTCGTGTTCAAATTCCCATTCCTCGTCTATTTTGGTGTCGGGCTTCTGCGTGGAGAACACCAGAAGGTGCATAGACTTCACATATAAAAGATCATTCATCTTGTTCTTTCACAAATTGTAATTAGTCCTATTAAGACTAATCATCCTGCTCGAACCAAACTCCTTCTTGTAATCCACCATTGAACCTTGCTTGATACCACTTGTTGGGAACATATTCTCCATATAAATTGAATTGTGGAAAAATACAAAAGTCGATAGGCGGATCCTGCACGATATATCAACTACGAGAAAGTATCTCAACCACAGAAATTAACCACATATGCACGGAGAATTTTTTAACATGAAAAACCCTCAATGTGAGAGGAAAAACCATGGGGTTGATCGCAAGCCGAAACCAAGCACTATAATCAAAGTAATCTCCCATGAGGGGTATACAAACAACCAATCTTCAATACGGTGCTACAAATCACCAAACATTGGAGAATAATAGAGAGGAGAAATATCACTCAGTGGTATATCCCTCATCAAATTGTAGGGAAGAATTCTTGAGAAGAACTACTCCAAAGGTTACTCCCTCCAAACTCCGCGGCAACCACAAACTTTCTTTCTTCTTCCTCTTTCTCATTTCTTTCTTGGGCTAGGAGAGCCTATGTTAGGATGATCCTGGTATGGACCCCATACCCCCTATTTATACTCCATGAAGATGAGCAAATAAGGAAACATAGACTCTTACTTTTAATAGGATTAGGAAAAGATGATTCCTAATCCCAAAAGGTAACTGATCTTTCCTTTTCTAAATAGGACTGCCAATGTCCTATATATATGGACTAAGTTCCCATAAGGAGGGGAACCCATCCAACAAATAGCACCAAGAGCAGTAGTAATATAAACCAAGTCACGTAGAGATTAATGCCAACTTGATGGCATCCTTGCAAGCCATGTGGTATCAAAATCTCATGATGGAAGTAAGAAATGAGCTGGAGGCATTGAGGATACAGAATGAGGCAAGACAGAACAAGGATAGGCAGAGACATGATAGCCGATATGATGTCATGTTCCAGGAGTTAAATCGATGACACAACTGGCATTGTTGAGTGAAATATTCAAGAAGGATATCCATTCTGAGAAAGTGATGGAAATCTTTCTCTAAAGATTGACATCAAACTAATCTCTTGATGTTTGTCCTCTGCATAGAAATATAGACTCGAAGGTGTCACATAAGTCAGGTCAAGGTGCTGAGTAAAAGTCAAAATGTTGACCAAAGTGTTGCAATGACGAAATCAAGATACTAAAGTTTTGTATCATATACTACTGCGAACATGCACACATCATTTAAGCGGAGACAGATATGGATCTACACATTCAAATATGTATATTTGGAAGACCATTAGGTTGGTGACCTGATAAGGTTTATATACAGACGAGCTAGTGTACATGTAAGGAAACACTATAGGAGGGCATGATATTAGAGATAACCACTTGTGACGGGTCTTGACATACCGCTCTAATACCAAGTTGTTTGCGATGGTTCTTTTACATCATCGCTAATAAGTACCTTGTCAATTCGATATACCATTAATATTGAGTGACTTTAGACTAGTGTCACCCAAGTTCACCTTGTTAGCAATTAAAAACCATCACAAATGAGGTTGAAAACCGTCACAAATAAGGTGCTCTAATTTATTTCGTGAACCGCCACTTTGTCCCACCTCTCTTTTCTTTCTCTACCTCTGAGCCGTGAGATGTCCAAAACCTTTCCTCTCCCAAAACCCTTGTGGACCCTCGTCTCTGTGTGACCTAGATCCACTACATGCAACGTCGGCTGCTTTATGACATTGATGTGGTTCCTTGCAATGTCGACATTCTCGTGATGTCATCCTGCACCAGAGGTTGAGGCCTCGACCTGCATACTATGTAGACGTCGACCTTCGCACCTAGTAGACATAGACCTCCTCCCTGCATCATGATTTACTCGAACGTTGGCCTCGACAAATTCGATAGCATGACCTTCCCACTTTTACCGAGCTTTATAGAGTATGCAAAAACTAATGCATGGTATATTTTTCTAATGATCTTTTGTTTGTGGGAGAATGTAAAATGGGTAAAAAAACCAATACCGTAGTATACATACAACACGGATCAATAGATCAAGAAAATAATTGCACAATCCAATAGCAACTATTGAGAAAAAGCACATTCTAATTGCAACTATTGTGAGAAAAAAATAAAAATTATCTGTATGTGGACTTTGCTCTCAGTTAAACCCAAAGATATATTGAAATTCCTTAAGTTCACGAGAAGTTTTCACAAATCAAAGTTGAAGGCCTCTTAAAGTCAATAAAGATTGAACAACATACTACTTTTTTTGCTTAGGCTCTCTAACGAGTTCACTGACTGCATCTAAGTTTAAATGTTTGTCTTCTTTTAGTTGAATCGTTAGTCACTATGCCATTTTATTCGAAATCAATAGAAAATTATTGCATGGAATATACATCCAGCCATGGCCTTAATTATTTCTATCAATGCATCATGATATACAGTCAAGACATGCAGAATGTCTGCTATAACTACCTGAAATTCACATTAATTATAAAAGCTAGGTCATTAAAATAAATATCTGTGTAGGTTTTTAAACATCTGATAAGAAAGGTACAACCAAAACTTTTTAGCTTTGAAGTCAATTTACAAAAAATCCTCCTAAAAAATATTACAAAACAAGTAAGGGCGTTTCAAATTTGATATGCCTGAATAGATTGTCAGGACGAAGATAGGATTTTTAATATAGGGAGGCCAAATGGAATAAGAAAATGCACTTTTATGTTATATAATAGATATTAATTTTTATCCATTTCTAAAAATATCAAAATAAATACTTAAATATCTAAAAGTATAGAATAGATTTTTTATAATCAAATATTTATACCAATTAATTTTGTTATGAAAATTTAAATTTTAGTAAGTAGTCTTTCATGATTTTGCATGGTTGGTGAAAAAAGGCTATCACATTATAATATTTTAATAAGAAGATAATAGAACTATAAAGTATTGAAAATAAGAGCAACTGGAAATACCTACGTATGTTGGTATTATTTAAATCTTCTTTCCATTGAAATAATGTGACTTTTATAAGCTATGTATATTTGTCAACGTCATGATTATGATGGATGAAATTTCCTAATACATTTTCTCAACAATTTGGACCTCAAAGAAAATTCTATATAGCAACAAATAAGGGTTTCTATATAGAGTGTGATAATATTACATATTTGTTGTATTGTTCTCAACCTTTTACATGTTTTTCATATTCTTTCATCTTCTAATGATTGTACTTCATATTTAATTAGAGGTCATATTATTTTTTATGTATTTTTATTTAAATAGCATGCATAAATTATTCAAAATGACTTACATTATTAACAGAAAATAGGTAAAGAAAAACCAATAATAAAATATAATAATACGATTGTTTTAAACAATAAAACTTTATATTTTTTGCAATTTAAAATGATCCAAGTCCCATATAATTGAAAAATAAAAGTACATATCAAAATCATTCATATTTTTTAGATCATTCGATGGATGGACACTCTAATTTTTCAAATTACTAAGAAACAAATTTAAGAATACTAATTTCCTCTTGGATGTGACAATATAGATGTACAAAGGAAAACAAAAGGGTAGTATTTGTTTTAAGAAAGAGAAATAGGGAATATATGAAAAGATTAATGGGAGGATCGTGTTTGAGAGGGATGGAGAGTATCTTATGGATATATTAACTATATTATGTATATATGGAAATATTAATAGAAGGATCATGTTTAAGAGGGGGACACATATCCTATTGATATATTAGTTATAATAACTTATAAAATATATGTCTATATGTAGTAAAAAGGAAGAAATGGCATTTGATTGGGGAGGCCAAGTCTTCCTTAATCATAGAAAACATGGTAGTGGTGGGGGCCTGGCCCCCTCCCGTCCCCTCCCTCCGTCCCTGGACTTTGTATATATGGACGTAAAATAAAGGAAGCAAAACATATAAACATCAATACAGTTGTGTATTGCTTGTAAAGATCCAATCAACATTGGTACGATCTCTTGTCGGTGTCTTGCGCCTTATGCGTCTTCGTGTAGTATAATAGCAGCAGAACTCTTGCCCACATACTGCATTGGTTGTACAACACCTAATTATCTTTCAACAATCGATTATAGTGGACTTCACTATACATATCTTTGGAATTGATCGATATCTGACTTAACTATTTAAATTTTATTCTAGTGTGAAACCTGTAACTAAAGATTGATCTAATTCAATTTGATTTATGGTAACCAGATCATTGGAAATAATGCATTATTATTTTACTCAACATAGTAATTACACTTGTTTGGTTGCTCTCAGACGATCTTATATCACTTTGACCTCATTCTTGTAAAAAAGCTGAAGTTTTTGAGTTGCAAAAAAATGAATCACATGAGGCAGTAGAGTCTAATTTAGATGTAGATTAGCAACAAGTTTGAGCCCCCTCAGTGGGATCATAGTAGGTGATTGAAGGTAGATATAATAGTAATAGTGCAATGATGTCGATATAAATGAGGATGATTTCAAGGTTTGAATAATTTGTGAAATACTATCTAAAAGCAGTAATGGGTATTCTTATTCTATTATTTATGGAATGCACAGTTCGATAATAGATAAAATATGGATGCAGATATGTGTGACAGATTATGGAAGGTATAAGAATATGGAGTAAGAATAACTTTCTAGACTGGGCATTTGAAGTTGACATCATATAGAGTTGGATCTAACAAGTCGAGAGTTCTTTGTCCATGCAAAAAGTGTAAGAATGGATGGTCATATGAGTGGGCAACTATTTTTGAACATCTTATATGTAATGGTATTTGGCTAAATTATATGATTTGGACAGTTCATGGAGAGGAAATAAAACAAGTATCAAACCAATTTGATGAGGTTCGACACAATGATGTGCAACTTGATGATGATTTGGACATGCTTCTAAATGATGTGAGATTTTCTAAAAATTGTAATACTTCAATGAATTTTGATGGATCTCACTTTAGTTTCAATGATCAATTTACAGAAGTGAAGAAAGCAGAGAAGCATATATGTTTAGGAATTAGTAAAATATCATGTTTGAAGTTTTTTTCTAAATTTATTAAGAATGATGGTTACAAACCGAGCGATATGAAGATGATGATGGATATCCTTACATTCATTGGAGAGTTTTTGGACTGTTTAGACAATTTTCCATGAGATTGACGAGTCTCGAGAAAAATCATTCGATCATTGGGCTTAAAGTGCGAGAAAGTTGATGCATGTCAAATGATTATATTCTCTCTTGGAAGGAAAATGAGAATCTAGATACTTATCCTGAGTGTGGATCACCAAGATTTAAAGTGGATACCAATGAGAAAAAGAATCGACCAATTAAACATTTTAATATTTTACACTAGTCCCTAGATTACAAAGGTTATTCACCTCAAATAAAACATCTAAATTGATCAGATGGTATGGTGAAGGATGTAAATATGATCTCAATGGAATAATGCATCATGTTGTAGATAGCGAAAATGGATGAAGTTTGACATTTAAGTATCCCATATTTGCTTCAGATCTTCGAAGTGCTCGTCATAGCTTGGTGAGTGATGGTTTCATTCCATTTGGTAATATGAATGTGAACTATACAATGTGGCTAGTGATACTTGTTACTTATAACTTGCCACCATGGTTGTAAATGGATCATTATTTATGATTCTTACATTATTGATTCCATGACCAATTATACCAAGAGATGCCATAGATGTATATTTACTAGCGCTACTCAATGAATTGAAGTCATTGTGGATAGTTGGGGTTGATACATTTGATGCATCAACAAATGAGATGTTTAGCTTGCATGCATCTTTACTTTGGACTATTAATGATTTTCTAACATATGTGAACTTATCTTGTTGGAGCACAAAAGGAATGGTAGCTTGTCCTATTAGCATGAATGATACATATAGTACATGGTTGATAGAAAACTGAAAATTTTGTTATACATGCCACCATTGTTTTGTACAACACAGATGGTGAAAGAAGGGATTCAACATTAAAATTGATTCTACTCCATGCGGTTCATGCATTGACAAGATGGGAAAAAATCTCCTTTTGAATGTTAGGAAACACAAACCAAACTTGGAAACATGAGGGTTGGAAAACCTTTTAAGAATGATGTCAAGAAGAATCTAAAAACTATTGGTGATCGTTGTGGTTGGAGAAAAGAAAGCATTTTCTTACAGTATATACCTTATTGGAAAGATCTCCATATTCGACATTGTATTGATGTAATGCATAGCGAAAAGAACGTGTTGGTCACCATTCTTGGTATTCTAAAGAATCATTCAAGTCCTTTATTTTTGAATCAAAAGATGGAGATCACTCATTAGATATTAGGGTCACAATGAATTCAACCCATGGTCTTCTTGTTTATGAAACATGACAAGAACTCAAGAAAAAAATATATATGATTTTTCAAGGCATGTGACTAATATGGTTGCCCAATGATAGATTGAGAAACATATTGGTAACCCTTGAAGGAAACATCCAAACATAGGTTTGAACTTCATGCTTAATATAAGTATTCTTGTATGTAGGATTCCTGAGTATTGGGAAACTCTAGGTTGATTTGATCATAATGGATTATACACCATGACACTTCCATTATGAGGGAATGATGAAATTGGGTGGATTTTAATGATTTTGCTTTGTGTATAAATGAATGTGAGTACACTGGATTAAAAATCCAATTCATAGAACTCATTTCTAGATCTAAAGAGTTGGAAATTTATCCGAGATAGTTTAAAGTTAATTACAGAAATGGTTCGAAATTATCTGACTAGAATTGCTCAGATAGGATTTAAACCTTGATATTAGATGTAAAGCTAATTTTTGAGACAATATACATGTTTTATATGATCTCTCCGGCATTATCTCTAAGTATCCATGAATTCTACTCATGAATCATAACTAGTTTAGGAGTCATACACTGTAATATCAAATATCGAGAGAATAATTTCCATTATCATGATAAGTTAATATCAGAATATGCAGATATGATTCACATTGATGGTAATCAACTAATATGGAAGAGATATATAATTAGTAGGGGCTTTATCACTTGTACCCTTCTTAACTTCTGCATATCAGTTATGCCCTCACTTTTTTTTAGAATATCAGTTGTGCCCCTACCATATTACAAAATTTATAGTTCTTCCCTTCCCTTAAAGTAAATTTATGAACCGTAATCCAACTCTTTTAATAATGTTATATTGTAGTATAAAAGGTGGAAAGTGATAGCGCCTCCCGCTACCCTAGTTAATTCGGTCAGATTAATGTCCAAATTATTTGTCAATGTTTGTTGCAGTTGGATAACGAGAGGGAATATAAAAAACCACTTTTAATTTAATTAAGTCAATTTCGAGTGGCAAATTTTTGTACTTGGTGAAGTCCAAGGTCGAACTCAGGGAGGCATCTGTCTCCTTAGGTTGATTTTCAGCAAAGTCCAAGTGTGTGATTTTCGAGGAATATATTTTTTTTGATCCTTTTTCTATTTTTTATGCAAGACACATGCAACAATCAAGCCAATTTAGAACTTAAATCAGAAATGTGTTCAAATAAAGTCAAAAAATTATGAAAATTGGCCAGATGATGAAATATGGTGAAATTAAGCTACTCTAAACTTTTTTGGAATTTTCTGACACTAGATGAACTTACTGTGAATTTAAAATGAATATCGAGTGATTTTCACTAATTTAATTTTAATAAATATCAAATCACAAAATTTTAGGGAAATAAAATTATCTTACATAGATCTAATGATGAGGAATCTAGGAAAATTGTCAAACCTTAATTTTAATGTGAAATGGACTATTAAAAATAAACTAAGGAAATCACCAATTAATTTATTTAAGCCTCGAAATGCGTGAAAATGAGATGAAATTTTTATGCAATGTTAAGTTAATTATCCTAGAGCTACTGTGATTTTTTGGGAATTTTTGGATTTACAGAGAATTAACTATTAATTAAAAGGTCCAATTAGGCAAAATATCACAGAAATACACCAATTAATTAATTTAAAATTCTACTGATACCACAAAAATATGACAAGTATCACAACAGATAAAGGACAAGTTACACTACAACATGCAGTTTTTGGAATTTAAAAATGATGCAAGATGACACCTAGATATGCGTGCAAAGACAAGGGTGTAACTGCAATACAGAGAATAAAAATTACATAAAAAATAAATATGCTGACAGGGACCTGAATGCAATTACCTATTATGAAGGGGGTGGAATGCAATTTCTCCACGGCCGCACGTGCTCCTCACGTGGGGGCGCTTCACAGGGACTGATATGCAATTTCGGAAAGTTCCAGGGGCTTCCGTGCAATTTACCCAGGCGCACGTGCTGCTCACGTGGGGCGCCTTAGGCTCGGGTGACATCGGCGGCTCGGTACGAGGCTCCGGCGCCCTGGAGGTTCGGCTAAGGCTCGAAGTAGCTTCGGGTGGTCCGAGCCTAGAGGTCGGGGAAGAGGCTCGGACCCTTCGATGTGGCGTGATATGGATCGTTGGATCTAATACAGATCCAACGGTTACTGCTGAAGACGACGTGGTTGTCTAGGGACCGCTGGATCTAGATGGATCCAACGGTGATGTGCTGCTCCGGTGATTGGACACGTGGCTCGCTCCTGTCCGTGGGATCACAGCTAATCCCACGGCTATCTGCTGCTCTGGATGACGGGTGACGTGGATGGCTCGGGACCGTTCGATCAAGATGATCGAACACTGGCTAGAGCTTCGTCCTCAGCGATCCTCCGCCACCTGCGGAGGAGTTGGCGGGGCTCCGACGAAGGGGGCTTTGCTCTGCCCGATCCTCCGGGCGTCGTTGAAGCTCGATGGCGACTCTGAAGTAGCTCAGAAGGTTCGCGGTGGTGCGGCGAAGGCTCAGGAGGTATCAGGAGCGGAGGAGGCGCGCCAGAGCTCGCTGGCGATGAAGCGTGAAAGTAGCTCCGATGAGCTTCCGACCAGTGAAGGATTAAGCACCTGCAAGGGGTTAGCGATAGCCGAAGCATGTGGGGCTATGCGTGGAGAGGCAGGAGGCGAACGGCGAGGCCTATGGCGGCGCACGGGTGGTCCGACGATGGTGCTCCGCCCAAGTGGCAGAGCTGGAGTCGATGGAAGGTGGAATGCGTCGTCGGAGGGTGTGGAGTATGGCGCGAAGATCAGAGCTCCATCGCGGAGCTCGGAGAGGTGAAAGTGAAGCGAGAGGATGAAGGCGGAAGGCGAATAAACTGGGAGAAATCAAAGGGAAAATTAAGACGAAGATCAAAGTAAGATGGAGGAGGTTACCTGGGGATTGGAGCTCTGTCTTGAGTTCCACGTCATCGCTCGAAGGGGCGGTAGGGTGATAACGCTCCCCGCACCCTTAGCTAATTCGGGCAAATTAATGGTCCAAATTAATTTTAAGTGTTCGTTGCAGTCGGATACGAGAGGTTGATCAAAAACCACTTAAATCAGATTTTGGTCAATTTTAAGCGGTGATATTTTTTACTTGGTGGAGTCCAAGGTCGATCTCAGGGAGGCAACTGTCTCCTTAGGTGGATCACAGCAATTTTCAAGTGTTGATGTTCGAGGGTCAATTTTTTTGGTCTTTTTATTTCTTATGCAGACATATGCAGACAAATCTTAGCCAATTTAACTTTAAATTTAATTGATGTATCAAACGAAGTCCAAAAATAATGAAAATTGACCAGATGGTTATTTATGATGATAATGACCTACACTAATTTTTTTGGAATTTTTCGACTCAAAATAATTTTTCTGTGAATTAAATAAACAGACAGAGTGATTTTCAGTGTTTAATTTTTAATAAATATCAAATCACAATTTTTTCCAAGAACTAAAATTATCCTAGGAAGGTCTAATGATCAGGGACCTAGGAAAATTAACAGATCTAAAATTCACTGTGAAATGAATTAATTAAAATTAATTTAAGAAAATCACTAAACTATTTATTTAGGCCTCGATATGCGTGCAAATGATATGAAATTTTTATGGAGTGTTAAAAATGATGTCCTTAAGCTACTGTGAATTTTTGGTGATTTTAGAAGGCATTGATAATTAATTAAAAATCAAAAGGCATCACTGGGCAAAATATGTCTCAAATGAACCAATTAATTCATTGATAATTCAATTAAGCCAACAAAAATCAGACACGTGTACAAACAGATAGAGGACAAAATTTCCAACAACATGCAATTTCTAGAATCTCAAAATGATGAAAAATGCACTCTAGGGACACGTGCAAACACAAGGGTGTAAATGCAATACTGGAAATTAAAATTTCAACAATTAAATATGCTGACAGGGACTAAAATGCAATTACCGATAATATGCAGGACTTCTATGCAATTTTTCCACGAGACACGTGCTCCTCACGTGATGTCTGCTTCACAGGGACCTCTTCGCAATTTTTGAAAGCTCCAGGGGTATCTGTGCAAATAACCCAAGTCGCACGTGCTCCTCACGTGGGGCGACCTAGGTTCGGAAGGCGTCGGAGGCTCGGAGTAAGGCTCGGGTCCTTCTGGAGGTTCGGACTAGCCTCGGGGCAGCTTCGGGTCACCCGAGCCTAGGCTTGGGGGCCAAGGCTCGGATAAGGGGACGTGGCGGCCTGAAGGCCCTTGGATCAAGATGGATCCAAGGGATGTCGATGAAGACGCGTGGCTCGATCAAGATACGTCAGATCTGCGTTGATCTGACGGCTCCTGTCTTCTCCCAATGTTGATGACGCGGAGGGCTGATCGCCGTTAGATCCTGGACGATCCAACGGTGCTGGCGAGGCGCGGCTGAGTGGCGACGTGGCACGAAGTCAACCGTTCGATCAAACTAATCGAACGGCAGCTGGAGCTTCTCCTTCAACGGGCCTCCGCCCTCAGCGGAGGAGATGGCTGTGCTCCGACGAAGGGGCGGTAGCTCCGCCCGTTCCTCCAGGTGCCGATGAAGCTCTCCGAGGTGTCGGAGATATCCCAGCAGGAGCGTGACGACGCGGCGGAGGCGCTGATGGTCTCAGGAGCAACGGAGGGTGCCTGGAGATGGATGACGACGAAGCTCGAAGTTGTCTCCGGTGAAGGTCCGGCCAATGAAGGAACGAGAGCCTGCAGGGGTTAGATGAGGTAGCCGAAGCGTGCAGGTGTTCGTGGTGGAATGTGAAGTGATCGGCGAGGCCTGAAGCGAGGGGAGGTGGTCGGATGGCGGAGCTCCGGCCAGGTGGCGGAGCTGAAGGTCGATGGCTGGTGAAGTAGAGGGTCTGAAGGGGTAAAGAGGTCAGCGAGGATCAGAGCTTCGTCGCGAAGCTCGTCGGAGTGTTGAGGAGGCGCGAAGATGGCTGATGACGGCGAATAAAAGCGGCGAAAATCCAAGAAAAAGAAGAACAAGATTGGAGGATGATGGAGGGAATTACCTGGGGATTGGGGCTCAGCTTTGAGCTCCAGGTCGTCGCTCAAGGGGTCGGTAAGGTCCCGAGCTCTAGCAGCTGCTCGAAGGAGGCTGCGGCACGGCGGAGGTAGCCGTGGATCTCGCCGGAGTGGATCTCTGTCTTCGCTCGACAACTCAGCCAATTGCTGTCACCAATAGGAAGCTTGGAGCTCGAGGGACCTCCCTGGAGTGGCGGATAGGCATGAATGTGGCCGGAGAGGGGGTATTTAAAGGATGAAGGTGACGGCTGGAATGGAGATGGGGCGAGGTTTATGGAGTTCGTGGGAGAGAGGTGGAGGTCGACGTGGCTGACAGAGTGGCCGGCGAGGATGAGGGATGAGTGGGGGCCATCGTGGAGGGTGTGGTGCTCGGCGACGGTGGAGGGAGCGCTTCCAAGAATAGGAAGGGGGTGCCCCTCCCGCAAGGCAGAGATCGTGGGAGAGAGGGGGCACCCGAGGTAGGAGACGAAGTCTCCACCGTTGGATCTTATGATCCAACGGTGGTGATCGAAGCGAGATGGAGCGGCTGGATGAAGATCTGGCCGTGGCGATCCGAGGGCGTAGTGAGCGCCACGTGGTGTGCTAAGGGCTCGGCACGGATGGATGGCTGAGATGGGAGTCGGGTGTTTGATCGGGTGGTCTGGGTACCTGCGAGGCTAACGGCGCAGATGAAGAGATGAAGGCGCTATCGAAGGGCGCACACGCTGCCACGTGGCGTGATGAGATTAAGGCGCGAGCGGACGATGGATGTGAGGCGGGGGCTTTGATCCTACGGTCCATGTGAAGGGCGTACGTGGCAGCGGCTAGGCCGTTGGATCAGGATGGCTATCCAACGGCGGAAGGCGTGGGCGGACGAGGCGAAGGGCAGCGGGCCGCGTGGCGCAATCAGAGGGCGCCACGTGGCCTGCTGTGAATGGCTGGAGGAAGAAATGCGTGTAGAGAGAAGAGGAAGCCGAATTTGGAAAAACTCAAAACATGAAAGTTGTAGATCTTGATGAGATCTACAAGTTTCATGTTGACCAAAGACGGAGATAAGGTCAAATATGGTACATAAATACAAGGATACATAAATGTACATATGTAGTATACAAAATGACCCAAAAACCCAAGTTTCTCATACAAGCTCCAATTGCAATGAAATTAGTCTCATTTTGAAGGTCTTTTAATATGTAGTATTCTAAGAGTGAGTAGACCTAATTAGGGGTTTTTCCTCTTGAGTCAGTAGACTATCCCTCTTTTGAAGCATTATTGCAACCCACAGCATCCTGTCCTTAGATGTCAACACCACCAGACTAGGTTGAGATGCACTACCCTCCCTAGAGGAGGACGGATGTTTCCACCCGTGCGCTACTCCAAGCTAAAGGATTCTACCTCCTCACCACCTCATCAATGAAGAGCTACGTGCATAGTGCTTGTCCAAGTTAGGTCACTGTCTATAAGAATCATGCGTGTGCACGAGATATTCTACTTAGACTAATCAAGATGACATGTGAACATAGACTTGCGGACTCAAAGAATTAAGTCACTTGACCTGAGAAATCTTAACTCCAGTTCCTATAAGGTTCCTCTGAAATTAGGTGGATTAAGGTCAAATCAAGTCCATCCTCAATATCTACTCATAACTTGGTTCAGAACCCACTAGCTTTCCACCTTGCATATGCAAGATATGCAGATGATGTGCAGATGACATGCTATGAATGAAATGCAAGACTTCTTTTTTTTTTTTGAAAAAAAATGCAGGATAATATGCAAGAGTAAATAAGAAGCCTTTTTGTTTTATTTTTCTGGTATACAACAATCTTTTTTTTTTATTATTATTTACAACAATCTTTAGTTGATATCATTTGTACATAGTATACACGATTTTTTTTTGGTATACAACCTGTTTTACAACAAATTTTACAAGAATTTTACAACTTTTTATACAAGTATTATACACATAGTACATATTATACAAGTATACAAAAAAAATTTTTTTTTTAATTTTTACAAAAGGTTTACAGGTATTATACAAGTATACAAAAAGTTTTTTTTTTTCGATTTTTACCCACCCACAATTATTGCAAAATATATACAAAAATACACGAAAATACGTGAAAGTACGAGCTATGGGTAAGTATATATGTAATATATACACGCCCCCCTATACTTAGCGTGTGTTATGTCCTCAGAGCACGAAAGCGACTAAAAAGACATAGCTCGGGCTAAGCGTAGGAGAGCTAAAATAACAAAAAATGTATAGAAGTCGTCTCGCCCCCCCTATACTTAGGCTCTGGCAGCCTAAGTGTAGAAGAAGATCAGAAATGGGGCGGACGAGGTTAAGAGGAGAAATGGAGGAGTATCAGTGCGGGCATCGGTCCCCCCTATACTTAGGCTTAGGTCAGCCTAAGTATCGGTAGGAAATGAGTATAAGGACCAATGTGATCTGGAGAATGTACAGTGAATCGACTCGGGTGACCCCTTCCCCCTATACTTAGGATCTGGTCATCCTAAGTACAGTCCGAGATAATGATTCGATGATGTGGGGACGGGTTACTAGAATCGTGGAGGTAAGGATAGGATATACAGGAAGAATGATATATATACAGCTGAGTCGGTCTGAATCTTTTGAAGATGCTGCTGATGGCTGGAGTTCATTGCTGCAAGGTCTCATACGCGGCTTGAGATGTATCTGCTGTATCTGTCTCGCATATGAATACAATCTCCTCCACATGGACTAACTGTTCATTGGATTCGACGAAGTGCTTCAACAGCTGCCCATTTACTAGGAATGTCGGTGCGTCATCTGCGAGATCTGAGATCTCGACACATCCACTATCATGCACCGTTCGGACAACGAATGGTCCCGTCCACTTAGACTTTAGTTTGCCTTGGAAAGTCTTCAGCCTGGCATTGAACAACCATACCTTCTGTCCAGGAACAAAGGTCTTTCGTCTGATATATCTATCGTGCCAACGCTTCACCTTGTCCTTGTACACCACACTGTTGTCGTATGCTCGGTTTCTGACTTCCACAAGCTCATTCAGATCCATGTCTCTCTGTTTCTGGCCTAGGTGTGTGTTCCAGTTGACCTTCTTTATTGCCCATTCTGATTTGTGCACTAACTCTGCGGGCAAATGGCACGGCTTTCCGAATACCATTCGGAATGGGGAGGTGCCTAACGGTGTCTTGTAAGCCGTCCTATACGCCCAGAGGACTTGATCCAAGATCTGAGACCAGTCCTTCCTGTCTGGGCGGACGAGCTTTTGCAATATGGTTTTCACCTCCCTATTCGACACCTCAGCCATACCATTGGTTTGTGGGTGGTAAGGACTAGCGACACGGTGTTCGATGCCGTAGTCCTTCAGGAGTTTCTTCACCTCCCGATTCACAAAGTGGCTACCCCCGTCTGATATCATCATTTTGGGGATCCCGAACCTAGAGATTATGTGCTCTCTGATAAATTTACAGACAGTCCTGCTGTCTGCGGCTCGGGTCGGGATAGCCTCCACCCATCTGGACAGATAGTCAACCGCAAGAAGGATGTATTCAAACCCGTGGCTGACAGGGAATGGGCCCATGAAATCGATGCCCCAGGCGTCAAAGACATCACAAATGATGACCGGCTGCATTGGCATCTCATCCTTGGAACCAACGGTTCCTCCCATTCTCTGGCAAACTGGGCACGACTTCGCGAAGGTGGTGGCATCGCGAAACAGAGTCGGCCAGTAAAAGCCACATTGAAGTACCTTCCATGCGGTCCTCTTCCCGGAGTGGTGTCCTCCTGCCTCTAGGCTATGGCATAAAGAAAGGACACTCTGGTATTCCTCCTGAGGAATACAACGTCTCCAGACACAATCCGGTCCTTCAAAGAAAAGGATCGGATCCTCCCAATGGTAGTGTCTAGCGTCCGACTTTAGTCGGTCAATTTGGCTCTTGGGCCAATCCTCGGGAACTTTCTTGGAGACAAGATAGTTCACGATATTGGCATACCATGGGAGTGAGTCGATAACAAAAATCGACTCGTCGGGGAAGGAGTCTCGAATCGGGGAAACCTCGGAAGTATTAAGATCTTCGAGACGAGAGAGATGATCGGCTACTACGTTCTTCTTTCCAGGTTTATCACGGATGTCCAAATCAAACTCCTGGATAAGTAAAATCCAACGAAGAAGACGCGCCTTCGCGTCCTTCTTCTCCATCAAATATCGTAGTGCCGTGTGGTCTGTGAACACAGTTACCTTGGATCCGATTAAATGAGATCTGAATTTGTCCAAGGCAAACACTACCGCAAGCATTTCCTTTTCGGTAACTGTATAGTTACGCTGAGCAGCATCAAGCACTTTGCTTGCGTAGTGAATTGCAAACGGGACGCCGTCTCTTCTTTGTCCCAATACAGCCCCAACAGCATAATCTGAGGCATCCGTCATGATCTCAAAAGGAAGAGACCAATCTGGGGCTTGTAAGATGGGTGCGTCCATGATCATTCCTTGTAACCGCTTAAAGGCCTCAAGACACTTGTGATCGACAATAAACTCCGCGTCTTTGCCTAAAAGCTCAGTTAGCGGTCGGGCAATCTTAGAAAAATCCTTTATAAATCTCCGATAAAATCCGACATGCCCGAGGAACGACCGCAACTGCCGTACGTTGGTTGGTGGCTGGAGTCGTCTGATCACGTCCACCTTGGCAGGGTCAACCTCCATTCCTCTCTTGGAGATGACATGCCCCAACACTATGCCCTCCGTCACCATAAAGTGACTTTTCTCCCAGGAGAGCACCAGATTGACCTCACAACATCTTTTGAGGACTCGGTCCAGATTCCTAAGGCAGGAATCAAAAGAGTCGCCGTGGACCGAGAAGTCATCCATGAAGACTTCCAGGAATTCGCCGACCATTTCGGCGAATACAGCAATCATGCACCTTTGAAAAGTACCTGGAGCATTGCATAGCCCAAAAGGCATGCGCCTGAAAGCATAGGTACCAAAGGGGCATGTGAACGTGGTTTTTTCCTGGTCCTCCAGAGCTATGGCTACTTGATTGTAGCCCGAGAACCCATCAAGAAAACAAAAGAATTCTTTCCCCGCTAGTCTTTCTAAAATCTGATCAATAAATGGTAGGGGGAAATGATCCTTTTTCGTCGCGGCATTCAAGCGTCTGTAATCCACACAGACGCGCCACGACGTGGGTACTCTCGTCACGATTTCCTCTCCGTCCTCGTTGGTGGTCGTCTGGATTCCCGACTTTTTCGGGACAACATGGATTGGGGCCACCCACTTAGAATCGGAGATTGGGTAAATGAAACCCGCGTCGCACCATTTTTCTATCTCTTTCTTCACAACCTCGCGTAGATTCGGATTCAACCGACGTTGGAATTCACGAGAGGGTTTGGCTTCGTTCTCCAAATATATATGGTGCGAACACAGAGCGGGATTTATCCCGTGGAGATCGGAAATGCTCCAGCCTATTGCCTTGCGGTTCTTCTCCAGGATCTCTAGCAAGCGAGACTCCTGCTCCTCGGTCAATTGCGAACTGATAATGACCGGAAATTTCTTGTCTTGGCCCGCAAGGAAGGCATACTTCAGAGTTGTGGGTAAAGGTTTGAGCTCAGGGATGGTATGATCGTCTAAGAAGTCTGGCTCAATCCGATCTGGTTCGGTGTTGGACGTGGCTGGATCCTGTTCTGTAGTGGCTGCCACCAAGCTTGGCTCTGGAGTCGGATCGTCAAAGGTCTCCATGCAATCGGCAAACGCCTCGTCTGACTCGTCTTCCTCATCTTCCGATTGTCCTAAGGATGTAAGGACTGACAGGCCCACTTGGGCCTCTATGTCATCGAAGATGAAGGGCGATGCAGGCTCAGAGCTGTACTCGTTCCTGAGGATCTCGCAGACTGACTCATGCACTGGATCATCTTCAAAGGAGATGGACACATCGGTGCTGGCTGGGTTCTGTCTCCATGGCCCAACTAAGTCTACATGCTCACAGTCTATTTCGATAAAAGAGTACTCGGTGCTGGATTCGGAGTCTGGTCTCTGCCATCTTGTCTGCTTCATCTCTAGTTCCTCATCTCCGCCTGGAGTTTGGAACTGAATTTTCCCATTCTTATAATCGAATAAGGCCCCTGCTGTTCTGAGGAAGGGCCTACCCAAAATGATCTGGGAATCTCTCCAATTACGAGGGGTTTCCATATCGAGGACAGTAAAGTCCACCATGTATTCTTGCCCCTCGACTTTGATCACAATGTTCCTTAACTCTCCTTGGGACCTCTTAGTGGATTTGTCTGCAAACTGAAGAATAGCTCTAGATTTCCTAAGAGGTCCGAGATTGAGCCGCTCATAGAGGGCTGTGGGCATTAAATTGATCGAGGAACCATTGTCCAGGAGAGTGCGTGCAAACGCGATGTCATCAACATGACTCACTACATAGTGTGCACCCATGTCTCTTCGTTTCCGAGGAAACAAGTTCTTTATTGCACAAGTCGTGGCTACTGATAGAACGTGTTTCTCAACACGGCTTTTGGTCTTCCTGCTAACCCTAGTAGGTGTGCATCTCACCTTAAGGTATTTTTGGAATGCAGGAGTCATTTCCACGAACTTATCAAAGGGGATTGTGACCTTGATATGTTTGTTACAAAACTCAGCCATCTCAGGGTCATCTTTTGGGATTTTTTTGTTTTTCTTCTTCCCACCCTTGAGAGCTTGGGGGAAAGGGATTATTAACTCAGGTTCTGGAACTGAAATATCTTCATTAGCTACTGAAACTGAGTTCTGAACAAGACTCTGACTCGGACTTTTATACAGACTCTGACTCTAACTCTGACTCTGACGAAAAGGAAAATGCTTGGGCGAAACCGGTGATGCTTCTTCCGCTTCTTCTGGCTGGTCCTCCTCAGATGGAGGTGCAGGCTCATCGGTGTCGTCGGACTCTGGATGACTGCGGGGCTGGTGCTTCGAGGACTCAGATGTCCTCTTCTTCTGCTGGTGGTGACGGTGGTGCTCCTCCTCTTCCTCCTCCGAATTCTCCTCAGGTCGAATTTCGGAGGTTCCTTCCTGTTGTGCCCGTGCCCGATCAGGTATGGTCACGGTCCTTCCGCTCCTGAGGGACATATGATTAACATTATCGTACGAAAGGATCTCATGTTCAGCTAAATAGTTATCTGAATAGTATACCTGATCTCGGGTCGGTTCTGGCCCTGCTGTATGCTATTTGGGTTGGCCTGAACCTGTGCGGGAATTGGAGTCCTTGGTGCCATTTGTTGGTCCTGAGCACGAGAGACCCGATTGATGTCGGTTTCTCATGTCCAGGTAGTCGTTTTGCATCTGCTGGACCCTATCAGACAGGGTCTGGATCGCCAAGGTGAGGGACTCCAACTCGGTGGGCTGGGCTGGCTGCTGAGTGGATGCGGTCCTGAACTGGCCCTGCTGGCCTTGCCGATACTGCTGCTGATGGGGCGGTGCTGGCCCCTGCTGGTAGGTGCGCTGCTGCGGCTGGTACCCCTGTTCTGGCCTGGACTGATATCGCGGGATTGTGACGGGCCTGGTCTCCTGGTAAATTGGGGTTGGGCGGTGTGCCTGATCCTTCCCCATCTCGATTTGCCGGACTAGTGGGTCACGGCTATACCAGAGCCCGTTGATCTCGTAAACGGGCGGAGGCTCCTCGTACTCTGTCTCCACTTGGTGGGGGTGCATGATGGTTCTGCTGGGTGTACGTCTGATCCCAGCTGCTCTGAGACCCGGTGCCTGTTCCTGTACAAGATGGACTCGATGTACAGGTACAGGTGGTGCAGAAGGGGTGGGTAGCTTAATCTTGGCTACCTTTTCAGAGAGTTCCTCCACCTTCTTGGGAAGGCTCGAAAGAGACTCCATCTCCACGACTCTCTTGTGGATCTGCTCGACCATAGTAAGCTTGTCTGCAATCATCCCCATGCTGGGGATGAGGTCCTCTGTCAGATCTGCAACAGTCCTTCTAGTTGTCTCATTGGATAGAATCGAGGGAGACAACTGATAGGCCCTTGTGGCCTGTGACCTGCCGGTTTCTGCCATCTGCTCTAGGATTTTCCACACGGCGTGCTCGTTCTTGTTCAGATAGCTTCCTCCGCAGGCGGCACTTACTAACCCCTGCATCTCGGGGGTTAGACCGCAGAACAAGGTCTGGACTAAGATCGCCTTAGAAATGCCGTGGCATGGGCACTTCTGTACTAAGTCATTGAACCTGTCCCACGCCTCGTGGAACGGTTCGCAGGGTCCTTGGGCGAAGCTGGCAATCTTCGTTCGCATCTGATTGGTTCTACTGAGTGGGTAGAACTTCTTCAAGAAGAGGTCCTTGAACTGCATCCAGGTAGTACATACCACCCCTAGGTTTTTCAGCCAATGTGCAGCCTTATCTCCTAAGGCAAACGGGGTGGCTTTCAGCCGGATATAATCTTGGCCAACATTGGGATGGCTCAGATTATTTCAGACTAGTTCGAAGTCACGGAGGAAAGTGTACGGCTCTTCACTGAGGTTTCCGTTGAACTTCGGCAGCAGGCTAAGGAAGTGGGGCTTCAGCTCGAATGCCTGGTCGGGAACTGCAGGTGCTAGCCAATTCTGGATTTCGTTCTCCGCCGGGTTATAAGTATCGACCATTGGTCGGTCGATCCCTTCAGCTACTATTATCTGCCCCATTCGTGCAGTGAGATCAGCATTTTTCTGTTCAGCTTCAGCAAGGCGTCTAAGGATCTGTCTCATCTGGTCCTCATCGGGCGGCATCCTTGGCGGCATTTCTCCCTCTAGTTCTGGAGATTGGAAAATAAGGTCGGTGTTAGAGGGTGAATCAAGGAAGGGATTACCGAGGCAATGATCTTCCTCGGTAATCTCAGAGGAGATAAAAGGGTTGGTTTGAGAGTAACCACCCTGAGCAGGAGGGAACCAGGACTCAAGAGGGTCATGAGTCCTGGGTGGTCCAAGGTGCGCTCGGACCGAGAAAGACGAGTTACTTGGGGGACTCATAGAGAGATCAGTGAACGGAGCGTCGAGATCTCCCCAGTCACTCATCTTGGTGAAGCAGGAAGAAGATAGGATTTTACTCCTACCTGAAGCAAGCACAAGATCAATCCAAGACCCTGAATTCACACTCAACACAGTGAAGGACTCGAAGTTGAGTCCAATTTATCTTGTAGTTTTTAAGTGTGATTTTCAAGCAAATCTAGCAAGGATTACGCGGCCTAGAGGGAAGTCGGCTCAGAGCCGGATGCGTCTTCCCTGTTTATCCTGTCGTCTAAGATACCGCCGCTCCTTCCTTTCTTCGCTCCTATCCCAAGCCGATGGATTCAGTGACCACGCCCCTATCTACCTGCAAGCAGGCGGAGGCTGACAAGGCCGGAACTTCACCCCGGGGGGTTACTGGCAGCTTGTCGCGAAGTACCGCAATTTCGCCCCTATCTACCTGAGACAGGCGGAGGCTACTTGGTACTAGTCAAAGAATCTGAAAATATCCGGCTCGTGATATTTGCTAGGATCAGTTAGAACGTGATATGGAAGACGGGGATTTGGGCTCTACCTTAGGGTGTTCACACACACTCAGGTACCCTCACTCAGCCTGAAAACAAGGTCGGGGATTAGTCTCCCGCAAACAATTTTCAGCTTTTATTCCCTTTTTATGGTCAATACTGTTAGCAGTCCCGGTTTTAAAGTTAGGTTATCACTGTAATTAATCACCACAAATCACGCCTATCGGACAGTCCCAATTTCCTTTTTAAATTAAGTGAGAAAATCAGAGAGGGAAATCGAGAAAAGCCGATGCAAGTTGAAATCGATGATGCGTATGCTGAGTAGAGAATACTTACAGTGATCCTTCGCTTTTTGATGCAGGATGCTATACAGAATTGAAAACTTTACTCTACATGCAAATGCAAGCGATGAAAGCCGCTCCTAGACAGGCAGTTCTATTAGCGTGAAGAACAGTTTAATTTGAACTAAGTCCTGCGGTCTAGGTGCGTCTTTTAAGTGCAATGTGTGGTCCTATTGATTACGAGCACAAACAAGTCCTAGAGTGGCTCGAGGAGCCGCTAGTGCAAGCTAAATTACCAATCACCCACACAGCACACGGGACACAGTTTCCACTATATTTACACGCGCGAGCTCCCAAACGGGAACCGCTGGAAATAATGCAAAAGAAAAATAAAATAAAAAGTACAATGCCTCTCTTTCTCTCAACACACTTTAAATGCTAAGTCCTTGAAGCGTCGCCGACTCCTCGCGGTCCTCGCACAAAAATGAAATAGAGGTCAGAGAGTGACACAAAAATAAAGCAAAAAGAAAACAAATAAGAGAAATAATTACAAGAAAAACCGGGGGTCAGACTACCCGGGGATTAGAAATCAAACACTTCAAAAATATGCTACAATTAACCTAAGCCGTGCCTCCCCGGCAATGGCGCCATTTTGATAACGCTCCCCGCACCCTTAGCTAATTCGGGCAAATTAATGGTCCAAATTAATTTTAAGTGTTCGTTGCAGTCGGATACGAGAGGTTGATCAAAAACCACTTAAATCAGATTTTGGTCAATTTTAAGCGGTGATATTTTTTACTTGGTGGAGTCCAAGGTCGATCTCAGGGAGGCAACTGTCTCCTTAGGTGGATCACAGCAATTTTCAAGTGTTGATGTTCGAGGGTCAATTTTTTTGGTCTTTTTATTTCTTATGCAGACATATGCAGACAAATCTTAGCCAATTGAACTTTAAATTTAATTGATGTATCAAACGAAGTCCAAAAATAATGAAAATTGACCAGATGGTTATTTATGATGATAATGACCTACACTAATTTTTTTGGAATTTTTCGACTCAAAATAATTTTTCTGTGAATTAAATAAACAGACAGAGTGATTTTCAGTGTTTAATTTTTAATAAATATCAAATCACAATTTTTTCCAAGAACTAAAATTATCCTAGGAAGGTCTAATGATCAGGGACCTAGGAAAATTAACAGATCTAAAATTCACTGTGAAATGAATTAATTAAAATTAATTTAAGAAAATCACTAAACTATTTATTTAGGCCTCGATATGCGTGCAAATGATATGAAATTTTTATGGAGTGTTAAAAATGATGTCCTTAAGCTACTGTGAATTTTTGGTGATTTTAGAAGGCACTGATAATTAATTAAAAATCAAAAGGCATCACTGGGCAAAATATGTCTCAAATGAACCAATTAATTCATTGATAAATCAATTAAGCCAACAAAAATCAGACACATGTACAAACAGATTGAGGACAAAATTTCCAACAACATGCAATTTCTAGAATCTCAAAATGATGAAAAAATGCACTCTAGGGACACGTGCAAACATAAGGGTGTAAATGCAATACTGGAAATTAAAATTTCAACAATTAAATATGCTGACAGGGACTAAAATGCAATTACCGATAATATGCAGGACTTCTATGCAATTTTTCCACGAGACACGTGCTCCTCACGTGATGTCTGCTTCACAGGGACCTCTTCGCAATTTTTGAAAGCTCCAGGGGTATCTGTGCAAATAACCCAAGTCGCACGTGCTCCTCACGTGGGGCGACCTAGGTTCGGAAGGCGTCGGAGGCTCGGAGTAAGGCTCGGGTCCTTCTGGAGGTTCGGACTAGCCTCGGGGCAGCTTCGGGTCACCCGAGCCTAGGCTTGGGGGCCAAGGCTCGGATAAGGGGACGTGGCGGCCTGAAGGCCCTTGGATCAAGATGGATCCAAGGGATGTCGATGAAGACGCGTGGCTCGATCAAGATACGTCAGATCTGCGTTGATCTGACGGCTCCTGTCTTCTCCCAATGTTGATGACGCGGAGGGCTGATCGCCGTTAGATCCTGGACGATCCAACGGTGCTGGCGAGGCGCGGCTGAGTGGCGACGTGGCACGAAGTCAACCGTTCGATCAAACTAATCGAACGGCAGCTGGAGCTTCTCCTTCAACGGGCCTCCGCCCTCAGCGGAGGAGATGGCTGTGCTCCGACGAAGGGGCGGTAGCTCCGCCCGTTCCTCCAGGTGCCGATGAAGCTCTCCGAGGTGTCGGAGATATCCCAGCAGGAGCGTGACGACGCGGCGGAGGCGCTGATGGTCTCAGGAGCAACGGAGGGTGCCTGGAGATGGATGACGACGAAGCTCGAAGTTGTCTCCGGTGAAGGTCCGGCCAATGAAGGAACGAGAGCCTGCAGGGGTTAGATGAGGTAGCCGAAGCGTGCAGGTGTTCGTGGTGGAATGTGAAGTGATCGGCGAGGCCTGAAGCGAGGGGAGGTGGTCGGATGGCGGAGCTCCGGCCAGGTGGCGGAGCTGAAGGTCGATGGCTGGTGAAGTAGAGGGTCTGAAGGGGTAAAGAGGTCAGCGAGGATCAGAGCTTCGTCGCGAAGCTCGTCGGAGTGTTGAGGAGGCGCGAAGATGGCTGATGACGGCGAATAAAAGCGGCGAAAATCCAAGAAAAAGAAGAAGAAGATTGGAGGATGATGGAGGGAATTACCTGGGGATTGGGGCTCAGCTTTGAGCTCCAGGTCGTCGCTCAAGGGGTCGGTAAGGTCCCGAGCTCTAGCAGCTGCTCGAAGGAGGCTGCGGCACGGCGGAGGTAGCCGTGGATCTCGCCGGAGTGGATCTCTGTCTTCGCTCGACAACTCAGCCAATTGCTGTCACCAATAGGAAGCTTGGAGCTCGAGGGACCTCCCTGGAGTGGCGGATAGGCATGAATGTGGCCGGAGAGGGGGTATTTAAAGAATGAAGGTGACGGCTGGAATGGAGATGGGGCGAGGTTTATGGAGTTCGTGGGAGAGAGGTGGAGGTCGACGTGGCTGACAGAGTGGCCGGCGAGGATGAGGGATGAGTGGGGGCCATCGTGGAGGGTGTGGTGCTCGGCGACGGTGGAGGGAGCGCTTCCAAGAATAGGAAGGGGGTGCCCCTCCCGCAAGGCAGAGATCGTGGGAGAGAGGGGGCACCCGAGGTAGGAGACGAAGTCTCCACCGTTGGATCTTATGATCCAACGGTGGTGATCGAAGCGAGATGGAGCGGCTGGATGAAGATCTGGCCGTGGCGATCCGAGGGCGTAGTGAGCGCCACGTGGTGTGCTAAGGGCTCGGCACGGATGGATGGCTGAGATGGGAGTCGGGTGTTTGATCGGGTGGTCTGGGTACCTGCGAGGCTAACGGCGCAGATGAAGAGATGAAGGCGCTATCGAAGGGCGCACACGCTGCCACGTGGCGTGATGAGATTAAGGCGCGAGCGGACGATGGATGTGAGGCGGGGGCTTTGATCCTACGGTCCATGTGAAGGGCGTACGTGGCAGCGGCTAGGCCGTTGGATCAGGATGGCTATCCAACGGCGGAAGGCGTGGGCGGACGAGGCGAAGGGCAGCGGGCCGCGTGGCGCAATCAGAGGGCGCCACGTGGCCTGCTGTGAATGGCTGGAGGAAGAAATGCGTGTAGAGAGAAGAGGAAGCCGAATTTGGAAAAACTCAAAACATGAAAGTTGTAGATCTTGATGAGATCTACAAGTTTCATGTTGACCAAAGACGGAGATAAGGTCAAATATGGTACATAAATACAAGGATACATAAATGTACATATGTAGTATACAAAATGACCCAAAAACCCAAGTTTCTCATACAAGCTCCAATTGCAATGAAATTAGTCTCATTTTGAAGGTCTTTTAATATGTAGTATTCTAAGAGTGAGTAGACCTAATTAGGGGTTTGTATGAGGGCTTTATGTGTGTTTAATGTACAAGGGTTCTCAGGATATTTGGGCTATTTTACAAGGGTGATTTTAGGCATTCTTCCCTATGTTATTAAGGAATATATATATCTTATAGAGAAGAAGTTATTTGATGAAGATGTATTTTACAGGGGATTTTTGGCATTCTTATTTAAATGCAGATGAGCTGCTAAAATGCATGAATTATGGATGCATGCATGAGTGTTATTTATGCAAGATAAAAGGAAATATGCCTCTATTTTCTCGGGAACAAGGCTCTATTTTTGACTTTTGATGTGATGAATCACAGATTCATCATAGGGTCCTGAGCTCAAGCAGCTTCACGGAGGAGAGGCTGCAGCACGACGGTGGCACCGTGGATCTCGCCTGAGAAGAAGGCTGTCTTCGCTCAAGGAGGCTCTCAATTTCTGTCACCAATTGAAGGTTCCGAGCTCTAGGTTCCTCTCTGGGGTGGCGGATGGGCGTGAAGGTGGCCGGAGGGCGAGTATTTAAAGGATGAAGTCGATGGGTTGAGTTGCTGGAAGGTGGAGTTCGAGGTCGTAGTGGAGCGACTCTGGTGGGAGTCGTGGAGAGTGAGGTGGTTGGCGTGGATGAGGGGAGAGTGGTGAAGGTCGTGGCGGTGTTGGCGGTCGGCGAGGGTGGCTGGAGTGCGGCCGAGAATAGAAAGGGGCAGCCCCCTCACGCAAGGCTGAGAACATGGGAGAGAGGGGCGCCAGAGGTGGAAGACGAAGTCCTCACCGTTGGATCTTGTGATCCAACGGCGGAGAAGAAGGCAGGATGGAGCGGGTAGGATTAGATCTGGGGCGCGTTATCTAAGGGTTGTAGAGCGACCACATGGCGTGTCGTGGGAGCGGCGCTGGCGAACGGTTGGGATCGAAGATGGCCGTTTGATCGGGAGGTTGAGATTTGGTGTGGAGATAACGACTGAGATGGGAGGCTTTTAAGGTGATCGGAAGGCGCAAGATGTGCCACGTGGAGGATTGTGGTGAAGGCGCTAATGGATGGCCCAAATCTGAGGCGGGATGTGATCGAACGGTGATGGATAAAGGCGCACGTGGAGTGAGCTGGACCGTTGGATTCAAAGAGAAATCCAACGGCTGAGAGCAGGGGCGGCTAGGACAAGGGGAGCGGGCTGCGTGGCGCAACCAGAGGGCGCCACGAGGCCAGCTGTGATTGGTTGAGAAGAGAAATGAGTGTAGAGAGAGAAGGAGGCTGAATTTGGAAAAACTCAAAACATGAAAGTTATAGATCTTGATGAGATCTACAAGTTTCATGTTGACCAAAAACGGAGATGAGGTCAACTATGATACAAAAAATACAAATATACAGCTATACACATATATAGTATACATAGAGGCCCAAAAACCCAACTTTTTCCTATGAGCTCCAAATTGGATGAAATTAGTCTCATTTTAAAGGTCTTTTAATGTGTAATAAACTGAAGATGAGTAGACCTATTTTGGAGTCGGTACAAGGGAATTATGGGCTTTTTATGAATCAGGGCTTCTAGGTCTTTATTGGATATTTTACAAGTTAGTATTTTTTGATATTTTTCTTTGATTAGTGCTAGTAATATATACACTATAGAGTTGATTTTATTGGATTCGAAGTTAGTATAAAATATATACAAATAGGTGAATATGGTGAATATACATGTGAATATTTACAAGTGAAATGGGCTTCTTATTTAATGCAATATGAATGCTAAAATGCAGATGTTATCAATGCATGCATGAATGCTAGTTATGCAATATAAGTGGAAATATGCAGCTAATTACTCAGGAACAAAGCTCTATTTTCAACTTTTAGAGTCATGAATCACAGATTCATCACCCCCCTATACTTAAACCTTGCTCGTCCCCGAGCTACTAAAATGAAATGCAAGAGTGAAATGATTTTGGGTTCCATACCAAGGTCATGAACAAAAGTTGAAAATGGAGCTTGACTCGACCTTTGGATTAATTGTGTGGCGGAACCTTATTGGGACCTGAACTTAAGACCTAACAGACTTCAAGTTCCACAAGTCTTCTATTCAAGACTCCTCAATAGTCAAGTCAGAACAAATCCTCAAACACAAATTTCTGATGACTATGATTCTTACTTGTACTGTGTAAGTGAGATGTAACTCTCCACATCAGAAATGGCTCAGAACCAGCCTCCTCTAACAAGGTAACTCAAATAACCCAATCCAGTAACTCTTTCCTCGAGGAGCGGGGTATTCCCTTCTAAGTTCAAGTGCGACCAGCTCAAGAGGAGGGGGTAGAGAAAAGAATGGACGGTAGCCAGTATAGCTACCTATCCCAGGATGCCTGACCAGTGTAGCCAAGTCATCCAGCTGCAAACTTCTTGCTAATATACATACTCCGACAGTTTTTTTCACTCGGACCTGTCTAATTTTTTTGGAGTTTTTGCATTTTTTCTCCTTTTTTCTTTTTTTAACTATATACAAGGTGCAACATGTACATCAGGAGTTTTGCCTCTTGAGCCAGTAGACTATCCCTCTTTTGAAGTATTATTGCAACCCACAGCATCCCGTCCTTAGATGTCAACACCACCAGACTAGGGTGAGATGCACTACCCTCCCTAGAGGAGGACGGATGTTTCCACCCGTGTGCTACTCCAAGCTAAAGGATTCTACCTCCTCACCACCTCATCAATGAAGAGCTACGTGCATTGTGCTTATCTAAGTTAGGTCATTATCTAAAAGAATCATGCGTGTGCACGAGATATTCTACTTAGACTGATCAAGATGACATGTGAACATAGACTTGCGGACTCAAAGAATTAAGTCACTTGACCTGAGAAATCTTAACTCCAGCTCCTATAAGGTTCCTCTGAAATTAGGTTGATTAAGGTCAAATCAAGTCCATCCTCAATATCTACTCATAACTTGGTTCAGAACCCACTAGCTTTCCACCTTGCATATGCAAGATATGCAGATGAGATGCAGATGACATGCTATGAATGAAATGCAAGATTTTTTTTGAAAATGCAAGATAATATGCAAGAGTAAATAAGAAGCCTTTTTGTTTTATTGTTTTTTTTAAAAAAAACTTTGGTAAACCTCCTATGTTACAATAATTTACAAGAGTTTATAAGTATTATACAAATGTTATACAAGTATTATACAATATACAAGTATACATTTATTTTCAATTTTTACAAAAGGGTTAATTTTTTTTTCAATTTTTACCCACCCGTAATTATTGCAAAATATATACAAAAAGTACGCGAAAATACGCGAAAGTACGAGCTATGGGTAAAGTATATATGTAATATATACACGCCCCCTATACTTAGCGTGTGCTATGTCCTCAGAGCACGAAAAGCGCGGAAAAAGACATAGCTCGTGCTAAGTGTAGGAGAGATAAAATAACAAAAATGTATAGAAGTTGCTCCACCCCCTATAGTTAGGCTCTTGCAGCCTAAGTGTAGAAGAAGATCAAAAATGGGGCGGGCGAGGTTAAGAGGGGAAATGGAGGAGTATATACACGGTGGGCATCGGTCCCCCCCATACTTAGGCTCTGGTCAGCCTAAGTATAGGACAGGAATGAGTGTGAGAACCGATGAGATCTAGAGAATATACAACGAATGGTGAAGGGACTCGGGTCATTCTCCCCCCTATACTTAGGATCTGATCATGTTAAGTATAGCCATAAAATGAAATGATATGGAGCCGGGGCGAGTGATTCGAATCACTGGAGAGGGAGAAAAAATATATACAAGGAGAATTGAGAATATACATGGATCAAGAAGGTTTGTGACGAACCTTCTTACATGATCGAGGAGGTGGATAATATACATATGTGTCGCTGTCGGAATCATCCTCAGATGAATAATAGTGAGGTGTAGGGATTGTCCAACGAGGGTCGACACACGGCTGCTTGCTTAGATAAGGCTTGAGAACAGCCGAACTAAGCTCACTCATATAAATCACCTTATCCGGACCCGATGAGGATTCCTTTGAAAATTCCTTCTCCGGAATGTTGAAAGAAATTTTCCTGATCAGTTTTCTGAAACCTGAATCATTGAGAGGGAGATGAGAGCGACGCGCCTTGAGAGGTTCAGGAGAACACCTCGAGGAATCAATTCTCGACTTCCTCTCACTAAATAGCCCACCAAAAGAGGGAGCAATCGTGTTTTTATGTGAAGTCAATTTAGTCTTGGTTGTTTCCTTTAACGGTCCAGGTGTGGTGCTGACCATCGGTTCTTCATCAGATGAGTCACCATATAGATTAGAATATTCCTGAAGGGTCAGCACACATCTCGGAAAGGTGCTAGTGATCTCAGTTGGCTTGGCATTATTGGGCTCTTGTGTCGGATCATCAAAAGGTCAAGACAATCAGCAAAAATCATGTCCGACTCAATGTCAGCTTCTGGTCGCGAGTCCTCCTTAGAAGCTGTCACGGTGGTGGTGCAAGCAAATGATGAAGTGGAGGTGTAGGGAGTCTCAGAACCAACGGTCGTCCGGACAGTCGATCTCTCAGGTGTAGCAGAGAGGTGGGACTCATCTACCTCTCGATTGTCACGACTGTCAGCGGATGTGCGGGTCATCTTAGAGTAAAGTGTATCAAAGAATGGGTGAGGTCGAAGCGCTCCCAATGCTAAAAAATCGATCTCCCGAGTCTCGCAATCTATAGTCGTCTTAGCCAAGGCTAAGAATGGCATCCCGAAAATAATCGGAGACTAGGTAAACTCTCCTCGGTGCTCGATATCAATGATCGTGAAGTCCACCTGGAGTAGAGCACCATGGAAAGTAACGATGACTGAAATGTTTCCTCTCGACCGTTTGATGGATTGATCAGCCAGTTGAACGATCTCTCTAGACTTTCTGATTGGCCTGAGTTTGAGCTTGTCAAACACAGAGGCCGGGAGGATATTTATCGGGGAGTCATCATCGATTCTTGCATGGGTGAAGATTGTGTCTTTGATTTCACATTCAACTCGGGGTAACCGCTTCACTCTGCGGCTTTTGGTCTTTCTCCCCATCACCAAGGAGGTGTCCATAGACACTATGTGTCTTTCAGTCCTTGTCCTCTTATTGCCCGACCTCTTGGGCATCAATTTATTTCTCACAAATCGTTTGAGGTCGGGAAAGTGATCTATGGCCTTTATTAAGGGAAGATTAAAAATCAATTCTTCATCGAGTGCTTCCCTTAGGGTAGGATCCAATTTTTTTAGGTCTTTTTCATTTTCAAATTTTAAGTGATTTTTTGGTTTTTCAATTTTTTCGGTCTTTTGGGGATTTTCAATTTTTTTGGTGTTTTTAGTTGATGAATGATCAGACTCAAGATTGGAAGGCAACGGGTTAGTAGAAGAGGGAGATTGAATGGACTCCAGATGTATAAACAGTGTGGGTTCCCTGGTGCTTGCTCGGTTATCAACATCGGATCTACTTACTTCCTTCTCCACTTTCATACCCAGGCTGGCAGAAATTGAGTGCAATATTTCCATGACATCTCTCAACTCGTTACCAAATGATTCATTTTTTTAAATAAGTCTAGAGATGTCATCAACCACAAAATTCTCATGACAAATCATGGGAGAGTTCTGCTCAATTGGAGGAGACTGCTGAGATGTTGGGGTCTCATACTCAACATACCTACACTTCGACATGTAATGCTGGGTCGAGTATGGACCATCCAAATGGCAAATACTGGTCGGAGCCTCATATGATGAAACGGGGACCAATAAGTCTAGCTCATGAGTCCAATCTTGTGAATGTATAGGCTCTCCGAATGAAGGCTGGTTAATGGAAGCTTGATCACTAAAGTCAATCAAGTCTGGAAATCATGATGTTCAGGCCTCTCCATTCGGGTTGTTTAATCGACCAAGTTATGCCCTAAGATCAAGTCGGGATGTGTAAATGTAAATTGTTGTATGGTCCCTACTTGAGATGAGAATGAAGTATGTGTGGGCATATGATTTTGCCAATCATCGGTCTTAGCAGTGGCTTGCTCTTCATCAATTCTTTGATTCCAGCAAGCTCTCGAGAATAAGGACAGTCAGCCCAAGATGGAAGTGGATCCGGGGTGTTAGAATATGGAATAGATGAGAAATTCGAAGAAGTGGAGAAGTCAGTCGAAGTTCTGACTTCATCATTGGATTGAGGTGGAGCCGACCAGGGGTAAGGGTCTCCCATGGGTGGTAGAGGATACATGAAAGAATGAGAAGGCAGAGATGAACGGTATATGGTCGAGGAGGATTGACCAGAGGTCACAGGATATGGGGACCAATATCCCGACATCTTTGAAGAGGAAAGGATGATTGTAAGCAGATGGAGGTAGAAAAAGTGCAATTACACAGGATAACACACACAGACAGACTCAAAGACAAACGCAAGAGCAAACCCCGAGTTCACACTCAACACGGTGAAGGACCCGAAACCGAGTCCGATTAATCTGGTTAATTTTAACTGTGAATTTTCAAACAAGAAAGCAAGGATTTACGCGGCCTATAGGAAAGTCGGCTCAGAGCCGGATGCGTCTTCCCTGTATAACCTGTCGCCTAAGATACCGTCGGTCCTTCCTTTCTTCGCTCCTATCCCAAGTTGATGGATTCAAAGACCACACCCCTATCTACCTGCAAGCAGGCGGAGGCTGACAAGGCCAGAACTTCATCCCGGGGGGTTACTGGCAACTTGTCGCAAAGTACCGCAATTTCGCCCCTATTTACTTGAGACAGGCGGAGGCTACTTGGTACTAGTCAGTGAACCTTAAAAATTTAACTTGTGATATTTGCTAGGATTATTCGGAACGTGATATGGAAGGCGGGGATTTGGGTTCTGCCTTAAGGTGTTCACAAACACTCAAGTACCCTCCCTCAGCCTGAAAATAAGGTCGGGGATTAATCTCCCGTAAACAAAATTTCTAATTTTATTTATTTTTTTGGTCAATAATGTTTAGCAGTCCCGGTTTTAAGTTAAGTTCTCACTGATTTAGTCCAACCACACATCACGCCTATCATCCAGTCCTAATTTCCGTTTAATTTAAGTTTGAAAAAAAATAGAGGGGGAAATCGAGAAAAGCCGATGCACGAAAAACGATGATGCGTATGCTGAGTTAAGAAGACTTACAGTGATCCCTTCGCTTTTATGCAGGATGCAAAACAGAATTGAAAACTTTTTATACTAAATGCAAATGCAAGTGAAAAATCCGCTCCTAGACAAGCAATTCTATTAGTGAGTGAAGAACAGGTTGATTTGGCTAGATCTGCGGTCTAAGTGCGTCTTTTAAGTGAATTGTGTGGTCCTAGAAATTTACGAGCACAAGCAAATCCTAGAGTGGCTCGAGGAGCCGCTAGTGCAAGCCTAAATTACCATTCAACCACACAGCACACGGGGACACGGTTTCACTATATTTACACGTGCGAGAACCCAAACAGGAACCGCTGGAAAGGATGCGAAAAAATAAAGAAATAAAATGAAAATACAGATTCTCTCAAATCACACAAAAAATTACAATGCCGAATCTTCGAAGCATCTTCGACTCCTCGCGTTCCTCGCACAGAAATAAATTGAGGTCAGAGAAAATCAAAAAAAATGAAAAAAATTAAAAGATAGAAAATATTCACAAGAAAACCGGGGGTCTGACTACCCGGGGATAGAAAATCAAACACTCAGATATGACTGCAAATTAACCTAAGCCATGCCTCCCCAGCAACGACGCCATTTTGATAGCGCCTCCCACTACCCTAGTTAATTCGGTCAGATTAATGTCCAAATTATTTGTCAATGTTCGTTGCAGTCAGATAACGAGAGGGAATATCAAAAACCACTTTTAATTTAATTAAGTCAATTTCGAGTGGCAAATTTTTTTTACTTGGTGAAGTCCAAGGTCGAACTCAGGGAGGCATCTGTTTCCTTAGGTTGATTTTTAGCAAAGTCCAAGTGTGTGATTTTCGAGGAATATTTTTTTGGTCCTTTTTCTATTTTTTAAGCAAGACACATGCAACAATCAAGCCAATTTAGAACTTAAATCAGAAATGTGTTCAAATAAAGTCCAAAAATTATGAAAATTGCCCAGATGATGAAATATGGTGAAATTAAGCTACCCTAATTTTTTGGAATTTTCTGATACTAGATGAATTTACTGTGAATTTAAAATGAATGCCAGGTGATTTTCACTAATTTAATTTTAATAAATATCAAATCACAAAATTTTAGGGAAATACAATTATCCTAGATAGATCTAATGATGAGGAATCTAGGAAAATTGTCAAAACTTAATTTTAATGTGAAATGGACCTATTAAAAATAAACTAAGGAAATCACCAATTAATTTATTTAGGCCTAGAAATGCGTGCAAATGAGATGAAATTTTTATGCAATGTTAAGTTAATATCCTAGAGCAACTACGATTTTTTGGGAATTTTTGGAGTTACAGAGAATTAACTATTAATTAAAAGGTCCAATTGGGCAAAATATCACAGAAATACACCAATTAATTTATTTAAAATTCTACTGATACCACAAAAATATGACAAGTGTCATAACAGATAAAGGATAAGTTACACTACAACAAGCAATTTTTGGAATATAAAAATGATGCAAGATGACACCTAGATATGCCTGCAAAGACAAGGGTGTAATTGCAATACAAAGAATAAAAATTGCATAAAAAATAAATATGCTGACAAGGACATGAATGCAATTACCTATAATGAAGGGGGGTGGAATGCAATTTATCCATGGTCGCACGTGCTCCTCACGTGGGGGCGCTTCACAGGGACTGGTCTACAATTTCGAAAGTTCCAGGGGCTTCCGTGCAATTTACCCAGGCGCACGTGCTGCTCACGTGGGGCGCCTTATGCTCGGATGACGTCGGCGGCTCGGTACGAGGCTCGGGCACCCTGGAGGTTCGGCTGAGGCCGGAGTAGCTTCGGGTGGTCCGAGCCTAGAGGTCGGGGAAGAGGCTCGGACCCGTCGACGTGGCGTGATATGGACCGTTGGATCTAAGAGAGATCCAACGGTTACTGCTGAAGACGACGTGGCTGTCTAGGGACCGTTGGATCTAGATGGATCCAACGGTGATGTGTTGCTCTGGTGATTGGACACGTGGCTCGCTCCTGTCCGTGGGATCACAGTTGATCCCACGGCTGTCTGCTGCTCCGGATGACGGGTGACGTGGATGGCTAGGGACCGTTCGATCAAGATGATCAAACGGTGGCTGGAGCTTCGTCCTCAACAGTCCTCCGCCACCTGTGGAGGAGTTAGCGGGGCTCCGGCAAAGGGGGCTTTGCTCCGCCCGATCCTCCTGGCATCGTTGAAGCTCGATGGCGACTTTGAAGTAGCTCGGAAGGTTCGCGGCGGTGCGGCAAAGGCTCAGGAGGTCTCAGGAGCGGAGGAGGCGCGCCGGAGCTTGCTGGCGATGAAGCTTGAAAGTAGCTCCGATGAGCTTCCGACCAGTGAAGGATTAAGCACCTGCAAGGGGTTAGCGATAGCCGAAGCATGTGGGGCTATGCGTGGAGAGGCAGGAGGCGAACGGCGAGGCCTATGGCGGCGCACGGGTGGTCCGCCGATGGTGCTCCGCCCAAGTGGCAGAGCTGGAGTCGATGGAAGGTGGAATGCGTCGTCGGAGGGTGTGGAGTATGGCGTGAAGATCAGAGCTCCGTCGCGGAGCTCAGAGAGGTGAAAGTGAAGCGAGAGGATGAATGCGGAAGGCGAATAAATTGGGAGAAATCAAAGGGAAAATTAAGACGAAGATCAAAGGAAGATGGAGGAGGTTACCTGGGGATTGGAGCTCTTTCTAGAGTTCCAGGTCATCGCTCGAAGGGGCGGTAGGGCCCTGAGCTCAAGCAGCTTCGCGGAGGAGGGGCTGCAGCACGGCAGTGGCGCCGTGGTTCTCGCCGGAGAAGAAGGCTGTCTTCGCTCAAGGAGGCTCTCAATTTCTGTCACCAATTGAAGGTTCCGAGCTCCAGGTTCCTCTCTGGGGTGGCGGATGGGCGTGAAGGTGGCCGGAGGGCGAGTATTTAAAGGATGAAGTCGATGGGTTGAGTTGCTGGAAGGTGAAGTTCGAGGTCGTAGTGGAGCGACTCTTGTGGGAGTCGTGGGGAGTGAGGTGGCTGGCGTGGATGAGGGGAGAGTGGTGAAGGTCGTGGCGGTGTTGGCGGTCGGCGAGGGTGGCTGGAGTGCGGCCGAGAATAGAAAGGGGTAGCCCCCTCGTGCAAGACTGAGAACGTGGGAGAGAGGGGCGCCGGAGGTGGAAGACGAAGTCCTCACCATTGGATCTTGTGATCCAACGGCGGAGAAGAAGGCGGGATGGAGCGGGTAGGATTAGATCTGGGGCGCGTTATCTAAGGCTGTAGAGCGACCACGTGGCGCATCGTGGGAGCGGTGTTGATGAACGGTTGGGATCAGAGATGGCCGTTTGATCGGGCGGTTGAGTTTTGGTGTGGAGATAACGACTGAGATGGGAGGCTTTTAAGGTGATCGGAAGGCGCAAGATGTGCCACGTGGAGGATTGTGGTGAAGGCGCTAATGGATGGCCCAGATCTGAGGCGGGATGTGATCGAACGGTGATGGATAAAGGCACACGTGGAGTGAACTGGGCCGTTGGATTCAAAGAGAAATCCGATGGCTGAGAGCACGGGCGGCTAGGGCAAGGGGAGTGGGATGCGTGGCGCAACCAGAGGGCGCCACGTGGCCAAATGTGATTGGTTGAGAAGAGAAATGAGTGTAGAGAGAGAAGGAGGCCGAATTTGGAAAAAACTCAAAACATGAAAGTTGTAGATCTTGATGAGATCTACATGTTTCATGTTGACCAAAGACGGAGATGAGGTCAACTATGATACAAAAAATACAAATATACAGATATACACATATGTAGTATACATAGAGGCCCAAAAACCCAACTTTTTCCTATGAGCTCCAAATTGGATGAAATTAGTCTCCTTTAAAGGTCTTTTAATGTGTAGTAAATTGAAGGTGAGTAGATCTATTTTGGAGTTGGTACAAGGGAATTATGGGCTTTTTATGAATCAGGGCTTCTAGGTCTTTATTGGATATTTTACAAGTTAGTATTTTTTTGATATTTTTCTTTGATTAGTGTTAGTAATATATACACTATAGAGTTGGTTTTATTGGATTCGGAGTTAGTATAAAATATATACAAATAGGTGAATATGGTGAATATACATGTGAATATTTACAAGTGAAATGAGCTTCTTATTTAATGCAATAAGAATGCTAAAATGCAGATGTTATCAATGCATGCATGAATGCTAATCCTGCAATATAAGTGGATATATGCAGCTAATTGCTCAGGAACAAAGCTCTATTTTCAACTTTTTGAGTCATGAATCACATATTCATCAGAAAGTAATTTAACGAAACCCACAATCTTTGAATATTGTGGAGTATTTTTTACTTAGCAAGTCTACCAAGGTCGAACATAGGGAATGCTGATTTTTAGTTGTGAGATTCTAAATTGATTCCAATAATTAATTAAATGCTAGGATAATCATAGTGTCAGGAAATAATGAATATAAAATGAGATGAGATGTAATGCGAAAAATAAACAAAGAAGATAAGGATGAAGCGCATGATCTGTGATTCTTTTTAATCCTCAATTAAAATACTCAAATAATCTTCAAATAAAGTCATAGATAAAAATAAATTCAAGAAATATTTATTCAATTTGAATCCAAGTTGCAAGCAAGATGGTTAATCAATGAATAATTCTATCAATAAGGAGATCGAAAATTATCCTCAAATAAAGGCAGTGATATCAAAACTCTCTCAATTTTAGTCATCAAATAAATATAGATCGATCACATAAAATATCAAGAATTAAATTAAATCCTTCTTGATTACATCCCTGCAAAGATGAATTCCTCAATTAATATGATCAATTATCACGAGAGGATTAATTAAGTTAAAATCTCCTCAAAATAAATAAAAGAAATACAGTAATTCCTCCATGATCTTGCCCCCTGCCGAGATTAATTTCTCAAAAATAATCAAGGATTATCACAAGAGATTTGATCGAATTAGATGTATTCAATCGAGTCCCTGTAAATAAAGTCGGGGTTTCTCAATAAAATATAGCAGGAATAAGTCAAAATGTAGCATGCATTGATTATACTGGACCTCAAATAATTATCATCAATAAATATCTCTTGATCAATCCACAAAATATATATGATGAAAGAGCATGGAATAAGCCTTAAAATGACATATTGTGCGTTAAAATCAGGATTCAAATGCAAGATATATTCAATAAACCAACTCCAGGGACTAAAATATAATAAAAATAAATAGTTTCTCTTCAATGAGTTCTCTGGAGAACTTATCTATAATAAAATAAACCCGAAAGGGTTTCTCTGCATTTTGCTCACACACACATGATTGGCATGTGATCATGGACAACAGGGGCCTTTTCACGAATTTGGAGGAAGGTAGGGGCACATATGCAATTTTCCCACTACTTCACATGTGTTGCACGAGCGTTGTGAGGTTCGACGGTGGAGGCTGATGCTCAGGACCCATGCCTCTACGTTGCAGGTGATATAAGGTTCAGACTGGCGGAGCAGAGGTCCGGAACTCCCGAAGCACCATGTGGAAGATGCGCGTGCTTCGGGATGCCGGATCTGAAGCATGGATGACTGGGGAGGTTCGTGAGACTTGGTTGAAGCCTCAGTTGACCTAAGCCTCGAGGCACGAGTCAAAGCTCGAGAGGGGGGATGTCGTGGCAGCAGAAAGACCGTTGGACCCCTCGATCCAATGGTTGGCGATTATCGAGGCGAGCGGTGGAGGACGTCAAGGAGTCGAGCAAAGTGAGTGGCCGAGGGCTCAGTCAACACATGATCGAGCAATGGAGGTGCGGCGTGCGAAGTTGGAGGCGCATATGGTTTTTTGAGGGACGATGCGTATGTGAAGGTGGATGGCAGTGGTGGAGCTCCGTGGAGGTGTCGCGGTCAATGGTAGAGCAGGAGGTTGGTGAGGCGAAGGCGAGGGCGCGACGGAGGCCTAGTGGAGTTTAGGGTGGTCGCTCCCGACCGGTGCGGAGCGGGGCGAGGGTTGTACAACGTTGGGGGGGGGGGGGCGAGAAGGTTCGGCGAGAGGTTCTACGAATGGAGGTGATGAGCATGGTGAGGCGATGACAATTGGTGAAGAATAGGGGAAATCGAGGTGAAGGCGGCTAGGCGGTAATGATTCGAGGAAGAGATGGGAAGATCGAAGAAGCCGATAATGAAGTTGGGTTCTGGGCGAGTCGCCGATGAAGAAGAAGATAGACGGAGGAGGAGATTCGCTTGAGAAGGTTGGCAGAGGAGCGGAGGCTCTTCTCTTGTTCTCTCCTCAAGCCGTGATGATGTGCGACGAGACTCGATGGCACGTGAACTGAGAAGCAGCAAGGTTGAGATGACCTTGGATCACGCCGGAGGGTCCTTGCCAGAGCGGGACGCCTTTGTCACCGGCTCCTCCTCCATCTCTCTCTCTCTCTATAAACAATGGTCGATAAATAAGAGGGCCGGTGCAGAGGAGTCTAAATAGGAGGAGGTGGCAGTTATGATGAGGTCGGGTAATGGCTGGGGTGATGGGTCGCCAACCGTTTGCGAAAGGTGGAAGGAGGAGAGACGACACGTAACGGCGAGAGGAGAGGAGATGTAGCACGCGCACAGCACGTGCGATTGGCTGGAGGAGTTGGCATGCGAGCAACCCATGAGAGAAGGTGGTATTGTGTGGGTCATGTGCATAACACTTGACCTGGAGAGAAAGTGAATAGAGAAGAGAGAGAAAAGGGAAGAAAGAAGAAAGAAGAGGGAGAAAAGAAAAAGAAGAGAAAGAAAAAAATAGAATTAAAAAATAAATAATAAATAAAAAAGGAATAAATAATAAATAATAATAAATAAAAATAACTAAAATTAAAAAAAATAAAAAAGAAATGGTAAATGAAGTCAAATCAAAAAGTGATCAACCAAAAGTAGTTTGTCTCGACGGGTCTACAACTTTCTTGAGGGGCTAAAAGGCAAAAGAGGTTATTTATAAACAAACATATTTTTAGAGGTACTCTATAAATAATAAAATATCGAATTTTGCATTTTGAAGTTTTTTACATTTTAATTTGATTTTAATTAGTGGATTAGTTTATATACAATAGATGCATAATTAATATAATTTTTATGGATTTTTTATAGGTTAGAAAAGGTAAAATAAAAATGATAAATACAATATGTAAAAAGTCATTTTTGTGTTTTCTCTTAATTTTCTGATTTTTATATATTTTAGTTCCTTGTTTCATATTTATTAATTAATAAAAGAATAATCTAGAGAAAGAATTAGGTTAAAATAAATGATTTTTGTATATAAAATATAAACTCAATTCATGGCAAAAATATTGGTTATTTAATTACAGATTTTAAACCCTAATTTTAAGCACAACTAGTTAAAATTTTAATTGATTGATTTTTAGGGATTTGAATAGTGATTTATTAAGAGAATTTTTTAAAACATCCATATAGAGTAGATGAATCGTGGATTCATCACACCCATATACTTAGCTCTTTTCTTGTCTCCAAATAAATTTTTGTGAGATAGAAGGTTGAATCCCTGACAATAAAAGCATGAATTTCAAGATTTGTCTCATTAAGAATCCTAGGTTTTAGTGGTCCTAAAATTCTGAGCTCAGCCAAGCTCTAGTCAAAAGGAATCCAACTTCTCTAATCATCAGACTCTCTGTTTATACATATAGCATAAGAGATATCACATTTAATGTGTACTCAAATCATGAGAGTCGATTAGAAATGTCACTCAAAGTCCAAGTCTGAGAGATCCTTCTCAAGGCCTAATCTTCAACACTAGGGAATAAATCAGTTCTTGCATTCAATCTTCCGTCTCAGTAGTTTATTAGACTAGAAAGTGTATACGACATGCTAGATAATGGAGGGCATAGGATTGTATAAATTCTCTCTCCCTCACATTGGAACACGGGTCCTCTCAAGTGCCTTATTGCTCAACACATGTAATTTTGGTTTGTTGACAAGTATGTCCGCCGAAAGTTGTTGAGTCGTCTGTATTTCTTTTCTTGGGATTACACCGAGGTGTCTTCTTTAAGTATCTAATATACTTACGTCCAGACTTATATCACTACGATATAGAGACCTTTTTTAGATACTAGCCCATCTCATTGGTCCTAATTAGCTTTGGTCTAATTGGACACTTTGAAAATGGCTGGGAACACTCGCCTTTGATTGAAGCTCCTTGAATTTATCTTTGTAATTGAGAGCTCTTTATCATTTCATCATTTTTTGATAGGATAGCTTCACTGCTTTTACCAAGAGTTGACGCATACTGATCAACAATTTATTATGTTTCACCACACCATGGCACATAGGTCAAACAGGAATGTGTTATTAATCATAAAACATTATAATAAAAGAAAACATGTATCTTAGTTAAAATAATACCTTTCAAATGGATACATCCACCGATATTTTACGGACCTACCAACTTTTACCTCAAATGGAAGATGAATCATCAGATGCTCCATTGAATCAAAAAAAGCTGGAGGAAATATCTTCTTCAAATTACACATAATCACTGGAATATTTTTCTCAAGATATTCCGTCTCCTTCCGGTAAATAGGTGCTTGAACGCATAATCTGGAAAAATCTGCTGACATCGGATAGAACATCGATGATAATTTTCGGTAATAGTCCCCTAAATATTAATGATAGCAATCTTTGCATGAATATGTGACAGTTAAGACTCTACATTCCTTTAAATGAAAACTTCTTAAATCGATCAAATTTGATAAACTTGATGCATATCTGTCTGAAAATTTCAATATACTTGCCCATTTGCAAACACATTTCAATTGATTCTGTCCAATGTGAACTTCGCTTTAAGAATTTTGATCCTTCCATTATCAAGACCCTAATATATAACTCTGGTCGATTGCATGTGATCCTTAAATCACGACGAGAATTAACTGTATCTTTTGTACAATCAATTACATTAAAAATTGTATATAAGATGTTATCAAAGATATTTTTCTCTATATGCATGATGTCTAAGTTGTGTTGTATCAATAATTTACTTCAATATGGTAATTCTCAAAATATATTCTCTTTAATTCAATTATGACTGTTACCAAAACCAGGTAGAGGTTGCATAATATCTCCATTGTCAATAACTGAGTTTTCAAATTTTAGTAATGTTGATAATATCATACCATCGATTTTTATTATCGGAGGATATGCAAGTTCTGTAGTATTCCTCTTAAATGATTGTTTTTATCTCCGATATGGATGATCAATTAAGAGAAAACACATGTGATAATAAAAAAATAAAGTTCCGACCGTGTTGAAGTTGAAAAGACCTCGTACTTTCCGTATAATATGGACAACTTTTACGCCTATGTGTACTACATCTGAGTAACATTCCATAAGCCAGGAAGTCGTTTATATTCCATAATAGAGCTACTTTCATTTTGAATGTTTGACTTTTGTTTGCATCATTTCAACTCCATCGAACCAGAGTATCTTCAACTCTATTAGTGGATGCAAATACACGTCGATATATTTTCCTGGATGAGTAGGTCTTGGCACCAATAATGACAATAAAATAAATTGTCCCTTATTACATAATCATGGAGGTATATTGTATGGTGTTGTCATTACTAACCAACAAGATAGTCCTTACTTTTGTCATGAGGATTAAATCAGTATGTGCATAAACCTATAACACAATTTCTTTTTTCCTCTAAAAACGAAGGAAATGTTGCCATCAATTCCTTCCAACAGTCAGACTCTGATGGATGTTCCATGTACTCTTCACGACTATGCTCAGAATGCCATAACATATGTTTCATTGTTTCCTTACAATAATATAATCGCTTCAATCTCGAGTTAACGGGAAATAACGTACAACTTTCCTTGTTATTCTTTTTCCATTCTTACTTGATTCCTGAAATCTAAGCTCATCGCATTTAGGACAATGTGCCAAATATTCATTTTCTCCGTAATATAAAATATGATGGTTTATACAAGAGTTTATCTTAATCTCAGCTAAACCCATCTTTCGCATCATTTTTATTTTATAATAATTCCATGTAATTCAAGATCTTCGGATAACATTTTCTTGATAATTGTAAGCATGTCATCGAAATTACGATTCGTCATATTATACTTCATCTTCATCGAAAGAAGTTTTGAAACTGCTGAGAGCTTTGAATATGTCTTATAACCCAACCACAAGGGTTCTTCTGCCTTTCTCAATAAATCATAGAAGTTTGTTGTCTCACCATGTGGTTCCTCTTCGTCTAGACCATCAATGTTAAAATCTGGACATGCAATGTCCATAACCATATCTACAAATGGATTGATAGTATCTGCATCATTTTTCCTCATTACTTGTATCATTAAAGACCTCTCTGTATCTCCAACAAATTTGATATCCTTCTATGAAACCATTTCTATAAAGATGCAACTGAATTTCATCCTTAGATTTCTTCTTCATTAGACGACACTTTTGACACGAACACATCATAGTCCAATTGGAGTCCACCACACGAGAACCATCCGTGTTAAAATTTAGATCTGCAACATCCATAGCCATATTTACAAATGGATTGATAGTATTCGCATCATTTTTCTCATTAATTGTGTTATCAAAGACCTCACCGTATCTCCACCAAATTTGATATCCTTTCAAGAAACTATTTATATAAAGATGCAACTGAATTTTATCATTGGATCTCTTCTTCATTAAACGACGTTTTTAACACGGACACAATATAATCCCATTGGAATCCACCACACAAGAACCCTGGACGTAAGCAAATTCCACAAACTCTTGACCACCTTTTTGAAAGGTCTCTGCAAGATGTCCATCTACTGCACGCTTGTGCATCCACTCTCAACTAGCCATCGATTTTGTCTGAATTTAACAATTCATAAGGTCAAATAAGAGAAGATGTTTCAACGTCGGCTTAAGTTAACAGAGCATACCTAGAAAAGTTAAACAAAACCCCATCGTTGGCCTAAGCCTATTTCACTAATTTTAGGAGATGAAAAGAGAAGTATTTTCATTAATTGATCACTTGAGCCCATCCATAAGGATTCAAACTTACTATAAGATGATGATTGTCACATGGTAGCTAATTTCTGAGGAAAATTCGGCAGTATAATCCTGCACCCCTCCAGAATAACCCATAAACCAATCATAATCAACTCTCAAAATCTTCACCGTAGTCAAAATTTCAGTAGTAGATTATGATTGGTTTGGTATATCGAAGAGGAATGGGTTATGCAGTTGAATATCCATCAGAAATAAACTACAGCATGTGACAACGATCGCCTTATAATAAGTTTAAATCCTTACGGACTCCCTTAGTCTATGACCTCTGAATTAAAGAAAGCCAATATATATATATAATATTTTAAGATAACTTTACCTCATACATTTGTACGTACTATAAATGAGAGTATAAAATTATCTTAAAATATTTAGTCATTTATGTAGACCGAACATTTACATATATTCGGTTGGTTAACGATAAGGATATGGACATATATGTTCTTAAATTAGTGTTTAATTATGTGTTTAAATGATATTTATATAGAAGTGAACCTGCAAAAAAATTCTCACACCTGTACACATCAAATCCACGACCATTGGACCGGCATATCTCGTCCCTAAGTGAGTCTACTAGTACTGTACAAAATTTAAAAAATATAACACAATTAGAGGTGATGAAATCGTTCAATGTGTTTCACACGCCTCTTGGTGTGGAGGGCTACATACCACGCGGTGTGGAAGGACGTACTGTAGTGGTACGGTTTAACAATTATTTGTTGTTTTAGCCTTATTATCTACCTAACTATAAGTTAATATGATACACTTGGACACGTTAACTTGAATTTACATATTGAAGGAATATATAGATGAATATATATGGTGATATTTTGAAAATAAAAAAATTTACACGAAAATGGGACAAAGACCGTCATGGAGGCACACACGCGCACACACATGCACACACGCACGCGCAGAGAGAGAGATAAATATGAAGGTTAGCGTTCCATATTTAATGTTGGGTATTGGACAAGTTCGTATTTAATGTTAGGCCTACACGCTTGTCGGTTTGATGATTGATAACGTCATTCAACTGTTCAAAGTCTACATCAAATTGTAAGAACTGATTGTCTAGCAACAACTTTATTAATCTGAGGTCTCAAACCATAGAGCTGTGGCAATACTATTGAGGCGTCTCAAAATTATACGAGGCATATGTAGCGGTCAGCACACAATCTCCTTCCGTGCTCTCCTAATTCTTAACCTGTGTTAGTAAAAGGTCACCTATTCCACAGATACAAAATAGTAGAACGAATGTCACCGCCCAATGTTCATGAGAACTCAAATAAATATGTTCAATAGGCACATGCACACACGAAGAACACAATTTGTTGATCGAGTAAGTGCATGGCTGATCCAACTACCTTGGCACAAATCCTTTGATGTCTCATAGGCCCCTCTTGTCCTGTAATGTCCTTACATACCCACTTGTCATGAACCATATAAGCATCTCCACTTATATGTGTTTAAAAGTGCATATGTGATTATTTCAATATGGGATATTATGATAAACATTATTCGATTTTGTTCAACAAAGATGACGATCCGGTCCCCCCACTAGATAAGCTCTCTCTTCTTCCTTCCAAAGAACAAAGCGGTGAAGGAAGGGCCTTCTCAGCAGAAGGAGAAGGACCTGCAGTATTAATAGTCACGACCCTTTTTCAGACGTCTTTTCAGAAGCTTGGGATCCCTCAAAATCTAGAAGGGTGGGCAGGATGCAATGAACCATGGTAAACCCGAGTCGAGACCCTGGAGGCCACGGGCCTACTCGAGCTAGTCAGTGGTCTGGGGGGGGGGGGGGGATTCTCAGTAGTTGTAACCTTTTGACTCTTCCACTGGTTTATACATGCACCGAATGTTCATATGGGAAAGTGGACTCCATGGATGTAGAGGAATCCTTTCTTTCTCATCCACTCTAGGAGGTGAGAGCACACTTGCGCAGATTAATAGTGACAGTTACAAGAATGGTGGGGAAGTTAACTGTACCCGACAACATTCAGGATGAATGTAGACCCTAGCAAGCCTACTCTAGGATCTTTCTGAGGGCTTAAGACATAGTATAGATAGCTTTTGATACGTGCCACTAGTTGATTAGGTTCATGAGTTTGGCTAGATCATTTCCAGACTATTGCCTTTTCCACCTTGAGAGCAACTTTCAGCCCTTATATTAGAGGACATAGGATTGGAATGGCTTGCGGAGCAGTGGTTCTTGCTCAATTGTATCAGCAATTGGACGATTGCTCATTGGGTAAATCCAATAGATGTTATGCTTTTCCAACCTTACTTCAGACTTGGTCATGTGAGAACATACATATTGGGGTGCCTCGTCCATATCAAATGGATCCAGATGCTTTAAATTGAGGTCCATACGCTTCAAGGTATGAGATATAAGTACTCTATAATTAAAATGTTTGATCTAACACATAATTAAAATAGATGGATGTCAGGATGGAGTTTGTTCATTCAAAATGTGTTTAGACAACGAACCTGAGATTTTACCGTAATGAGTTAGATACCCAAGCTGAACATCATGTATGCTTCGTTCATATAATGTTTTATTGGATGAGACTCGAAATATTTATTGTAGACTTTTAATAGATGCGGTGGTCTCCATATGAAATGGATATTGTAGATAGCATACCTGCCATCTGTTAAGAAGGACGGGAATAATTCAGGTCACAGACGGTACTGAGTTGCTTTAACGTAACAGTCATGCACGTGCCAGATCGTGTCATGCGATATTTTGATCTGCGACCCTATATTCCAAATTAGATGCCTCTGATAGTTTTCCTGAAGCATCAGACTCGATAACAGGACAACGATCTGATTGATTGACCCGATCGACTCTGAGAATTGATCATTCGGTGGAACCAACGACGACAAACAGTTGTGATGGAAAGAGCATCTGCAGAATCTGAGGAGCAACGTCTAAAAAGTTATATACGATTGTCTTGGAAGATTACATGGCGTTGGATTCATACTTCAATCCCAACACCAAGATTTTGCATACGAGCCTTACACTCCTTCATAGAATACTCACCACAATCTATACCTCCACCTATGGTTGAGAGCTCCCAGAGCGAGACCTCTCCCCTCACAGAAGTATATGACGAGGAGGAAGATCTGTATGCTGACTTAGCTGACTTGCAATACACAATACCGGTGAAGTATGCACGTTTGAGCGTACTACGAGGACAACAAGTCTGATCGAGGACATGATTAAGAGCATCAATGTAATGCAATTTTGTTAAAGTATAGGTTATCTGATGTAATGTTAGAAGTGATTATGTATTGGTAGTTCCTCAAATTTAATGATTTTGACAATTTCTCTCAACAATATTTAGATATTTAATAAATATTTGTATATTATTTATATTAGGGTGATGGGCTGCCCCGTCCTATTTTTTCCGTAATTTTTTTATTTTTTTGAAAAATTTCACCGTGTATATTCGTCTATATATACCTCCTATATGTCATTCGAATTCCATCAGAAATAAAGACTCATATACCGTCCGTCTAGAACATGTGGATTACATCAATCTTTAGACCGTTAAAATTCCCTGTTCTAGGTGGGGAGGGCATAGGAGTCTTTGTTTCTGACGAAGTTTGAATGACATATAGGAGGGATATATAGATGAATATACATGGTGAAATTTTCAAAAAATTAAAAAAATTACGGAAAAAAAGGGCAGGACAACCATGTTAGCTGCCCGCAAGGGGCAGCCCTATCTTTTCCTCTATATTAATGATTATGCACTACTAATTTCTCAAATTAAAAATATTTACAATTTAAGATCAATACATAATATATTACTTTCAATAGAATATAATAAAAAAAGAATAAATAAAGATTTTGAAAAATCTCAATCATTGATCCCTTAATGTGCGCGGGTGCAAAAATACGAGGCTTTGGATGGATGATCGGTTTGCCGATCAGCTAACGTTGTCGATCCATACCCTGGCATGGAATTTCCACCCTACTGTACCGTGAACGGGCATTCATGACGGACCGATGCCTCTCCACGGTAAAAACTCCCACTACAACCTCCCCGTCACATGAGGGCCGAGGGGAAGCATCACGCCTGTGCTCGAATCGCTGTGCTCCAGGCGACCCCCCCACTCCGCATCCTTCACCAACCGCCTCTCCAGGCAAACTCTCCGCCGCCTCCTGTTGTACTACATCCGCCCACTGCCAATCACCATCGCCATCAACGGCGAGGCCGTGGTTGCAGCTCCTAAGCACCATCCACGTGCGGGCTCCCTCTACCTCGCCAGTCCTCCTCCTGAGCGGTGGAACCGCTGCTACATGTCCACTGCCTCTAGTACATCGAATTTGAGAAGCACTTTTCCTCCATTTGTTCTATTTTGAGTGTTATTAGATATACATGCAGTATTTTTTTTAATCCAACGTAAACAAAGTTACGTAGAAATTGATGGGAGACGGGCAACAAGCTGCGCCGCCAATCCCTTTTGAATGACAAATATATGCAGTATTATATGTTTGTTGAACTTTGCTAAATATTGTGTCTTCAGGATTTGAGTGCGCTTTCACCTCTGTATTTTTAATTAACTGCGAAAATTATGATTTCGGCCCGCATCCTAATCATTCCCAGACCAGTTTTTAGGAATACTCAAATACAGTTTTAACAACTTCAGCCTTTATTTTGTGGTTTGCCTAATATCAATTCAGTTCAATTACGAATGTTGGGCATTCCACCTTTTTGTTTTGAATAGGCAGTTTAGTTTAGTTTATTTACGTCTTAGCACCTAGGTTTTTAAGCTGTTTACAGTTTAATCCCTGCTTTCTTATTGTGCTCACTATATCAAGCAAATTCAGAAAAATCTCACAGAATTCCAAAAAAAAATATTAGATGATTTCTACCACAGTTTAAGATAGTCTTCATCTTGTTTTGTGGTCTATAAAAAATCATAAATAGTGTCCCAGATAATTTTTTAGGATTCAAATTAATGTCCAAAAGTCACCCCCAAAACAGTGTGGTTTGCTAGGTCTATGCGGATCTAACACCCGACTTGTCCTTTACTTTTTGTTTTTGTTTCATGGTATTTTGAGTTTATGAATTATATTTGATTGGAATCAATTTCATGTGCTAAAATGACAAATACATGATTTTAAGTAAGTAAAATCAGTCCAACATCTAGTGTCTCTTTCTTCGTAACAATGTAATTCTAATGAGCGGCATCCACTACTTGTTAGTAGAGTACAATGCAAATGGTTTTCTATCCCTCCTTTGTCTTATAACAGTTCAAATGGCAAAATCAAAAGCGTTGGTCTTGTTCTCCTATGGAGAGATCAATTGAGTGGTTGGAGGGCAAATGTCTGAATAATCATATTTTTGAGATAGTCAAAAGCTAAAAGATACTCATCATCAGGGCCGGCCATGGGCATTGTTTTGAAGTGCAATTATCCAGGGCCCATTAATTTTAGGGGCACAGGTTTTCACGTAATCTGATTTTTAGTTTAGGAATAAAATAGTAATTTTCTGTGAAACAATAGGCCCCTATAAATTAGGGATGAAAACATATAGGATACAGATTGGATATGCATATTTTCATATCCATATTCGTGTTGTCTCTATCGAATACCGATACGGATATGATTCGGATATGCATTAAGGAAATCATATCCTTAAAAATACCGATACAAATTTGAATCCCAGTATGGATCGAATAAAGAGCGATCCCGAATGCGGATTGAATAAAGAGCCAATCCAAATGTGAATCAAATAAAGAGTGAATCTGGATATGGATCCAATAAACATGGATTCGAATACTGATAGAATAAAAACCACATACGGATACGAATTGAATTTCTATCAAAGTTCAAAATGATTTTTAAAAAATGACAATGAAATATAAATAAGTTACATCATGACAAGAGGTAGAGTCGAAGTTACATGTGTTCTTGACCGAAAACAAAAAGAGGGATAGGATTTCGTAACTTTTGTTAGTGCCCATTCCCAAACAAACAGAAGTTTATTGATACCATTAATATATTGTATTATATAATATATAATACTAATAATATCATGGTGTGTTGCGACATAGATTATATTAACTAACATATAAAATAATATTAAATATTGTATTCGGATATTCGGATCTAGATCCGGATATACAAGCCACTACCATATCTGTATCCATATCGGAAAATTTTTACAATTCGTATCCATATTCGATCAGTAGTCAGATACAAATATCCGTATCCGGTAATTTTCCGAATATGGTAAGCAGATATTCTGACATATTCGTATCCATTTTCATCACTACTATAAATTCGAATTTTCAGTGAATAATTCGATGTTAAAATAAAAAAATTTAATGAGATTATATAAGGGTCGATTATTCCCCAAAAATAGAATATTTATTTTATACTTGATGGTAAACACACCAGGGACAATTTGCTCTTATTAAAAAAATTTGTAAGGACCTCCTTTTTTTTCTTTTGCCTAGGGCCCATGAAATGTCAGGGACGGCACTGCTCATCATCTAACTGGAATTCGGTGCCATCTAAGTGGAATTCGGTGCCATTCGTTAAAAGCTTAGTTAACAGTTGGAAAATTTTGCTAAAGTTCTTGATGAACATCGGTAGAAACCAACATGCTGCATACAAGATTGTAACTGTTTGAGATTGGTTCGTGGAATGAGCTTCTTGATCACCTCCAATTCGGTCGAGTCAATCTCTATTCCCTTATTGGAGATGACATGATCAAGTACAGTCCCCTTAGTCATCATGTAATGACTCGTCAACCAAGATAAAATAAAATTTGCCTCACCACATTTATAGCACTCAATATAGATATTTTAGACAAGTGTCAAAATCATCCATGTAAATCGAGAAGTCATCTAAGGAGACCTTTAAAAATTTGTCTACCGTATCTACAAAGATGTAAAACATGCACCTCAAAAATGTAGTGAGAACATTGCACAAATAAAAGGGCATTTATTAAAAAGCATACGCATAAATAGACATGTGAACATTGCTGTGTCTTGGTCTTCAAGAGCTATTGTCACCTAATTATATCCAGTCTAACCATCCAAGAAATCGTATAAATCCCCCCATTTCTCTAATCTTTCAACGATTTCGTATATAAAAGGTAAAGGGAAGTGGTACTTCTTGGTGGTTTGATTGAGGCATTGGTAATTCACATATACATGCCACAATGTCAGTACTCTGGTTGAAATATCCTTTCTCTTATCGTTGATCATGATTGTAATACTATATTTATTCGATACCACATACAAAGGACTCATATGGAGAGATCTATTGGGTAGTTGGAGGACATGTGCCTGAATAGTCATATTTTTTAGATACTCAAAAGTTGAAAGATACTCATCATCTATTTGGAACTCAGTGCCATTCACTACGAAAAACAGCACGATTGGTATGCACATATAAGCTAGCACTTGGCGAGCACATGTGGTCGCTCGATTCTTGGTGAGCACGTAAGTTGCACTTGTGCTCTCCTAGTATGGTCACCGATTTGAATTTTGAGGTGGGGTCAGGATATACACGTGTTAAATTAGGGGCGAGCACTTACGGTACACATGTGCTCACCCAATTGAAATTCAAGGCGGGTCTTGGGCGAGCATGTGTCTTAATCTGGGCGAGCACAGAAGGGCCACTGGACGAGCAGTGACGTGTGCTCGCCAACGTCTGTAAACAGAATGCACGTCCGATTCCATGGCTCATTTTGTTCGAGCTCTTCTCTCCTAAATCCTCTCTGACGATTTTTGAAGCTCCTCCACCGCCGCCTACGAATCTCTGACACCTCCCTCTTACTTCTGATCTCCTTCCTTAAGGTATACCCGATATTCCTTTCACTATTTTTTTGATTTTGTTGCATATTTTTGGAGAAACAAATAGTTTAGTGTTTCATCTAACTTTGATATTATTTCACCAATTTCTGCTAGAATTTTAGTTATATGTTATCTTTTAAATACATAATCATTAGTTTAAGATGTATTGAAGTTTGATTTGATTTAAAATTGGTATAGTTTGATCAAAATCTTATTGAATGTAAGGTGTTTGATGGAATGCCTAAATTAGATTACACATTTCGGATTAGCAGTATAGATTAAACTATATTGACATATAGAGTAAACTAGATTAGGTAATGATGAAATGTATGATGAAAGTGATTGGGATTAACTTATGTTATGTTGTGTTTGGAATTTAATGTTATGTTTAAGGTTAGACTCATATGACCTCCATCTAGAACAGGTCGATTACAACAATTCAAAGACCGCATGTTCTCTATGGAGGGCATAAGAATCTATGTTTCTAATGAAATTAGAATGACATATTAGAGAGATAAAATGATGAAAATATATGACAGTATTTTCCAAAAAATAATAAAATCATTGAAACAAAAGAAAGGGATAGCCAACAGGACAGCTCCGTTAAACCATATATATTGACCGTTGTGATAATTTAAATCCCTTTAAACCAACGACGAACGAAATGCTATGATGAGCTCGGAATTGAACTAAAATCAAATTTGTCTGCGTGCATTCAAATATTCGTAGAGGATAAAGATAACGACTGAGGGTGCAATTATATATATGTTAATTATTGTAGGCAGGTGAAGGAATTAATATTGACGTCTTACCTAATCGTGATAAAGAAAGGGAACGTAGAAGATGGAACTCAGTCAGGTCAAGCGCGTGATGATTTGAAGATTTAGTTAATGATGGAAAAATGTTTAAATTGACCAAATGATCTGTCCTCCAAATCTCACCTCTTAAAAAAGTATTTAACCAAACCCAAACTTTTATGAGTAAAAAAAGCTCCACTTCTTTGACCTAACTATCGTATCCGTACATAGTAGATGCGAATATTTTATTCTCATTTGGACAGATACGAATATAAATAAGGATTTGAAAAAATTGCAACTACGAGATATAGATATGGAAACTATTTTCATTTTTTTGAAATATATACATATATATTTTTCTTGCAGATGTATATATTGTATATGGGCAAAATGGGGTCGCCGCTTGGAGGAGTTAACTTGGCTCCTCTACTTTATTTTTTCTATTTTTTTAAAATACTTCTACAGATTTCATAACTATATCCCTATATTATGTCATTTAAATTTCGTGCGAAAAAGATACGCCTACGACCTTCATCCAGACAGGTCGATTTCAATTGTTTTGCGACCGTTGAAAAATAACTATCTTGATGGAGGCCGTATGAGTCTCCGTTTCTCACGAAACTTGAATAACATAATATAGAGATCTAGTGATGAATTTTCACGTATTTATTTTTCAAAAAAAATAAAGAATGTGGCAAGGAGAGCTAAGTTAGCTCCCCTCCGAGGCAACCCAATTTTTCCCATTGTATATACACATATTAATGTTTTTGTAGACAAATATTAAAATATATTACATGATTACACATAGTATATTGTATTTTAATAGTTATTTCCAATTGTAAAGGAAAAATATATCTTTAAATACTTGTTGTATAGGCCATTTAATGCAAGAATTTATTTTTTCTTTTTTTGTTTGCATTATAGTTTATGTAATTTGTATTTAATTAGACATAAATTCACTATTATAGAAGTATATTGTTCTCGTTATAATAGGAGGTATTTATTATCCGTAGGATAATTCTTTTTTCTTTATTAGATATTTAGGAGGTATTTGTTATCCGTACGATAATTTTTTTCTTTATTAGATATTTGGATCTGAATCAAGATTATATGTTTCCTGCAAGGATGTTAATTTGTATTTTCAATATCCGCAAGATATTCATTTTTGTGTCAGTATCCGTATTTAAAATGAATAAGAATGTGATAAGGCCTAAATCTACATCTATATGCTTAAATTTGCTTACTCAGTTACCATATTGTTATCAGTTTTAATATATGAACGCTGGTGCGGATAGAAATATTGATGGATAAAAAATGTTGCCATATATAAAAATGGCTATGAATATCTACATGTTAAATACACATACAAATAGAAATACTTTATAAATAAACATAATTATATATTTGTTGAATGGTAACATGACACATATATACTAAGTATATTTATTTCAATAGATGCTATATGAAATATAATGAGAAAGAGTACATAAACTTTATTACAAAGAGTTACAAATTAATTTAGAACTTCTTATTAGAAGTGAGATACAAAAACAAACATATATCTAAGGATATTAAATTGACATCATTGTTTGTAACCATTTTTATGGATATAATCATAAATACCAATATTACGTACAAAATTGATTTGGTGAGAAATAAGATACACTGCACCTATTTATATCCTTATGTACAAAGAATTATATAATAGTGCTTATTTATAATGCTAAATTTGATCATATTAATTAGGGATTTTTACCCGGCAGACCCTATGAACTTTGCCCATTGCCTCAACGACCTTTGAAACAACATAATTCTCCACTCGACCCTGTAAACTTGCAAACTCTTACCCTATGAACCTTGTGGTTGCTCTATTTGAAGCTCGCGAGGGTTCTTGGGGTAATTTATAGGGTCAATAGGGTAATTACGTTATGCAAAAGGTCGTGGAGGTGATCGGCAAAGTTTATAGGGTTTGTTGGGTAAAAATCCCTATTAATTAACGTCACACTAACGGAAGTGTATTTCTTTAAAATGAAGATTTTTGACGATGGTTTGGTGAAGTATAATATATTTTGTGTAAATATATTAAGAGATATTTACGTCCATAATCTTAAATAATTTCATAATTACAATCATAACCCTATGTAATCGTGAATTACATCCAAGAGCCTCAACAATGCTTAACTCTTACACCCATAACCTCGTATTAACTTCCATCTAATTTCCTGCTAACTATGACAATATCCGTCAAATATTTTACATTTTATACCTTGTAAATTCCTATTATTTATAAATGAGATCATTCCCTTCTTCCTCCATCCCCCTTCCCCCCCATACAGCCGACCTCCTCCCCTTTATCCTCCAGCACCCACCTCTTCCTCACTCCCGCCGACCACCTCCTCCCTCCCTTCATCCATCGAAACTAAGCCGTCAGAGCCTCTCCCCCCCCCCCCCCCCCCACACACACACACAAGTCGTTGTTGACCCCCGACCCCTGCTGCCTCCCTTCACCATTGTGAAGCCCCCCTTGCAAGCTCCCACTCCCCCCCCCCCCCAACCCCTGCGCCTGCAAGCTCCTTACCTACAAGCCGCCGCTCTCAACCATTGTCTAAGCCTCCTCCCCCTGGCCTACAAGCTCTCGCCGACCCCCCCCCCCCCCAAATGGAGAGCCACGACCCAACAGGTGTTGGAATTCTTTTCTTTTCTTTTTTTTATCGTAGATTGCCTAGATTAACTCAGTCATCTGATTGAGTTTGTGAACTAAACTAACATACGGTTATGGGTGTAAAACAGAGTATTTATTCAGAACCCTGAGTGTAATTCGGGATTATCGAGGGTTATATTGTAATTACGAAATTACTCAAGGTTATGGGTGTAAATATCCCATATATTAATGTAAAATCATAACTTTACGTATACATTTTTTTGTAAAAATTTCTTACGACTTCCGGGGGCAAATATGCAAGAATCATTTAGCCTAATTATGCCAACAAATAAAGTTCAATAAACATTAACAATCAAAATGACAGTTGATGACAAAATAATTTAGACGAATACTGTTTCAATAGTTAGCTCTTCACGTAAAAAATTCTAGTTTCGTCCCTGAGTTTTAGAATAATCACGAAGGATATCGTTGTAGTTACAATCTTCTCGCAGTTAGGCCAACCTGGACTATTGCTTTGGGCAGTCAAAAACGAGGTCAGTTCTAAGCCTAACAATCTAATTTAACACTGCACCGAAAGCTAAGTCAAACTAAATGAAATGACTCAAAAAGTAAAAGCGTAGGCAGTGTTTGAAAAGCTAATAAAGATAGTTATGTAAGATTCTGATAGGAAGGGTCTCGCAAAACGGACGAAGGACTGGATCTGAATTTCAACACTTTTTGGTCCATTCATAATCCATTCACATTCTCATTCAAGTAAACATTTTTTTAATACAGAGCCGATATCATTATCCGTTTTGGGGAAATGAAAAAAAAAAAGACTTGTCATAGTTTGATATTTAAATAAGTACAGGTTTCAAATCTCCCCCGTTATTGGTGGGAGGAGAGCAGGGTTTAAAAAACTGGACCGGACCCACAGGTCGGACCCGGTTAGATCGGGAACTGGTCTTGACCCGATCGGCCCGGCCGGTTCTTTGTAATTAATTTAAAAAAAACTAAAAAATAAAAAATCGGATCCGACCAGTGGTCGGACCGGGTTGACCCGGATTGACCCAGTTTCGATGGTTTGGTAATTTTCAAAAAATAAAGGTTTGAGTAATGAAATAATGAGGTTTTTATCATGTATGCCTTCTTAACTTCTGCGATATAAGGTACGCCCCTCTCTTTTTCGGAATATACGTTATGTTGATACTTTCTTAGAGTAATTTTTTTGAAACAACTATAAATAAATGATTACACTATTATATTCATATATAATTCTAGAAAATGCGACTAACTTTGTAGAGTTTTACTTGAAATAAGCAATCGTGTTATTCTATTTAAAGATTTGAAATTTCTAACGATTATTTCATTGATATATTTATAAATAATTACATATATGTATCTAGTTTTATTGGTTCAAAAAACCGGTTCGACCGGTCTGACCAGTAAATTAAGCCCGGTCCGATTTTTTCCGAGTCGATAAGAATGATGACATCATGCTGACGTCATCACTGGTCCAACAGGTCTGGACCGACGGTTCGACCTGGTTGGACCAAACCGAAGACCGATCGGTTCAATGTCCGGTCCAATTTTTAAAACCTTGGAGGAGAGAGATGCTGATGAATTGTAGTTTAAAATTTCCAAAGAATATTAGGTTGAAGTGTAAGAGATGCATTTTGATTTATGGTTGGGCTATAAAATTAAGTTAATATAAAAGTCGAGTTACCTCATTACATGTTACACATACTGTAAGTAGGGTATCAGATCAAACAATCAATTAAGCAAGCATAAAACAACCACGACATAATATTTATGAGATACACCCTTACCCTTAACTTGGATGTATCCTTGACGGCGGTGGTTGATCTCTCTCTAATGTGGTGCTAAGACTATGATACAGAGGTTACATTAACACCTAACCTAAAAAGAGATTATATATAAAACCCCCTATGAGAGATGCGCGTTTAGTGATATCGTGTTTCAGCTATCAACGATGAGATAGAAAGTTACACAAGAAGCTATGTAATGTATTAGCTTGAGCACATAAGTTAACATCCAATGCATCTCAATTCATACAATTATCCGGCATTTTCTTTCTTGCCTTTGAACAGAGTCGCACATATGTTCATGCTGTCTCCTCCAATGTTCTGCAAGTTCTTGTTCAAGATTCATTTAAAGTTTAGACATTGCAAGTAAAAAGCCAAAATTATTAAGTCACAAAACCAAGATTATGGGCATTAAAAATTGTTGCGCATAGCAAAAGTACAACGCGAATAAAATGCATGATAAGAATTTATTAAAACAATCACAATAAAAGATTTATGAGGTTTACTCTTAACTATGATATGCCATTACTGGTGGCGGTGAATCTCTTATGGAGACCATTGACCTTCGCTGCTAGTGTTGGAAAGTGCAATGTATAGGGATGAATACATGGGTATGATTCAAGACATATCAAGAATCTCCACATTGAATTGAATCCTTTAACATAATATCAACTATTAAACTTTATCGTTGCCTTCTCTCCATGACGCTACATCAAGCAGTCGACATTGAGCAACTCCAGGAATTGTTTGAGCTTGCTCTTAGAAATTGCCTTTGTGAACATCTTAGTAAAACTATCTATCATGCCAATCTTTTTTCACTTTTATTATCTTCTGAAACATACCATGTGAATTTTGACACCAAAATATTAGTTTCTCTCGTAATGAACATGATCCTTGCCTAAGCATATTTATGATAAGATTGAAATAACATATGATAGCTTAATCTTATTGTAGATTGAGATCTCCTATCAATATTTTGATTAGATGCCTTTCTTTGCTGCTTTTATTACCATTATTGTTGGATATGTAAGCCCTGAGCGAATTATTTTGTAATAAATGTTATTGCTTGAACTAAAGCATTTTGAGTTTACATGATTCATCAAATGCTTGTGTACAATCATTCTTACATACGGTGGTTACTTTAGATATAATATAGTGAATAATCAAAAGATTTACATAAAAATAGTTGATGTATAGGTAATGACCTACTGATGAATCTTCATTTCATCACCTTTATTCTTTCATTTTGGCCTTTAAACCCTTGCTAAATGCATGTAAATAGCATTATCTTACATAAAATCACACATATTATTTACAGAGTAAATATTGTGTAAACACTACAGGCCGGTGGCTCTAAGGGGACGGTCAAGAACCATCCTTTTTGTTGTTATAACCGTCCCTTCTGATCAGAGGGGACGGTCTCGGAACCGTCCTTTCTGCCACCGTCTCATTTGATTAGATGAGACGCTTACCACGAACGTCCCTTTTAATCAACCATTGGGGGACGGATGGAGACGGTTCCGACCGTCCCTAATACCACGAATAGAAGGGACGGTTTCAACCGTCCCCATACTAGAAGCTTAGGGGACAGTGACAACCGTCCCCAATGGTCGGACATCATTTTGAGACGGGCACAGAAGACCTGTGGGGACGGTTACAACCGTCCTCATTAGGTCTCACTGGTCGATATCCGCGACAGTGAGTCGATGTCAAACGGAAGCGACAGTCGAAACCGTCGTCTACGTCACGTAACGGGGATGGTTGTCACCGTCCCTTCCATGAAAAGGTCCTTTTACGATGCCAACAGAAGGCTTTAAGGGACGGTTGAAATCGTCCCTTATAGCCCTCATTGACACAAATTTGAGGCAGCAAGGTCCTTGGAAGAGGACGGGACGTTTACAACCGTCCCTCTTGAGACTCAAAGGGGACGGTCGTAACCGTCCCTTCCGTTAGATAGGGCTATAGGGACGCCAACAGAAGACCGTTAGGGATGGTTTCAACCGTCCCCTTTGGTTCCCATGGCCGCTAAAAGGAGACAGTGGGTGTCTAACATTCGGAAGGGACGGATATAACCGTCTCCCTTGGTACTTAAAGGGGACGGTTGGGACCGTCCCATCTACGTTGAGGTCTATAGCGACGCCAACAGAAGAGTATAGGGGACGGTTGTAATCGTTTCTATTAATCTTTGAAAGGCAAAAATGCGTCCCGTGAGCTATCTTGGACAGGTAGGACGTTTCTGTAGCACCTTAGGGGACGGTTACAACCGTCCCCAATACCCCCTGACAGCAAAAAAAATACTAGATTCATGGTGTTTTTTTCACGCTCCCTCTACAAAACCAAATAAGACACTTAATAAACTCAAAATTCAACACCATAATAGTTACAACGAAATAGTTTTTCAATTCTACATCATCGTAGGCATTACTAGAAAGATTACAATAAAAAGTTCAAGAAAAAACTAAAATTTACTACATCGATGGTTATCTATTCTGATTCTTCACTCTCGTCGCTCTCCTCCTCACTCTCCTCATCGTCGTTGAGTTGTGCAGGTTGTACAGGTGGTGTGGCTTGGCTTTGAAGACGGCTTATGTAGGACATGACATTCGCCATATCCATACGCATCTTAGCCATCTCTTCATCTTGTACAAACATCTTTGCCTTAACTTCGCGCAGCTCCCTCTCCATCTCTCTTTCTCTCTGGCTCCCTTGTGAGGAAGTCTGTGACCCACTTGCACCACCCATTCTGTACAATGTACGGATCATTTCTCCACATCCTGCGCAACGGATGCGTCTACTGTGTTCTGGACTAGTGGCTTGGCGGAAGGCATCATCGGCGGACAACGGGGGAGTGCTCGTCCCTGTGCTATCTAGCGAGGAGGTGGTGGAGAGCCTAATCATTTCTTCCTGCATGTATAGAAATATTAAATATTTTCAATATATTAACATAAGTTATTCTATAAATTAAAAATAGAATGACCCATAGTCTTATATCTGCTACTTTTGAACCATAAAATCTTCTCTGATTTTTTCCTCTTCGAATCATGACCCATAGTCTAATATCTGCTACTTTTGCAGTTAGGACATGTATCTAAGTTTGAATAATCCTTCCAATATAAAATACAGTCGTTCGGACATGTGTCAATTTTCTCGTAGTTTAGTCCAAGTGCGCAGAATTTTGACTTAGCATCCTTCCAGTCCTTTGGAAAATTTTCTGGATTATTTAATAAGGTCCTAATCAACTGTAAGACATCTGTCATTGTAACTGATGTACATTGATTCTTCACTTTTATCTTAAACATCTCCAAAAGAAAACGTAATCGAGACATTTTGATTCCTGAGCATATTGGCTTTTCTGCATCTTGTATTTTTTCAAGTAAGATATCCGGAAGCGGTTCCATCATTTCATCAGTGTCATGTCCTCGAATATTATCTATCATCTCAAGCATAGCATCACGGTCATGTGTTTCAGAGATATCTCTTTCAGTATCAACTTGGACATTATTATCTTCTTCTAAAGTAACTCCTTCACCATGACACGTCCAATTCGTATAATGAAGCCAAAAATCATTTAATATCAAATGCTCGTAAACTATGGTTCGATTTTGGGTCAGAGTATTCCTGCATCTTATGCAAGGACAATGTATCCTATCTCCTTCACCTCCTACAATATGATAGAGTGACTCATATCAAAATGCCCAGTCTAAGAATCCGATAACTCCTTTGTATATGTCCGATAATCATCGAATCTTTTGTTCATCCAACTTTTGTCCATTGCCTAAAGGTAAGATCCAAAGTTAGTTATAATTTAAGTATCTCTTACGAATCAGTTCTACATCATTCTTAATATATTTTAAAGTTGTAATAATCCAGAAATCATATCTAAGTTTCAATAATGTATGCTAAGTTGTATAATTAAATTAGAACACCATAGAAACTATGTTTTTGATCCTATGAACTAAACTATTAAGCATTTAAAATACTACATTAGGAATAGTTCATTTTTACAAAGACTAAGCTATTATTTTAAAAAATCTATACAATCATAAGCAAAAATAATATATTAAAAAATTACTTAAAAAATAATTAAAAAACTTACAACCAAATAAGAGGATGAAATCAAGGCGGAGGGAGGTGGCTTCGGAGGGGAAGAGGATGGCGGAAAATTGGGCACCGGCGATAGGGAGGAGGTCGTGCGGGCGGAGGGCGAGCAGGCGAAGGTCGAGGGGGAGGAGGACGATTGGGCGGAGGAGGAGGGCGATCGGGCAAAGGGAGAGCAGGCAGCGACCGTGCGGGCGGAGGGCGAGCGGGCGGCGACCGTGGGGGCGGAGGGCAATGGATTCGGCCGGCGGCCGTGCGGGCGGAGGGAAGTGGGCTGAGGAGGAGGGCGAGAGGGCAGAGAGGGCGAGAGGGCAGTGGGCTGAGCGAGTGAAGAATGAGGAATGGATTCGGTCGGAGATGGTATACGACCATCGGGGACGGTCGTCTGACCGTCCCCTATAAGAATAATCGGGGACGGTTATAAGTGGACCGTCCCTTTTGGTTGCAGATATTTGGCGGAGCATGCCAATTAGACAGGCATTGGCGACGGTTATGCAACCGTCCCCTATAACCAACTATAGGGGACGGTTACCACTGTCCCCTATAGTTTCGTATACGTGGCGGCAACAGTGGAGTAAAGGGGACGGTTAGGACCGTCCCCTAAAGTACCCGGGTAGATACAAAAACAAGCTAGGGCTCTCCTAGTAAGGGACGGCTATATAACCGTCCCTAAAGGTCAAACTAACGGCGATGGCCGTTAACGACCGTCGCTATTACTCTAGAAACGGGACGGTCAGCCTACAACCGTCCCCTATACTAGTATAGGGGACGGTTGCTCCATGACCGTCCCCAATAAACGTCCCCAAAGGTCGTCCAGTTTGTAGTGAAAATAGCCTATTTAAAGACAAAATAAAAGAATAAAAAAATAAATGAAATAAAATGAAATGCCAAAGGTATAGAATAACCATGAACCCCGAGACCTAGGCTTCATGGTGATGGAGTAGACAAGGAATAAAGTAGGGGGAGATAAGGGCTAAAAATACAATAAAAACCCTAATGTTTATTCTTCAATAATTTAATTTCGGACCTTTTTTATTCTTTATTATTTATACTTCAAATCAATAAATATTGTAACATGAAATTTGTAGATAAAAAAACATAAAAAACATAAAATTTATTCATGTAAAAATGATGCACAATGTATCCTAAACACTCAAAATAAAAATCCAAATCCAAACTTCACAAACATGTATCTCCTCCACATTGAATTAAAATTGACCAACTCATATTTAGTTATGTATAAAATTTAATAAGCTATTTAATGAAGATAGTTTCATTCAATTTGGAGTTAAGATGCAAAAGTTAAAGTTTTAGCCTCTATTGAGCAATTTACCTGAATAAAATAATAATTTTATTTATATTATATATTTTTCATTTTTTTATAATTTTATAATTTTTAATATGTGAAATACGTGTACATAATTAAACTAAAAAAAACGTTAAAATTATAATAAAATAAATAAGTAGAAAATATATAGATGAAATATACATGCATATACGTAGATAATAAATATAACTATTTATTTAAGTGTACATATTACTCCAGAAAAATATTACAAAAATTTCTTTATATGTATTTAAATAGGTTATAAATATATAAAATCTGTGGATAAAATAATAAAATTAAATTAGATATACTTATATTTATACTTGTAAAAAGTAACATACAACAAATAACCTCTAAAAAATAATAGAAATTAGATTAAAATACTGCATAAAATAATATTTTTTTATATTTTAATCAAAAATTAAATAAAATATTTATTATTTTATTTCAATTTGTTTTTGAATTTTAACTCTGGATTGTCTTTAGTGGGCGACGTGGACTAATAGGTTCAGTCTTCATTTGACCTCCGGTCAACTGGGCCCACCTGCAACCCTAGGCTATCAGACCTCATCAACCACCCGTCTTCTTGATTTTTTCACTCCGATTCTTTCATTTTTTTCTTCAATTCCTTCTTGACATTTGACCCTCGATCCTTGAACTTTCACATCATCATCAATCCTCAATTAATGGGTCGTTGAATCAATTGTTCTTCCTAAGTCAAGAATCCCATGTATAAAAATAATTCACCAACCTCCTTTTCAAAATTTGACCCCCTTCCAGATTCGAAATCCCTAGATTTCTATGAGCCCGAGCTCCTTGGTGATAACAGGAAGCACGCCAAGCGATTTAGTGTGGAGGAAGAGGCCAGAAGTGCATGATCCGGGCATCACCAGCCACCAATGGCAGAGCTCCTCTGGCTCCTTCATTTATTGAGGTAGAGCCTTAGTCTAGCATTTCTTTCTGTTCCTTAGACTTAGATTAGAGTAGGTTAGCATTTGATTTCACTTAGTTTAGCTTTATTTCACGTTAAATCTTAGATCCATAGTTCGTCGCAGCATAGCTCCAATCATTGTTCCGCCGTCATTCAGTCGTTCGACCCCCATTCCACCTTCATTTCTCTCCCTATCACTTCTACATTGTTCCATGCACCTCCATTCATATTGATCCTCTATGGATCTGTAGATCGAACTTCCAACTCCACCTCTCGTTGGAGCTCGCCGCCTAAACTCTATTTTTGCTCTTTTCACCAAAAACAAACCCCATGGACCTCATTTTTGTGTGCCTTGACTACCAGATCTTGGAGGCTAAGGACCCCTCCTGGGTCGATTTTGTCCAAGTCAAAGGGTCCTGGAGCTCTAAAGCTTCATCGACTTCGTCCAATAACGTCTGAGCTCCGAGGACCTTTCTGAAGCAACCAGTAGCTGCGGGCTTCCATTGGGAGCATTTTGAGATTTGCATCCCCACTGGGACACCACCGAAGGAGGAAGGAGAATCCGATCGAAGCTCGCATGTGTTGATGTTCTTCCATGTTCTTGGTGAAGAGCAGCAGCCGTCTGATCAACCTTGGCCTCCAATTTTAATCACGACAGTCAGATCCAGCCATCCTCGACAACTCGATCATCAGTTGGATTCTAATCTGGGCCCCCAACTCCGAAGTGCCATCGGCCGTTATGCGTGGGACATGTGGCAAGTGGAAGAAGATCCACCGTATGTCCTCACCTATTGGTGTAATTTTTCTACATACCTTCATGCTTTTGTATTTTATTTTCAATCCCTAAAATATTATTTACAGTGTAAAATTTTTGGATATTTTGCAGTAGGACCCTTGTACTCATTTTGTTTGCATTTAGGTCCCTTATCACGTCACCTCACGTGCCCATACACATGAGGTGGTGGACTTTTGCAAGGGACCCCCTGAGTGTCTATGTTATTATTTGGTCAATTAAATTTGTAATCCAATCAAAAAATTTTTAGATATTTTGCATGTATTCCCTACCGCTTTTGTAAATTACATATATACCCCTGCCAACTTTGTATGAATTAAATATTCAGGGAGAATTACATAGAGGCCTTATCATTCATAATTTTATTCTGGATTGCATTTTTGTTTATTTATGATAGTGTTTAGTCCATATACGTTCATGTATTTTTATTTATTGCTTTTCTTGCATTAAAAGTACTATTTTGCATCTAAAATACGTAAGAAATTTATTTTAAGTACCTGATATATTATTAAATCACATATGTTTTTCGCAAGGCATTTAAAATAATTTCCTATATTTAAAATTCAAAAATCTTTCATTTTATTCCCAGATTGCATTAAAATTTTCATAAAAAATAGAAAAATGTTTTAAAAAGTTCTAAAGAATCAGGAATTATTTATTATTGTAATTTGAACCTACAGATCAAAAATCACTAAAAATACAAAAGAAAACCCAAAAAGTGCAAATCCTCTCTAACCCTAAAAATATAAAAATCATTACAAAATCCAAAACTTTTATTTTCTATTTATTTATTTTACTTATTATGTATATTATATATTAAAATTAGTTTATATTATTTATTCAAATTCCAAAACAATCCAGCTATATATTATTGATCATTATTTTTCTTATTTTTTTCAATTAAAAATACAAAAAATAGCAAAAATTGAACGAAAAATCATAAAACATATCAAAATATAAAAAATATAAAAACACTTTATTTTCTCTATTATGAGTATTTATAGCTATATATATACTAGCCTATATTATATATATATGATTACTTATAGTATTATTATTGTAATTATTATAATTCTTAAAAATACCAGAAATAATTCTAATAACCCTTAAAAAATAAAAAGGACTACACTCAGGGTAGTTTCCTTATCTTTCTTTTTTATATATATATCTTATTTATTTATTAGGGTATCTTTATTATTTATATATCTTGTATATATATATCTATTATATATACTTATTAAAAAGAAAATATAATAATAAATATTATAAAATTTAAAACAAAATATAAAAATATAAAAATTTTATAAATTAAAAATTCAAAAAATATATATTAAAAATCCATAAAAAAATAAAAAATCCCCTTAAACACATAATAACAATTATTATCTTTTTGCTAATTGTTGTGATCTATTCCCCTTGCTCCTTGTGTTTGACCTCTACATACTCTACATATACGCATCCTTGTAGAGTTATAATAAATTTTATCTCCGCATTTTTATTGTGTATTGCTTGATATATATTATGGGTTAATTGTTATTTGAATCGAGGTTCTAGTTGGTCACCTCAGTGATCGTTAATTATGTTTGATTAGTGGACCGACATGAATTCTTGGTTCAACAAATGGCATCGTTGCTGGGGAGCAACGCGTAGGATAGAGTTTTGTGTGTATTTTCTTTCATTATTTTCTTGCTTTTATTTTTCATTTTCCTTGATATAATTATTTATCTGTGCTAATCACTTATCTTGTATTGCTCTTGTGAAGGACCATGTGGCGAAGGCGATCGCTTATGTGGTTGAAGCGCCTAAGCTACAAGGAGAATAGCTCTTCTCTTGTGGGCTACTTGGAGAGAGCAAGAGAGAGAGAGAGAATTTAGCATAGTCACTTTTTCTCTTTTATTTTTGTCAGAGAGACTACATTTTACTTTCATTTATTATTGTAATAATACAAGTGGACACTAGACATTCTAGCCTATTTTACCTAATGTTTGTACACATGGGGGCTCACCAAGTTTTTCAATGGTTTCTTTGCCTTATTTTCTTTGTTTTCCATGATTTGTGCTTCCTGCCTTATTTTCATTTATTTTGTGGAATGAGCTCTTAGCATTTTAGGATTGCTTGCTCGGTAAATTAGGTCCATAGACTTAATAGAAGCATGTACCTATAGTGATCTATGTTTGGACTTATTTAAATATTTAGTTGTTGATTACTTAGACTTGGAATTGAGCGCCAAGAGAGACTCTACACAGCGCTTGTAGGACCCGTTGTGGCGGGCACCGAAGAGTCTCCAAGATCGGATATTTGGGTTCCATTTTTGAGAAGTTAGCATTTAGTTCTTCACGTTTAATCGCAATTCTTGTCTAGGATGATTTCTTCCATTTGCATATCATGCATATAGATTAGATTTATAAAACTCTACCTTACATACTGCATGGAGAGAGCTGGGAAGTGTTGTAAGTACTTTTGACTAAGCATTAATCATATTGATTCAAGGGAGATATTTCCGTCCTTACCACAGATCCTCTCATGCTTCCAGATTCATCCACCACCACAGATCCTCTACAAGAATGTTAATATGGCAAATACCTAAGAAGTAGGCATGTTTGAAAACCCCGACTTGAGCATCATTGGAAGTCACCTGTATAAAGTATTTATCATTGAGAAGAGGTCGAGGACCTAGAGAAGCTCATCGAGATTGAGAAACGCATGAAGGGTCTGGAAAAGCTCGATATCATTACAAAGAAGTTGGAGATACTGGTAAATACTATCAGTGCCTACAATGCAGTGATAGCTGCACTTGAGACTCCAGCTGAGAAGAAGGAGCAGACAGCTCAGCAACTGCCTCAACCGAGTCCCAATCAACCTCCAGTCTAGCACATAGATTACGCGTAGGCCCTCGAGCTGCAGCCACCACATTTGCAGACACAGATAGTTGTGTACCAGCCACTTGAGTTCCAACCACAATACCACAAATCGTGTTCCCACCTCCTCCACTTATTTAGGAGGTAAATGGTGTATGGATCAATGAAAAACATCTGACCCATCCTCAGGGACAACCATAGGGCCAACACAATTCTAACCGGCCATTCCACCAATAATAAGGAGGGCGGAGCTACCAGTCCACCTGACCCATCACAAGAAGCCTCGGCAGCAAGGATACACAAGGAGGCAGAACAACTACCAGCAACAGTCCGGATACCGCCATCGGCAATACCAGCAGTCGGCTGCTCAGTATCCTCGATACTCCTACCAGACCTACCAGCAGTATCCTTATCTTCCTCCACCTCAATACTCTCAGAGTTGCCAGTAGCAGCCTCTGTACTACCAGTTGAACCATAGGCCACATAAGGTTGAATCCTCTGAGGTTGCCTTAGTTAACCTTGCATTGGATTGTTTGTCCCAATTAATCAAGAATATGGCTGAGATAAATCATAAAATAGATGATCCGGGGGCTATGAAAACTGCCATCTCAGCCTAGTTTAAAGCAAATATAAATAATTTCCGTCACAAAGAGCATATAGTTTGTAGCGTTCAACCCGAATCAGGTAGGAATGATATTGTTTTATCTAATGTTGTAACTCTCAACAGTGGTAGGATATTCAAGGCATCTACAAACTACAAAAATGAAATAGAAAGCGATTGATGGTGAATCTTTAGTAGATATACAATCAAAGTGTCTAGAGACATTTTTATGATGCAGCACCACCAAAAATACAAAATAATGAAGAAAATTCAAAAATACAAAAAGACAATAGCAGCCAAGGTGAACCCATGCCCATGAAGGAGAAGCCAGCCGTAGTAGTAACAGCCAAACCGGAGCCAGCAAAGGAGACAAGACTGCACCATTTTTTGGTCCATAACATGTAGATGATTTTTCACATTTTTGCCATCTACCTGTAAATCAAGATATGGAAATTTTTTTACTAGATACAGTTTCTTCTGATGTAAATATTCCTTTTCTGCAAGCAATTAAAGCAAAAACCATAAAAGTTGAAAATGCTTTGACTAATCATGAGATTGTGAGCATATTGCAAAATATGATTTTTGAAATGTTGTTGTTAAAAGCCATGGAGTACATGACTACTATGAAAAAAGGACTCAAAGAGGCATGTACCACAAAGTGTCCAAATAGAAGAAAGAGATAGAGAAAATGAGAGACTCGTGTTCTGACCATGTCAACTATAAATGATATCAGCAATCTCTCGAGCAAACAGAAAGACAAGGGAGTTCCTCTCATCAGATGTCAAATTTTTAACCAAGAATTTGAGCGAACACTACTCGATAGTGAATCTTTGATCAATTTATTGCATATCTCCCTTCTCAAGGAATTTGGAGTGGGACCACTCAAGCCTATAAAGATGACTTTGTAGTTTGCGGACAGATCTGTCAAGCGGCCCTAGGGCATGTTAGAGGACGTCATCGTCACAGTCTAAGGGATGCAGTTCCCTGTAGATTTCATTATCCTTGATATGGATACCTCCACACCTCTGCTCTACACTCCAATCATCCTAGGCCGTCCATTCCTTCGAACGGCTGAGGATGTGGTAGACTATGGCACTAGAGAGATTGCATTCTGCTCCAGCAGTGACAAAGTTCTGATCGAGACGGTCCCAAAAGACAAACTAGGTGAAGTGACATCTATTGCGAAAGTGCTTGAATCACATGGAAAAGAATATTGTGAATTTTTACTGAGATCAGAGATCTAGATTTATTTCTGGATAGCAATGAGACCCATGCATTCCTCTCTCCAGAGGTGGGTCTGGAAAGCACGGTCAATATTCCTGATGTCTTTGATGATGAGATTCTTGCTGATGAATACACCAAGATTTTTGTAACACTCGTCCTCATTTGAGCAGGATGAATTTGTTACAAATATGTGTGATATTCTAAATGTTGAGTTTGATTACACAGTGGTGGACAATCAACAGTTGAACGAGCAGATACATGTTTCACTTTCTGAAGTTATTTCCCTTGGAAGAATTAATCATAATGACTATGATTCATAATGACTAATTAGAATTTGATCATGATATGGAGGATCAAATAAGTGACTTCCATGGCCTCCCGTCAAGGCGAAGGGTTCCGTCGCCAGGGATTGTATATAGGAGACGCATGTCCGAAGTGACAACTCCTGCATACAAGCAAATCTGGATCGGGCTCTTTACTTCTCGAAAGAGTAAGGTCATATGTTTAGAGACCCCAATATCGGGTCCTCATATTATTGGGGCGATATTGGATTGTGCATAGCGAGTACTAATCCTGTTGACGGTTGGTTCAATTAACGACGGGTCAACATCACCTTAGGGGTGGTGGGACCGGGTGTTAAAGATCGAATTGAGAATGCAAGTCGGACTTGCAAGGCGAAATGTGTTCTTGCTTCTTTTTATCTGAGTTGCATGTCCTCATATGTAACAAAGATAAGAAGGAGATACCAGATCTTGCTGAGTTATAATGGTAAGTATATCTCTTATCTTGAAAGTAACTAAGGGATGGAACTTTATTGTTGACAAGGCAAGACAACTTTGATATAAAAATCCCTAAATCAAAGTTATATATATATATATGCAAATTATCTTATTCATATAATCCTTTATTAAATCCATTCAATATTATACTCAATAATAATCAGTAAAATATCATGGATTGGATCATGATCAAGATATTGTACTTGTAGTTGGACACATATTCTATGTGGTTGCAATGTGCAGGTTTCCTCATAATAATGAGGAATGACAATTAAATAGACAATAGGTCTACAACCCTAGGGTTTGTATGTCTCTATAGTCTTGATCTCTCATCAGATGTACTTTGGAAGTGACATGTCGATGATGATCACGATTGTTAAATAATCTTTATAAAATCTAAGAAGATGTCCTGGCATACATGTGTGCTCTTGACCTTTAATCATGAATGACATGGTTCACTGCATCTTGTAGAATTGTGGCTCTATAAGAGATGATGTATTCAAAATATTTGGGTACCTACCAGAACCTAAGTTTTAAGAGTTAAGATGTGTGTAGATATTGTTAAACCAGATTTCACCGGGGTCTAGAGTAATCCACACAAGGCGGGATCACAGTGTCGCTGAGGCGACCGCTCATGAAATCCGAATTCAGATAACAATTAACCCACAACAGAGATCAAATAATGAAAAACGGTGCGGAGTTAAAATTTATTATAACTCTACAATTGATGTATATAGTGTGCAAGCATGCAGAGGTCAAACACAGGGAGCAAGCAGGTAGATCATGGCAAATGAATGCTCAAAATATGAAAGTGATGTATTTGTCTATAAATGCTATTTTTTGTGGGTTTTTAATTTTATATTTTATATTTTTTTAATTTTACATTTTTACATTTCTATTTTTAATTTCTGATTTTGTATTTTCCTTTTTTTATATTTTATATTTTTTTATATTTTTCCCTTTTAATTATAAAGTAAAGTATATAACCAATATAAGAAAAGAGAGAGATAATGTATTTATAAAAATAAGTAAATATAAGCAAAATTCAGGTAATAAAGTATTTTTGTGCTCTTTATATTTTTCTAATGTTTTATGATTTTTCTGCATTTTTCTAATTGTTTTGTATTTTTAAATTTCAAAATACTCAAAACAGGGAATAAAATAAAAATCCGAAATTAAATTGGAGATGAAAAATATCAAATAGTAGCAAAAATTCTCTAAATTAATTTTAAACTAAATATAATAAAATATAGAAAATTGAGGAACATAAATTATATTTTAGGATTTTTTAGGAATTTTTAATATTTTTATAGAGATTTTAGGGGTCTTGTAATTTATATGAGTTTTATTTTGTATTTTTTAGTCATTTTTGGCCTAAAGGTAAAAGATGCAAAAACACACAAAGTATAATTTTTTTGGGAATTTTTTCAAAAATATTTTATAATTTTTATGGATTTTCTAATTCAAACAAGGATTAAAATGCATGTTTTTATTTTTTATAAATATTAAAATGCAATAAAAATGTAAAATAAAAATATGGCATGGAAATACAATGCAATAGGAAGCTAAATATATTTTTGGGGATTTTTTAGGATTTTATAGATGCATTAAATAAATGCAAACAACTAAGAGAAAATGGACGCTAGTAGGGGTATCTTTTGTAATTATGCAAAAGTCCAAGGGCCTACGTGCAATTTTTCCACAAAATTATAATGCAATAAAAATAATTCTGGACCAATTAGAAATCACCAAACACCCAGGGTTATCGCAACAAAATTTCCACAGACCACATGCTAGAACATGTGAGAGACAGGGACCTAATCGTAATTATCAAAACCTGGGGGGTTTATGCAAAATAACCAGAGATAATATAAATGCAAGAAATATTTTCTGTACTGTTTCGAAATACAAAAAGGTTGAGGTCACTGGTGTAAAATGTCAACCCTCACATGCACACGTCACAAGAGGTGACGTGGCCAGGGACGAAAATGCAAATACGGAAAGTTCAGGGGGTTGTTCGTAAATTTTACAAAAAATATGAAACGGAGATGAAAGTTTCGAAATTAGTAATTAAATACAAAAATGCCTAGGGTGATTAGTGCAAAATACCCAAAGCTGGCGATCGGACGGCTGATGTTCTCTACTGTTGTTACGTGTCGCCTACTGGAGTGTTGATACCCCTTCGCAGATGAATAGCCAGGATTAGATCCTGGCCCATTGATCGTACGGCTGCAGACATGCGAGATCTAACGGTTGTTGTACACCTGTAGCGCTGGCCTCGATCCGATGGCAGAGAGCGGTGATGGATGAACAGGGACGAACCGCCGGCAAGCGACCTTCCCCGACCTCGATCTCAGCCGTCGGCGCCTCTTCGAGCTCTAAAATGGCCTAGACGACTCCTGGCGTGGTCCTCTTCGTGATGGCGGTGGCAAAAGAGGCCGGCGACCTCTGGAGCACTCCTACGGCGGTGAAGTCGAGAAGGAGCTCAAGAAGCCTCCGGCGGTAACAAAATCGCCTCCAGGCGCTTCCTAGTTGCGTGGACCTGCAAAAAAGGGTGAAGAGGGATGCAGACAAATTTCCGCGAATATCCGGATGGCGAAAGAAGGTGGAAATCACGGAAGAGGAGCTCGTCGGAGCAAGCTCTGGCGAGGGGTGGCGAAGGTTGATCGAACGAAAGAAACACGCAAAGGGAGGCAGAGAGTGGATCCTACGACTAAGGGGAATATAAAAATACAATAAAAACAAAGAAAATGTACCTCAAAGGCAGGTGGCACCAGAGATAGGGTACCTCACGGCCAAGGGCCGGAGATGGAGGTGGAGCCGACCTCTACGGCCTTGCCGGACCGCGCCCGCAAGTCCTGGAGATTCCCTTGTCACGATAATCGATCCGGAGCACACGAGAAGGTCCAAACAAGGTCATGAAGGGGTTAAAAGGTTGAAGCAAAGTTGGATGAGTTTTTGAAAAAGTGGACGCATGGGCGAGAAGAACGAGGCGTAGCAAGCGCATCGATGATCCACAGATCGAGATCAGATGGTGGCATGAATCATCGATCCAAGGGGAAGAAAAGTCGTGAAGAGTTCATCATGAGAAGATGCAAGGAAGTGCCTCGAAAAAATCGAGAAAGATGGCGAAAAGATCAAAGTCTGACGTGAACAGGAGGCGAGTCAGATTGGTCCACGTGGACCAACCAGGAAAATCCTGCAAAAAATGATTTGTAAATTTATTCTAAAATAATAAATGATTTTATTAATTTTAGGTTATTAAATAAAAAATACTTATTATTTTTTGAATTATTTTATTATGATTTTTATTTATTTTTTGAGGTTTAAAATTATAAGGTACCTTTTATGGCCTATATAAGTATATGTATCTATATATTTTAATATTTTATTTTTATTTTGTATTTTTAATTTTATTAAGTTTGTTTATTATTTTATATATTTATGACTTATTTTTATACACTTAAATATATTTTTATTTTATCTTTCTGATGTAATTTATACACTTAAATAATTAGAGATATTAATTATACAAGTATGCTTATTGGTATTAAATCTATGTATTTTATACAAGTATTTTATTTTTGTGTTTTCTTTATGTTTTTATTCCTATTTTGATGTAAACATATTATAAATATTATTTACAAAATTATAAAAATGTAAAATTATAAAAATAATGAATAATAAATAAAATAAATATTTTAATCAGTACAAGTATGCAATAGGGGTCTGAAACCTAACTTTCACATCGTAACACAGAAAATATGAAACCACCTTCACTAAATAGCTTATTAAAAGTTATATACAATTAAGGATGATTTTGATACATTTCGAGTTTTTATTTTAGAGATACAGGTCTGGGAAGTTGGGATTTTGGAATTGTATTCAGATCATAACTTTTTATCTGTACATTATTTTTGTATGAAATAAATTTTGTATTTTTGTATATTTAATTATCTATAACTTTCATGTACAAAGTTTCTTTATTTGAGGTTTAAAAAGTGGAACTAAAAATAGATCCCAAAAATAAATAAAGAATGAATTAAATAAAAGGATTTTTTATTGGTTTTAGGCCATTATCTCCCCCTACTTTATTCCTTGCTGACCTAGTCATCGAGATGCCTAGATCTCGGGGTTTCAGGTCATAAAATATTTGCAATATTTTATTCTTTTTCTTTTCTTTTCTTCATTCTATAATTTTGGCTTTAAAAACAGTATTTTGTACACTATTTACATAACTATGCATGAATGCTAAAATGCATGAATTAAGCGTATTTGCATGCATTTATTAGGGTTTTTAAGGCCAAAATGATAGAATAAAGATGATGAAATGTAGATTCATCATCCCTCTATACTTGCCTTTGCTAGTCCCTAGCAAACACTTATGCAATAAGTGCAAAAAAGAAAAACAAAGAAAAGAAAAAGAAGAAGGATGGATTAAATTTAATTATCAAACTTGTCTTCACAAAATCAAAGTTTGGAGCTTAAGTTAGACCTTTGGAATTTTAGTGCGGGTAGAACCTTAATGAGAACTGGATTTGAAATCCAACAGACTTCAAGAATCCCAAAACTCTGCTCAAGTCTCCTCAATAGCCAAGTCAAAATACATCAACTCATATGCAAACCCTTACGACTATGAATATGACTCGTACAGTGTAAGTGATGGTGGCTCTCCCCAACTGAAATGGCAATGAGACTGACTTCTCCATCATGACAACCTAGTTATTTCCCAATCCAATAACTCATTCCTCGATGAGTGGGATATTCCCTTCTAAGTTCAAGTAACAACCAGCTCAAGAGGAGGGGGTGAAGAGAAGAATAGATGGTGGCCAGTGTAGCTACCTATCCTAGGATGCAAGACCAGTGTAGTCAAGTCATCCAGCTGCAGGCTCACATGATTTGACTTTGATGCTCAAGCTTGCTTATTTTCTATACAACATATTCACATACTCCGGCAGGCATTTTAGTTTTATACATGCATGATCACTTTTTTGGAGTTTTTTTAAATACTATTTACAGCAGCATTTACAAAGGGAGTTTTTCCTCTTGAGCCAGTAGACTATCCCTCTTTTGAAGCTTTATTGCAACCCACACTCTCCCGTCTTTAGAATTCCTCATCACTGGACGGGTTGGGGTGCAAATCCCTCCCTAGAGGAGGACAAGTGTTTCCACTTGTGTGCATCTCATACCGGCAAATCCAACCCCCTCACCATTCCAACTGAGTTGAGCCAAGTGAAAGGTGCAGGTGTCCAAGTTAGGTCATTATCAATAAGAGTTGTGCGTGTGCTCCGAAATACTCAAGCAGTCAAGAATCCATTGAACCAAGTCTCATGATCCTCAAAGAATTAAGTCAACTGGACCTGAAGTACCTCAATTCATGTTCCTATAAGGTTCCTAATATTATGTAGATTTTAAGGTCCAACCAAGCTCCAATCTTCGGATTTTATTTAGACTTGTTCAACTATCAAACTCAATCCAAAAAATGCTTATATTATGCAAATGCTATGCAGAATGCAAAAAATATTTTGTGATGCAATTTTCAAAGATTTTGAACTTTTTATGGATTTTTGAAAAAGATGATGCATATGGATTTTTTGTATTTTTCAAAAGATTTTCAAATGTTTTTGGTATTTAATTTTGCAAATGTGTTTGGGATTTTTGAAAACAAAAAGATTTCGGCTAAAAACTAGGTTAAAATATTTACATGGGGAAGCTTCTTATATTTACGAGAGTTAAATTTTAAGAATTTACAAGGGTAAATGGTCGATTTTATAGGTATATATAATAAGGAATTTTAGGTGTGATGTATATATTCCTCAAACTTATTTGAGAATCATTTTACAAATAATTTTGAAAAACAATAGTCCAAAATAATTTTTACAAATATTTTTACAAGCATGTACACACATTTGAAAATCATTTTGCAAAGGTTTTTCAAACAGTATAGATAGATTTTTCAAAATATTTTTGCAACCATTTTTGCAACCATTTGCAAATAGTTTCTCAATCATTTTTATTTCACACAAAGAAAATAAATTTTAGAAACAAAACATTTTTACAAAGGTTGAAAATATTGAACAAAATATTTTCCAAATAGTTTTCAAAAGATTTTTCAAAAGGATTTTCAACTATTTTTCAAACATTTTGCAAAAAATATTTTCACCCGATTTATTAATCAGTAAATACAAAAAGAATTTGAGGAATAATAACATCTTTTTATTAAGGTTTTTAATGAATTTTATAGGTGTAATAGCTATAATTATTAGTAAAAATGTGAAAGTACGAGTTATGGCTAAAGTATATATGTAGTATATACGACCCCCCTATACTTAGCTTGAGCTATGTCCTCATAGATCAAAGAGAAAAGCGAAGACATAACTCATACTGAGTATAGGAAAATCTAAAGAATAAACGAACGAAGAAATGAATGAATCAATGAGAATTTGATCGTCCCCCCTATACTTAGGATCAACTAATCCTAAGTATAGAAGATTCCAAATCATCAGATCGTGAAGCATTGATATGGCTCTTATTTAGGCAGGTGAGGTCGTCAATCCTCGAATTCATTTGCTCCGTGAACTGGGACAAGGTCACACATATGGAAATCATGAGAGGTGACTCCAACAGATCAGTCTCGGGTGGATGTGAAGGTGGAAGGCACGGAGTTGGTGGTGGATGCAGGTAGAAATCCAAGGTCTGATATTGTGGCTGAGGCGGGTATGTACAAAAATCAGAAAAAATAGGAGGAAGATCCTTCTGATAAAAGGGAGGTGGACCAGCTGGAGTGAATGAGGGGTCCGCAGAGTCCGGATAAAATACGCTCCAGGGGGTCCATCGCAAAACAAAAGGAACGATCGGAGAGCACGAAGGTCAAATCAAGAGAGGTGTGAAGAAAGGCGCAAATGCGTAGAGATGATCTAGGAATGCACACAAACAATCACAAACAAAAAATGAAAACAAGACAAACCCCTCAATTCACCTACTCAACTCAGTGATCGCAAATGCAGTCTTTTTATCTTGTCTATTTTAGAGTTAGGTGAGAAGTCAAAAGTTGCACAAACACTTAAGAGGCTGAAAAGGGATTTGGGCACTAATCCTTAGTGTATGCGCGAGCAAGTAAAAGCGAAGACAATGAGGGGATTACTTGCCCCAAGACAATTTTTCTTTTTTTAGTTGATTTTAGGGTTGAGTAATCAATTTTTTTGGATTTTTAGTGAGAAATGCACGAGCCTATCGAGGAATCAATTCTTTTAAGCACCTAGGTGATCAAAATCAAAGGGAGAGGCGAAAAAGTAATGCAAGCGGCAAATCAATGATGGATGCTAAAGAGAAATACCCACCTTGCTTCCAGCACTCTTCAAGCAAGGATGCTCAGTAGAATTGAAACCTAAACTATATGCAAATGCAAGCCGATGAAATCGCCCTAGTGTGAGAAGCTGCTATTATTGGTGAGGACAGTTTTTAAAATTTGACTAAGTCCAAACGTTACTATAGGTACATGCAATGGTGATAATGTGTTTGGACATGATACTATCGTCAAACAGGTCCTAAAGCTAAGGGCTCAATCACACAAATAAAGAAAACAAAACCGGAAAATAAAGGAAAAGAAATGCGATGAAAACACGGCAAATCTGCGGTGAGCCCCCAAGTGAACAATCACTTGGAAATTGGGCCCGAAAGTCCAATGTATGAGTACATGTATTATTACAAGTATAGTGGTCTCTCTCTTACTTAAATTACCAAAATAAATACAGAAAATAAATGCTCAAAATTTGTCTTCAAAATTCTCCAAGTCCTTCTTTGTGCTAGGTCAAAAGTTCTCACGTGGGTGCGCAAGTGCTCCAAAGTGGAGCTCCTCCCTCGATCCGTGTTCCTCGCAGAAATTCAAACAAGGAGAGTGGTCAGACAATTCAACAATAAATATCAAAAATAAAGAAATTAAATGAATGACAAATATAGACAAATATCACAATCAAGAAAAAAGCTGATCTAAGAGTTGTTGCTCCCTGGCAACGATGCCATTTGTTGAACCAGATTTCGCGGGGGTCTAGAGTAATCCACACAAGGCGGGATCACAGTGTCGCTGCAGCGACTGCTCATGAAATCCAAATTCAGACAACAACTAACCCACAACAAAGATCAAGCAATGAAAAACGGTGCGGAGTTAAAATTTATTATAACTCTACAATGGATGTGTATAGTGTGCAAGCATGTAGAGGTCGAACACATGGAGCAAGCAGGTAGATCAGGGCAAATGAATGCTTAAAAATGTGAAAGTGGAGTATTTGTCTATGAATGCTATTTTTGTGGGTTTTTAATTTTATATTTTTTTATTTTAATTTTAAATTTACATTTTTATATTTTGATTTTTAATTTCTAATTTTGTATTTTCTTTTTTTATATTTTATATTTTTATATTTTTTTCTTTTAATTATAAAGTAAAGTATATAACCAATATAAGAAAATAGAGAGAAAATGTATTTATAAAAATAGGTAAAATAAGAAAAATTCAGGAAATAAAATATTTTTATGTTTTTTAATATTTTTCTAATGTTTTTGTGATTTTTCTATATTTTGCTAATTTTTTGGTATTTTTAAAATTCAAAATACTCAAAACAGGGAATAAAATAAAAATCTGAAATTAAATTGGAGATGAAAAATATCAAACAGTAGTAAAAATTATCTAAATTAATTTTAAATTATATAAAATAAAATATAGAAAATTAAGGAATATAAATTATATTTTTAGGGTTTTTAGGAATTTTTAATATTTTTATAGAGATTTTAGGGGTTTTGTAATTTTCATGAGTTTTCTTTTGTATCTTTAGTGATTTTTGGCCTGAAGGTAAAAGATGCAAAAACACACAAAGTATATTTTTTGAGATTTTTTTAAAACATTTTATAATTTTTATGGATTTTTTAATGCAAATAGGGATTAAAATGCATGTTTTATATTTTTTATAAATATTAAATTATGACAAAAAATGTAAAATAAAAATATGTTGTGGAAATAAAATGCAACAGGAAGCTAAATATATTTTTAGGAATTTTTAAGATTTTATAGATGCATGAAATAAATGCAAACAATAAAGAGAAAATGGATACTAGCAGGGGTATTTTTGTAATTATGCAAAAGTCCAGGGGCCTACATGCAATTTTTCAACAAAATTATAATGTAATAAAAATAGTTCTGGACTAATTATAAATCCCCTAACACCCAGGGTTATCACTGCAAAATTTCCACAGACCACGTGTTGGAACACATGACAGAGAGGGACCTAATCGTAATTATCAAAACTCGATGGGGGTTTATGCAAAATAACCAGAGATAATATAACTGCAAGAAATATATCTAGATTATTTCGAAATACAAAAAAGTCAAGGTCCCTAGTGCAAAATGTCAACCCTCCGTGCACAGGTCACGTGAGGTGACGTGGCTAGGGACGAAAATGCAAATACAGAAAGTTCGGGGGTTGTTCGTAAATTTTACAAAAATATGAAACGGTAGATGAAAGTTTCAGAATCAGTATTTAAATACAAAAATTCCTAGGGTAATTAGTGAAAAATGCCCAAGGCTGACGATCGGATTGCTGATGTTCTCTACTGTTTCCACGTATCGACCGATGGAGCGTTGATACCCCTTCACAGATGAATGGCCAGGATTAGATCCTGGCCCCTTGATCGTACGATTGCAGACGGGCAAGATCTAACAGTTGTTGTACACCTGGAGCGTCGGCCTCGATCCGACGGTGGAGAGCGACGATAGATGAAAAGGGACGAACCACCGGCGAGCGACCTTCCCCGACTCGATCTCATCCTCCAATGCCTCTTCGAGCTCCAAAATAGCCTGGACGACTCTTGGTGTGGTCCTCTTTGTGTTGGCGGCGGCAAAATAGGCTGGCGACCTCTGGAGAACTCCTATGGCGGCGAAGTCGAGAAGGAGCTCTAGAAGCGTCCAGCGGTAACAAAATCGCCTCCAGGCGCTTCTCAGTTGTGTGGACCTGCAAAAAAGGGTGAAGAGGGACGTGGGCAAATTGCCGCAAACCTCCAGATGGCGAAAGAAGGTGGAAATCGCGGGAGCTCGTCGGAGCAAGCTCCGGTGAGGGGTGGCGAAGGTCGATCGAACGGAAGAAACACGCAAAGGGAGGCAGGGAGTGGATCCTACGACTAAGGGGAATCTAAAAATACAAGAAAAATAAAGAAAATATACCTCGAAGAAAGGTGGCACCTGAGATAGGGTACCTCACGGCCAAGGGTCGGAGATGGAGGTGGAGTCGACCTGTACGGCCTTGCCGGACCTCGCCCGCTAGTGCTGGAGATTCCCCTGTCACGAGAATCGATTTGGAGCAAAGGTCCAAACAAGGTCAAGAAGGGGTTCAAAGGTTTAAGCAAAGTCGGATGGGTTTTTGAATAGGTGGACATGCGAGCGAGAAGAACGAGGTGTAGCAGGCGCATCGATGATCCACAGATCGAGATGAGATGGTGGCGTGAATCATCAATCCAAGGGGAAGAAAAGTCGTGAAGAGTTCATCACGAGAAGATGCAAGGAAGTGCCTCGAAAAAATCAAGAATGATGGTGAAAAAACTAAAGTCCGACATGAACAAGAGGCGGGTTAGAGAGTTGACCCGCGGTCAACTCAGACCCCCTGGTTGGTCCACGTGGACCAACCAGGAAAATCCTGCAAAAAATGATTTGTAAATTCATTTTAAAATAATAAATAATTTAATTAATTTTAGGTTATTAAATAAAAAATATTTATTATTTTCTGAATTATTCTATTATGATTTTTATTTATTTTTTGAGGTTTAAAATTATAAGTTACCTTTTATGGCCTATATAGGTATATGTATCTATATATTTTAATATTGTATTTTTATTTTGTATTTTTAATTTTATTAAGTTTGTTTATTATTTTATATATTTATAACTTATTTTTATACACTTAAATATATTTTTGTTTTATCTTTCTGATGTATTTTATACACTTAAATAAATAGAGGTATTAATTATACAAGTATACTTATTGGTATTATACCTATGTATTTTATACAAGTATTTTATTTTTGTGTTTTCTTTATGTTTCTATTCTTGTTTTAATGTACACGTATATTATAAATATTATTTATAAAATGTAGAAATATAAAATTATAAAAATAATGAATAATAAATAAAATGAATATGTTAATCAATACAAGTATACAATAGGGGTCCAAAACCTAACTTTCACACCGTAACTCAGAAAAATATGAAACCACCTTCATTAAATAGCTTATTAAAAGTTATATACAACAAGGTGAATTTGATACATTTCGAGTCTTTATTTGAGAGATACGGGTCTGGGAAGTTGGGATTTTAGAATTTTATTCAGATCATAACTTTTTATCTGTACATTATTTTTGTATGAAATAAATTTTGTATTTTTTTATATTTAATTATCTACAACTTTTATATACAAAGTTTCTTTATTTGAGGTATAAAAAATGGAACTAAAAATAGGTCTAAAAAATAAATAAATAAAATAAAATAAAAGGAATTTTTATTGGTTTTTGGCCCTTATCTCCCCCTACTTTATTCCTGGTCGACCTAGTCATCGAGATGCCTAGGTCTCGGGGTTTTGGGTCATAAAATATTTGCAATATTTTATTCTTTTTCTTTTCTTTTCTTTATTCTATAATTGTGGCTTTAAAACAGTATTTTGTACACTATTTACACAACTATGCATGAATGCTAAAATGCATGAATTAAGCGTATTTACATGCATTTACAGTGGTTTTTAAGGCCAAAATGATAGAATAAAGATGATGAAACGTAGATTCATCAGATATGTACCTACCTGAACCTATGTTTTAAGAGTTAAGATGTGTGTAGATATGATGAGTGCCATTATTCTACTATCTATACTCTAGTCATTCGTAAGACTTCATAATATTCATATTATATGAATTAAATAAAGCATGTATAAATGTTGAATACTCTTATATTGAAAATTTTGAATTCAACATTAAGAGATTTTTTATCTTAAACAATGGTTGTTTATAGATGAAGGGAGCGCAGTGGAAGAATGGGTCTGACCCAAGCAAGAAGGAAAGTCAAGGAATTGACTATACTTCTTTAATTTCCATATGACATCCAAAGAGTTGGATGAATGCCAATACTGCAACAAGCCGATGTATTGATAGTATGACTACCAAGTCTATCTAGGATCCTTAAAGAAGGACTCGGATAGTGCATTGGAATAATCTATATCTACATATAATCATTGAAATTGACTTTCTTATTTGATCTTGATTTGAGATGTGATCTCAATATGTAGGTCACTATGCGTGGAACAATACAATCGTACTGTCCTTATCTCCAAGTATCCGTGGAGAAAGCGCATTATCCTTGAAAGAGTTCAGGATAATTTCACTATTGATATATGTACTCGAGCACTGAGATATTGATAACTAAATTGATTTAATTATCATGAATAATATGAATTTGATTCATATTATAAGGAGACTTACCTGAGATAATTAAATATGATTTAATTATCAAAGATGTGAATAATGTGAATGTGATTCATATTATTTGTAAACATGAGAATGAAGATCCAAGATGATTAAATGTGATTTAATTATCATGGATATGAATAATATGGATAACACTATCTATATTAATCATATATATTATAAGTGTAATTGATAATATATTAGAGAGAGCCTATTGTGATTTACATTTGTTGATTAATTATTAATGTGAATTGAATTCACATTGGATAATCAATTGAAAATATAATTTATATTTTGTTTTGGGATGTGAATGTGATTCACATTTTTCCATTGGCATGATTGCAATATTCACAAGATAAATGAATTATTTTTTGTGAAATAATTTACAATAAATGTTGTTGTAAATCTTAGAGACATCAGATAATGAGATCTCATGAGATAATGAGATCTCATGAGATATTGAGGAGATAGACTCATTCCATCTCAAAAGGGTGGACGCCCCCCCTTTTTAGAGGATGTGGTCAATCTTCTCATTATCTCCAAGACTAGTCAATTGATTTGATTTGAAATTAATTTATATTCATTTATTAATATATATTAATTTGAATTAAATTAATTATTGTTGTATTTTTACAACAACATCATGGTCATTGAAAGAAACACAAGTCAATCTCATCCATTGATTTTGTATTGTCCATGGATTGAGATCCATGGACTCCCAAAACCCTATATAAGAAGAGGCACCCCTTGCTCTTCGAGATAGAACTTCAAAAATTGCTCTCTCTCTCTCTCTCTCTCTTTCATTCTGCACACGCTAAGTATCTCTCTATCCCTCTCATTGTGGTCGTCCACCATGGAGCCCTAGAGAGTCGCCATCATCGCAGTATTGTCGTTATGCTGCCCGATTGACTGCTCGTGGATCTCCGTCTCCTTCGGTGCGCCTCGCTAATGAAGAATATGTAGGATTTCGTGTGATGAAATCAGGAGATTAGTCACTTGGATAATCAACAGGGATTGTGAGAATGATGTGTCTTATCAACGCGCTCGCAAGCGTGTCCTCTGTCGGATCAGACTTGAGATAGGACGTCTCTTCATTTAGAGACTCGATCACAACCACACTTCAGGAGGTAAATCTAATACTTATTTGTGGTTTAGATGAAATGATCCAAGAAGTGTTCTTGGATCATGCGGTTTCATCGGATTGAGATCTTAAATTCCGCTACCTCGAGAAACTAGTACATCTAGTTGCTCCCGATCGCATACGATGCGATCCTTACGCTTCTATGATGCGCTTAAGTATGTTCCCATATCCTTCAGATAGGTGAAATCTAAGCATAGGGCATGTGACTCCATGATCTGGCGAACAATTCATGTAAAGGAATCGGGGTGAAAAGAGGACTGGAGGATGGAGTAAAAAATTGGACAAAAGAGGGCATATGACAAGTTACGTGGTGAGTCCTCGTGAAGAGGGGTATTGACTAGGGGTCAACATTCTCTGGACGTTGATTAGCCTGCGTCCGCCACGATAGGACAAAGTAGAAAAAAATGAAAGATAATTATAAATAAAAAAATAAAAGCTTTTATTTACAAAAACTAAAAATATTTTTTATTTTTAAACTATTTTATGTAATTTTTTAGGGATAATTACACCCATAACCCTGAGTAATTCCTCAATATCAATCATAACCCTGCATAATCGCGAATTACACGGGAAACCTTGAGTAATGGTTAACTCTTACATGATATAACCCTGTGTTAAATTCTGTTTGTGACACACGTTACATTTGACGGTTTTCATTGAAAAAAGACGAAACTACCCCTAAAGCAAATTTTTATTTGCAATAACATGCCATCTTAACCCTCTCCCTTCACGGCAAGCTCGAAGTCCCCCACCACCCATCAAGGTCCTCCTCGAACCCCCATCCCGGTGCCGAGCGAGCTCTCCTCAAAGCTCTAGAGGTACTTGCCGGGGCCGTGGGGCCGGTCGTCGTGGGACGCGATGCCCGTGAAGAAGTCACCATTGGTGAGGAGGCGCTCGACGTGGTGGAGTTGCAGCGGCGCGGGAGGGGAAGGTGGGTTGGTGCTAGGGCGTGGGGATGTCGTCTTCTCGCTCCCGTTCCCGGTCCAGTCTGTCACCTTCTGGGATGGAAATACTGATATTCTCCCCAGGACACACCTTACACTCACAAAGCCCCATCTCGAGCTCCTCCTCAGGCACACCCCGTACATTCTCCGGTGCCGCGGAGACCAAGTTGATGCCTTTCTGACTCCTCTGATCCTTGCACCAAATACCAACAAAAACTGCGCCGTCAGGCCACTGGAATTGACCCTTCCCGCCGGGCACGCCATCGTCCCACTCGCCGTCGTAGCTGTTCTCATTGGCCCAGAACAGAACCCCCTTCCCTCTCATGTTCCCAGCCTTCCACGACCCATTGTACTCGTGCCCATTCTTCCAAACGTACCTCCCGTGCCCTTCTTGAACTCCCTTCCTCCACTCCCCGTCGTAGTAATCGCCATTGGGACAGGTCCTCCTGCCATGGCCGTGCTTGAGGTTCATGGAGAAGCTCCCCCGGTACGTGTCGCCGGAGGCGCCGGTGAAGGTCCCCGAACCCTCGAGGAGCCAAGACTTGAACTCCCCTTCATAGGTGGCGCCGGAGGGCCATGAGAACCGGCCCTTCCTGGTGGCTTTACCGAGGACCCACTCGCCCGCATACAACCCTCCCCTGCTCGACCACGCAATCAAATCGCAATTCACCTTACCTCCGGGAAGCTGGAAATTGCGGTCAGGACGGAGCGGAGCGACGAGATTGCGAAAATGTCGCTGAAGCGAGCTTCGTCAAGGGCGCCTCCACCAACGCCTCCCTCGAGCGGGTGTGGGGAGTGGTCTCCCCTCGCGTGGGGGTAGCGGACGACAGTGGGAGGAGGCGGCAACATGGACCATAGAGTGGGGTTGCAAAGCTCGTCGTTCATGGAGGAGAGGATCTAGAATGCGGCGACTATGGTGGAGTCGAGGTGCCTTTGGCCTTCCTTACCTAGTCCTTGCCGGCTCTTCACCTCCGCCGCCATCTCGTACCCTGACGAGGAAGGTGGTTGGCTGCCGGTGTAGGATGGAGGAAGAAGGAAAGGGGACGAAGAAGGGTTTTATTTTTTAAAAAAAAAATTAGCAGCCGTTAGATGGGTTAGGGGTTAGATTAACTTAATAGTATGGTTAGGTTAAGGAGAAAACTAACGGAGGGTCATGAGTGTGGGACGGAGTGACTACTCAGGGTTTCCCGTGTAATTCGCGATTATACAGGGATATGATTGATATTGAGGAATTACTCAGCGTTATGGGTGTAATTATCCCATTTTTTTATTTTTTCAACCTTATTTATTAGGTATTAATCTTTACATATTATTATATAGGTATATATATATGTATATTTTATTTTTGTATTTTTAAATATTTTTATAAATAATTAAATATTTACATATTTTATATATTTACAATATTATTTAATATATATATTTACATATTTTTATTTTATTTTAATAATTTTATTTATGTGTATAAATAATTACATATATCTATACTATAAGTACATTATACCTATGTTTTTAAATGTATTAATTATTTTGAGTGTCTTTTAAATGTTTTTATATGTATTTATATTTTAATATGTATTATATAAAATATACAATAATTCAAAAGCATAAGGAGATTAAAAATGTAAATAATAAAATAATTGGATGTATTTTCAGATGTCCAAGTACAACAGTATCCCGAAAAGCCGGCTTTTGCATCTCAGCTCCAATTTCATTTGAAACAAGCTTCAATTCATATATAATTTAGTTTTAAATACAATAGAGGTGAGTTTGATTCATTTGAGTTCATATAGAGAAGATAATGATCAATGAAGCTCTATTTTCGGCTTTTTCAATTTAGTTTATCATGTGACTTCTGTATAATTTATTTTGACCAATATTTTTCTCATTTTTTATATATTAATATGCACTAGTTTTGTGTTGAAAATTTTATTATTTAAAGTGTGTATAATGATAAATAAATTAGTAGAAGTTTGGGGTATTTACATAGTATATTGTATCTATATTTTCTAGGGGTTTCATAGTATTTTTATACAGTATTTCACCCTATCTCCCCTACTTTATTCATGATTGATCTAGTCAATATTTGACTTATTCTCGATGTTCAGGGTCTGTCGGTATCTTTGATATTTCCTTTATTTTTTGTTTCTTTTCTTTATTCATTAATTTTGGATTTAAATACAAGTATTTACATAGTAACTACATGTCAATATTAAATGTTAATTCATGCATGTTAGTGATATTTACATGTATTTTACTAGGAATTTAAAGTCAAAATAAAAGAATAAAGGTTAATGAATGACTATTCATCAATATCATTAAATGTAATTTATATTTAATGAATTGGGATTATGGAAATACCCTAAACATCATTATTATCTCCTTGATACCATAAAGTTGCTAGCCCTTATGTTACAGACCTTCTTCCTAACTTCCATATGTTTACCCGTTAAATTTAATGGATTCTATTAAAAAAGGATGCATATTGTCCACTTATTTTATCGATTTGCAAAAGATGCCCTCCTTCACCCGCCTCTTCACATCTCCTTCCCCTCCACCTCCTTCAGTCGTCACTAGTACAACCCCCTCCCCACACCGTGCACCCTCCGGTCCCCTCCCCTTGTGTTGCCCAACCTCTACCCCTCCTTCCTGTGCGTTACCCAACCTCCTCTTTCTTCTTCTTTATCTCCTTCTCTTTTCTCTTAATCCAACTCTCTTATACTCCTTTTCCCACTTCCCCTTTATCTATTTCGTCTTTAACGAAAAACTAATTAGATCCAGCACTACAAGCTCCCATTCTAGCATTCCCTTTTCGCTTTTATTCTTTCTTCGATTGCTTGCAACTCCAGTCATTCATTGGTTGGAGCTTGTTGGAGTATTTAGTTGAGCTCCTATTGAGTTGTAGATGGGTAAATGGATACCTCCATGATCCATTTATCACATCCCAGTGTTTAGTCCCACATTGTCCAGTGGTGGGACTTGGAGGCTCTGGAGAGGCTATATAAGGAGCCCAAGACCTACTGTAATAGATGAGAAAAGCAATAGAAAAATATGCTTCGTTGAGGGTTTATCCCGTGGTTTCATCCCGCTCCTCACGGAGTAAGGTTCCACATAAAATCATGGTGTTTCCATATTTATCTTTCTTGTTATTATGCTCTGTTTATTGTATCCGCTTCCGCTTCCTATTTTCTAACATACTATCAGAGCGGTTCGATTATCGAGGAGTCTATATTCGTTCGTTTTTTTCGAGATTCGATTCGTTGTTCTTGAAGTTATATTCTTGAATATCGTCAAGAGTAGTCTGTCATGTTCATTGTTTGTTCGTGAAGATATTTTTCTGGAGGATCATGATCGTTCAAGAAGTTCTTGTTCTAGATTCCACGCATCCTCCAACGGTTCCAGATCAAGCCCCTCTGGGCGACTCCATGGATTCGATCAAAGAAGGGCTCGACGAGCGAGAGCTTCTAGGCGAGGAACTCCCTATAGCAGAGCCTTAGTGGGCAACGAAGACATCCAGCATGGAGGCGTGCTACCTATAGATCCGCAACAGCGGTGGCCTCCCGCTCTTCCTCGAGCCGCATATCCTCGAGCCATACAACCTCCAGAAAGAGGTCTCAGCACACGCGCATCTCCTCAGTCCCAAGGAGGTGCTCCAAGACGCATCGCGGCATCCGCAAAGGGCTCTAGGCAGTAATGCAAGCCAACTCGCACAAACAACCCTCCAGGCAGATCTCCCTCTCATCGCATCCATCAGAGTCGCGTAGCGTAAGATCACATCCCACAGGCGCGATCTCCAGATGAGATGGAGGCACCGCCACTCATGCCGCCCCAAACCACCCTCCTGTATTTTGCTCAACCACCCTCCTCGTCAGCCGCAGAGGAGGGTTCTACTCGCCCTCGCCAGGAGCTCCAAGCGGCATGCGTGAACCCCCACCCCGCTCGCGCATGGTCCCAGAGGCAGCGCTCTTGCGCTCCAACTTCTCAACGATGGTGATTCCATCTCGCGCCCAGATCTCCGTGTGATTCCACCACGCTGCTACCTCCGATTGACCCCCCTCCCCCTAGCGGCAACACCTATGAGTCGAAGAGGAAAGATGCTCGAGGACGAAGCCCAGGCGGCACCGCGAATCCACGTTGCCCCCAGGCGGTTCCCCCTACATCTATGCCCCAAGAGAGTCGCAACTCCTTCGCGTGGAACCGACCTCCATCTTCCCCTGGCAGCGGCGGTTTTTGTTTTGACGGGTTCCCACAAGTGGGAACCCTAAAAATGGACAATGTTTTTTAAAGAAAAATTTGTATGTGTTTTTTGCATCAAAGTCCAAGTAGGCTGACCTATTAGAGAAAAGGAGAGAGGGGAATGATTGCACCCAGAGTGGGTCAATCGACTGAAAAAAAGGAATGTTAAAAAAAAGAAGGCTGCACATTCAAAAAAATAAAAAAAGAGACGCGTACAAGAAAAAGCCGTGCACATGATTTAAAAAAAATAGTTCTCTTTGAAAGAGTCGCATACAAAGAAAAGCCGTATGCAGTTTTCAAAAAAAATGTGCGAAGCAAAAGCCGAGAGAAAAAAATCATCATTATCGGCTAAAAGGTTTCATGTTTACCCCCATTATCTTGTCTTCTCCCAACTTTGTCGATTTCTCTATTTTCCAATAAGTATGGGAGAAAGGGGGGTATATGTGTAGAGTCACAGGTCTTCTTCCAGATTCAGAGATTCGTCAGACCAACCGATTTTCAGACTCTACAGATGAAGATTTTTCATGCGCAAGATTCATACTCGACATTCAGATTCCGAGTCCACAGTTGTGATGCGCAGTTGATCAGACTCGACAGATTGGTCAGAGTCCAAGTTCGAGGCACTCTATGTTGAGGACCGTTTTTCGAGTTCTCTAGAGAGAGACTCCAGTTTCAGACACGCATGAGTTTGCGGTCATTTTCAGATGAGCATATGTTCCCATCATTTTTCGTGATCCCCATCATTATTCTTGTTTTGTAGGCCAGAGTTTTCATGTGAGCCATAGGGACTCCAGAGTAGAGGACCATTCCCTATGCCATGTTGGCAAGGGTTTTCATGTGGTATCATAGGTACACCAGAGCAGTGCACCATTCTCTGAGCCAGATGAGAGAGACCCAGTTCTCTGACGAGGAGACTTTTCATACTCTATTCTCCAGTGACCGTGGACTCCGACGAGGATTGCACGGCCACGACCCTATTCAGTTCGGCCCTTTTCAGAGATGGAGCAGTTGTCCACATTATTGTGGCGGGCCAGAGTACTCCGACGAGGAGACTCATTCCAGTTGCAGCGACTCTGATAGGTGCAGTTCAGAGCATATGCTCTCCGACGAGGAGATTCAGCAGACTCACACTCCATCCCGTTCGTCTCCTCACCTACACTGCATGAGAAGCAACGTCCTCGACTGCAACAATGTGCGTGTTGGGTTGATATTGTCCATAGTGTCCTGTAGAAAACGTTGGGTTTCTTTCTGTTTGTCCAAGCTGAGCATTGCATGCTCCAGCTTGAGGGGGAGTGTTGGAGTATTTGGTTGAGCACCTATTGAGTTGTAGATTGGTAAATGGATACCTCCAGGATCTATTTACCCCATCCCAGTATTTAGTCCCACATTGTCCAGCGGTGGGACTTGGAGGCTCTGGAGAGGCTATATAAGGAGCCCCAGACCTCCTGTTACAGATGAGAAAAGCAATAGAAAAATATGCCCCGTTGAGGCCTTCTCCTGTGGTTTCATCCGGCTCCTCACGGAGTAGGGTTCCACGTAAAATCATGGTGTTTCCATGTTTATCTTTCTTGTTATTATGCTCTGTTTATTGTTTCCGCTTCCGCTTCCTATTTTCTAACAGAGCTCAAAGCTCTTATTCTATTGCTTTGCAAAAGGGATTTTCCCACACCTTCCAGGCATACCAAAGTAGCCCAACTCAATCGTTATCGAACTGGGAAGCAAAACCATCATTTTACTCAATCGACTCCTTTCCTCATCAGAGTAGTCCCTCATTTTAGTCTCGTGCAGAGGCTCTAACGATCACCAATCAATGTCATAGTAGGAGGACCCCTCTTTCATGGTTCAACAAGTTTAAAGGTGTTGGATATGTGAGCCCATGACGAGGCTGTCACTTCATTTTTTATCTATGCATGCATGTATATATGTATGTGTTTCTAAATTATGTAGCTGAAGATAGTTATATTTGAAAAACTTCAAATGAGGTGGGGTCTCATCATATATATGGTGAGCCGCCCTCAATTAGATATCTTTCTAATATATTTTACAATTTCTTGTTTCATACATATAACAATAAATAGTAACACAACATGTATATCGAAATAAAATTATGAAAATATTATTATATTGGATGGAAATGTTAATTTAAATTCGGATGCTATATTTTACAAAATTCATTTTTTTACATTGTGCAGTTTATACTTTTACGAAACTGTTACAGAGTTTTTACTAAATTCGCAGTAACCTTTCAATTTCAGAAAAGTCCCATATATATATGAGTAAAAGGAAGTTGTTTTGTGTAACAGCCAAGATGGTTGTTACATGGAGCAATCCCCCCTCCTTATTTTTTTTCAAAAATTCTACCATGTATATTCATCAATATATTCTACATGTCATTCGAATTCGTGAGAAACAAAGACTCCTACGTCCTTTATCTAGATCGAGTAAATTTTAACGGTATGAAATTTGCTGTAATCTACCTGTTCTAGATGAAGGGCATAGGAGTCTCCGTTTCTGACGAAATTTGAATGACGTATAGGAGGGACATATATATGAATATAAATAATTTTATTTTTTTTAAAAAAAAAGGAGGGAAACTGCCTTGTGTAACGGCCAACTTGGATGTTACTCAAAACAACCTCCCTCCTCTCTCTCTCTCTCTATATATATATATATATAGGGTCATATGTGGCTGCCCCATGGGCAGCCAATATGGCTGCCCCCATCTTATTTTGGCAATTTTTTTATTTTTTTTTGAAAAATAATACTATGTATGTTCATCCCTATATCCCTCCTATATACCATTCAAATTTCGTGAGAAACAGAGACTCCTACGGCCTCCATCCAGAAAGTCGTTTTTTAATGGTAACAGAATTTTTTAAATCGACATCATCTCGACGGAGGCCGTAGGAGTCTCTGTTTCTGACGAAATTCGAATGGCACATAAGAGGGATATAGGGATGAATATACATAGTGTTATTTTTCAAAAAAAATAAAAAAAATTTGACGAAAAATGGGGTCGGGGTTAGCCATGTTGGTTGCCCCCAGTAGGCAGCCCCATTTTTTCCATATATATATAGGGGTCAGGATCCTGCACCTTGGGGTGTAGGAAACTCCTGCACCCACCCCATTTTTCGATTACTTTTTTAATTTTTTGTGAATTAAAAGTTGAGGAGATTTACTTAATATGTTAAGGAGAATATGTGTTTTAATTTTCCCGCAAAACAAACATTTCTAACACGTTCATCTAGACAGGGTCGATTTCACTATTTCTGAGACCGTTAAAACTTGGTAGTCTTGATGAATATGATACAAGTCTCGAACTAAATTGGATTTAGAATGACAACATGGTGATACATGGTGATCTAGTCCCCCAAGGTTTCATTTCAAAAAAATCAAAAATAATGAAAAATTAGGCCAGGTGCAGGGAGTTACCTGCACTCGTCGAGGTAGGCTCCTTTTTCCCATATATATATATATATATATATAGAGAGAGAGAGAGAGAGAGAGAGAGAGTGGCGATCCTGTGAGATGGGAATTCTGTGAGATGGGTAATCTCAATCACCCATTTTACTATCATTCACGACATGAAACCTGGGGGGATTTTGATAGAATAATGAGTGAAACACGTGTTTCAAATTTCGTGTAAAAAACACTCCTAACATGTCCATCTGGAGGGGGTCGATTTCAGCAATTCTGAGACCGTTAAAATTTGACAGTCTTGATGGAGGGGATAGAAGTCTTGAATTAAGTTGATTTTGGAATAGCACCATGATGGTATATAGTGATCTAAATCCCCCCATGTTTCATGCCGTGAATGATAGTAAAATGGGTGATTGAGATTACCCATCTCACCATCTCACAAAATCTCCATCTCACAGGATCGCCACTATATATATATATATATATATATATAGAGAGAGAGAGAGAGAGAGAGAGAGAGAGAGAGGAAAATGGGGCTGCCCCCTAGGGGGAACTAACTTAGCTCCCCCCGCCCTATTTTATTCAATTTTTTTATTTTTTTTGAAATTTTTTTCCGTGAATATACATCACTATATCCCTATATTATGTCATAAAAATTTCGTGTGAAACAGAGACTCCTACGGCCTCCATCCAGACAGTCATTTTTTTAATGGTAACAGGATTTTTTAAATCGGCCCTGTTTGGATGGAGGTCGTAGGAGTCTCTGTTTTGTATGAAATTTGAAAAGCATAATATAGGGATTTAATAATGAATTTACACGGTTTTAGATTTCAAAAAAATAAAAAAAATTGTGAAAAAGGGGCGGGGGGAGCTAAGTTAGCTCCCCCTAGGGGGTAAACACATTTTACCCATATATATATATATATATATATATATATATATATATATATATATATATATATATATATACGAGGATGGGGAGCTTGCACTAAGGTGCATGTAACTTTACATGCACCGACGCTTATATTTTCCACATTTTTTTACTTTTTTGAAAAATACCACCATGTATATTCATCCATATATCCCTCCAATATGTCATTCGAATTTCATCAGAAACAGAGACTCCTCATCAATTGTCATCCATATTTTCAAAACCTAATTCAATCTCGTGGAGGCAATAGAGACGGCGGCGACACGAGGTGCAGGATCGGACGACTACATGGGAGGTGTGCGGCGATGATGATGCACAGTCACGCTTGGAGGAGGAGGCATATGAGGGAGGGAACGACCGTGTATGGAGGAGGAGCGGAGGAAAGAGGGCACGATCATGCGAGGAGGATGCGTAGGAGGGAGGGAACGGTGCCCCCTCTCTCGCGATTTGTCAACGACGGTGGCATACTCTCTCTCTCTATTGATTTGTTAACGATGATGTACCTCCTCCTCTCTTTCGCTCTCCGATTTATCGACGACGGTCGTGCGTGGAAGAGGGAATGACATGGAAGAAGGTAACGAAGGGAGGAGGAGAGAGCACGACTGCGAAGAGGGAGGCATACCGCTCTGTGGCCTCTACACGAACAATGTTTTTTACAATTATCGTTTTTTTACAAATCAAGAATGGCTTTTACATATGTCGGATTATATTTTACATTCTCGTAGCATTTTTACATTTTATCATATTCTAATAGTCTACTTTTATTTTGCAAATTTCCATACAAATATTACCAAGCGGCTGCACATTTTTACATAGAAATGCATAATAATTACAAAAGATCGTGAAATAATTACAAAGATCCAATATTGACACACAAATATATAAAACATGAAATTTACAAAGCAGTTCAAAGAACTGCAAGTGCATATGATCTTTTACAAATATCGATATAAATTTACAAATTAAAATAATAATTTCACAAAAAACTATTCAATGGAAATGCTAAAAATATATTATTTCAATTTTACAAAATCAAAATCTAAATGTCACATAATCTCATTCGTATTTACATAATACATGCATTAAGTTGCATTTGCTGAGAACATTTTTGGAAATGAGCGAATAGAGGAATTAACAAAAAATTTCTAATAAAAACGAGCCTAAAATGGCACCAACGTCATTAAATGAACATCCAATTAAACTCGAAACAAAAGGACAGAAATACCCTTTTGACATTATACCATTGGATCATGATCTAATGGATCTCGTTGATGGCTCACCACAAAATTGTTGAGACCACACCTCATTTGAAAGGGTCCATATATATATATATATATATGAGAAAAGGGATCCTACTCCATGGAGTAGGTAACTTACCTACTCCATTTTCTTCTTTTTCAAATTTTTTTATTTTTTTTGAAAAATACTTCCATGGATTTTCAAAACTATATCTCTCTAATATGTCATTCAAATTTCGTCAGAAACAGAGACTCATACGGCCTCCATCTAGACAGTCATTTTTTAACGGTCACATATTTGCTGTATTTTTCATGTTCTGGATGAAGGCCGTAGGAGTCTCTGTTTCTAACGAAATTTGAATGACATGTTAGAGGGATGTAATTATGCAAATCCATGGAAGAATTTTTCAAAAAATAAAAAAATTTGAAAAAAAAAAGTGGAGTAGGTAAGTTACCTACTCCATGGAGTAGGGTCCCTTTCCTCTCTCTCTCTCTCTCTCTATATATAGGAAATATTTCCAATGAGGTGTACCTTTCCTGGGTGCATGGAAAGCCCCTCATCCTAGCCATACGCAATCAATCCAATGGTTATCATTAATGGCTCGTTATTAATATATCTTTAATGTTGAAAAATCCATTATGGTCATTTTACCATATTCTAAATTTAGAATGCAACAAATATCTCCACAATTATCTCCTCTTTCCTCTCTCTCTTCCTCTCTCTCTCCCACCGTCTCTCTCGATCTTGATCTCGATTGCCGCGCGAAGTTCCTATCCTCCATCTCTCTCTCTCTCTCTCTCTCTCTCTCTCTCTCGCTCTCTCTCGACTGCGGCATGAGGGGAGGAGGTTGCTGCTCGTCGGTGATGGCGTTCAAGACGGTGGATGCAGCGCGCTGCTCTACGGTGGTCGGTGATCGTGTTCTCCAAGGTTTTTTTTGTATCTAATAATGGTAGCGTCGTGTGGGGGTGATGGCTATGCGTAGAGGAGGTGGATCATGGAGGAGAAGGTTGAAGGAGAGCGTGAATGGAGGTGTGTGGGCGGAGGAGGACATGCATGGAGGAGGTGGGTCGTGGAGGAGAAGGGCGGAGGAGGTGCGGGTAGAGTAAGGATGCTGGAGAAGGATGGCGTGCCCAGTTTTTTACAATAAGAGATCCTTTTTTGCAATATCGAGTATTTTTTTACAATCTCAGATCGTATTTTACAATATCATATCATTTTTTTACAAATTTTAGTCTGTTTTTTTACATTTTGTGGGGGTGATGGCTATGCATGGAGGAGGTGGATCATGGATGAGAAGGTTGAAGGAGAGCGTGAATGGAGGTGTGTGGGCGGAGGAGGACGTGCATGGAGGAGGTAGGTCATGGAGGAGAAGGGCGGAGGAGGTGCGGGTAGAGTAAGGATGCTGGAGATGGATGGCGTGCCCAGTTTTTTACAATAAGAGATCCTTTTTTGCAATATTGAGTATTTTTTTACAATTTCATATCGTATTTTACTATATCATATCATTTTTTTTACAAATTTCTGTCTGTTTTTTTACATTTATTTATATTCTTTGATATGGCAAAAACTATTTATGAGACTCAAATATATGTCCGAGAGGGGGATTTTACAATCTCAGAACAGAATTTACAAATACAAAGATATTTCCTACATATATGAGACCTTTTTTTACAAAGACATTACCAAATTTACAATTACAACAATAATTGTATTACTAACTGTGATCTTATTCTACAATACAGGATGCAAATTTACAATGTGGATTCGAATTTTACCAAGATGCTTGGCATTCTGCAGGGCGCGAAAGTACCGTACATTTTTTGTGAAAAAGGAATATAATTGTTGGTGTGGATTTACAATCTTCATACAGATTTTTACAAAACGTGCATGAACTTTTACAATAGTATTATCAAAATTACAATTATAATAATATAACTATTACTAATTGTGATTTTATTTTACAATGTAGGACACAGTTCTACAATATCAACGGTTATTTTACAAAGAGATATGCTATTATGCATTGCGCGAAAATGCTACCACGTTGGCGAAACTTCATTAACTAAAAGGCAACAAAAAATACCAAATCAGACGCGTTAAAAATGGAAAAATACAAACACGAAATAAATTTCAAATTCAAAATTAAATTTAAATTTAAAACGAAAATGTATGGACTAAAATACCCTTTTGGATGAAGAACCATTAGATCGAGATCAAACGTATCTCGTGATGGGCTTTCCATGCACCCAGAAAAGGTGCACCTCATTGGAAGGGCCCTCTATGGGACCTTTCAAATGAGGTGGAGGCTTTTTTTAAAATTGTAAAAGCCACTATGAATTTTGTAAAAACTCTGTAACAATTTTGTAAAAGTATAAACTGCACATTGTAAAAAAATGAATTTTGTAAAATATGGCATCCAAATTTAAATTAACATTTCCATCCAATATAATAATATTTTCATAATTTTATTTCACTATACATGTTGTGTTAATATTTATTGTTATATATATGAAATAAGAAATTGTAAAATATATTGGAAAGATGCTTAAATTGAGGGTGACTCACCATATATATGGTGAGACCTCGCCTCATTTGAAGTTTCTCCTATATATATAGGATTTAATGGGGCTGCCCCTGGGGGCAACCAACTTGGTTGTCATGCCCCCTATTTCGACGTCTTTTTTATATTTTTTGAAAAATAAAATCATGTATATTCATCCCTATATCCCTCCTATATGCCATTCGAATTTCGTTAGAAACAGAGACTCCTACGGCCTCCATCGAGATAGTGTCGATTTAACAAATCCTGTTACCGTTAAAAATGACTGTCTGGATGGAGGTCGTACGAGTCTCTATTTCTGACGAAATTCGAATGACATATAGGAGGGATATAGGGATGAATATAGATGTCGATATTTTTCAAAAATAAAAAAAAATAAAAAAAGCGCCGAAAATGGTGTCAGGGCAGCCATGTTGGCTTCCCCAAGGGGGTAGCCCCAATAATCTCATATATATATATATATATATATATATGAGGTTAATGGGGCTGCACCAACATGGCTGCCCCCGCACCGTTGTCGACGTTTTTTTATTTTTTTTGAAAAATGTCACCATGTATATTCATCCATATATACCTCCTCGATGCCATTCGAATTTCGCCATAAACATAGACTCCTAATGCCTCCATTCAGACAATTATTTTTTAACGGTAACATGATTTGTTAAATCGACACTATCTCGATAGAGGCCGTAGGAGTCTCTGTTTCTGACGAAATTCGAATGACATATATGAGGGATATAGGGATGAATATACACGGTGATATTTTTCAAAAAAAAATAAAAAAATGCTGAAAATAGGGGACGGGGCAGCACCATTAAATCATATATATAGGGGTCAATGGGGTTGTCCCACCCCATTTTTTGTCAACTTTTTTATTTTTCTTGAAAAATATCGCCATGTATATTCATCACTATATCCCTCCTATATGTCATTCAAATTTTGTCAGAAATAGACACTCCTACAGCCTCCATCCAGACAGGGTCGATTTAAAAAATCCTACGACCGTTAAAAAAATGACGTCTAGATGGAGGTCACAGGAGTCTTTGTTTCTGATGAAATTCGAATGGCATATAGGAGGGATACAGGAATGAATATACATGGTGATATTTTTCTAATTTTTCTCATATATATATATATATGAGAAAAGGGAGTATGCACACTGGTGCATGTAATTTTACATGCATCGGGGCTTATATCTCCCATATTTTTTTATTTTTGAAAAATATCACCATATATATTCATCTATATATCCTTCCAATATGTCATTTGAATTTTGTCAGAAAGAGAGACTCCTATGCCCTCCATCTAGAACTGATAATTTTAATGGTGTTAAAATTGCTGTAATCGACCTGTTATAGATGGAGGGCATATGAGTCTCTTTTTCTGACGAAATTCGAAGGGCATTTTGGAGGGATATATAGATGAATATACACAGTAATATTTTTTCAAAAAATAAAAAAATATGGAAGATATAAGCCCCGGTGCACGTAAAATTACATGCACCAGTGTGCTACTCCCCATCCTATATATATATATATATATAATACATACATACATACACACAGAAACAGAGAGAGAGAGAAAGAGAGGAAAGGGATCCTATTCCATGGAGTAGGTAACTTACCTACTCCATTTTCTTTTTTTTTCATTTTTTTATTTTTTTCGAAAAGTGCTTCCATGGATTTTCATAACTATATCCCTCTAATATGTCATTCAAATTTCGTCAGAAACAAAGACTTCTATGGCCTTCATCCAGAACATGAAAAATACAGCAAATCTGTGACCGTTAAAAATGACTGTCTGGATGGAGGTCGTAGGAGTCTCTATTTCTGATGAAATTTGAATGACATATTAGAGGGATATAGTTATGAAAATCCATGAAAGCATTTTTCAAAAAAATGAAAAAAAATGAAAAAGAAGAAAATAGAGTAGGTAAGTTACATACTCCATGGAGTGTGATCCCTTTTCTCATATATATATATATATATATATATATATATCGAATTGTATAATATATACATGTATTTATATTTTCAGTTCAATTAATTTTGATCAATTATTTCAAATCGTATTTATATGCATTTTAAATATGTTTTGATTAAATCCAATTTGATCGACCGGTTCAATCATTCTTTCCTCATCGGGTTTATTTAATATAATTTAAATGATTGTTAATATCATGACCCAGTTAAACCGGTTCGATTTCATGGTCGTTCTGACTATTTTGATGAGATTGCTGCGTCTATTTCACTTTAAAAAATCTCCATCGTAGGGTAGTTTGTGAGTGCAATGGCCTAGGCCCATCAATTTTAGGGGCCCATTTTTACATGTTCTTCAATTTTTAGTTTAGGAAAAAATAAATATGTCCTATTGGACTCTCATAGAATCGATTTTTTGGTAAAAGAACTCACCAAAATGAGCCCTTATAAAACTAAATTTTTGATGAAACGATTCACTGAAAAATGGGCTCTTATGAAAGCCCAAAATTTAATAGGGTTCCAGTACATTATTCCCTGAAAAATTGTTAAAGATCCATTCTTTTCTTTTACCTAGGACCCACGAAATGTACAGCACTAAATGTCAAGGACAGCACTACTGATACGAACTACAACTAAATTTGACGCAGCAGCAGTAAAACGTGTAAAAGCAGATATTGATATTGCTAAATGAGAGAGGTGTCATGTCACATTGGAGATTGCGACCTAAAAAACGTGTTTCTTGCTCCAACGCTCTAATGATAGGTGCGGATGTAAATATGCGAATTATTTGATGCCGGAAATATAACAAACATCCAATCAACACACTGTTGGGTCCAATCAGCACGTATATATTACTGAACTCGTTGCGATGGAATATCAATATCATACATAGTAAGTAAAGTAGCGTGTGAAACTGCCCTTGCCTTAGTTGTTTGCTGCGGATGATTAATGATTCTTTTGTTCCACGTAACCATGCATATATTTTGTGTTCCCTTCCCATGCCCCACCTAGCAAAGCCGACGCCCAAGAAACGTATTCATAGGATTGCATCTAGGACTGGCTATTGAGTCACGGTTCGATGAGCCATGCTCGGACTCGGTTCGATAAGGGTTCGTGAGCTTGGCTAGCTCATTAAGCTATTAAGTCGAGCCCGAACCAGATTTTCGGGCTCGATAGCTTATCGAGCCGAGCCCGAGCCAAGCCCTGCTCAGCTCGATAGCTCAATATCGGGCTCGATAAGGAATATATATATATATATATATATATATATATATTCTATTTGTGAAACTACAATGATTTTTATTTTTATTTGTATTAGTTTTGCAACATTGTTAATGATGGATTAAGTGTTTATGTTGTTTATGTAACAACAATGTTGGGTGGACTATGTTGTAGACTTGGATTTTTTACCTTTTATCTATGTTAACTTATGTTATAGTTAGATATTTAGTATTTTTTTATTTTTTATTAACAAGCAGAATGTTACAATATATATTATAATTTAACTTTTATATACAATTCAGATGGTGCCCTACTGGTAAGGTGGATGATTTTAAAAAGTAGGTCTTAGGTTTGAGCTCAGGTAGACTACTTTTTTATCAAAAAAATACATATTTCCTTAACGAGCCTGAATAGGCTTGAGCCCAGATCAGGCTCGATAAGAGGCTCGGGCTCGATAAAGGACTCGACTCAAGACTTATCGAGCCTGAGCTAGCTCGATAAGGGCTCGAGCCCACCGAGCTCGAGCCAGCTCGGCTGGGCTCGATCGAGCCCGAGCCCGAATTCAATTGGGCTTATTGAGCTCGAGCCCGAGCACAGCCCTGACTCGGCTCATTAGGCTCGATAGACAGCCCGAATTGCATCCCCAGTTTTTCTGTGTTTTCCACGTGGAGTTATATCGGATGTACCTCCTTAGGAACAGATATGGGTCTTATCGAATTGAAAGTCGTCTCGAAATTGGATTTGACAGCACATCATGAACTTGTTGTTACTTGAATACAGATGATCGATCACCTTATGGATGCAGACGTAATATTCAGATATTAGATACAAACATCATTTCGGCAACTACTTGCATAGGTCGGACCTTATTGATGCAGATACGGAACTATTTGCAATAGATTATAAACAAGATGAAAGAAAAAAAGAGAGAGATCAATGTGAAGATTATCCATTATATATAGATGTAAAATGATTTGATATTAGATCAAGTCACATATTAGGGATGGATTCCATGAACAATTAAATTCCGATATTGGTAGAGTTAGATTCCATATAATACTTAAAAGTAATTTAATAGGATTCACTTTAGGAGAAAATTGTTTAAATCGTGTCTCATCAGAATCATCATTAATTGAGATTGATTGTTGTAATCAATACAAGGTGGTACTTGAGGTATAAACGGAAGAGCACTGCTACAAATAGCACACAAAAATAGAAAGAGAGAGAGAGAGATAAGAAAGCAAGGAAACAAAGAGATGCACTTGTTTTTAAATTTGATGATTTTTTTAAGAGGTGATTGGCCACCATACATTGTGTATTGTCTTCTTTACGTGTTTTTATAGTGGTTGATTGTGAATTTTCCTTTCCAACAATTAATTTTAAAGAAATGTTTAATGTTGGCGAGAGGTCACGACATGATGGATTTACATTCTTCAAACATGCAATGACGATATAGTCAGGATGAAAGGTAAATAAGTCGATTGCATCAAAGGAGTTGATCGGTGTAATTTTTCATGCTTGATGGGATATAAGGAAATTTAAAAGGTATAAACATATACCCACAATTAAAAGCAATCTAATTTCATTGATAACAATTGGGTCATAAAAGACATGGAAGTACTAATAAAGGGGAAGGTCAGAGTAAGCACATTAACATTTCTAGTGATGGAAGGAATACAGATGTTGGACATGAAGTACATGCTCAAGGAAGGATTATATCATATGATGAAGCTCTATTCTTTTCACTAAACAAGTAATATAAAAAAAAGCTTTATTTTTTTCATATTTTAGTTGTGTCCTCAATCTAACTATTTTCATCATCTATCATAGCTGAGCATACCTAAAGTTATATATATATAACCCTAATTGTACAGAAAGACTGAAATAACTGCACAACATAAAATATATTTTAATAGATATTAACGCGTACACTAATATATAGTCGTAAAAAACATTTAGCATGTGTTTATATATTTACCAGAGAGGCGGGAAAGTTTGATTTGTATTCTACTTTTTAGGTTAAGAATACGATTCTTGATTTTTTTATTCAATTTTCTTAGAGTTATATAAATATTTTCATAGAAAACATTGTGAAGATAAAATATTAACATACATGTCAATAATATAGTGAAAATGTTGACGGAGTATAGATACACATGTGTGCGTGATCGTGCGCTATAGGTAATTATCCAAACAATATTCAACAAAGTATTAATATCCATATCCATATGTATATATTCAAAAGTTATCTAATAGTTATCCATATTTGTAGTTATATCTCTTACAGCTTTCAAATACATTTCTATATATATTGGATAAAACTAGAATATGTGCGTACGACATTTTCAATGAGAGCATGGCTCATTAGAGAACAATTAAACACACATTCTCAAATCTTTAATCATATTTATTTCACGAAAATCGCTCCATACTTTTACAAAAAAAAAATAGTATTATCATTTTTCCTGTGTTAACATATTTGCAAATAAGTAATCTAAATTGTGCCATTTTAAGAAAATATGGAATATATATACAAATATAATTTGCTAACTTAATATTTAAGTTACATTTTACAAAATTTTGGGTATTTATTACAAATATTTTGATACATCTTGCAATATGTATATGTTTAGAAATTTTATGACTTCTAACTTAGATTTACAACTCTGTGTTCAACTATACAATTTCATGTCTTCTTTTCCCAATTAGTAACTTAGATTTTCCAACTTCATGACTTTTTAAGAACTTCATGTTATATTTTACTACTCTGGCTACGTTTTACAATTCCTTGCTGATACTTTACAACTCGGTTATGATTTTTGACACTGGTGTACCATTTACAAACTTTTCATCCTCTCCTCCGAGAACTAACGATCCTCTTCTTATTAGACCGCCAATGATGAAGATTAACCTCACGCAACAACTTCGCCCCTCCACTGTGGATTTGATCGTCTATCTTAGATTTGAGAAGAAGATGCGCAAGAATTTCTAGAGACTACATCACTTCAAGTGAATCGATCTCATGGGAGAGGGTATTTCTCACCTAACCCCTATTATTTTTTTGGCATTTAATTTTTGGTCATGTAAATATTTAGCGCAGTGTAAAAAACTTGAGATATGTTGCACTATTGGCCCTAAGATTTTTGATAAGTACATTTTAATCCGTTGCCACGTTGCCACGTCACCTCACATGACATCCCACATGAGGGTTTTTGGTGGGTATTTTGCACATTATGTCTTGTAGTTCCTTGAATGTGTTCTAAAATTATGAAAATATTTTTGGAAATTACATATTGGTCCATGCTTGTTTAATTTTAATTTATATTTTATTGGGATATTTGCACGACTAACCCTAGACCTTTATTTATTTACATAAAACCCCTCCCAAGCATTTTTCTAATTACGTAATTAATTGAATAAATTGTGGATTGGTCTATGAACTTTGTTATTTTGTTATCAATGCGTACCTAGGGTTTCTTAAATTGTAGAATGGCCCTTAAGTTGCTACATCAATTGTTTCCTTTGATTTTAACTATATTAATGAGATAATTAACTCTAAAGATCTAGTGAATTATTTAAATACCTTATATCATATTATATCACCTATATTTTTATTAATACATTTATTATTATTTTCCTATTTAAAAAATTAGCAAAACTATATATATTTTATTGTTTGACTTGGAAAAATCATAAAAATTAAAATATAGCTATGGAAATTACCAAAAAACATGATAGATGTATTTTATTATATTTTATAATTATCCAAAATTCATAAAATATAATAAAAACTTTAAAAATTATAAAATACAAAAAACTTAAAAAAATCATAAAAATTATACAAAAATCAGAAAAATATGTTCTAAAGCTTCAAATTTTCTGTCTTGTCTACTATACAAAAAATAATTTTGGACCCTTTCTGATCTGATAGATATTTTTTAGGCCCATTTTAAGTTGCTATATTTTTTATTTGGTTCATTTTATGTATTTTAATTTTAAAAAATCCAGAAAACGCTAAAAAATACCCTGAAAATAGCATTAATAGAGAAAAAATTATTAAAAAATCCGAAAACAATTTATTTTGTGTATTTTGACTTTATCTAATATATTTTAAAAATATAAAAAGATTCCTTTTCTATCTCTCTTTATATATATCGCCTATAAAGTATTGTATATATTTATTATACATATATATTATTAAAAAATTATGAAATTAGAAATCAAATAAAATTATAAAAATAAATAAAACCCACAAAAATATATAAAAACCTAATAGGGTGCAAAACCAAAAAAAGCTTGTGCTTGATTTTCTGAGTCGGGTTCCATTTTTGTGATCTATCCATGTTTGCTCTCGTGGACGATACTCTACATGCTTGCCTTATACACATTTCATATAGACTTAAAAAAATTAATTACTCATACATGCATGATTTCTTTGCACATACACATCCATGGGTTTTTAATTATTGTTGAATCGATTTGGTTGATCAACATCCGAGAGCCGAGAGAGGTGTCGATCCAGCGATTGCCAGATCTGACTTGTCGAACAGTGCATGACCTCTAAGACTGGACATTAAGGATCCCTTGACTTAACTTTATCCATTCAACAACATTGTCGAGTCGGCTTCGAATGAGAACATACCCGTCGTGAAGTTTTCTTCAGCACCAACAAACAAAGCAGCCCATTTTGTTTTTCCTTCTTCTTCTTCTACACCTATATTGGGCTCCTAAAGGCCATGGAGTACATGGTTACAGTTAAAAAGAGAATTAAAAAAACATGTACTAGGAAGCGTTAGTGCAAGCAGATTAGACACAAGATAATAGAAAAGCATATCTTGATCATGGCCATAGTTCATGCCATCAGCAACCTCCTGCTGAAAAAGAAAGATAAGGGAGCACCTCACATCCATTGTTAGATTTTTGATCGGAAGTTTGATCGTACTATACTTGATAGCAGCTCGTCCATCAATCTCATGTCATGCTTGTTACTCACTGAGTTTGGGTTGGGGCATCTTAGATCCACTAGGACGATTCTTCAGTTTGTTGATAGATCGATCAAGAGGCCAAGGGGCATTCTCGAGGATGCTTATCGTAACGGTGCAAGAAATGCAATTCTCGGTGGCTTTATTATCCTGGACATGGACACCTCAGCATTGTTACTCCATACAACGATCATACTTGGTGGGTTGTTCCTACGAACAACTGAAGCAGTAGTATATTACGGTACTAAAGAGATAACCTTTCACTCCTACAATGATAAGGTTAATATAGAGACGATTCCGGATCTGAGGCCATCACCGCCAGTAGCAGATGAGAGAAAGCCAGTCACAACAGATGTTGAGGACTGTGATTTTCTTGCTGAGATTCGAGATACACACCTACTCATAGATTTTATGGATACCCAGGAATTCCTTTCTCAGAAGGAAAACCTAGAAACCACAGTCGACTTATGTTCCGTTATTGGTCATTCTAATTTGTTAGCTGATGAATTTTATGAGTTGTTTTCTAAGGATACTGCTGAGATATCTTAGACATATAGTGATGATTTTACTAAGATTTTTGAGAGTCCTGATGAGCCATCTCATTCTGAGTAGACGGCATTCATTGCAGACCTATCTGAGATATTACGTGATGAGCTTGTTGTAGCTACGGTGGACATTTCATAGAGTGCATATCATATACCTTCTACCAGTGCAGTTGTGGAGGTTATTGTAGAGCAGATTTATACCACACCTGAGCTCAAAGTTTTACCATCGACACTGAAGTATGCCTTCCTTGTTGATCCCCCCAGATGTTTCTAGTCATCATCAGTTCGCAATTGACCAATGACCATGAATCTCGCTTGCTAGAGGTTCCTGAGAGAAGTCATAAGGCCATAGGTTAGAATATTTCGGATCTCTGTGGGATCAATCTAGCATTGTGCTTGCATCATATCTACTTAAAGGATGACAACAAATCGACCCGTGAGGTTCAACACCATCTGAATCCTAATAGCTGGGATGTTGTCATGAAAGAGATGAGGAAATGGTGTGATGTTGGCTTTATTTATCCCATTTTAGATTTTAAGTGGGTCAGTCCATTGCATGCGGTCCCGAAGAAATTTGGGATTATAATTGTAACGATCGTGGTGAGGAGATTCTGACTCGTGTACCCACTTAATGGTGTCTGCATAGATTATCGGTGCCTGAACTCAACGATCAAGAAAGATCACTTCCACTGCCCTTTATTGATCAGATTGTTGAGAGGTTGGTAGGGAAGGATTTCTTTTGTTTCTTGGATGGGTACTCGGGATATAAGTAGGTTGCAATCGCTCTTGAGGATCAGGAGAAGATTTCTTTTACTTGTTCGTTGGCACCTATGCCTTTAGACAGATGACCTTTGGATTGTGTAACGCCCCCGCTACATTCCAAAGGTGTATGTTGGTCGTTGCCGAAATGATAAGTAGTTTTGTAGAGGTATTCATGGGCGATTTCTCGATCGATGGGGATAGTTTTGACACATATCTTACTTATTTAGACCAAGTACTTCAATGTAGTTGTGAGAAAAACTTAGTGCTCTCGTGGGAGAATAGTAACTTTATGATGACTAATGGGATTGTATTGGGCCACGTCATCTTCAAACATGGTATGGAGGTTGACCCAGCTAAGATTTATGTGATCTCTAAGCTAGAGCTGCTGACAAATTTGAAACAATTGAGGTCATTCCTTGGTCATGTTGGATTCTATAGGCGATTCATTAAGGACTTCAACAAGATCGACAGTCCTTTGACTGGGTTTCCATGCAAGGAGAGTGAGTTTATTGTTGATGAGAAAGTCCTCCTTCCATTCATTCAGATTAAAGATATGGTTACTAGAGCTCCTGTCCTAGAGCCACAGGATTGGTATCTCCCCTTTGAGATCATGATGAACATGTCAGATTATGCAGTTGGAGTTCTATTAGGATAGATAATAGATGGAGTACCATTTTCCATACACTATCCTAGTAAGACTATGGATGAGGCACAAAGGAACTAAACCGTTACAGAGAATGAGATGCCATAAGTGATGTTTGCTTTAGAAAAGTTTCGTTCACACCTACTTGGTTCGAGAGTTATTGTCTACATGGATTACGCTGCCATACGGTATCTACAGGCCAAGAAGGATGACAAATCATGCCTTATCTAATGGATCCTTCTTCCCAAGAGTTTGATTTAAAGATTAGAGATAAACCTGGAATGAAAATACTGTGGCCAATCATCTTTCTCAGATTACTTATGTAGAGTCCCTCGAGAAGCTACTACTTCCCATTACAGAGACCTTTCCAGATGAGGCTATTTTGACAGTTGCCTACCTCCCATGGTACGTTGATATTGTGAACTATCGTGTCTCTAAAGTTCCATAAGATTGGTCCAAGCTGAAGGTAGACAGATTTCTATCATAGATCCATTTTTTACTAGCGGGAGGATTCGTATCTATTTTGTGAGGGTGCGGATTGTATATAGAGAAGGTGCATTCCTCAGGAGGAATCCACCGGTGTGCTTGAGCATTGTCACAAATTAGAGGCTTGTGGGCATCATTCGAGGAAGCGCACAACAGCAAAAGTTCTACAATGTAGCCTATGGTGGCCAACTTTATCTAAAGATACAACAGATTATATGAAGTATTGTACTGATTGTTAGAAAATGGGAGGAACCATTAGTTCCAAAGATACAATGCCCCTGAGATATATTCAGATTTCAGATGTTTTTTATGCTTGGAGCATTGACTTCATAGGACCATTCCCTATCAGTCAGTGATTTCGGTACATTTTGCTTGCCATGGATTATATTAGTCGTTGGGTGGAGGCTTTGGAAGCTTGACTGAAATTGTAGGTTTGATATATATTTTTGAAAAGTATATGATCCTACTTAAGTAAGATATATGCTTTTGAAAAGTACATGATCGATACCGAATCCCAATGATCGAATGAGAAACTTAATGATAAAAACCTTGAAGGAGACAATTCAAATAAGATCTAAAACTTTAGGTTTTTTTAGGTCTTCCAGTATGCAGGATGTACGGGTATTAGGAATACTCAAGGGTGATGTGATCGTAAATGATTGTATAACCATTAAACTTTCATTCAGAGGGAGTGATGAAATGGGTTTGGATTTTAGTGACTCCTCTCAATAGAGAAGTAATCTATCTTTCTCTAAATATTGGACATTGACTAGAATGTGATTCGAATGTAATGAGAAGATTAGTTTATGGCTTTGATTCAATCAAACATTTTCGAGAGGGTCTCTTGATTTGGATTTGAAATATGATCTAAATATCCTAGTCACTATACATGGAACATACATTATCTCTAAGTATCCATGGAGAAAGTACATTATTCTTGAAAGAATTCAAGGATATTTCATTGTTGATAATGTATCTGAGCATTGACGGAAAATTGATAGTTAGATGTTATTTAATTATTGTGAATAATATGAATATGATTCATATTATTTGGATATATGAGAAGAGTTATCTACAATAATTAAATATGATTTAATTATTAGAGATGTGAATAATATGAATGTGATTCATATTATTTGGGTACATGAGAATAGACATACAAGATAATTAAATATGATTTAATTATCAAGGATATGAATAATATATATTACTATCCATAGTCAACAACAACAATAACAACAACAAAGCCTTTTCCCACAATTAAGTAGGGTCGGCTACATGGATTCTTCGCCTCCATTCAGATCTATCTTGGGTCAATCTCGGACTTATATCCAAAAAACTAAGATCCCTTTGTATAGTCTCTTTCCAACACTTCTTGGGCCGTCCTCGCCCTCTCTTAGCCGGCTCAACATCCCAACACTCGCATCTCCTAACCGGTGCATCAGTTGACCTTCTTTGCAAATGACCAAACCATCTTAAGCGGTTTTCTCGCATCTTATCCTCGATCGGAGCTACACCAACTTTTTTTCTGATTGCATCATCCGATCTTTACGTGTATGTCCACACATCCATCTTAGCATTTTCATTTCTGCTACAGCCATTCTCTGTACATGTCTATGGTTCATAAATATTTTAAATGTGATTTATAATATATGAGAGAGAGAGTTAATTGTAAATAAGATTTACGAATTAAATGTTGATGTGAATTGGATTTGTAAATGTAATTTAAATTATATTGGGTGGTTGAATTTGATTCATAATTATCAATGATTTTATTTGTAATTATAATAATAATTTACACTAATTATTTGGTGATATTTTGTTAACAAAAGATTCCATAAAATAAGACTTAATGTAATGAGATTACATTAGGATTGAAGAGAGATCCTCTTTCTCCAATCAAGGTGGTTGTCTACCATGTATAAGGGGAAGGAGGCTATCTCCTTTCCCCGTACATGGAAGGAGGATATCTACTCCTATTTTATTTGGGAGATTATTGATTTAATTGAAACTAAATATGTTATGCTTATTTACAACATATTTATTTTCTTTTAAATTAAATTAATTATTATTGTCAATTTTTATAATAAAATCTCACCCATTGATTTGAATTAAGAGTGCATCTCCACCATTCAATTTAGTATAAAAGAAAGGGTAGACCTAGCCTTTTCTTTTATATATTAAGAAGACAACTCTCTCTCTCTCTCTACACACCAATTCTCTCTCAACATGTGGTTGTCCATATGTTGACCTAGAGAACATCGACATCGTCGCCATGCTATTGTGTTGTCGGACTGATTGCTCGTGGATCTCCACCTTCTTCGTTGCGCTCCGCTCGTGAAGAAGGCGTCGAATTTCGTGACATGAAATCAGGAGACTCTTCGCTTGGATCATCAACATAGATTGCGGGAACCGCAAGTGCGACCTTCGTTGGATCAGACTTGAGACAGGGGAATCTCTTACGTTAGAGATTGATGATCGTAACTACACTTCAAGAGGTATTCCTTTTAACACGTTTGTGATCTTGATGAAACGATTTGAAAAGTGTTTTCGAATCATGTGGTTTCCTAATGGACTAGTCGCTCTCGATCGCATATGATGCGATCTTCATGCTTCCGTGATGCGCTTAAGATTTTTACCATAACCTTCAATATATAATCCACAATAATCACTTTCTTATTCTAATATATCTCAAAATGACTAACATTGTCAAAAGTGGTCTTAATCATCATCGTTATATGAGATGTTAATTGTTGAGCATCAATTTCCTAATGGACCATGTATTCATTGTAAAGTTCCTATATATATCATTAAAATTGGAGTTACATAAATAATGAGATAATCATATCCATTGGCACCCTTGGCGCATTTTCGAGGATGGCGGGGTTAGTCCTTGGGGTGGACAGGGCCCGGCTGGGTGGGGTATACCGTAGAAAAAGTGCCTAAAGTGGAGACGAGGAGCGGGGACCTCAAACCAGCCTGTAGCTGAAAAAGGAGAACCAGCAACATGGAAGACTAGATTCAATAGCTAAAATTGCTTCAAAACGTCCTTTTCCGTAAAGGCACTAGGATTTCCTTAAGTACTGACAATTTCACTCAGATGCCTTCCAAATATTATCATTCAATTATATTTATGTCAATGGTAATCTGCAATTACCCCCACTTGAACTTTCCTACGGTTGCAAATGCACCTCACCTCTCTCTTTCAGGAACCCCGCACTCTGAAATCTCTCTGTCGTTTTTCTGGCTACTTTCTCAAGCGTTGATCATTGGTTCCATCCGATCCTCCCCATATAATATAATATAATATAATATAATATAAACAAAAGAAGCAGATCGTTGATAACAAACGGCAGCACTCTTCCCCATTGGTGTTCTGGTCCGCTCGCTCTCCTCCCTCCCATCTCTCTCGGGAACCTTCCAAGTTAAGTTTGCTGCAGCACCCATGAAGGAGAAGTCCCGGAGGCGCAGCACGGAGGTAACCGCCACTCGATTTCATCACCACATTCTCGAAGTCTTCCTACAAAGTTCGTGCACGACCAGTTGATCTCTAAGTTGCCCTTTATGAGGAAATCACAGGGTTTCTGGCCTAAGATCGTGCTCAAGAAGTGGCTTAACATAAGCACCAAAGCCTCGGATTTCAGCGCCGACGAATACGTGGACACTGAGAGTGAATTCGAAGGTAAAGGAGGAGGAGAGCTCTGGGCGTCCTTTGGCCTTGGGTTTTTCCCATCGTGGGTAACTCGAAAGTTGCCTTCTTTGGTATTCTTGTTGCGTTATTGTTTGCAGGTTTTGCGGATTTGATTTTTGCAGTTTCTGACTTTGGGTTTTGCAGAAGGATGTGAACGCATCGAGGAGAGGCGAGATGAGAGGAGGATTAACAGATTAATTTCTGATGGTACTGTATGTACATATTTTATCTTTTTTTTTATCTCACTTCTGTTTATAATTCCTTCATTAAAATTAGGAAGCCTAGCAATGAATTTCTGTAATGCATGGGCTGACTCCTCATTTCTGGACATTTGGTTATTGTTACTGAAATCAAACGGAAATTTTGTTTGTGATTGTTACTTTTACAATCTGAAAAGGATCAGTAAGTGACTGGAATATGATGTGGATTATTGTACAATTGTCAATATCTTGTTGCTCCAGGAATTTCTGTTGACTATTCAGAAAGGCTAAGCTTATCCTCCTAAATTTTTCAGTGAGCACTTCAGAGAATTCTTCCTTAAAGCGTCATCGGAGACGGAATTCTGAGACACTTCGCGCTCAGTATATAGATACCAAGGAACTCAGGTTAGTGCTTCTTCATTATGATAATCAGATGAACTAGTGCGGGATATTAAAATAACTTGGTTTCTTATTATATTCTAAGAATCATGATCTTATTACATGAAGTGTGTGTTCTGCAGGATACGTGTTGGGACATGGAACGTTGGAGGCAAACATCCCAGGGATGGGAGCGAAATCGAGGAGTGGCTAGATAAAGAAGAGCCTGCAGATATCTATATATTGGGGTACTTACTTCTTAATAATAGTAATGTTAGATTAGTTTTGAGAAATTTCTTATGGAATTTTAAACAATTGTATTTTCTTATGAATACCAAAAAGATCAGGTATTTCAGCCTTTGATTTTTGCCAATCTATTACAGAGATATAGCTTATATCTTTGTCTTCGTTTTCTCTCTCAAGAGTTGATGAATAAGTCATGCTTTTTGTTGGGTATTACGTAAATGGGTAAGCGGATCTTTAGCGGGGGGGGGGGGGAGGGGGGGGGGCATCTTACTTTCAATTGATATAAGAAACAAAAGCCCTAGTTGCTGTGAGCAATAGGGACATTTTCTCCACATGGTTTTTCCCTTCCGGTGTGGAGAGTTTCCACGTTAACCACCCTCTGGTTGTGTGATTTTTATTCTACATAGTATCAAAGCCTCGTTGATGCATAGGATTGCATCTTCTGCTGCTTGAAGTGCTGGAATTGGTTCCATTGTGTTGGAATTTTTTGGTGGTTGGTTTTTTTATCTCTCGTTGTCGGTTGACCATATTACTTTGCGGCAACCACTCCATGGTGTTGTGATGGAGGTCTAAATCCACTCGCGGGAGGTTGTTGGTGGTGGTGGTGTGGTGTTTTTTGGCATCTAAAATTGATCCGAGCTCCATTGGTGTTCTGTTCTGAGGTAAGTTCCCTAGTTGTTGGAGGAACAACCCTTGATGTGAACTTTGTGATCTTGAGTGTTTGTTGTGGGTGTGTAGCCCATTTCTTGGGGATGTTTTATACCCTTCTTTTGCAGGAGAAAATTACGGTGTGTATTGTTGTCCACCAAGTATTCGACATAATGCCACAAATGTCTGGTACAATGTTGAAGGAGGTTGATGATGTTCGACAATATTAGTACTTCTCCTCAAGGTCCTTTTACGTGTTGGCTAAAATTTTTTTCCCTTTTTCTCTATGTTGGGATCAATTGAAAACTCCAGTGTGATTTTCCCTTATTGGTTGTGGTTGGATTGAAGTTAGACTCTGATGTGAATATATTGGGCTTCACTTCTCGTACAGTTATTGTGCATATCTTCTCGTTGGGTTTAAAGTGTTGCTACTGTTGGTTCTCTTGGGCATGCACTCATATTAAAGTGATTGTTTTTGACATGGCAATTTGCCTCTTGGCTTGTTTATATTTGACTGAGTTGTTGTCGTGATCAAAAGTTGGTTTTGTTGAGATTTCAAGGTTGTATTGGTGCATTTCTTCTCTCATGCTATGTGATCCAAAATTTGAGTGGATAATTGATAGCGGTGCTATTGATTGTATGACGGGGGATCAAAACTCTTGAGGGCCTATAAATTGGCCTCTGCCAAAGATCATTTTTTATTGATTTGTAAAGAATTATGATTCTGTCCCAAGGGAGATATTGTGGAGATTTTTGGAGAAGAGACAGGTACTTGTCCTATTCCTCGCAAAGATAAGTATGATAGGACTTCATCTTGTGTGAGGATACAGTCTGGGAAAACTGACTATTTTGACATCAACGCTGGTCTGTATCAAGGTTCATCTTTGAATCCATTCCTTTTTTTCTTTGATTACGAACGAGTTGACAAGTGACATTTAGGATGAGATACCTTGGTGTATGTTATTCGTTGATGATATTGTGTTGACTGATGAGACTAGAGATGGAGTAAATGAGAAGCTTGAGATCTGAAGACATGCATTGGATACAAATGTTTTCGTATAAGTAGGGCTACAACTGAATATATGGTATGCACTTTTGATGGAAGCAATGGTGAAGGAATTGAGGTGAAGTGGTGATGATAACATTTACAATAGAGATCCTTTTAGATACTAGGGATCTATTTTGCAACATGATGGGGAAATTGATGGAGATGTTACTAATAGAATAAATGCAGGTAGGCTAAAGTAGAGAGGAGCCTTTACTATTCTCTGTGATAATAAAATTCTTTTGAAAATTTAAGGAAAGTTTTACAAAGCAGCTGTGAGACCTGCTATGCTCTACGGATCTGAATATTGTCCTGTGAACCATAGACATGTGCAGAGAATGGCAGTAGCAGATATGAAAATGCTAATGTGGATGGGTGGACATAGACATAAAGAGGATTCGGAATGATGTAATCAGAAGGAAAGTTAATGTAGCTCAGATCGAGGATAAGATGCGAGAAAACCGCTTAAGATGGTTTGGACATTTGCAAAGGAAGTCAGCTAATGCACTGGTTAGGAGATACGTGTTTTGGGATGTTGAGCTAGCTAAGAGATGGCGAGGAAGGCCCAAGAAGTGTTGGAATGAGACTATACGAAGGGATCTTAGTTTTTTGGGATCTAAACCCGAGAATGACTCATGATAGATCTGAATGGAGGCAAAGAATCCATGTAGCCGACAATACTTAATTTGGGAAAAAGGCTTTGTTGTTATTTAAAAATCACCTTTTCAGTTTTAACAATATTCTTATAATCAAAGGAAAAGCTCGATTTATTTTTCTTAACTTGCATCCGTTGATTTTTTGTGGTCAAATGCATGCTGAGACTTCATTATCAAAGTTTCGTGGTGGTTTCAACTTTGGCTTCTTAAAGTTGGAAACTTTGTCCAGATTTACGCAGCAAAAGTAAAGGAAATTCTAGCGATACACATCTCAGTATAATGATGCCATAAAATGAATCTTCATATAAGTACAAAATAGTCTGTCTGAGAATATTGTTCATTTGTTAATTATCCTGTAGACTACACCTCGATTTAAGTATTTATACCTTTATTTATCTGAAGGCTTCAGGAAATTGTTCCGTTAAATGCTGGTAATGTGCTAGGCGCTGAAGACAATCGACCAATACCAAGATGGGAATCCATGATACGTGAGGCACTGAATAGGATACGATCACCAAAGCCAAGCTTTAAGTGCCACAGTGACCCTCCTTCTCCATCCAGATTTAAGCCATCGAATGATGCTCCTCCAATTGAAGACGAGATGCTATCTGAAACAGACAGTGGCAGTGAGGAGGAAGTATATCCCCTTGATCATGAACTTGACGGCTTCAAGATTGACAATGGACCCTACTTTGGAAGTAAATATGAATCCGAATGCATTCAGACTTCCAAGATAGACAGGACGCCTGAATTTGATCTGGAACAGAAGGTTTATGACTCGCCCAAGAAATTATCTAGATTAAATCACTTCAATTTGACGGAGCAGGATCTAGATATTGAGACATTTGATTTGTTTAAAAAGCCGTCTCTAGCGAGGCTACTTAGCAACTCAGAGAGAATTGGGTTGAGCTGGCCTGAAAAGCCACTGGATCTGGAGAATCAAATATGTTTACTTCATGCCAAATCTTTCAAATCTGCTGAGTCTTTTAAAACCCGTTCATTCAGACCATTTCGTGGAGATGGAAGTGATTCATTGCCTGACTCGGTCCCTGGTCTTGAGAAGCTAGCATCAATGATCCCAAGGAGAAGTCTATCTTTTGTGAAAATCATTGGCAAACAGATGGTTGGGATCTTTTTATCAGTGTGGGTTCGACGCAGCCTTAGGAAGCACATCCAAAACATTAAAGTGTCCACTGTGGGTGTTGGCATCATGGGCTATATTGGCAATAAGGTAAATGCCATTCTCTCTCAAAGGATTCTTGCTACTAGCATAATAGCATTTGCCTATAATGCAATATTGTAAGAATTGGATTTCTCAGTTTGATTGAGTTATTAAGGCATGGCCTTTCTTTGATTTCTTTCAGGGATCAATAGCTGTTAGCATGTCTATACATCAGACGCATTTCTGCTTTATCTGTTGTCACCTGTCATCAGGTGAAAAAGAAGGGGACGTACTACGTAGAAATTCTGACGTGCGAGACATTCACCGGAGGACAATCTTTAATGTTGTCACAAATGCTTCATTCCCGAAGATAATATATGATCATGAGTAAGTACCATGCCTCCTGATAATACGAGAATTTTGTTATCTCAATTTCAGTCAGTCATATAGTTTCTTAGTTTTATGTTGCTTTCATGGTATAAACTGTAGAGTTTAGATATAGAGATGAACAAAATGAGGAAGAATGGCAAACTAAGAAGAGTCTAAACGGGTGCTTTCTAGTTTCAATTGCTATCTGTGCATCTTTTGACAGTTCTATTACATATGTAAAGCAAATGTATGCGACTGTTTTTTTCTATTCCAACTTGACCACAAATGCCACTGACCTGCCCTGCTGGGCTGCAAGGAATCTTCGTTGGGATGGGGAACAAACTATTGGCACAGTTGTTAATTTTTAATCTCCTGACCATAGATGTGAAGCTTTGCTGTTACCATCTCTCACGTATATCTTTGTCACTTACTAATACAACAAACTCTAATGCAACTTACTCTAAATATCAACGAAAAAATGCCACTGATGTCCCCCGACTCTGTAAAGCTGTATATCTTCTCAGGTTTGCTGGAATAGATGCTCAATATGTCTGGTTATTTAAGTCTTGCTGCCATTATTGCTCTATTTGTCTGGTCATATATGTATTGTTGTAAGTGAAACTTAATTTATTTATTTGTAGGATAGGACAACAAGCTTAAGCTTATGAGTAGTTCGACAGGCCTGCATTATCCTTGGTGGATATGGCTGTCTCACCTGTCTGGGTGTTGGGAGTGCATGCTTTATAACACATGCAGTGGGACCAAGTCAATTGCCATAATTGCACGCCTCATGCACTTTCCAGCAGCAAACAAAAATTAAGTGGAAAGAATTTTTTTAAAAAACTTTTATATGACCAGCAAGTTGCTCCATATAAGCTTGTATATATAAATACCCATGGTTTGATTTTCTCGATGACACAAGTATTCCATGATATTTGCTTTGGGTATTGTAGGCATTTTGTCTTGCAGCTTTAAAAATGAACTACTTGTCAGGAGATTGGATCTATCATGTGGAAGAAGCACAAAGGCTCTTCAATCAAACAAATAACTACAAAAAGAAACATCATTTTGACTTTATCAGTATACAAGGCTTCATCCTCGAAACAACTAGCTAGCTTCGCCTTAGAAAGGGAGCACCTGACTCCCTCTAAGAGAGTCATGTTCACATTTTCAGCAACATCATTCAATTGAGGAGTTTCTGATGGAGTCTTTTGATGTATGTACCCATGGAAACTACAATCCATGTCAAACAGTCTTGTATACTCTCTACGGTTATTGGTGCAGGTGTACTTCAACTCCTTTTACGTCTGCATCACTACGAGTGCATGAAAGTAACTGAACATAATACATACCTATTTCTTCTCTCTAGGGCAAAAACCCACATATTCCTTAAAAACTCATTAATGAAGGTGTTATTATAAAGTGCACCACCAAGAGAATTTAAGATCTAAAAATCCATGCAAACCAACTCAAGTACTTGGGCTTTTGTAGGAGTGTAAGTTGCCATGTTGTTGATATATGCCTTGAAAATCGAACTTGTCTAGGATCCATTTACCATTTACCCCTATATATGTATGTATTCAAGGTTCAAGAGTGAGTTATCTAAGAGTCTCATTCCGATAGAGCACCGCTTCCTAGAGTGTTGCATCATGTACTCTAGTTTTTCATCATAGTGGAACTTCCTTTTGCCCGTGGGTTTTCCCCACTATACCGGTGTGGTTTCTCCATGTAAATTGTATGTTCTCTATGGATTGCTTGTGGTTGATTGCGTGTTTGAATTCCGAGTTACTAATATAATAGAGGTATGTGAGAGTTCCTTGAAAATGGTTAGAAAAGAAGCTTCAAATTGTAGTACCAGACAGACATGTTGGAATTTGTGCCTAAATGTATACTTGTTTTCCAGTAAGGATTTTGAGTAGTAGTACCCACGTTTGCTTGGTCTAAGAACAGAGTAGATTTTTGTCTGCAACTAGGACATGTAGAGATAAAATAGATATAATGGCAGTCCTTTTCTTTTATGATGGAAGGGTGACTGATCCTTCATTACATCATGCACCTTTTTTCTGTGCATATGTTCATCCATGCTCATTCTTGAATACACTATCTCATATTTCTCTATGCACTTGTCGATCCACGTCCATCTTTCTAATTAAATTTTTTTCATGTATCAAAAACTAAGAAAGCTGAAACGTTGATTGTTATTGCATTTTATTTGTTACCTCGTTAAACAATTATGTATATAGAAAACTCGTATTTTTCTTTTGGATTTTTTATTTTTCTGTTGCATTTTTTAATTAAAAGTTACCTGATTTTCTTTGTGTACCCTCTTCGCAGAAGAATAATCTGGCTGGGAGATCTGAACTATCGTATTAACTTGCCATATGAGAGAACACATGAACTTATATCTAAACAAGAGTGGTCTAAGTTGGCTGAATTTGATCAGGTTAGTTAAAATTATGGGCATCAGCACTGCATGGCTCGTATAGTTGGAAAATACAGAACAACCTTAAATTTTTTCAACTCCTCAACAGTTAGTGGTAAATTCGAGTTCTACAATTGGCTTCTATTAGTTTGCCAATTGAGCACTGTCTTTGGTCACGTGTAAGGTGAACACAAATTTGGGCATTTTTTTATTATCTTAATATGCATAATCAAACAATCAGTATCTGCAAATTTTTTTGTGTGGAAGAGTATATAAGCATAACTATAAATTTAAGAGTAATATTTTCAATTAAGTTTGACCAAATATTGCTGCTATAATCACTTAGACATCCTCATCTGCCTCTTCTAGTTAAAGCATGAGCTTGACAAAGGTTGCGCCTTCGACGGGTGGTCGGAAGGGGACTTAAACTTTGCTCCAACTTACAAGTATGAAATCAACTCAACAAAATATGTAGGAGGTGATCTGAAGTGTAGCAGAAGAACACCGGCATGGTAAGTTACTGTATATCACTTTATTCTTTCCTTTGACAGTAGATGCATATATCACCAAATGCATTGTTGGCTCTGCAGGTGTGATCGGATTCTCTCATTTGGAAAGGGGATGAGGCTTTTGAGTTACAAGAGAAGCGAGCTGAGTCTCTCTGATCATCGACCAGTGAGTGCTACATTCATGTCTGAAGTTGAGGTCTTCTGTCACAGAAAACTCCAGAAGGCTCTGACATTAACTGATGCAGAGATGGAGGCAGTGACATGATAAAACATCTAGAAGGTCTTATTAGCATGACATTAATTGAGAGTGTGCTCCATTTCCCATACTATTTGGCAGGACATCTCTTGTTTGTATATAGTAGCTTAGAGTATCATATGTTCATTTAAAAAGGATCAGTAGTTTGAATAGCGTAAAATTCCCCTTTTATTAGCATGGTTTTAGAAATGATCGAGCAGCACGAGCAGATCTCTATTGGAAGCAGGATTGCATCTATGGGTGTCTATTGAGTTGAGCAAGTCAAGTCAGCCCCGACTCAGAATCGAACTCGATAACCAAATTTAGACTCGACTTCAGACTTGATAAGCTTCGATTCCAAGAATGTTTGAGTTGGCTCACAGGCCTTTTAACGAATCTTTTGTTTGTTGATTTTATATTCCCTATTTGTAAACTTCCTTCAAAGAAGCAATTGAAGTCATTAAGAATTTCATTGATAATGATGTTTGAGTTTTTTTGACAATTTATATAAATGTATAAAAGTTTGACATATAATAGAAATATAGTAATAAAAAGTTAAAAGATATCTAGCATGTTCCCAATTATTATTATGTATAATCATGGAGTTTTTAATGACATGATTTGTCCTGCTCCTTGAACAAGGAAATGGTCCAAGGATGCATATTAAAACCTATCATAAATAAATAATAAAAAAGAAATTAGAATCCATACCAGTAATATGGTAAAATTAAATAATAAACTAACCACTGCCAATAATGTAAAAATAATCAAGTAGGTGCATATTGTGCTATCTCTGGAACATCCGCCCGCTCCTCTCTCGCACGATCTTGGATTTTAGGTGGCGGGTCACTAGAGGATTCATCTCCAAAGACCCATTTGGCTCCTCAGCAAAAACATTTGTATAAATTGCCGGCCAACCCATCAGGGAGGAAAAAGGGGCCCAGGGACCCCATTGGAATTTCAGTTTCTTATAAAGTTTATTTATTATGTTTGGACCATTTGGTAATTTTTTAAATACTTCGTTCTACTTTATGCATGTTTCTAGTTTTAATTATTTCAATTATTTTAATTATTTGCAAAATGCATTTTTTATTCCAGTTTTTATTTACAAAGCAAATCCCTCAAGGGCCTTTTTGTATAACTAAAACTTAATTTATTTTTTTTTGCAATTACCCACTAGTTTTTTTTAAATGGAAAATATCATAGATGTCTAGATGGATTTAATAATTACAAAATGGTCCCTAAGTTTATTTTGTTTGCCTTAAATCCCTGATCTTTTTCAGAAATAATACATTAGTTGATGAATTGTCTAAAAAATCACAAAAAATAGAAAAAAATACTAAAGACTCAAAATTTACATGGGATCTCGAACATCTAGATTCTAGTGGCATAGGTTTCATCACATTTTAAGCTCGTAGGAGCAAATAGAATAGAAGGTCTTTGATATACTCCAACAAAGTTGAAAATGCCTTTGTAAAAACCATAAAACATTCATGTAAAATTTTTGAGTTTGTGTGGATCGACCCTTAACTTATTTTTATTTGATATCTCTTGGCATGTAGTTGAATAAGTTTTATCTGAAATCTCTTGATTTTCGTGTTTGCACACAATGATGCACAAAATCAACTTTTTAGCACATCAAAAAACCATGTTTTCATTTTGGCACCATTGCCGGGACTCGATAAATTTATTTTTTATTTTTGTAAATTGACTTCTTTTATTTTATTTCAAGTATACAAAAATTAAAAAAAAAAGTGGATCTCCCCCCCCCCCATGCTCTCTCTCCCCTTATTATCTCAAACTTCGATCAAGCACCAATTTTGGAATTAACATCTACCAAACAAGCATTCTAAGATATGTCTAAACTCATATGCATTTGTAGGCTCTTGCATTTTTTATATGCTTACAAAATTTCTTGAAAATGTAAAATCAAATTAGCATTTTGCATTCATCTACGTGTCTAATAGAGAGGCGTTACATCGGTCTGTTAATCCAACAAGATCAGCAATCACTGTGGTGACTAAGTGTCTCATTAATTAGCAATTAACCCATAATATAGTTGAATAAATCTAAGAGTGTGAGTTAAAATTTATTGTAACTCTTCTACATATGTATAGGTATAAGCAATAAGATTGTCGAACTTAGGGAAGCGAACATGGGTAGAGACAAATGATTATTTTATTGCTAAGTAATAATAATTTTCTTTTTAAGTTTTGGTTTTATTATTTTTTATGCATTTTTTACCGTTAATAATTTTGTGGGTTATTAATTATATTCTTTTTTATATTTTTAATGTTTTATCTTTTTATGTTTTTCATTTTGCAAATTTTTAATTTATTTTTAGTTTTAAAAATAAGATAATTAATAATATAGATATAGATGGTATATATACTATATAGATGATATATGTACAAAATGTCTTTTTAGATTTTTTAAATAAGTCAAATAAAGTCGAAATAAAGGAAATGAAATATTTTTGGGTTTTGAATATCTCTTTTTTTGGTAATTTTTAGAGTATTTTTTTATGGATTTTAAAATAATAAAACAACAAAATAGTGCAAATGATAAATTCAGAAGCTCGTTTAGGGTTATAAAAGTCGATATTAGTTCAAAATCAACAACAAATATTTTTAGTACATACTATATATAATAAAAATCTCGACTTTAAGGAGGGACAGAAGGATATATTCAGGTTGGCCAAAGCAAGAGAAAGGAAAATCAAAGACCTTTCTCAAGTGAGATGCATTAAGGATGAGGAAGGTCATGTGCTTGTTACTCAGAAGGATATAAAGACTAGATGGGAGCGGTACTTTCATAAACTTTTCATTGGGGAAGGAAATAGAGATATCACTTTGGGCGATCTAGTTTGTAGTGAAAGTTACTTGAATCGTGCATGCTATAGACGGATACAAAGAAAGGAAGTAGAGGAGGCTTTGAAGGTTATGAGACCCGGAAAAGGTGTAGGACCGGATGAAATCCCTGTAGAAGTATGGAGAGTTTTAGGTGAGCGTGGTTTGACTTGGCTTACGAATCTATTCAATGTTATTTAGTGAAGCAAGAAAATGCCTGAAGATTGGAGGAGGAGTATAGTGGTACCTCTTTATAAGAATAAAGGAGATTTTCAAAATTGTTCAAATTATAGAGGTATCAAACTGATGTGTCACACTATGAAAATTTGGGAACGCGTGATCGAAAGAAGGTTGAGGCAAATTTCCAATGTAAAAGAAAACCAATTCGGATTCATGCCAGGTCGCTCAACGACTGAAGCCATCCATTTGCTGAGGAAAATAATGGAGATTTATAGAGCTAAAAGGAAGAACCTCCACATGATCTTTATTGATTTAGAGAAGGCTTATGATTCTGTCCCACGAGAGATATTGTGGAGAGTGTTGGAGAAGAGACAAATATTGTCCTATACATTAACCTCATAAAGGACATGTATGATAGGGCTTTATCTTGTGTAAGGACCCCGTCTGGGAAGACTGGATATTTTGACATCAACACTGGTTTACATCAAGGTTCTGCTTTGAGTCCATTTCTTTTTACTTTGATTATGGACGAGTTGATCAGTCACATTCAGGATGAGTTACCTTGGTGTATTTTATTTACTGATGATATTGTGTTAATTGACTAGACTAGAGATGGAGTAAATGAGAAGCTTGAGGTCTGGAGACATGAGTTGGAGACTAAAGGATTTTGTATAAGTAGGGTTAAGACGGAATATATGGAGTGCACCTTTGATGGAAGCAATGGTGAAGGAATTGAGGTGAAGATTGGTGCCGATAACATTCAGAAGAGAGATTCCTTTAGATGTCCGGGATCTATTCTACAACATGATGGGGAAATTGATGGAGATGTTACTAATAGAATAAATGCAGGCTGGCTAAAGTGGAGAGGAGCCTCTGCTGTTCTCTGTGATAAGAAAATTCCTTTAAAGATTAAAGGAAAGTTTTACAAAGCAGCCGTGAGACCTGCTATGCTTTATAGATATGAATGTTGGCCTGTGAACTATAGACATGTGCAGAGAATGAATGTAGTAGAAATGAAAATGCTAAGGTGGATGTGTGGACATACACGTAAAGATCAGATTCGGAATGATGCAATCAGAAAGAAAGTTGGCGTAGCTTCGATCGATGATAAGATGCGAGAAAACCGCTTAAGATGGTTTGGACATTTGCAAAGAAGATCAGCTGATGCACCAGTTAGGAGATGCGAGTGTTGGGATGTTGAGCCGGCTAAGAGAGGGCGAGGACGGCCCAAGAAGTGTTGGAAAGAGACCATACGAAGGGATCTTAGTTTTGTGGATATAAGCTCGAGATTGGCCCAAGATAGATCTGAATGAAGGCGAAGAATTCATGTAGCCGACCCTACTTAATTATGGGAAAAGGCTTTGTTGTTGTTGTACTATATATAATAAAGAAATTTCAGAAATAGAAAACATTATTTTTGAGTTTTTGTAGATTTTTTACTGATTTTTATTAGATTTTAAGTATTTTTTAGTTTTTAGGGTTTCTGCTTTAGATTTTTATGTGATATTTGGATATGTATTAAAATGTAGCTAATATAATTTTTTGGAATTTTTGGAGATATATTCGAATTTTTATGGCTTTTTAAATGTTAAATAGGGAAAATATGCATGTTTTGTATTTTTATAAATACAAAAATAACTTTAAATGCCAAATCAAAAATATATGTGTTAGATCTGGGTTCCATGCACTTAATTTATTTTCCTACATTTTTTAGATAAACAAAAGCAATAAATAAAGACAAAATGCATAAAATAAAATTACTTAGTAATACATGGACCTATTTGTAATTTACATAAATATTTCATGAATTTTAGAACAAATACACAAAATCTAGGGCCAAATATGCAATAAATCCAATGACGTGTGCTATACACGCGCATGGTAGGGACTACAAGGTAAATACATGAATGTTTCTTTTTATTTCATAACCAGTCCACAAAATATAGGGGTATTCCCACAAAAAACCCAAAAGGGCACCTCACATGGAGCGGCACATGAGTTGACTTTGCTGGGACTTAAATGCGTGTACCAAAAATATGAAGGGTCCAAGTGCAAATTAACCTAAAATAATTATAATTCGGAAGAAAGTTTAAATACTAAAAATAAAAGGCTAAAAGGTGGGGGTACGATGCAAAACCCTCATGTGCGCACGTATTGACGGTTAAGACATGCCACTTAACCACGTGGATGCTCCAAATCATGCACTGCTTCGATTGAACCGTGCGATTGAGATTAGAACTGGTGCGGAGAGTAGATCAGGCAGTTAAGAAGATGACTGGATGAATAGTGAAGAATGCCGCTCTGGATATCCTTCGATTGATCGATTCTCCTCCATCTGAAGGTGGTTCAAGTAGATGGAGGTCTCAAAAGCTTCCTATGGGGTTTCGTAGGTGCTAGAGGTGCTTGAAGGGTCCAAGTCTTGCTAAGGAGAGACCTGGAGCTCGATGAAGCTCGGGATGCTTAGAGTTGAATTTCTAACTTGAATCACCCCGAAATGGGGCTATCCTAGGCTCAGATATACAACAATCTCTTCAGGGCTCGAGGGTGATGCTCCCCGACCCTTAATTTACACAAAAAGAGGGGGGAAATGGAAGGGGCGGAGATCTCCGATGAGCGAAAGAGGAGGGAGATCGGGTGACTTGTTCTATGTAAGAACGAGGTGCTCTGATGGATCGATGAGGTGAAGCTGATGGGGTGTTTTGCATGTCATAACAATGGTCAATACACTGTGGAACAGAGGCCAGAGCCTAGAGCTCCAGCATTCTATATTTTTTAGAATTTTAGGCAAAAGTAAACGAAATCTTAGGAAATCAAAATCTAAACTATGCTAACGATTAAACTACAAATCAAAAGGGCAAAAAATAACTAGCTCACCTGACCTGGAACGTTGGGAGCAAAGAACCGCCTGGAGCTTGCTCCGACGATGGTGAATCAATCTTCTTCTCCTTCTCCTCATTTTGGATCAACATGGGTGCACCTCATGTCACTAGGACACCACTCCAGCAAGTGATTAAAGGTATATGAGGGATTGGAGATGGATTAAGGCACACTGGAAGTGGAGGATAAGTTATATAACAAGCGATTGGAGGGCTTCTTTAACCTAGGGTTTACGCATGGATCGAGGGTTGACCATGGAAGCATATGGATTTGTGTGAAAGATGGTTAAGTTGTAAAGAAACTCCACGAAGGAATCGAACGTAGAAGAAGTCTGAATCGATCAGGAAATTTTGGTGAAATGGGGAATTCACACTTCAGACCTTCCAAAGGGGGAGGGGGGAGTTGACTCAAGTCTCTCGCTGACGGCTCCTGATTGGTCCACGTGGACCACAAGAAGACAAAACTGACCAAAAATAGAAATAATGAGAAAATGAAAACGAAAATGATTTTATTAGTAAAAACTCAAAACATAAAAGTTCTTCTCTATTTCCTAAATTATTTTTTATTGATTTTTATTTATTTTATCAACTTATTTAATAGTGTACACTATTTATATACTTAGTTTATAAGTATTTATACCTATATATTACGTATTGTATTACATTTTATTATTTATGTATATAATACCATATTTAAATAATTGATTTATTATAAATTATTTAATAGATGCATACATATTTTTATAATATTTTTATATTTTTATTAACATGTACAAAGAAGTATATATAGGTATAGCATACTTACATATTTAGGGATTATTAATTATTTTTTTATTTTCGAATGCTTTTATTTTTATTTGTATTATTCATAGGTATTTTATAACATATATAATTATTTAGTAATATAAAATAATTAAAAACATGAATAGTAAATTATATTGGCTTCATATACAAACGTACAAATATCATAGTATTCAGATTGCATCTTAACTCCAATTCTAATGAAATCGCATTTATTTTACATATATTTCAATTTGAGATACAAATAGAAGTGAGTTTGATTAATTTTGAGTCCATATGGAGAAGATATTGATCAATGAAATTCTGTTTGTGGTTTTTTCAAGTTGGTGTACTTAGTGAGTTGTGCATGATTCACTTTTACCAATAGTTTTATTCTTTTCTCTATATTAGTATGTACATGTTTGATGTTGAAAATATTTTTATTTAAAGTGTGTATAGATGTGAATAAAATGATGTAAGTTTGAGCTATATATAGTGTATTGTATACCTAGGGTTTCTAGGATTTGATGTGTATTTATGTACATTATTTTGTCATGTCTTAGAAAATGCCTGAAGATTGGAGGAGTATCGTGGTGACTCTTTATAAGAATAAAGGAGACATTCAAAATTGTTCATATTACAGAGGTATCAAGCTAATGAGTCACATCATGAAAATTTAGGAACGTATGATCGAAAGAAGGTTGAGGCAAGCTTCCAAAGTAAAAGAAAATCAATTCGGATTCATGCCAGATCGTTCAACTATTGAAGCCATCCATTTGTTGAGGAGAACAATGGAGATTTATAGAGCTAAAAGGAAGAACCTCCATATGATCTTTATTGATTTGGAGAAGGCTTATGATTCTATCCCACGTTAGATATTGTGGAGAGTTTTGGAGAAGAGATAAGTACATGTCCTATTTATTAACCTCATAAAAGATATGTATGATACGGTTTTATCTTGTGTGAGGACCCAGTCGGGGAAGACTGACTATTTTGACATCAACATTGGTTTACATCAAGGTCCAGCTTTGAGTCCATTTCTTTTTACTTTGATTATAGACGAGTTGATAATTCACATTCAGGATGAGTTTCCTTGGTGTATGTTATTTGTTGATGACATTGTGTTGATTGACGAAACTAGAGATGGAGTAAATGAGAAGCTTGATGTATGGAGACATGCATTGGAGACTAAAGGATTTTGTATAATTAGGGCTAAGACGGAATATATGGAGTGCACCTTTGATGGAAGCAATGGTGAAGGAATTGAGGTGAAGATTGGTGACGATAACATTCAGAAGAGAGATTCTTTTAGATATCTGGGATCTATTTTACAACATGATGGGGAAATTGATGGAGATGTTACTAATAGAATAAATGCATGCTGGCTAAAGTGGAGAGGAGCCTCTGATGTGCTCTGTGATAAGAAAATTCCTTTGAAAATTAAAGGAAAGTTTTACAAAGCAGTCGTGAGACCTGATATGCTCTATGGATCTGAATGTTGGCATGTGAACCATAGACATGTGCAGAGAATGGTTGTAGCATAAATGAAAATAATAAGGTGGATGTGTGGACACACACGTAAAGATCAGATTCGGAATGATGCAATCAGAAAGAAAGTTGGTGTAACTCCGATCGAGGATAATATGCGAGAAAACCGCTTGAGATGGTTTGGTCATTTGCAAAGACGATCAGCCTATGCACCGGTTAGGAGATGCGAGTGTTGGTATATTGAGCCGGCTAAGAGAGGGCAAGGATGGACTAAGAAGTATTGGAAAGAGACTATACGGAGGGATCTTAGTTTTTTGGATATAAGCCCGAGAGTGACCCAAGATAGATCTGAATGGAGGCGAAGAATCCATGTAGCCGACCCTACTTAATTGTGGGAAAAGGATTTGTTATTATTGTTGTTGACTTTTTCCTATCTTCCCTTACTTTGTTCTTGGTTGACCTAATCAATGTTTATCTAGGTCTCGGAGTTCAGGGTCAGTCAGTATCTTTAATACCTCCTTTTTTATTTTTCTTTTCTTTATTATTTTACTTTGGATTTACATGTATTTATAGACTATTTATACTGTAATGTTAGGATGTTAATTCATGAAAGTTAGTGATATTTACATATATTTTTCTAGGATTTTAAAGCCAAAATAAGAGAATAAATATGATGAATGCCTATTCATCACCTCTTATACTTAGCTTTGTTAACCCTAGCAAACACTTATTAGGAGAATGAGCGCAGAAAGAGAAAATAAGGGAAAGGAAAATAAACAACTTAGAATGATTAAGATTTTTAAACTTATCTTCACAAAATCAATTTTTAGAGCTTAGTTGGACCTTTGGATTGCTATTTTGGCAGAACCTTGTTGAGAATAAGATTTAAAACTTAACAGCCCTCAAGTTCCACAATCCTCTATTCAGTTCACCTCAATAGTCATATCATATCGGAACAAGTCTTTTCACAGGCAAACTCTTATGACTATGAAACTCACCTGTACAGTGTAGGTAAAATGTAGCTCTCCACATTTGAAGTGGCAAAGAAACAATCTAGCTACTCTTTCCTCGAGGAGTGAGGTATTCTCTTCTAAGTTCAGGTACAACCAGCTCAAAGAAGAAGGGGTAGAGAAGAGAATGGATTGTGACCAGTGTAGCGACATATTATTTGGAGCTTGACCAATGTAGCCAAGTCTCCAACTACAGGCAACCTTGTAACTTTGACTTTGAAGCATGAGCCTTGCTTATTGATACATAATTCCGACGGGAATGATTTTTCATTGACTTTTTATCCGTCTAAATTTTTTGGAGTCTTCATTTCATACTTATATATATACAACAACATTTACATAAGGAAATTTCTTCTTGAGCCAATAGAATATCCCTCTTTTGAAGCTTTAATTCAACCCATAGTATCTTGTCTTTAGACGTCAATACCACTAGATTAGGTTGGGGTGTACAGACCTCCTTTTGGGGCAGCGTATGTTTCCACATGCATGCTTCTCAAGCTAAAGAATTCTATCATTCACCACCTCATCTGAGTTGAGCTATGTGTAGAGTGCTTTCTTCAAGTTGGACCATTGTCGACAAGAGTCATATATGTGTCTCGAAATATTCTACTTATGCCAGTCAAGATGGCATGTGAACATAGTCTTGTCACGCAAAGAATTAAGTCAAATTGACCTAAAAATTCTTAAGTCCACTTCATATAAGGTTCCTGTGAAATTAAGTGGAAGGTCTAAACCAAGCTTCAATCTTTAGATTTTATTCCAGACTGGTTCAATTGTCAAAATCATTCTGAAAAGTACAAATGCAAATGCAAAGTTATTTTTGTGCAGTAGATTTTTTGGTTCTGAACTTTTTATGTGGTTTTTGAAGGGTTTCGTAAATTTTTATGAGTTTTGAAATTTTTTAATTTTTAGGTATTTTGAAAGGGTCAGTAATTGTAAGTATTTACAAGTGTTCAAAATAATTTACAAATACTTATAGATGGATATTTTACAAAGATTTACAAAAAAAAATTCAAAGGTTTTCAAAAGATTTTTCAGAACATTTCTAAATATTTAGCAAAATATTTTCAAATTGTACAAAAAATTTTACACATAATTACAAGAGTTTCTCAATCTTTTTTATTTATTACCCTTACCCATTATATTATACCATTTATTGAAAATACAAGAAAGTGTGAGTTATGTCTAACATATATATATATATATATATACCATATATACGACCCCCTATATTTAGCTTGAACTATGTCCTCATAGTGACCAAGAAGCAATAAAGGAAGGCATAACTCATGCTAAGTATAGAAGAGTATTGTACTACAATGATTCAATGAAAGAATGAGAAGTCGACAGTCCCTCCTATACTTAGGATCAACTAATCTTGAGTATAAAAGAGTGTATACTAAGCAGAGATGATAGATGGTGAGAATATACGAAATCAATGACTCGGCTTCTCTCCCCCTATATTTAGGGTAAGAGTCATGAAGTATAGAACAAAATATAAACAAGTTAATAGACAAGCGATGGAATAAAAAGGAAAACTCAAGTCACTCATCCACCCTATACTTAGTATCTAGTCATACTAAGTATAGCACTGATGAAAGAGATGAATGAATAAACCTGAAGATGGAAAGAAATGAAAATAAATGAAAAAGATCAAACAAAAATGATCTTTTTTAAGCTCGCTTGTATGAATCTTCTGATGATGGAAGCTCTTCTTGAAATGCCACTTCAGTTGAATCAACAACGAACAAGAATATCTCATGCTCTGTATACGAATTTAACCACTATCCATTGACAATGCACGGTTGTGTGTTAGATGACAACTCAAACATAACGATGCTACCATTATCACGCATAGTCTTCACTATGAATGGCCCTCTCCATTTGATTTTTAATTTACATGGGAGTATCTTCAACTTTGCTTTAAATAACCACACCTTCTGACCATGCTCGAAAGTATTTCATCGGATATTCTTGACATGTCATCATTTGACTTCCTTCTTGTAAATCATGTTGTTATCATAGGCATAGTCTCGAAATTCCGATCAAGATTCCAGGTAGGAATGTGGATCATAGATTTCACGGATTGAATCTTGAAAATCTGGAAGACACCGGATTGACCACACATCATGTATAACTGGAGTCCCTTCTACCTCCCTCTTCTACTAACCACTTTCCCTCCAAATCAGAGTCTGTACATTCTCATAGTCCTCCTTCATCTATCAAAAAGACCAAAAAAATGGAAAAAAATCAGAAAATACCATAAAAATTGAAGATGGAAAAGGCTTACAAAAATTGGATCTTGTAGTTAGGGAAGCACTTGATAGAGAGTTGATTTTTGAGCTTCCCTTAATAATAGCCATTGAACACTTTCCTGACCTTAAAAGATTTGTGAGAACTAAATTGATGCCTAAAAGGTCAGGAAATAAGAGGACAAGGACTGAAAAACATATAGTGTCTATGGCCACTTCTTTGATGATAGGGAGAAAAACAAGGAGCCACAGAGTAAAGCGGTTGCCTAGGTTTGATTGTGAAATCAAAGATACCACATTCACCCATGCAAGAATTGATGATGACTCACCGATTAATATCCTCCCAACATCCGTGTTTGCCAAGCTCAAACTCAGATCTGTCAAGAAGTCAAGAGAAATCATTCAATTGGCAGATCGGTCCATTAAACGATCGAGAGGAACCATTTCAGTCATCGTTACTTTCCAAGGTGCTCTATTACAGATAGACTTCACGATCATTGACATTATTGAGCACCGAGGAGAGTTCACCCAGTCTCCGATCATTCTCGGGAAGCGGTTCTTAGCCTTGGCTAAGGCAACTATAGATTGCGAGACTCAGGAGATCGATTTCACTGCATTGGGAGCACTTCAACCTCAATCGATCTTTGAGGACACACGATATTCCAAGGTAACTCATAAAGTCACAGACAGTCGTGACCTTCGAGAGACAACTGAGTCCCGTCTCTCTATTACACCTGAGATACCAACTGTCCAGACGACCATTGGTTCAGAGACTCTCTACACCTCCACATCACCCACTGCTTACATCCCCACCACTGTGACGACTTCTAGAGAGGACTCTCAACCAGAAACTGTCCTTGAGTCGGACACAATCATTTCTTATTTCCTTGACTTTTTAGATGATCCGACTCATGAGCCAATCAATGCCAAGCCAACTGAGAACACTATACCATACCAGAGACGTGTGCTGACCCTACAAGAGTATTAAAATGCATATGGTGACTCATCTGATGATGAACCTCTAGTCAGCACTTCACTACATCCAAGACCTACACCGAAAGAGACAACTGGGACCAAATTGACCAATCTTGATAAATCGGTTGCTCCATCCTCTAGTCGATCATTTTGTAAGAAGAAGAAGAGTATTGGTTCCTCGAGGTGTTCCCCTGAATTCCTCCAGACGTATCACTCTCCTCTTCCTCTTGATGCTTCAGATTCTAGAAAATCGGCTAAGAAAGTTACCTTCGACGTACCAGAGAAGAAACTTTCTGTGGAGTCCTCATCTGTAGATAGCCATACGGGTTGTCGCTTTCTCAAGGACAACATTATCTCATTGTTTGAAATCTCCGAAATCTTAATCTCAAATGGGGCTAGCCATTTTATAAACAGAGAAGTCAAGAAACTTCTTAAGGGATATGCCATTGATCACCATGACGCGTCTCCTTACCATCTACAGTCCAACAGTTTGGCTAAAGTTTCAAACATGGAGATCAAGACGATTCTGCAGAAACTTGTATGATCGGATAGGGGGAACTGGTCTCAACTTCTTGATTCCATTCCATGGGATTATCTTATAGCCTACAAGACCCCATTGGGTATATCTCCATATCATCTTGTCTATGGGAAGCCATGCTATCTGCTCGTAGAATTAATTCATTAATCACTTTGGGCAGTTAATATCTTTAATTTGGACTCACATGTAAGTGGTCATAACTGAAAGCTTAATTTGAATAGACTCTCCATTTGGTCAATCAAGTCAGGATGATTATGTAGTGTAGGCCTCTCCATTTGGTTTGTTTGGTCGATCGTGTTGTACCCAAAGCTTAAGTCGAGATGTTTATAGGTCAATTGTTGTCCGGTCCCAACTCGAGCTGAAAATGAGGTATGAGAAGGCAATTGATTCTGCCAATCATTCATCTCAACAGTGGCTTTCTCTGTGATTTGTTCCTTAATTCCAGCAAGCGGACGAGAATATGGTAAGTTAATCCAGGGTGGTTGTGGGTCATGGGTGTAAGAATGTAGAATAGGTGAGAAGGATGAAGAAGTGGAGAAGTCAGTCGGAGTTCTGGCTTCGCGGTTGGGGTATGGGTATGAGGAGGAATAAGAAGGTGGATATGATAGAAATATGGTCGAAGAAGAATGACGTGGATATGATGATCAATATTCTGACATCTTGGAAGGAAAATGGGAGAATGAAGTGGATCGAGGAAGAAAGCGTGCAAGTGATTGTCACAAAACAAACAAACACCAAGAGCAAACCCTGAGTTCACCTACTCAACACAGCGATTGTTGCAGAAGTCCGACCGTTTAAATCTTTTCAGTTTTAATTAGGTGATAAATCAAGATATAAGTCCAATTATGCAAGGCTTAAAAGTAGGTTTTGGGCGCTATCCTTGGGATGCGTCCTCACCTCTCAACAATCACAATAGCTAAGCATACAATGAGGGTTTTACTCTCCCAAAACAAGTATTAGTTTTAGTCAATTTTTTTGTTCAACTCTGATTAGCAGTCCCGATTTTTAAGTTAAGTTATCACTTGATTAATCAACCAAACCAAGCAGCCTAACGATCAGTCCCGATTTCCTTTTAACTTAAGTTTCAAAAACCAAGGGGGAGGGAGTCGAGAAAAACCGATGCAACTAGTGAAATCAATGATGCATGCCTAGTTCAGAAGACTTATAGTGATCCTCGTGCTCTATATGTGGGATGCAAGGCAGAATTGAAATTTTATACTATATGAATGCAAACGAGAAAATCGTTCCTAGACATGCAGTTCTATTAGCGAGTGATGAACAAGTTAAATTTGACTAATAGCCATGTGGTCTTAGTGTGTCTCGTTATATGTGATGTGTGGTCCTAAAAATTACGAGCACAAGCAATAAAGATATTCTAATAAAATATGCTCTAAGAGCCGCTAGTGCAAGTCCTATTCTACGTCAAGCAACCACACGACCA